>LWDY01000087.1:1347383-2021074 GCA_001624995.1 Puccinia horiana
TCACATAGCTTATGCTGCTTAATATATACTTGATGTTATGTTGAACTCAAGCCAAAATCATGAAGCATACAAAGTTGAAATGATACCAAAACAATCATGGTTCTAATGTCATCATTATTATTTTAAACCTGTACACTTTTTTTGATGATTAAATTCAACAAAATTGTTTTTTCTTGAATTTTATTTGGGGAAACAAAACCTGAATACACTTTGGTTTTGGCAAAGAACTGAATTCACCATCTATCATTTTTGAGATGGCACAATTCATCATGGTTTGTCCCACAATTTATCGGAATTTTGAAATATGAAGAATTTGTTCTCAACATAACCCCATATGTGCATTTCTTGCCTAGGACCAACCTTTTCAGCAGAGGATTTATCGGATTTGTGATCAAGGTGTCCCATTATAACCTTTTTGTGGTTAAAACAGCACAAACAGCCTTCCGAAACTGTCACAGGCCTGTAAATAATTTTTAAATCTGAATGTCCACTCTATTGTATGGCTGTAAAATATAGTGCCATCCAGATGTCACAGAATTTGTGTAACAAGCATGCACCAAGCACCAAAAAAAAAAAGAAAAAGGTGACCAATGGGGGATGGTTTCTGGCAACTCTGGCACAACCGGTGGCCCGAGTTCACTATCAAAATAGATGAAATCTAAATTGTTTTCAATGCACAGTGACTGTGCAAAAATGATCTGGCAAAATATTGAAGTCAAAATTTAATGAAAGGAGAAGTGTTCCGGAGGCCAACTGCTAGCAGGTTTCCTGCTCATTTTTATGAAGAGGGTAAGAAATCAGATTTCTTGGATAAAAATTGGATGATAGATTGCTTCCAATGAAAATTCAATTTCTTTTGGTAATAAACAGGAATTCAGCAAATCTACAGACCAGGGGATGTATATGATTATGTAAAACATATTCAAACTTAAACTGCTGAAGGAAATTGAAGTTCTAAATTTATGTCAGATATCCTAAATAGGTGATTGGAATCCTTGTGATAATTACATCTCAATCATTGAATTTAAAAACAAAAAACATTTCAAGATAGTCAGATGAAAAATCAGCTGGAAAGTGCCATAAAATCATCATGATGGTTGGTATAGACTTGTTGATCAGCACATTTCTGCATATGATGATGAATGGAAAACTTTATGTGAAGTTATTGCGTAAGATGTTACAAAATGGACCCATGATGATTGGTCTACATACCAATTCAGAAAATGATGATATAGGATTGAGCTCAGCATCAGTTCTACATGTTTTGTGGAGTCAATTATCATGAAATTATAATTACTATCATTTGGATATCAGTTATACTTGTGGTTCACTTCAGAACATGTTGTCCACAAATCATTCCCCACATCACCATTATTTCATGTAGAACATAAGCATCACATGTAGGATGCATTGTGCAGGGTTCTGGGAAAAACGCATGCAGTGGCACTTGCATGCCAGTGCCTTGAAATCATCCCAGGTGTATTTGAATCTTCACACAGCTCCTCATAATCCCACATTAGGGCATTTCACGCTCCTGTGAAAAAAATTCTGACAGATTTCATGAGTTTTGCTGGCAGACAAACTGGGTTTTTAGGCCTGACAGGTTTTCAAAAATAGCATTTTTTGAGTGTGATTTCTTTTGCTCCAAGCAACCGATTTTGATGTTGGAGCATCCCCTAAATTGCCCAGAGTCTCTGCTATATTTCTATTATTCTTTTTTGAATTTTTTTGTATTGCTAAGGAAGATTAATCTGTCATGTTTTCAAGTGAAGGAGGTAGTGTGTGGATTAGCAACGATGCAAAACCTTGTTTTTTGAGGATTTATGGGGTAAAAATTTCAGCAAAAAGAGATGATGGATGATCACCAAATTTGGTGAGGATGAAGGCATGATATAGGCCTCTCATTACCTGTTTTCTATTCCCAAAAAGGTTGGGTATTGTAAGAGTTATCAAATTCATTTGGGGGGTTCACAATAGTGATTTTGGCTTCCAATCTTCCTTAACAAAGTTTCTGACTGGGATTTCTGATGTAAGAACACTGAAATTTTATAGTTTGGCTTGAATAAAAATTTCCGATTGGCGCTAGAAAAAATTCCGATGGAAGTCTATTGTGAACCCCCCTATTAACTCAATTCAACAAAACTTAAATCCCTGTCAATCTGGTGAGATGTAGGCTACAGTAAAAGCTTAGCCAGACATGTTTCAGGTGGAATCCTTCTCTCAAATTGAAAAAGAGATTTTCATCATGAGAAGCAAACTTCCCGTGCCCCCGTCTAAGCTCTGTGTAGCCCGTGTGGCTCGAGGAGAGATCGGGGGAGTGTGACAGCCCTGCGACAGGCTGGTGCTCTCTCCCACTCTTTGGTTTTTATGGGTCAGACTGAATTTGCTCACCAAACTTCAATCATGACACACTCTCACCATGGCAAGAGGACTTCATCCCATCATCGTCCAAAGAGCTCCCGGTCACGCTCTTCAACATCTTCGGCCGATGGTGATCATCCAGAAGACACCGAACGAAAATCTAGCCGAAAGTCGACTGGTTTGACGTTGCCCCTGGATGTCCAACCTATCACCTCAGATGACTTTTTCAAAAAATCTTTGGAATTCAAATTTTGGCTTAAAAATAAAAAGAATAAGTTTATCGATCAACTTGATAGCTCTAAGTCAAAAAAGTATTTTAAGATGATTTCTTTGTCTCTTAATTTCCGTCAAGTATTCGGATTAACATTTTGGTTTCTTTTTTTTTACCTTACATAAAGATATTTTGAGAAATTCGTTCGGCATTGGAATAAGGGTAAACTGGATCAAGATTATTATAACCGTATGTCATTCTTTTTTCTTCTTTCTCTGGTAGCCCACACATATGGCCAAGATGGGCTTTGGCAGTCTTACTGATTAAAGCGCTCAATGACCATACGCCCTAAATAAAACCCCACCTTGCCTACCCCACATGGCGATCTCTGACCATTCCCGAGCACAATGCACCGCTGACATGATATGATGATGGCTTGATGACTGAAACGAGCACCTTTGACCAAAGCACCCGTACATTGGAGGACTGCATCCTCAGCTGCCACATCTTCCCATTCGTGGACGTTCAAGGGAGCGACGACGCTTGATCGAGAGAAAGCCAAAGCGGCTCTCCAGGAGGCTAGTATCGGACCATCCTTACCTGCCAACAGTGCTCCTCCAAAGCCCACTATCATTGGCCCGAGTCTACCCCCTAGCCTCTCTTCCCTTGCTGAGTACCAATACATGGTAGATCAAGATCGCGACTCGGGCCTTCAGGAGAGTATCGAAAGGAAGAACGAGTTGAAGAGGAAACGTAAGGAGGAGAAGGAGGAAGACGCCGCAAATCGGGCGACCGGAAAAGACCGTCTACTTGAGAAACGCAAGGAAAAAAGAGACGCTCAGGCCGACTATCAACGAGAGAAGGAAGATCGGACGGGCGTGGAACTGGACGATCGCAACCTGTTCGGTTCGAGTAATTCATTCCAGGAAGCGTAAGTGGCTAGCATCCCTCAATTTGGGCCAGATACCAAAGGAACAAATTTCTTGACTCGATACTTGTGATGTTTTGTCAGGGTCAGAGCCAGAGACCGGGCCAAAGAGAGAAGAATGGGCAAGAATGGGAATCTTAAGATAGAGAAGCAACTGGTGATGCAAGAGAAAGTCGCTGTAAGTTTCTCTTTTTTTCTTCTCAATCAATCCAGGTCTTCGATTGTCAATTAAATGCAGACCGAACAGGCTATGAAATCTAAAGAGGATCAGACAATGGCCATGTTCAAAGCCATGGCTGCTTCCAAATTCGGCCCTGGTGGTTCGCGTTCATGAGCCTCATCTTCCTCCTCACTTCAAAGGTCCTTTGTCAATTAGCTGTGGTGATTTGTTACTCCGACATCGGTACGCCCTTTTTTACATGTGAACTTGCTCTTTTGTCAATCCCAATTCAACAAATGATGTTTGCTCATTCCTGGGCAGAATATATTCTGGATTATTAAATTCGTGATTCTTTTTCTTGATCGATTTTCTTCTTTTTTCCTACATTTATATGTATACTTTACTTTCAACTGGGCTCGTGTAGGTTAAAGACTCATCCCTAAAACCGTAAACGACATCTCCCAACAATAAGACACTTGGAAAGACCGACCACCCAAATTGATTCATGAATCCATCAAACTTCCAAAGACAACTTGGACCAGATTTGAATCAAGAATAAAACCTGATAAACCGGAACCCGTTTGATTGTTTTTTAATGTCTATTTTGGAGTTACCCCCCCAGATCTGACTCTGTTGCTGTAGATTGAGAATCTAGGTCTTGTTGGTGAGAACGCTGCTTGTCACAAAGAAAGAACCTGAAAGTTGTTGATAAGAAAGAAACTAACACACTTGTCATAACAAAACCAACAAACAAGCTTGTGCTGAGTCTGATATTCAGCGCAGTAAAAAATAAAAATACGGCTGATTTGGACAGGGTGGACCCGGGGGCAGGCTCGGTTGGGCCCCGGGGCTCTTCGGTCGACCAGCTGGCCTTCCTGGCTAACAGAGTCGACACAGCAAAACCAAAATCAGCGGACCACTCATCAAAACACAACAAACTCAAAATGACCGAAACAGAAGAAATCATAATCAGAGACAGCCCACTGAGGCCAACATCAACCTCCTCATCAATCGAAGAACTCTCTAAACCAACATCGATCACCATCTTGTCCCATACACCCGATTCTCACCATTCATCCAGCCCAGCCATCACTCCCATCACTCCTGCTGACATCGAGACTTGCTTGCCACCGGTCAGCAAGGGAAAAAAAATTGCCAAGCCGCGGAAACTTAAGGGCAAGGAGAAGGCCTCCAAGGATGGCGTGCCGGAAGACGTACAACTGATTAACGATTTCCCCCAGGCTAACGCACAAGTAAAGATTTATTATCACTTGATTCTCAATTCAACCTATTCAAAGACGGTTGATCTGTTTCCTTGCATTCAAAAACAGGCATTGGAAACTTTCACCCAACTTAATCGGAACTGGTACCAGAATAAATCCTTGGGGATGACCAAACAACTCGAAGATGCAATGATTTGTGATTGTACTTGGACCCCCGGTCAGCAAAAACTGTCCTCCCGTCCACTGTCAAGAACAAGACCTTATTTTTAAATTTCGTATCAAACAAACAAACAGGCGATGACCCGAGCTGGGCATGTAGCGAACACAGTGGTTGTATCAACTACCTCACCCAGATCGAGTGTCTCCAAGACCAGTGTCGGTGCCGCGAGAAATGCCAAAATCAACGGTTAGCACAGTCATCATCCTCTGACTCTCATAATCATTTCGAAAAACTGATATCCGTCTTGAAACTTTCCAGCTTTCAAAAGAGTCGATTTGCACCAATCGACATCGTAATGACACCTAAAAAAGGTTTCGGAATGCGCCTTCAGTCCGACTTACCCAAGTGAGTCAGATCTTCCGATTCCCAAATAAATCTCACCGTCCCCCCAAAAAATTCCTCTTTTTCCATATCGATATATATCTCCATATACATTTTCACACAGAACAAGAGTGATCTTAACTCGCGTCACTCTTGGCCTACGCTTCTCTCTCTCTCTCTCTTTCCGGTCGATTTCCGTTCTGCTCTTGGGAAAGGGACACGTTCGTATATGAGTATCTAGGCGAAGTGATTGGGGAAAAGGCGCTTCATAAACGCTTGAAGGATTATGCCGTCGAAGGCATCAAACACTTCTACTTCATGCAACTCCAGAAAGACGAAGTTTGTCCTCTGTCTCTCTTCTCCTATTTGCCCTCATCATTCTCATTAACTCTCTCCTCACATATCTTCTTCTTTGGGCGTACGCCTGGGATTAGTATATCGATGCGACCAAGAAGGGCGGCTTCGGAAGGTTTCTGAATCACTCGTGTAATCCGAACTGTTACATTGGCAAGTGGGTGGTAGGTCGCCACTTGCGGATGGGTATCTTCACCAAACGGGCCGTCAGTGGAGGCGAAGAACTAACGTTTGATTACAACGTCGATCGATACGGGTATTGCTTCCCTTTTCTTTTTCTCTTCTTGGCAAATGGCCACCTTTTGATTCAAAGACTCTTGTCTTCAATCTTAGGCACGAAGCGCAGGAATGTTTTTGCGGCGAAGCAAATTGCGTCGGCATTCTCGGCGGGAAAACACAAACTGACTTGGGCGCAATGGATCATCTATACATCGATGGTTTGTATTCTTTTCTCAATTCCAGAGCTCATCAACAATCATTCAAAGTTCATCCTTTTTTTTGCTCCCTGTTAGCCCTAGGAATCGTTGATGATGTTGAGCAACTTAAGCTCAAAGGCAGCAAGACGAAAAAATCGAAGAACATGGATGTCGATTACATGGTCGGTCTTTATATCCTTCTTACTCGCTCATCTTCCTCCAAAATCTCAATTGAATAATCCTTGCGTGTGTGCAGCCTGAGATGAAGCCAATCAAACTCACAGACGTGCCCAAAGTCGCTTCGGGTCTCCGGCAATCCACATCCAACAAACGGATCCTGTCTAAGCTGCTACGGAGAATAATGGTACTTTGACTAGCTGTTTTTTTTATGTCGGTCCCTTTTTTTGTCTGACATTCTTTTTTTCCCCTCTCCGCATATGTCTTTTAGATTACCACAGACCAAGCCGTTCAAAAGCAACTAATGAGGTTGCACGGGTTCAGTATCATGAGCATGATCTTGAACGAGTATCTGGAAGACCAAGAGATAGTAAAAACGGTTAGTGAGTTTACACATCTCTAATTTCTGCCTGTTGTAGTCTTCGTATCCGTTTTGTTTTTACATCTTTTTTTTTTTTTTGAAATGCTGGACTTTCTAACGTTTTGGTTTTGTTCTTTTCTCCAGACTTTGGAAATCTTGTTGAAGTGGCCATTAATCACTAAGAATAAAATCTTAAGTACCAATCTAGAAGAGACTGTTATGAAATTGTCCGCCAGTCCATCTGAAATCGTCCAAACGTTGGCTGCTGAAGTAAGCTTCGGTTGATTCATTACTACCTGATCGAATGCCTGTTGATGTTATTGAGTTTTTTTCTTCTCATTTTTGATGATAGCTGATAAAGATGTGGGTAGCTTTGGAGGTTTCCTATCGGATTCCAAAAGATAAGAAAGTGAGTGTTTATGTCGAGATGATCCGTTCCTTGAAGGGTTTCTAACATTCCTATTTGGCGGGGCTGGGTGTTCAAAGAGTGGGGAAGTGGCGGACGGTGGCAAGCGTAAAGCGGAGGCCTTATTAGACCAAATCTTTTCTAAACGGTTACGAGATAGCAGCGCAAGAAAAGAACTCAGTGGGCTGAAGGTGGTATCCGAGAAAGCTTTCATCAGGCCGGAAGCGGCGAAGCCGTTTGACCCGCAGGCAGTCAAGCCAGAAAACTTAACTTTACCTCCCGGTTGGGCGTTCGAGCGGAACGCCGAAGGGAAGCCGTACTACTACCACGTCGCCGTTCGTCAAACCCAATGGACGGTCCCAACGGCGGCGGATGTCGCAAGAATGGACCGATGGATCGCTGACGAACTTGCTCGGCAGAAGGCCGCGGCCATGGACGTCAATGATATCGTTGCCAAAGCTAAGGCTGAAGCCGAGGAGATTCGCAAAGCTAACGAAACCCAACGTCTACTCGAGGAGGCCGAGAAGGCCAGACTCAAGTCGCTCTATGCGGAGCGCAAAGATAAACATCGATCAAATCGACCCTCATCATCATCCTCCCATCATCATCATCGTAAAAAGTCCGTAAAGGATATGAACTCCTCTAATGGAAAGTCTCCCGCCGGTGTACCGGATAAAAGACTCGACTCTTCCCTTCCGGATGAGAGCGGCAACGCTGCTAAAGATAAAAAAATGCTCCGGTTGTTTAGTAACGTCGTCGTGCACACTATGTCGCGTTATAAAGACTCATTAGATCATGAGCAGTTCAAACGCCGCGCAAAAGAAGTCCGTTTTTTTTTCTCTGCAAACTTTTTTTTTCTGTTTTAACGCTGACTTTGTTCCTCGGTTTTGATGGGTACAGTTAACGAATATATTATGTGAGAAGGAACGGAAGTCGAGCCATTATGAGACGGAAACATACGACGAGATCAGCCCGGGTAAAGAGACGAAGATCAAGGCATTCACGAAGGATTGGATAGTGAAGTTATTGACGCGGAAAGGGATTTCGATTCCAGCTGCTACATCTAATGGGAAGCCATTATCGAGGAGCGGGTCGGCAGTGGACACAGATAGACCGACGATGAGCTCGTCAAAGACCAGTCCTATTGTCACCCATTCTTCAGCTTCTACGTCGATCGGATTAAAGGTCGTCAAAGATCTCCATCTCTCACATCCTCTCGATCCTCTACCAAACCACGAACTTCTTGGCTCGTTTAGTTGTCGGAGTAGTCTCACTCACTCTAGTCGTCCTGATCCTCATTCTCCTAGACACTCATATGAAAGGTCTCCTTCCCTCTGATCTTACTCTTCCCATTCCTTACATTTATCTCTACTACTCCTACTTTTCATTCCTTCTTCTGGTTCTAGTATCTCCGTCCTCTGGCTTCCCTCTTATTATCTCTTCCTCTCTCACATAACCCCACTCTCTTCCTTTTTTTTTTTTTTTTGGCTTCTGGGATCTCTTCTTTTCGGTTTCGATTTAGTTATCATTAGCACTTTTTTCTTTTTGCAGAAATCCATCTATCCCCGTTTTTTTTTTGTTGGGTTAGGTTGTTGATGATGATGATTTTGGAATTTTGGTTTTGGTTTTTTTTATATATTTGATTGTGTTGTGGTTTGGGGCACTAAAATATAAACCAGTATAACAAAGAAGGATTGTTACTGAGGCCCTGTTTGGCACCGTCTTAAAAATGGGTGTAATGTTGAACATTTAATTCAATAAAAACCAAACCATTGGCACAAATGTAACAAAGTTGGTGTAGAATGAAAACAGGCTTCCTGCAACATTATTGACAAGATAAGAGTCCATGTATTGGACTTTCTCTAGTACCATAATAGCATTATTACCCTTCACATCAGTTTCAAGTGTAATATTGGCATTGTGATGATAATGACAGCCTCACATGCCTATTATGATGTCGCAAATGATAAAGCAGTAGGCAATCTTCATTTCTATACCAATTTGGTTATGTTTGTGCTGACAGTTTGGTTTTTATTGAATCAAATGTTCACTTTTACACCCATTTTTTGTATGACAGTGCCAAACAAGGCCTGAACTAAATACAAAAGTAGAATAACAATAATAATAAAAAATGAGGCCCTGTTTGGCAGTCATAAATATTGGTGTAATATTGAACATTTAATGCAATAGAAACCAAACTGTTGGCACAAATATAACAAAATTGGTACAGAATGAAAGAAGGTTACCTGCTTCCCCATTGACAAGATAAGAATCCATGTTTTGGGCCCTCTCCAGCACCATAATAGCAATATTACTCTTTATATCTGTTTCAAGTGTAATATCAATATTGAGATGCTTATGACAGCCTTATATGTCTATTCTAATGTCACAAATGATGAAGCAGGTAGCACTCTTTCTTTCTATACCAATTTTGTTATATTTTTGCCAACCATTTGGTTTTTGTTGATTTAAATGTTCAATATTACACCAGGTTTTATGACTGTGCCAAACAGGGCCTGAGATTTTTGTGAAAAGGTTTTCTTGTAGCTATGGCAATCACTTGTTGTAGTTGATTTCATAATTAGTCATATATAGGCTTTATTAGGCCCTTGATCTGAGAGTACCCTTGAAATCCACAATATTGTTACCCTTTTTGTTGTTGTTTCTGATGTTTATTGTGTGTGTATGTCAAGTTATTTTCTCAGGGGGTCTTAATTGTATCAATAATTGTGTCATATGACAGACTAATCACTCAGGATCTTGCATCTGGATCTTCCATGCATTTCCTCAGGGTGCTTTTCTACCCAACATTCAAGCTTTTGACTAATCCTTGGGTTGCATATCACATCACATTGATATGTACCCTCAGCAATCTTCAAGCTTTTCTCAAAGCATGTCAAATTGCTTTTCAGTTATGCAAACAAATGAAAGACCAATACCCCTTCTACTGGTCTTACATTGCTTCAGCATTTCCCTCTTATGCGCTTAACCCTTCTCTGGACTCACACACTTCATCTTCAAACTTTTGAACCTTGATTTGCACATGCCTCAAACTTTGAAACTTTGATTCACACTTCATTTGCACCCACACACTCTTCAATGCTTGATCCTCAGTCATGGACATGCCCTGGTTGCCTGGACTCAGGCTCCTTCTCTCATTTCTTCTGCTTTGACCCTATGAACTCATTTTTTGTTCAAACCTATGTCCAACGGTGGTTTGCTATGCTACCCGTAGCGCAGTGTAGCAATAATTGCTAACAGCTTTTGCCATAGCTGTTAGCGGTTCAAGCGCTATCGCTATGCGCTGGTGCCCCTAAAAGGGTCTTGCTACGCTGCGCTACAGCCCTTGTTAGCGGTAAAAACCTGCTACACAGGGCTGTAGCGGCTCATCAAAATAAGATTATAGTCTTTAGCATAAAGTCAATTCCACCTTCTCAAGCCTTGCCATTCCAAACCCTTTCAGTGTTCTTACTCTAAGTCCCTCTGAGCCTAGTAACTCCTCTTCAAGCAGTCAGTCCCCTATTTGAAACTACCTACTTTCCTTTTCTTCCATCAAATAGTGCCCACCCATCTCTTGTACAAGACGTCGTGTGACAAATTGTTGTCATTTCAGTCAAATTAAGTTGATTTTTTTTTTTTTTTTTTGGGGGGGGGGGAGTATTTATTGTTTGAAATTGTTGAAGGTGTGGCCCACTGAAAATCTCAATCTGGATGGTTGCACTTTCAGTTTTTGAACTGAAATTATGGGTTTCAGGTTCAATTTCCACAAAAGAAAAGGAAAAGGCATACAACATCTCAAGTTCATGTTATAAATATTGTACCAAATTAACAAAAATATATATCTTTTTCCACTCTATGAAAAAAATAGTTATAATACATCTCTGTGGTTGAGTTGTATATAAGGCAAGGGATCCTAGATGGTTGTGAAACCTAAAAAGTAGTGATTTTTTCTTGTCAAGAATTTTTGGGAAGCTTTGTTGAGTTTTTAACATTGGGACCAACAGAAAAAGAGGGAGTAAGGAAAGAGAATGGATGAAAAGACAGTGAGAGGATGAGTATTTACTCTCACCCAAAAAGCCCAGTTAAAATGTTTTTTGAGGTGAGACTATTGTATTCATTTCCAAGAGCTGAGACAAAGAACAAGAAACTTAACTGAAGGACCAGATGGGCTGGCTATAAGGAGACTTGAGATCTAATGCAACAAACAGAAATATATCCTCCACACTACACTCTGAGAAACAAAGACTGAACAACAAAGAGATGAAAATACCACTGCTTTTGGATCTGGCAGCTGGGGTGGTCTCAAGAATGAATTGGAAGTTGATGAGCCTGCGTTCTGGATCTTGATTTGATGTGGTTGAGAGTTGAGACAAGGAAACTGCGTTGTGGCAGCATGATTTCAAGAAGAGTGGTGCACTGAGTGCACAGACAGAGAGGAGGACCAAGTGTGCAGGCGCAAGACTGAGATTTTGACATTTGGGGGCACAATAAATGAGTGAAGAAGACCTGATGAGGCTTGACTTCTAGTCCTAGGCTAGAAGGGGATAATGATTGGGCCAAAACAGAAAACAAAAGCCATGGTGTGCAGACCTTTCCTGTGGTTAGGAGACATGTGTTAAACCGGATGCTAGAATGAAGCAGAAAACTCCCCCAAGAGGGAAATAAATTTCTAGGAAGGCCATTATTTATAGTGAAAACTATGTACATAGTTGGGTGGGTGGGAAACCATAACCCTTAGACACTAAAGTGGCATGAGAAAAATAAAAATGAAATGACAGTTGATAATCTGTCACAACAACATGTATGATATAATTCCTGGTGTATCTCCTGATTTTCCAAGTGTATTTGGCTCTTGGAAGCACATGAATACCTTAAGTCTTGGATAAACAAGCAAGCAAAAAACTATGATGTTAAAATGTATCCAATCTCAGTATGTGTGTGATCTTGCCAAGCTGACAACAACATGTTTCTTTGAAAATACAATGATTATGAATTGTTAGCTTGGGAATCATTCACACAGTTGGGCCCTAGGAAGGAGGTTGTTGGAATTGTGATCACTGCTACAGATGAAAATTTGGAAATTGTTTTCTTCCCACTAAATGCATTGAGAAAGTGAACCAAGTTAAATGGATTCAACTTCACCAAGCTCAGGGGGAGTTAAGCAATTCAGTTTTAATTCAAGACCTGCAGTTTGAGCAAAATCACAATTGAATTGAGGATCATCAAATTTAGACATGGACAACATCTGCCAAAATTCAAATTGGGTTCACAAAGAGTAGCTCAACAGTTTCTCCACAACTGGCACACCAATTCAAATCAACTCACAACTAACTTCAGATAAAAATTACAGTGGAATTACAGGAAGGAAATTGCTAGCAATTGCCAAGGAAACATCCCTGGCGTCTTCTCAAACCAAGCCAAAAACCATTTACAGTCAAAACCGTCTAACCGCATACCCCTCCGTGGAAGCCTTTTGTTATGCGGTTTCACAGGCTATGCCCTTATGGAAAAACCCCTCTAAGGGCATACATGTACTAAGTATGCCGTTTGACAGGTTTTGCCAGAAAAGTATTTTTTGCAAGCCTGAGGTGATTTATAGGGAATTTTTTTGACAACAATGAATGATTTTACGATTAGAAGAAGAAAAATGAGTGAAGATGAGATATATCAATTAAACAAAATCTGGGAGAGGTTCGCCACTTGAGCCCGGAGAAGATTGGGTGATTGGCTGGAAAAAATCTTTAATTCCAGCTTGTCGACCACCAAAGTGGATACTTTTCAGCAATTGCTGCTGAAATACCTCCAAGCGAGGGACCATATCGCTGAATTGAGGTTCTTGCTCGTTGGCTTGATCTAGGTAGAGGAGCATCTTTGAGACCATTTGGCACATTTCTGATTTTGTGGGGGGCATGAGTTTTGGTTCGTCTGGTTCGTTTTCTATCCCATCGAGTGCGCTATCTTGTCTTCCCTCCTCTTCGACCAACTCGAAAATCTCCTCGTTTGACCAAACTCGCGCAGCTTGAGTATTTTCTCCTTCTGGATTCAAGAGATTGCCGATTGACATTCAGTTTGATGATAGGATTGCACCGATATCTTGAAGGGTATCTAGCTGTCGTTCGATTAAGGTATTCTCTCTGTTTAATTCTTCAGCAATTTTGTCCGAACAGTCGGCCAAATTTTTTTCTATGATGCGAGTTGTTGCCCAGCAGTTCGAAATGGTAGTTTTGGAGACATTTTCCCAAGCCTTCGTCGTCATCTTCATTGCCATCAACTGATTGACATTGAAAATATTTTTTGTATTTTTTTCTTCCTTCTGCTCGGAAAAGATGGATAGATCGAGCAATGGATCGTTTGCGATAATGCAATTTAAGGCATTTAATAATTCCAGCATCAAGAGGCTGGACATGGCTAGTGAGATTAGCAAAGAACTCGACTTTAATCTGTGTCAAACCCTCTTCTGGGATTGAATGTCCGCGGAAGTTGTCCAGGAGCAATAAAATCTTTCGCTTTTCAGATCGTAACTTTGAGTCCCAGGAGAGGAGCCACTGTTGGAATATCTCAGCGGTCATCCAGGCGTTTCCGTTGTTATAATACTTGGAGCCGTAGTCGCATGCATCCTTTTTGTTGAAGCATCGAGGTCGCTTGTATTTTCCAATAAATAGGATTGGCAACTTTTCGCTTCCATCAGCGTTGCAAGTGACGGCAAGAGTTAAGCGGGTTTTGTTTCCTTTTACGCCGTGGCTTCTGTTGAATGCTAAGCCAGTATCAGGAGGCATACTGGGTTGAAATTTTAACAGTTACACATCAGCATCCAAAAGAAATGGTAAAGAAACAAAGAAACATACGCATAAAATAAACCAGTCTCGTCCATGTTAAAGATGTCCTTCGGCGAGTAGTCCTTTGTGATCTGCTGAACTCTTTCCACCTCTGATTCAACAACATTTATTTCCACCGACGCTGCTTCACCGTGTCTTCGATACGATTTCAAGTCGTGTTGATTCTTGAACGATTCAAGCCAACCACCACTCAACTTGAGCCATTCATTGCTTGGAATCCCGGCTAGTCGTGCAAAGTCGCGCCACTTAGCTTTGATTATTTCACCTGTGATTGACAGGTTACAATGAATCGCTTGTTTCATCCATTCCGTCAACGATGCTTCAACTTTGGGATGGCAAAGTTGTCGGATTTTCTTTGTTGAGACTTGATTGCTTTGGCAGTGGTTTTCGCGGATTGAATCTTCGGCTTTGAGCCATTTTGATAATAATGGCTGCTTGATCTTCAGGTGCGGATAGACAGTGGCAAAATGAGCAGCAGTTTTTGATTGATTTTTTCCGTTGTTGTAGTACCAATCTAAGACTTCCACCTTCTCGGAATAAGATGCGTTACTGATTTTTGATCCATTTTCGGGGATCGATTGAGTAGCTCCAGATTTTCTTTTTCTGGTCGGTTCTTCCTTGGTTGTTTTTTTCGTCTCGCCAGTGTGTTTACTCTTGACTTTGCTGTTTTTGATGTTGTTGTTTGGAGTAGAGTTGCTCTTATCTTCGGAGTTCTTTTTCTTTTTGGGTTGGGTGTTTTCTTGATTCAAGGCAAAATCAAACACATCTTTCAGCTTCTTCATATCGTCTAGGCCAAGCTGAATCGTAGAATTGTTGGGGAGGCTTGTGATTCGGGTTACAAGCAGCTCAGTGTCGACAAGATTGCCCTGGCCATCGAGCCATTCTTCATCCTCAACTGTGAGCTTCTGACCTTGATTTAATTGGGATACTAGAATATCTTGACGTTCTTTGATTTTCTTCTTCATCTCTTTGTAGCAATCCTCGAGTCGGTGAGCTTCCATGTGTTCAAGGTCTTTTGTTGCATCGTCAAGGTCGGGTCTTTGAGGATCAGGATGGAGATAAAGGGTGTTGGCGTTCAAGGTGAGGTGTATTGGTTTGCTGATTTTGAGGATATCGACAAAGCTGACGTTGAATTCTTGGATAGACTTTTTTTTTGGGGGTAATTGGCCAAGGATTCGCGTTTTTTTTTTGTATATTTATGTGGTTTCAGAGGTTGGGTTCCCACAATTAGCTATGCGGTTTGCATGCAATTTTGGCGCGCACCAACCTGGGGAGAAGCCCCTGGCTATGCAGTTAGGCAGTTTATGCGCATACACAGGTATGCGGTTAGACGGTTTTGAATGTAACATCCTCATGCTGGGTCACAAAGGATATGAAGTCCTGAACACAAACTCGATTATCACTTCCTACAAAAGGATAACAATACAGAAAACCATTGCATTCATTCAGGTAAAAAAAATACTTCTAACAACTCAAAATGACCCACCCAGAGCTGGATAAAATGACACAAACAAAGAACTCAACCCCACAGAGTGTAGCAAGCTAGTTTCCCTCATTTTCAAAGAGAATACAACGGTGAAGCTTTGATTCCAAGGGCGCATCAATCAAACACCCACATACAGTTCACCATTACTGAAGTGCCTATAGTAATGTGACAACAGATGTTGACATCAACGCCCAAATGCACAATCAAGGTGGTGTCATATCACAATAAGTTTCTCTGACCTTTGGGAAGTTTTCAGTAGTCATGAAGGATTGGGTACATCTTGAACTAAACATGAGACAGATTAGTGACCTCCTGTCTGGTGGTTTCAGAAATTCTGCCCTGGTAAACTACTTGCAACTTTTGAGGGGATTGCAGGAAAGCATATGGCCAGAAAAACAACCAGAGCAAAGCTTACATACTTCTCTTTTCATCTCTTATTATTTCAACCCTACAATGTGCTGATTGCCACCAGTTTTGTCCCCCACATTTTCCCCCACATTTCCAAATCCAAGGATCTATGCACACTTGGAAAATTTTCCATCTTAACCATTTCTTTCCAAAGAAAAAATGAGTTGATATTGGAGATGTTGCCAGTGATTGTGTTTCTGTTCCTTGGCATTTACAGCCCCTCCTCCTCACAATCTCCCAACCTTCATTCTTGGAATACTGGGAACTTATGGAATACTGCATGCAACTCATATCTCAAGGCAAAAGTACCAAATGAATTAAATTTTTCCCAAGCTATACCTAAGAAAAAAATGAGTTATTTTCGACTTCTTCCTCTGTTTTTTTTTTTCCAATTTTTTACGCATTTTGTTTTTGTGCCGGGTGTATGAACAATGAATGCTGCAGTGAATAAATCCTGAAGCCGAAAACCGTTCAATACGGCTGACTTTGGCCTTGATCGAGTCAGAAAAGAAATGGTGTGCACGAAAAAAAGTATGAAAATTTGGGCGAGATTGAGTTAGTAGCGACGTGAAAGATTTCACGTGGAGCGTAATAAGAGGTCCAAGACAAGCGAGGTAACAAGGTGGAGGGTTCTTGAAATCGAGAAAGAACGAACCAAAAACGAGCTCAGCCGCAGACACACAGCGAGACACAAACGATGGCCAGTTCCGGACACGTGCACTTGAATGACGGCCAACAGATACCGGCGATCGGATACGGCAGTGGCACGGCTTGGTTCAAGGCGACTGGGCCCGACGGCATCTCGGCCCCACTGGTTGAGGCTACCAGCACCGCTATCAGCCTCGGCTTCACTCACCTTGATAGTGCTAAGGGCTATGGCAATGAACGTAGCACTGGTGTTGCGATATCCCGATGCGGTCTACCAAGGGAGAAACTGTACATTGCAACCAAGGTACGCTGTTGTCCTTCTCTCTCTTTCTCTGTCTTTCTCTCTAAAGGGAAAAGAAAAAAAAAAAAAACTTCAAATGCTGCTATTTAATTGGGCATCTGAAATCAATTATCGCGTTGTTCCGTAGATTATGTCAGGCTTATCGTCCTTAAAAGAGACTCTGAAGGAACAATTACGAGACCTACAAGTGGACTATGTGGATCTGTACTTACTCCATTCACCGATGTTCGCCAAGGAGGCCGACGAGCCCACGCTGGGTGAAGCATGGAAGTTAATGGAAGAAGTCCGGGCCGAAGGACTTGCCAAGAGTATCGGTGTCAGTAATTATAGAATCACAGACCTCGAGGAAACCCTCAAGTCTGCCAAGGTGAAGCCGACGGTGAACCAGTGAGTGATCTGATCTTTGATACACACCAGGATTGGTTTTGTTTTTTCTTTTCTTTTCTTTTGTTAACCACGCTGAAACATTTTTAACGTAGGATCGAGTTCCATCCATACGTTTGGAAAGAAGCTGAGCCGCTACTGAAGTTCATGGAAAAAGAAAGCATAGCCTTAGAAGTGAGTGAGATGGCCGAGGTTTGTGAGGTTGTGGGACAGATGCTGAAAGAAGAGTGGACAGGCCTATGGGGCCCAAGTACCCGTAGTAAAACTCCCTGGAGGCAAGGTCGACCCGGTCCTCGAGAGGATCGCATCCGAGCGCAAGATTTCGACGGGCGAAGTGTTACTAAAGTGGGCCAAGGCCCATGGGGCGATCATCGTGACGACGAGCTCAAAGGCCAGCCGGATGAAATCCATGCTCGATACCGTACTAGACAACTCCTCCGACCTCTCCCCTGACGAAATTCAAGAAATCAATCAGGCTGGAATCGATAACGGCGTTCAGCGTGTCTTCCAGAAGCACAGTAAGTTGGCAGCAATCTATTTATAGAGAGAAGGAGAAAAAAAATACTTACATCCATCTCCCAGTGAGCGAGTAACTGGAAATTCGACTTGGATCTCGTGAGAAGCGATCCGATAACTTCAGTCGATACATGTACAATAAAGACTTCTTCCCATCTCAAATAAATAAACCAACAGAAGATCACCAATAGCGCCATAGGTTGTGATGCTGAAATCTAACCAATATGACCCATGTAATATTTTTTGTTTTCAATCTTTTGCGGGTGTTCCTGTCTAGTTTCACATCAATAAATCGAGAAAAATGCTGTCAAAATGATCCATGTTTAACATAAACCGTCTAGCGATTTCATCTCAAAGGGAGTTTATTTTGATGGTGAGGACACTAGTGGCAGAAGAGACGAATGGATTGAGCTAGTTCATAAACAAGACTCACTTTTTTTTATGTAAATCGAATCATGGAAACAAAATGAAAGACTTGACTAGGATCTCTAGGGATGGCCTAGCCCCACTCCTTACAAAATTACAAAAGCGTACACTCCAGAAAGAAAAATGAAAGACTGGATCAAGTGAGGAGATTAAAATATCAGTGCTCAGAAGTAAGTTTTTGCCACCACATTTGAATGGGTTGGAAATTCCTCAAAGAATGCATGTGTGGATTCCTGGGCTATAGTATACTCAAGAGGGTAAATGGGGGTCCAGAAATTCTGACAAATATCACAGGATTATTCATTCTTTACTGTTATATAGTGTTACATGATTTTTGCAATGAACTGGGTCAGACATCAAAGATCAAACGTAAAAAAATGTTTATATTGATCCCAGAATACACTTGCATACTAAGTGTGTTCAAATATTTCCAACAATCCAGAGGGTAGTACTGAAGTGCTAATCTATGCCCTGTTGAACAAATCCAGTCCAAGCAATCATTGGACTGGATTGTACCACACTTTATTGCAAGAAGTGATAGACATTCTAAAAGAGCTTTTTTATTATTGGAGGATTTCATATGGGTATCTGCAGACCCTGCAAAATTCTTGATTACAGGGCTAAAAAGAACTTCCTGGAATTTTAGGTTTGCACGGTCTTAATAAGAATTAGAAGGGGTTGCAGATTGTGTAGGAACACTTCTATCATTCATTCCCCCATTTTCTTTTGAATAATGTACAGTATGAGGATATATGCTACAGCTTATTGATGTAACCTTTTGATGTTTATGAACTAACCTCAATCTCATTGTCTCTTCTGCCCTTGGAAGCCTCACCATGAAAAGAAGCTCTCTTTGAAATGAAATCGCTAGACAGTTGATCACGTTACACATGGATCATTTCGCCATCAGCTTTCTTGATTTATTGATGTGGGACTAGACAGGAGCACCCGCAAAAGATTGAAAACAAAGCAAATTATATGAATCGTACTGGTTGGATTTTAGCATTACAACCAATGGCGTTGTCAGTGATCTCCTGTTAGCTATTTATTGACGGGAAGCAGTCTTGATGGAGTCGGAACTGTTATACAACATGTATCGACTGAAGTTATCGGATCGCTTCTCACGAGATCCAAGTCGAATTTCCAGTTACTCGCTCACTGGGAGATGGATGTAAGTATTTTTTTTCTCCTTCTCTCTATAAATAGATTGCTGCCAACTTACTGTGCTTCTGGAAGACACGCTGAACGCCGTTATCGATTCCAGCCTGATTGATTTCTTGAATTTCGTCAGGGGAGAGGTCGGAGGAGTTGTCTAGTACGGTATCGAGCATGGATTTCATCCGGCTGGCCTTTGAGCTCGTCGTCACGATGATCGCCCCATGGGCCTTGGCCCACTTTAGTAACACTTCGCCCGTCGAAATCTTGCGCTCGGATGCGATCCTCTCGAGGACCGGGTCGACCTTGCCTCCAGGGAGTTTTACTACGGGTACTTGGGCCCCATAGGCCTGTCCACTCTTCTTTCAGCATCTGTCCCACAACCTCACAAACCTCGGCCATCTCACTCACTTCTAAGGCTATGCTTTCTTTTTCCATGAACTTCAGTAGCGGCTCAGCTTCTTTCCAAACGTATGGATGGAACTCGATCCTACGTTAAAAATGTTTCAGCGTGGTTAACAAAAGAAAAGAAAAGAAAAAACAAAACCAATCCTGGTGTGTATCAAAGATCAGATCACTCACTGGTTCACCGTCGGCTTCACCTTGGCAGACTTGAGGGTTTCCTCGAGGTCTGTGATTCTATAATTACTGACACCGATACTCTTGGCAAGTCCTTCGGCCCGGACTTCTTCCATTAACTTCCATGCTTCACCCAGCGTGGGCTCGTCGGCCTCCTTGGCGAACATCGGTGAATGGAGTAAGTACAGATCCACATAGTCCACTTGTAGGTCTCGTAATTGTTCCTTCAGAGTCTCTTTTAAGGACGATAAGCCTGACATAATCTACGGAACAACGCGATAATTGATTTCAGATGCCCAATTAAATAGCAGCATTTGAAGTTTTTTTTTTTTTTCTTTTCCCTTTAGAGAGAAAGACAGAGAAAGAGAGAGAAGGACAACAGCGTACCTTGGTTGCAATGTACAGTTTCTCCCTTGGTAGACCGCATCGGGATATCGCAACACCAGTGCTACGTTCATTGCCATAGCCCTTAGCACTATCAAGGTGAGTGAAGCCGAGGCTGATAGCGGTGCTGGTAGCCTCAACCAGTGGGGCCGAGATGCCGTCGGGCCCAGTCGCCTTGAACCAAGCCGTGCCACTGCCGTATCCGATCGCCGGTATCTGTTGGCCGTCATTCAAGTGCACGTGTCCGGAACTGGCCATCGTTTGTGTCTCGCTGTGTGTCTGCGGCTGAGCTCGTTTTTGGTTCGTTCTTTCTCGATTTCAAGAACCCTCCACCTTGTTACCTCGCTTGTCTTATACACCACGGACGAAGAATCTAAGTTCCCGACCGCAAGAAAATCAGTTTGGGTCAAAAACCCGATTTTCTGGCCGACCATCAATCGGATCGGTCAAGGAACCGATTTCCTTCCGAATTTACTCAGGTCAGATAAGACTCAGTTTCCACAAGCTCTTGAACCTGGATTCTAGCAATCCACAGGGTGGAAAGCTTGTGGAAACCCAAATCCCCTAAATTTTGAGCTTGAGGATGATGGTGGCCCACCTGAGGGCCGTCTTCGACGAGCCTGTCCACCAGTCCACAAGCAAAGCGTCGCCTGTTACGGAAAAAAGATGACTTCGGGTGGCTCTGCAGGCGTTTGCGGAGTAGATGAAAACATCCCAAAGTGTGAAGCAACAACACCGTCAGCTCCTATGGTCACTCTCAGCCTCCATTTCTTGCTCTACCAGCTCTTCCGAGCCGCTCTACATGGGCATTGCATCTCACAGAATGGCTTTAATGAGTCAGGATGGTTTAACTTGTGAAGAATTTCGTAACATTTCAATTGTATATCCATGTTTTAGGTGTTAATACGTGCAATCCAACATGCATGAGATTTTCAATAGAATGACACTGGTACAGTTTTCTAACTGGTAAGTGTCAGAGTTGGTATATTTTATGAGAGCATAGGTCATTACTTATGTATGATTTTGGGAATAATGTTGTGCGTGTATGATGAAAGAAACAGTGTCACCTCAGTTTTTGGAAAAGATGGGGAAACTGTTGTGGGATAATTGGCTACATGCATAATTGTTATACATGTGTCACTCAAGTTAACATTCATCCGCGTGCCCCTGAAAACCCTTTCTCAAGCTCGTCAAGTTTCTGCGACGAACGATCAGAGAAAGCCCGAGAACCCAAAAGGTTGAGGAATCGATCTTCAGGTACAAGATCAACTCAACCCTTGACTCGAACCGAAAGCTCATCTTACAATTCATCCGTCAGATCAAGTTCAGGAGGAGAATCAATCTGCACTAAGAATTGGCTGAACAATCAGAGGTAGATTGCTCAAACCTATCTCTATTTTTGTTTCTGTTTCTTCTTCTCACTAATGACAATGTGTTTCTAGTTGTTTTCCGTGTTTTTGAATTTGTCAAGTTTGCTGTTTTTGTCATCTCGTCTTGTAAAGAATCTGGTCGAGTAATCCTGTTGGTATTTTCTCATTTATCTTTCATTCTCTTTCTCGTCGTTCTTATCTCTTATCTCTCTTCATTTTTTGTTTGATTTTTTCCTATCTTTTATGTCTTAGTGTTCTACTACTACTGGCTATAATATTATCTGGATTTTCAACAAAGAGATCAACTCCGTGAATCACACAGAAATAGTGGCTATGTTTTTCAATAGTTGCATGTATGGAGACTGAGTGAAATCAGCAATTGACTTCTAGTTTATCTGACGGTCTTGAATAAACAGATTTTCAATAATACCGGTAAGAATGTGAGTAAAGTTGATGGGTTGTTTGATTGAACTGGAGCCTTTTTTTTCTTTTGGGTTTTTCTGGTGCTCTGCAATCCATTTTTTTACAGAGGCATTCAAGATTTTCTTGTAAGTTTAGCTCTTACACTTTACCCCGTGAACCACATCAAAATCAAATCATAACTGCACTTCTGCCTGTCTCCCTAAATGTCAACCATCTCTTTCTAACCACTGTATGCAGGCTTTTCCTTCAAGTTTTTTCCATTGTGCCATCCTTCAAACCCCAACTAATCTATGTCCACAAGGAACAACACAGAACCTGACATGTTTATCCCTGCCAGCAATCCCAAGAAAATCACCTAGACCTCCAAAGCTGGATTCTGGAGAGTAGACCAACAAGCTTCTTTGGATCCAGCCTCCCGCCCAATTGGGCCACTCCCAACCATCCCACTGCACCCATTGGAAATGTAGAATAGTACCAACCCACTCTGTAAGCCCCCTCCTTTGGGGTCTCACAAAGCTGTCACAAAGTTATCACTAGATTACATAATCCACCCGGTACTTAGTCTCAGCCTGTTCCTTCCCTAGCTCAGCAGAGATCCCTGAAGACTGACACACCTCTCTGACTCTGAGCTAGGTAAGCCACTCACCCCTTTCACTCTATCCACTATTTCTATCTTCTCACCAGTTGTATAATAGAGATCCCTGTAGACTGACACACCTCTCTGAGCTAGCTCCTGCTCCTTATTGAAATACAGTCCCTGGTCACAGAAACTGTGCCCTTGTGCCCCTCTTGAGCCACTTCAACAGTGAAGGAGATTCCACTCCTTACACACTCTCCCAGACTTTTGCAACTGATGTGAGTCAATCCTTGCTGTCAAGAGCAAAGGCAGAAGCTATTTTGACTGGCTCAGGGCCCTCCTGAAAATTCAACAGGAGAGAATTCTGCAGGCTAAAGAAAACCACCAAGTAGAACAAGAAAACCAATGTGCTGCCTCAGAACAAATTTCTTGACTCAAGTAAGCTTTTATTTGCATGGAAGTTGAGATCAAACCAAATTACAGAAGCTGACAGCAGGTCTCCAGCCAAGTGGACCTCCAAAGTTTCCGCACATTCAATCTCATAGGCCCTTCCAAGAGGTCAAACTGTTCGTCTGTTGGATTAACTGTGAAACCCCCTCCTCCCTTGGGTTTCACATGACCATGTCACTGAAGATTAGGTCATCAATCCAAGGGTATTTAATTCTAATCCGTCTCCTCCAGAGTCCACCTAGACGGCAGAGATTCTTCTCTCCCGTCCAGGTAAGTCTCATTCTTCTTCTTCTCTTCTGACTCACTTTCTCTTGATCTAAGAACTTGTACTTACAAGAGAGATTCTTCTCTCCCATCTAGATTGAAATACAAAAGACACATTGGTTCTAGAATTTGCCCCATGCGCCTAAAGTATCCAAAGAACCAGTGAAGGACATACAAAGTCCTTAAATTAACAGTGTTAAGATTTTTTATTGCAACTAATGATTTGACTGGCCTGGCTGACAAGATTAGGATCTTAGAATAGAAATCACCATTAGCAAGACAAACTCCATGGATTTATATGCCAACAAAGTCAAAAAATTAATTGGGAAGATGTGGGAGAAGTTCGCAACATTTCTTTCAGTCAGAAGTTGTGAGGATTTTGTACTTAAAGTAGTATAATTGAAAAAATACACAATTCTCCATTCAATTTGATGTGTTTTATATGAAAACTTGAGGGTATTCCTATCCTATCACTATGAGACCCCAGTAAAAGTTTTACAAGAATTTTTCTTGTCAATGATGGGTTATGATATTTTTCTTTTTTTGGTTGATAACTCCCAAAGAACATTCAAAATTTGATTGGTGACTCCCAAAAATTGAGTTGCAGACTTTGCTGAAATGAAATATTGAATTCCTGGGAGTTTTTAAGCAAGATACCAGGAATATGTTGTGAGGAAAGGCTCAGAAACATGAATTTACTTAGGAGCCTTTTATGGGGCCAACTCCTGGATTATAATGGGAAGGAGTTGTATATGGTGCAAAAAGGCTTGGTGGGGTGTTTGAGGAAAAATCAAAGCTCACAGCAGTTCCAACAGGATAATGATAACAATTCATGCAGGGTTCAACTTGTTGAAATGATGGTTAGGCTGAAATATGGGGCAGGACCCACTTTTTCCCAAACACCCTTTTTTTGGGTGTGTACGCCATGCACACTGTTTTTTTGGGTTTGCAAAAAATTTTTGATGAAAAAGGTGTGCATGCCCCAAAACAAGGCCTGCAAGGTGTGCACACCCTAAAACAGGGCGTGCAAGGCTTTCCCACCGAAAACAGGGCATGCAAGGTGTGCACACCCAAAAACAGGACATGCAAGGTGCATACACCCAAAATGAAGGGTGTGCAAGGCACACACACCCTTTAACTTAGGTTTCCATGCCATTATTGGTCAACAAAGAAAGTGCTACCCCACATTCACCTACAAAAGGTTGATCCACCACAATAAATTTCTTGGCCCAGGCCAGCATGGCCAGCTACCCTGGCCCATGCTTAGTCATTGTGTCTGTCCAGACACAATGACTATGCAAGGTCCTCAAGAAGTTGAAATCTCCACCCAGGGAGCTTTCTTAGTCACTATTTCTGTACAGGCATGGTGACTAAGCAGGGAAACACTATTGGTCTTGGAGGGTAAACCCTCTTCCTTCCAGGACCAATGGGTTTTCCCTGCTTATTCATCATTTGCCTATGGAAACAATGACTAAGATCTCCAGGTGGAGACTTCAATTGATGTGTCAATGTCTCCACCCTGGGGGCCTTTCTTAGTCACCATGTCTGTATTGACACAATGAATGATTGTGGGCCAGGGGAGCTGTCCATGTTGGGTGGATTGATGTCTCTCAGGTGGGTGTAGGGTTCCACTTGCTTTTTGGACCAATAAGGGTGTGCATGCCAAAGGAAAAGGGCATGTGTGCCCTGCACACCCTGTTTTTGGGTGTGCACACCTTTCTTTGACAAAAAGGGTGTGAACAGCACTGCACAAATTATCTCGTCGGGCGTGCCCGGACTGTTTCTGTCCGACAAGTTTGCTGGCCCGGTGGTGGGGCACTGCTAGACTCATTGGACAAAGTCAGTCCACTTACTTGTCCGATGGATTAGTTTATCCAGTGCAGCATACACTCAAAAAAAAGAGCGTGCAGGCCCTGCACACCCCAAGAGAGGGTGTGAGCATGGGCATGTGGGAAACAGAGGCTCCTGCCTCTATCAATACCTGAAAATACTGGTGAGTTAGATTGTGCAAAAGACTTCTGGTGTAAGGAAGGGGGAGTGTGTATACATTTCTGACCCCCTGGAGACAAAATCTGTCAGCTTGATACTATGCAGAGACAAGCTTACATAGTGACCAAAAAAAACATGAAATAAAGAATAATACTACGATCCATGGAGAAAACCTCAAAAGTTATTTTATAAATAAATTTCACAGCCAAAATAAACTTACAGGTTAGCCCGGTCCCAGCAGAATGCCCCCTTAAAATTCCACTCCTTCATAACCTTTATCTAGGAATAAGAAAGAACTTGTGACACTCCTACAGAGCCTGCAGTGCTACATATGTTAAACATCTATTACACAAATTTAACAGGCCCTCTAGACCAATATACAAGATTTAAAAAGAATGGAAACATAATACAATAAGTTTGAAATAATTTAACAACATTACAACATAATAAGCTGACTAAGAGTATTAGAAATTGATAGTGAGAATACTCAATTAGATTTGAAATTGCACATGCAATTGCCCATTAGGGGCAACAAGTCAACACAGCCAGGAAGGTCAATCCAATTTGAAAATTACCTCACCCAATCATGATTGTCTTTGGTTAGCAGATATTTTTTACCATAAACCATTGTGCACTATGATCAAACTTGGGTCACTTAGAGGGCTACGGCAATAAAAACTACTTTCAGTGGCGTTGCCTATGTGAAATATAGTGTCGAATTCAAAATAATAATAATAGAAAATAGAAAATAGAAAAAATATGTTAATTCAAAAAGGATTGAAAAGAGAAGAAAAGCGTGTTGAGATTCCTCATATCCCAAATTTTTGGATCGATATCCCAAGCGAGATATTTATCAACAACCTAGTTCTTGTAAAAAAAATTGTGTTGGTTATCTTTCCTATGTTTCTAGTGTCTCCTGATAACCATATAATCTTCGCAGAAGATTGAAAATTCCCTCTTATAATAACATATTTATACGTAATCATACCCCTTCTACTCCATAAGGAAATTGGATTTGTTTAATATATAAACTTCAAATGTGTGTTGCAGTGCAAAGAGTTCCCCTACCGCTGTCGAAGCGGTAAGTATTTTAAAATGGATGAACTTATTCAATGAGAGTTACCAACACCTCATGCGTCCCAGATAGAACCCTGTCCCAAGCCGCACATGCATAAGTTGGTTAAGCCTCCTCCTCACCTGAGAAAACTCAAGAAATAAAGAATCCTACTCACAAATACTGGTGTATTGAGAGCCCGGAAGCACTGCAGGACCTGGCTATTCATCTGCGGACTTCCAATAAACAAGGCCACTAATAGCGAAATCAAGCAAAAGGTCAAAAACATGGTATCGCAAGGCAGTCTTGAATGAACAAGTCTTCATACCTTCTGCTCCCCAATACCGGTGGGTATTCTGAAGAAGCGGTACCACATCTGGTCGACCCAATGGCCCTCGTGTATCCCATATCAACCGACGGTTTTCGGGGATTCGGTCGCATATGAGTTGCATGATTTCTTTACCGTAGGTGTTTTCCAAATTGGGGCCAATCCATATGAGGAACCAATTTTCATGTTATATGCATGTTGAGGCAACTGCTCCAATCCCGGAGCCGGTACACATGGCAACTCCACGGTTGAAAAGCCTGGAGAAATAAGGGAGACCGCATGGCTGTGGAAGGAATAATTTATCAACGTGAGCGTCGAGTTGGGGATTGTTTCAAATTCATGACAAGGTTGATTCGAAACCAACCTTCCACCGTTTTGTATATAGCATGGCTGGCTTTTCGACGTTCAACATTTTGGTGAATTCTCCCTGCACGGCGGCTACAATATAATGGCATTCTGCGTCTTTGCCCTCGCTTCCAAACGTATTCCGCAAGATTAACACTTCAAGAAAAATCCTCCAGAGTTTGAATCTGCAGCAAAATGTCCATACATACCTAATAAACCCAAAGATATGCCATTCACGCAAACCTCCTAGCGATATCCGTGTGTGCAATCCAGATGTCAAGCCGCCGGGGACTCGTATTACTGATGCTTTGTCTTAGCTCTGTTCGAGACGTGAATTTTTTTCAGATTGTGCCCGGAAGTAGCAGGAGACTGGAAGCTTCTTACTACATGTATTGTAACAGGAACTTTGGCAATTGTGACCCATGAAAAAGCAATTCTAATGACAGAATTGATCTGGTTAGGAAATCTTGTTCAAGATACCAGTTGTAAAAAAATACTTACATGACCATGATCGCTGCTAAAAGCCATAGCTCAGGCTTGGTGATTAGTCGGGAGGCTGAAGAATCCCAGCGCTGGTTGCTCACGTCCCACAGAGATTCCACTATTACAAATACTACTGTGGATATGATTCCAATCCTGCAGCACATTAGAGTTAGCCAAAATTCGTATGAACTACACGCATGGTCTCCCGATGGGATGAAAGGGTTACGAATTAAGTGTGGAGTCGACTCACCAGCCCACAAAACGATGAATGAACTCAAATAAGCTTTTTTTTGAAACAGCCGCGGATAAATTTCAGCTTGCTTTTCGAGGGGCTGTTAGGTTGTGAGCTCAGATTTAACGCACTTGTGATGGCGTCCTCGTATAAATGGAAAGGCCGATAAGCAAGTGAGGTACAAGCAGGCCTCACAGATTCCGAGGAAAGTCATGGTGACAACGTGATGCACAGAGGCATTCTGAAAATGAATGCTTGAAGCAACTGTGAGCCAAAGAAGGGCAGAAAGACCGCATCCACTGTGCACGCCACCTTTAAGTTTTAATCATGACAAGATAAGGACAAAAATGTCAGTATTCTAAACCAGTTGAATTCAAGAAAGCCTCACAACTTTGAGAGCATTTTTGGATGTTGACTTGATTTTCTGTTTTTTTTTTTTTTTTTTTCGTCCAGTTCAAGGAGGCTGAAGAAATCTCTCGCTGAAAGAATACTCGAGAGTATTTATCGCTCACCTATGTGATAAAGAACACCAACGACGTTGACTCTAACCCAAAGCGGAAATATCCTTGGGCGAAATGTCTTGACAGCGACCCAGTATAAAAAACGCAGAACCCATTCACTCCGTATAGCAATAGCGAATAGGATATTCCCTACCACTAAAGCTGTCAAGTGCCTCAATGCCCAAGGCCAATAACCTGCCAAAACGGTAGCAGCGCCGGCAAGATTGACCCCGAAGGTCAAGACGAATAGCTGCCTGTACGGCGTGACCCATGTCAAAAGCCTCGTCCACATACCGATTTCAGGTGGGGTGTATGAGCTTTTGCTTTCCAATTCATTCTTCCAGCGATTACACGCAATCCTCTAATGAAACTTGTTATCGTCAGAGAGACTGTTCTCGCCGGAGTCTGACAAGTGGCTTTCCAGATCACCAAGACCACCGGCTTTTGACATTGGATCCGAGTCCGATTCGTAATCAGTTTCTGAGTCCAGCTCATAGTTTAAGTCATTAGGGTCTTCATCATTTGCCTGAAGCCGTGATGTTTCACCTGGTTAAGTAGCGCGATTGATGTGATTAGATGATTTGATGGTTCAAAGGTCAATAACCTCATCGGCTGGTTTGGATTGGAAAAAGTACTCACTTGGTTTCTCCGGCGAGCTGAGTGAAAGGTCAGTGCAATCTAACTCCCCCCGTGGAAGTGATGCAAATTCATAAGAGCTCGATGGCGAGCGAGATTCGTTGTACAGACTGTCCGGCATGCTTGCTTGAAAAGGGCGTTATTATACGGCGTAAATTGGTAAATTAGACGTGTGCTTCTAGGGGGAGGAGACAACCAGGGATAAAATATCCAGCACTTGATCCTGGAAAACGAATGAGAATGGGAAAAGAACCTGAGAATGGCCCTGCTGGTTTTATAGGCAATGTGATGGCTTATCGAGTGGCCGTAACCATAGCTGAAGGTCAAATGATGACATGAAATTAAAAGAATGGTGTATGATTGATCGTTGTTGTCACAACCGAGAAACACGACTTCGGTCGAACCTTCTTTGAAACCCACATCTAGGCATAAAAGCAAGCATGCTATTGGTACTAGATCTCTTACATCACAACCTCCAAAATGCCGGGGATCTCCATGCTTCTGTATATTGATGGTCGGGCCCCTCAGAGCGATGATCGAGGCTCCCTCCAGCTACTAACGGAGTAATAAAGCTATCAATGGAATAAACCGGACGTATGTTTATTAAGGAGTAATTTATGTTTCCCGGAGGCCACAGTACCCCGCGACTTTTCTCGACTACCCTGCGCCTGGCAAAGAAAAATCAACTCGGAGGGCGCATCTTCATTCCCCAAAGACACTCAAACAACTTGTAACACACATTTTTGGCGCACTTAACACAAGTCTCTCGGGAGGTCGGTGCCTCCGGCAGGCGAGGGACTTGTGTGAAGTTCGCATTTTTGGGCTCAGCGCAAGGATGTAGCAGAACTGGAAAATATCTGCCACATCTCACTGTGATTCCTAGAAAAAAAAATGGCAACTTGACAGCAAGCAAAAAAATACAAAAAGTAAAAACAATCTATATTGAAAAAGAAAAAAAAATGGAACACCTCCCAGGGCGATAGTAGGGAAGAGCCGGGTGTTCCATTTTTTTTTTCTGAAAAACAACAACATAATTTTCTTAACAACTATGCTGAACACCTATTTACGTATAATAACTCATTGAGACGCGGACCAATATCGGGTTGTACCGAGCCCAGGACCTCAGAAGCAAAGTCAAACAAACCATCGCCACGGTTTCACTGGACATGGGTCTCAGACCTTGAATGAACATCCTAAACAAAACACGACTTCCAAGATTTTCCATTCGGTTTCAACATTAATCAACCGCAACCGACGTCGCCCTCCAACATATCAAAACAGATGGGAATTACTCGTGAAGCCAACCTCGCCATACTAATAGCAAGACTCGCTCATTCACGACAGTTCAGACTCGAAAAGGAATTACTTTCTGATTCTTTTTTTTTTCGTTGCACCTTCTTCGGTTTCTGTGAGATATTCTCTGGCAGCTCCTTTTGATTTTTCAGATCTTACCTTCGACTCTTGATGGAACAACAAATTGGTTCAAAAGAGTGAAGCATAGGAAACCAAAGAAGAATTCTGTAATACTTAAGCTGTTGGGCAAAACTTGCACTCTTTCAAATACTATTGATCATTTTCCTAGGCCTGAATGCAGAAGAAGGTCTGCCGGAAGTTAAGCACTGATTGGCATGCCACAAGTAAGATAAACTACTCAAATTCAATTGAAATTTTTTTTACCAGAACACTTGCTCCAAAAATCAGAAACACAATAGAAAAGTGGTAAAAAATCTATTGAACAAGTGAAAAGAAAGGTTGTGTACAGTGGGAATCAAACCCACAACCTCAGCATTCATGAGTGATGCTCTAACCCCTGAGCTAAGTACGCATTGCCCAATGTTGAATATGTTTGGTGATGCATGCTTGTGAAATATGTTTGGTGATGTATGCTTGTGAGATAATGATGATCATGATGTATTGCCTCCAATGCTGTTAGGAAGTCTCACATGGATGTGTTAGCAATATGGAACAACCAGTGCCTAGTTTGACCGTTCAACACAATCTTCCATAAAACTAAAAGAATGGCTCTGGGAGCCAAACTATCCCTGAAACCTTTGTATTGACTCAGTCTCAATTCATCCAATTTAACACTACAAAAAAGCAATGATCACTTGACAATAAGTGACATACCAGATTAAAAATTCCCCTTTGTACTTTGATATGTCACTTTTTGTCAAGTGATTATTTATTGTTTGTGATTTTATGGTAGTGCATGTCACTCAACACAGGAAGACACTGTGGTGTTCTATTTGTGCTATAATGCACCACAAAAGAATCTATGATCACTTGAAGTTCAAAACATGTTACAAAACAGAGTATAAAGGTCCCTTTTTACTTTGTTATGTCACTTGTTGTCAAGTGATCATAATTTTCTTGTGTTTATGCCAAAAGCATATGGTGGAGGTATTGTGATTGGAGGGAATAATTAATCAGGCAGAGAAACAAGTCACATGACTTGTTCCAGGTTGCATAATCCAATACAAGTCAGATGCTTTGCAACAGGTTTCTTTATTCAGCTATGGAACTTTGGAATCTTACAGCATGTACTGAAACACCAAAACAAGTGCACCATGCTTAAGGGTGACAAATGGGCAGCCCAGGTGGCCCGAGGTCTTAATGGACGGGTCGGGCCAGGTCATTTCTCTCCAAATGCTGGCCCGCCCCAAACCCATTTAACAGTCAGGCTGCCCATGGGCGCCCGGCGGGCCCCGGCCAAAAATGTAAAATGGTACAAAAAACAATTGAGACCCTTGAAGGTCATTTATTGCCTTCATACATTGATCTAACATATAGTCGGGGGTTAGTTCAGAAACAATACTCCATGTTGGTTTTTTTGGTACAAGAACCGGTCATGAGTCAAGAGTCAAGGCTGGTGGAAATGAACGTGGCTTGGAGCTGGTGGTCTGGGCAGCCGCGGGTCAGACTTCTGTCTATTATAAGCAATCGGAGGCTGCCCGAGCCCGCCCGACGTATGACTCGGGTCTGCCAGGACGGGCCAGCATTGGAAATATTCCCAAAAAGCCAGCCCAAACCCTATAGTAATTTATAATTAGATGTGTCTTATCATCTTTTCAAACCTTGAGTGGAGTTATTTTTTTTGGAATTTGTACAGTTGCGCAAGGCATAACCCGGCACTACCCGCCCGCAAATTATTTTATGCTGCGCGGGGCCTTCCCCCGGGGGGCGAAGTACAGGAATGCTTATTTTTATTGCATTTTTGGACTCGCACGGGTGTGTAGAGCCTAATATTATATGGGCTTAGAGTTTGGCCCGGTAGATTTTTTATTTTTTTATTTTTACATCCACGGTTCGGACAAAGTGCTATAAAGCCATACTTAACCCCATAAATAAGTACTTATGGTTTAGGCACTGTTACATAGTACCATAGAGTTCTAGAGGGGCTTACTTGGTCTCTAAATGAGTTCCGAAGCCATAATCTCACCCAAATGGGTGGGTTTTTGCCCTAAAAATTTTTTTTCTACATTTTTGGCCCCGACCTTTTGGACACGGCCAAAAAGTAGTGCCGGGTTATGCCTTGCGCAACTGTAATAGAGTCATTTTGAGCTTTGATTGGATTTTGTCCAAGGATTCAATTCAAATGAATGAACAGAAGATGGCGGATCTTGTTTACAAACTGAAATATGTAAAGAACAAATTGAAATTTACATGGTGTTCACAGTTGTATGGGTTAATTACTATTTATTTTTCTAAAAGGATTATTAAAGGCTTACCAATCTTTAACATTGGTGGGATCAGGGTAAAGGAGTAGGACTAAATAACTGAGTTGATACAATTAAACCCATAAGTCACGCATCAAAGATAATCTAATACAACAAACAAATGCCATTTTTCGGAAATTGGGAAGGCAGATTCGGGGAAGAAGAGGATAGAATTGTTTGAAGTTAAACACTTGCTACCTGCGGTTCATTTTGATTTGAGGCTCTGTAGAATATATGATTATTCTATTAGGTTGAAGTTGCAATTCCCCGTCTTTTCCCTTACTTCTGTTAATACATTTAATACAAAATTAAGTAACACACGCATACATACAGAAAGCGGATGGAATCTGCATTCGTTCTAACCATTCTGTAGACTGAAAACTGGGCTTTACAAGATGTCAAAAATGTTCAAATAAAGTATTGAGATTAAAGATAAAACGAAAATTCTGATTGTCTATTGTGAGCAGTGATTATAGCTGGGTAATTAGGAGTCAGCACCAGTGAAAGGCCTGCAATTGACTTCACAGGCACTCATTTTTGATAGCACTTCAGCTCGGCGAAAGTGCATCACGCGTCCCAGATAGAACCCTGCCACCAATCCCCACGAAAGGTTCATTGAGTGTGCGGTTTTCACGAGAAATTTCGAGAGATAGATGTAAATAGCTACTCACAAAGACTGGTGTTTTGAGAGCTCGGCAGCCCTGGAGGACACTGCTGTTCATTTCCGGACTTCCTACAAACAAGGTGACTGTGTCAAAATTCCAAGGAGACCAAAAATCAGTCTTGAATGTGCGAGATTATAAATGAGGGGTAACCATCATACCTTCTGCTTCCCAATATTGATGAGTGTTCTGCAGAAGTCGGACCACATCCGGTCGTCCCAGTGGTCCCCGTGTATCCCATATCAACCGACGACACTCTGGGATTCGGTCACATATGAGTTGCATGATTTCTTTGCCGTAGGTTTTTTCCAAGTTGGGGCCGATCCAGATAAGGAACCAACTGTCATGTTGTATGCATGTTGACGCGACAGCTCCGATTCCGGAGCCTGTGCACATTGCAAGTCCACGTGTAAAGAGTCTAGAGAAATAGGGCAGGCCGCATGGCTGTGGGAGGAAGTTCATCGGTTTGAGCGCCTGTTGGTAGGTTGGTAACGAGCCGTTTGTCATGAAAATACCAATTTGACTAACCTTCCAGCGTTTTGTATATAGCATAGCTGGATTTTCGACGTTTAACATTTTGGTGAATTCTCCTTGCACAGCGGCTACGATGTAATGATATTTTGCGTCTTTTCCCTCGCTTTAAAAAAGGAGAAACACACCTATTCAGTACTTGGGTTATAATTCTTGTGTGCGAAAAACTCCAGAACCATGTACACTTACCTGATAGATCCAAATATGTGCCACTCACGTAACCCACCCAAAGATATTCGTGTGTGCAAACCAGACGTCAGGCCACCGGGCACTCGAATCACTGACGCTTTGTCTGAGCTCTGTTCAAGAGACGGCGTATTGTCAGCTTTGTCCAGAACTAGCCAGAGACTGCAAAGTTCTTACTGTATAAACTGTGACAGGAACTTTTGCAATTGTGATCCACGAGAAAACAATTCTGATCACGGAATGATTTTTTTTTGAGTCGATATTTCATGAAGGCAACCATCATAAACCAAAAAAGCTTACACAATGAGAATAGTGGTTAAAAACCATAGCTCCGGTCTTGTCAACAGCCGGGAGGCTTTCAGGATCCAACGCTGTTCTCTTGCGTCCCACAGAGAATCCAGGACTACATAAACAACAGTGGCAACAATCCCGATCCTGGAATGAAGATTATTTGTCAAATTCTGGAAAGCTCCGTAGCCGTATAATTGGATAAAAGACGCCTGAATCGATGGGGAAAGTCTTACCAGCCAACGAAACGATGAGTAATCTCGAACAAACTAGCAAACGGATTAGTGTGAGCAGACACTTCTTTGGTTTTGCGACCTAAATGCAAGTTTCAACTTACTTGTGAAAGGGCCCGCGGATGAAGGGGATAGCCGAGAAGCAAGTGAGGGTTACGCAGGCCAGACAGACGCCAAGGGCAGCCAGGGAGGACGTGGGGTACCGACTCGCTTCTCGGAACTTATCGTTGGAGGCCACGGCAAGCCAAAGCAAGGCAGATACTCCGCACCCACTATGCACACCACCTGTCATGTCAATTTCCCAAGCGAAAACACGTCAAGCACGTCAGTTTGGCGCTTTGCATGTAACGATGCAGATCAGCAGATTGTTCATTATGTTTGACTTGTCTTCCGACCTACTAAATTCCAAGTGCTGTACACGAGTCACCTTCAGCCACTGGCTGAATTGAATGAAGGCTCACCAATGTGGTATAGAACGCCGACCACTTTGACTCTAAGCCAAAGCGGAAATATTCTGGGACGAAATGTCTTCACAGCAACCCAATATAGGAAACGGAGGACCCATTCACTGCGTATGGCAATGGCTATGAGGACATTTCCCACCACCAAGGGTGTCGTATGATTTTTCGACCATGCCCAATAACCCGTCAATTCCATAATTGCCCCGATCAAATTGATCACAAAGGTCAAGAAAAATAGCTGCCTGTAGGGCGTAAACCAGGTGAAAAATATCGTCCACCGGTTGATTCTGGGCGCGATGTATGGTTGGTCGCCTTCGTACCCATGTTTACAAGGTTTAGCAGACACCTGCTTATCCACCTTCCGAATTTCATGAGGGCTTCCGCCCAAGTGCGCGTATTGAACTTCGAGATCGACGGCTGTATGGTCAGCACCATGGTCAATCACTGTCGGGGCTGAATCCGAATGCGAATCGTATTCTGTATGGGAGTCATGCCCGGGCCGGTTTAATTCTGGGTCTGGGTCGCAATCTGCGGAAGGCGCAATGAAAAATCGGCTTGAAGTCAGTTATTCGGCGTGACTTGAGCGCGTCAGTGAATTCCAAAATTTGAATGAAAGATGCCTACATGGACTATGAAGCGATGTCCCTAGGGTTTCTGTACAATCTGCCTCAACCAATGGAAGCGATATATATGAATTGAGGTCAGTACTGCCGCGAGCGCTGGTGAGCATAATTAATGAGAGCCGGTCAATTATGGGTGCGCAGTACTAGAATCACTTGACTCTCAAGACTAGGTGGAGGAAACAGAAAGTGACAGAGTGACGAATCAGGGCGAATAAGCGTAAAACAGCTTTGGAAACTCCAAAAATAACTATCCGTTTTTATAGCCATGGCTCACAGCGCACGAAGAGGACCCCCGGAGGCAAGGTTGATTGTGGAGGCGATTCCCTGGGTTATGCAAGAGGCACAGCCTGATTCCATTATACAAACATACTCCAATCCAGCCGAGGGCACGCTGTGTCCACCGGCTTTGTGTTACAAACATTACCGATTTATAATTGAGGCCATGAGCTTGGGCTGGAGGCTGGTGCCTTCAGATGAAATATTACCCGCCGCGTTGTCAATCCACGCGAATAGAGTTGGTAGATTTGCCTTTCTAAGATGCCCTCACGGAATCCTACCTGAAACCTCGTGGCTACTCCCTAAGAGCATCCGCATCGGTTGAACAAAGTTAACCGGATTAGCGAGCTCGGTTTATGCCTGGAGCAAGCTGATCCCAGCCTCCAGGAACATCGGCTGGGATAAACTGATGTTGTAAGTATGCGTTATGTACCTAGGGTCCTCGGTATGCATGCTTTTGTGTTGTTATGTCATCCTATAAGCATCTTCAGATGCTTATACCGATTAATCCCAGGATTAGCGGGTAACAAACTTGTTAGCCGCTAATCCAAAGCGGCCTCTCGGTAACAGTTGCTCCCGACTTAACTCGGCCCGATGCGGTTGAGTCCTGGGAGTAACTCCGCTAATTCAAACTAAAACCGCGACCGATGCGGATACCCCAAATATGTATCATGAAACTAAAAAGGGTACATGCTATTACCAGGGGACCCAAAATCAACGTCTGGGCAGATAGAACTTGTGCAGTCCCGATCTCTACCGATACTTCAGATACGAAAAGGCATATGTGCACTACATGTGGATGTATATGCAGTCATGCTCACTGCCCCCGGGTAAACTTCTCCGACTCCGCTTGCCCGAGTTGTGGACCATGCATTTGTGAATGTCCGGATTGGTGGGAGTCTGTCAATGACATGTATTATGTGGTCAGTGGCTTGAAGGTAAGTATTAAGAATAATTCCTGACGGATTAGCCTTGTTCACGATAAGAAAACATCAAAAAGAAACTTGCAAGCACTCAACAAAAAAACTATTTACAAGGCTGGGCACAAGCCGCGCGCCTAAAACTCAGCAAAACTTTAAAATTATATTGTCAGATTTAAGCAAAATCTGAAGTCGGAAATCTTACGTTCGGAAATATTTTTAACGGGGATCGGAAGCAACACTCGCTATCGTAAACCCCCCTATTAATAATTGTATAAAAGTTTTCCCGCCATCCGAGACTCACGTAGCAATCTCACGTTACCTTTTCAATATCCATTTCTCAAATATCTTTGCATCTCCAGTTTTATACACCAAATTACCTCAAAAGAAATTTTTCAAAGGCTTCTGAGTTCTCTTAAAGGTACTGTTAAAGGAAAATCTAACTCACCGAAAACATGAGATCATGCTGGCACTATAATTGCATAATTCTTGTAGAGATAGCTGGAGGAAGTCTATGTGAATCATTTCCTGGAAAGAGTCAGATAGTAAACACACTGCAAAAAAGATCAAACTTGAAATCCAAAACTATGAACCGCTGGAAGATGATAAATAATCAAAGCTGACATTTGATAGCAGCAAAAATTAGTCTTTCAAAAGCCAAATCCATTTCCAGAACCATTGGCTTGATTGAAGCTATCCCTGTTGAGCTTGGTTTCACTCAGCCAAGTATAAATTGTTTGAGTGGATCCCAGATTGACTGGGACACCCTCAACCCATCCAATCATACTAGCAGTCTAGCTTAACTAAGCCTCTCCGAGGAGGCACCTCGCGCGCGAGGCGAGGGACTTGGGTTAAGTTTGACTAGCAGTGAGGCCACTAGCCAAAGGTTTTTGGCTCATAATTTTTAATTGCAGAAGTTCCGCCACAAAATTGAAGTCATAACACTGGCTACAGGGGTGGAAAATAGATCATAAAGAATGAATTTGACATCAAATGACTGAAATATAGAACAAAGGAACGTGTGAAAATTATTTAATTTATCTCAAATCTCTGAGATTTTTTGATACTGCCCAAACCAAAGAGAGAAAATTAGAGATCACATTATAGGGTATGGCTAGAATGATGGAAATAAATGTTCTTGAAACTATTTTAAAATATTTTTGGGGAGTGAGGTATCCTTCAGGGACTGATATCCAAATCAGAACCAATTTGGCCCAATTTTTTTTGTTCAATGACATTGATTTAAAGTGGTTTAAACTTATTCACTTACTTCCATTCTTCTTACATGCCATACAGTGTTCTTGGCTTGGTTTGAAGAGTATTAAATATTTTGAGAAATTTGCACTAAAATATAATTTTCACACTTTGAATTATTTGATTTTTGCTTGTTTTGATGAACAACTTTTCCAAGGAGACTTCCTTCCAAAAAAAAAATCCTTATTCATTCATTGAGATTCTCCTCCCAGCTGGCGGAGAAGTGTACAAAATCTTTTTCAGGAGCTTGGCCTCCCAAGTAAGAAGATTTGCACAAATGTCAAGGTGTCTAAACCAAAAGAGATCCTCACTGAAAGCCAGTTTTGGTGGGACAAGATACACCAATGGAATTTGTGGTTTCCCACATACCAGGTTTCTGGTATTTATGGTCTCACATCACCCATTTAATGACATCTGCACACTGAAGTTTTGTAGAATAAGTTATGTATGCTTTTCCCAACACCTCCCCTCATTTTTGGTCAAGAACTATCAAGTCCTGAAAGTGTACTAAGCCACTAAAAGACTAACAGTGCAAACTCAATTTCCAACAACAGGGGTTTTCATTGTTGCATTTGGGCAATGTGAACATTTTGATCTTGAGTTTTTATTCATGTTTTAATCCAAGTTCTCAACAAGTTTGAGAGAACTTTGATGAATGGGCTGTATAAGCAGATGGCCGGGAGTCCCCCATCAAAAGTTCAGGAAGATACCCAAGCATCCAAAAATGAGCCCCTACCAATGGTGGCATCAACCTTCCCAAGCCATGGGATCATGCTAATTAGTGCTATAGCGTTGGTAGCTGAAAAGAATTCTACCTTCACGATTCTTAAAAGTTATTCAAGAGTCAAGGTCAGACTCCTCAGATATGTTCAATCAGAAAATTTTTAAATATGAAGATTGGATCGTATCGGATTCTCTGACATGACTCCTCTCCTTCTAAAATACGACGAAGTGGTCGAACCAAAGTCGAATTATTTTTCTTTTTTTTTTTTTTTTGAAAAGAATCGTCACTTCAAACAAACCTGAAGACGGTCTAAGGTGAATTTTGTTCAACGGATCTCAAGCTGGCAGTTTAATTTCTTCACGAGTTTTACAACGATCCAAAATATGCGGGAAACTGTCAGTCGCGAATAGACATCAACTTTTGTAGTATTAGGAGAGCAACAAGGCCTGTTCTTCTTCCTCAGAGATCCTACGGAAGATAGCTAAGAACTTGTCGCCCTTGTTTCTGGTGACTTTTTTGCCTTCTTCAGTGAGATTGTATAACGATTTGATCAGCTGGTCTTCGAGTGGATCGGCTTGGATCAACTCCTCCACCTCGACTGGCTTGAAGAGCGGGTGCTCGGTTAGATGCTTCACCATCCATACGTTCAAGTCCTTCACATCCGTGATGGTGTAGATTATCCCGTTAGGCCTGAGGATGTATCCGTATTCCGATAGCAATGTGGGCCTGTTTATTGTTTCAACAGGTTCATTTCAATTAGCGTTCTGGTCTTCATTTGATATCTTCTGCCTTGGAATTCACGCAAGAAAATGGTAGTGACTGACGAAATAATTCGTGCTTTGTGTTTCCGTGCCTTGAAATGTGGGTCAGGGAATAAGAAGAACATTTTTGAGAGCTGGATGTGGCAACGAGAAGGATTTCTCCAGCAAAGAATCAATGTCAAAATTGTTCCGGAGTAAGATCAACGGAGACGGGGAATCTTGCAGACCTGATGTTTGTGAAAAAAGTTGGGCGAGAACTTCATGGCATTTGCGCGTATGACGCTGATATTTTCGAATCTTCCAGGCTTGGGAACCCATATGGGGGCTTCATCATCCAGCTCGTCATCTTTTGCCGCCTCGCTTGATGCTTGAGCAGAAATTTGATCTTGATGAATTTCTTTAACAAATTTCGGCGTTGATTTTGGTAATGTTGGTAATTCAAATACGGATTTGACTCCTTCGCCTTCTGATGAGCTCTGTTGTTGAATGATTTTTTGCTGAGCTCTCAATGCAAGAATTTTATCTGCTACGTATTGACAGACGTGGGGCCGGATCTCTAGTCCTGAGAAACAAAGCAATTCAATCAGTTATTGGGGATCTTTAGACGCCGCCTTACAAACAAGAAAAAGTGAGCTCGCAATCTTCAAGATTGATATCTCACCATGGGTTCTATCGATTTACCTAACATCAACTTTTCTGGAAACAAAGGTGCCATTGCGATCAGTAATCCTCCAAAGCCACACCCGACATCGGCAAATTCTACGGCCTTTTTCGAATCCAGATCAGCGCCTGTGTTTCCTTCTTCCTGATCGATGGCATTTGACGTTTGGCTCCGGAAAAAATTCGGATAGTGTTTCGACCAATCCATTTCTTCCGGTCGGGCAGGACTAAGATCGTCAAATACCGTGAGGATGTTAAAAACCTTTGAATCTCAAAGTTGAGGATGCAAAATGAAACTGGTATGGCGCAAGCGACACTCAACTAGTCAAGGTTGTGATCTGAAAACGGGTTCGCATGAGCACGTTGCCGATAAAACCTTTTCTATGAGGATGAATAATCAACATCAGCCTCCATGACGAAGTCAATTAGCAGCTTGTACCGAGCTTACTCTTGGCATGATATGGGGTAGCTTCTCCTTCGCTTGTTCAGATGACATTGTTGATTCTTTGGCGGGCTGGCTTGAGTTATCGACGGCGGAGAAGTTTCTTTTCTTTTTGTTGGCGCCCATCCTCAATCGAGCGGACAGGAAACAGTAATGCAGCTGGCGAGAGATGGCGCGAACTTAACACAAGTCCCTCGCCTGCCGTGGGCAAGGGCGCAAGGCGCCTCGCGCGCAGCGCAACCTCCCGTCAGGGAGGGACTTGCGTGGTAAAACCAGTATTCGGCCTGAGCACCCAAGGAAGAATGTCCTATATTCTTCACAAATCCACTTTTTTCCCTTTTAGAACTCTTAGTTTGATGAAACCAACCCGCCCCTCAGCCTGATGCAAGTGCTCATTTGCGCGCTCCATGTGGTAAAATCCTGGCCTTGTGAGGTTCACATGAGGCCCAATCCACCCGTCTGTTCTTTTCCAAACACTGAATTTGTGAGAAGTTCAAGTGAACCAAAAAAACCTGTACTGGCACAAGTGCATGCCAGCAGCCTGTATACCTCCCAATGTCTATTACACAAAACTTGGAGCTGTTGTATTGTTATTCAGGTTACATTTGTAAGTCAGGGGTGAGTTCCCTGCTTGGTGTTGCACATCTCCTGAGAAACAGGCAATGAAAGACACATCGCGAACCCAAGTGAAGCTCAAACACATTTCCACTTGAATAAAATACCTCATCGCTATCCATCCTCTACACTCCCAAAATGGTCGACAAATCAAGCAACGAGTGGAGGGGAACCGGTCTGACTCTTCTAAAGAAACTTATCAAGAAACCCGATGGATCCCTTTCAACTGTCATTGGTGGTCTTGCGCTGAACAGGTATTCTGTTCCTGCCAAACCTCTACATATTCAGACCGTTCTCAATCTAGCGCGTGGTAGGAACGTTATGTTACTTGCCGGAACGGGTTTTGGTAAATCTCGAATACCTGAGATGTTCCATGATCTCATCCCCAAGAGGTCAAATGGAGTCATCTTAGTATTAAATCCTCTCGATGCTCTAGGCAATAACCAGGTGCTTGAGAAGATGAAATCAGGATTCACAGCTATCAACCTCACCAAACTGACTTTCAATCCAGTGGAGGCAGCCAAAATTTGGAAAGGTGAGTACAACTTTGTGTACCTCAGCCCAGAAATCTACCTCAATAGCATGTTATTTGCCTCCGTCTACCTCAGCCACGAGTTCCAAGCCCACTTGGGTTTAGTTGTGGTTGATGAGGCGCACCTCATCTACCATTGGGGAATGGTAAAATCTGTTCGCGGGTCCAAGAAACGATCTTCAGCTCTTGGACGGCACAAGGATCGTGGGATCTTTAGGCCTTCCTATGGACGCCTTGGCACTCACCTGATCGCTCGAAATGGTGTGCCCATCTTGCTATTGTCTGCTACTTGCCCTCCGAAACCTCTCAAAGCAATCCAGAAAAACCTCAGGTTGGACGCATCAAACCTAGTTGTTCTGAGAGGTGAACTTACAAGGCCAGAGATCCGGATCATTCAAGTCAACATGAAAGGTTCAATGATCTCACTGACCTGTACTCGCCTCATACCAACTTGCCAAACGAGATGGTCATCCCAACCCTGATTTACTGTAGCACTCGAAGAAATACTGGAAAAGTCCTCGAGGTGCTTGCAAAGGCTCATGGGACACCTGAGGCAATTTCTGATGCTAAATCTCTGTTTGCCCGACGCTACCACTCATGCACGGGCGAGCTGGACAAAGAGGACATTGAGCGTGACTTTGCCAAAGGCAAATTCCCGGTGATCACCTGTACAATGGCCTTAGGCCTAGGTCAAAACTGGAAAAGGGTGCGATTGGTGATCCACTCAGGACGGGGAAATCCCTCAGCAATATGCCAAATGATTGGGTGCTGTGGACGAGACGGGAAACCAGGGTTAGCCATACTTTTTGTGGAGAAGACACGACAAAACGGAAAGAATGTTGTTTCTCAATTTGCGCCTGGCCAAGATCAATCAGATGACGATCGGATGGATGCGCTTGCAGTGACACCAGTGTGTCTGCGCATTGCATTCTCAATGGACAACCTGTATGTGACCATCCAACTATGTCTGTTAGTAGTTCCCATCTAGATTGAGCTTTTGTCATGGAACAATTTGCAGCTATGGATATATCCCCATGTCGACGGAGGATGAAGGTTACGCAGTTGAAAAGGCACGTGAGGCAAAGGAGAAATTTGCTACATGTAAATGCTCCAATTGTCTGCCAGCCCAAGGAAAATTCCTAATGGACTGCATGCCCGGCATGAACATCGAGAATTTCGACAAGTTGATTCTGGAAGACATTGACCCTAACGGCCCATTGGTCTGGGAAAATAATCCAAAGATGCGACGCCGTAATGTTCCCACCCCAATGAAACCTTCAGATACTGTGCAGTTGCGCGCAGATCTCATGGCTGCCGCATCAGCATGGATCGCTCCAAAACTTGGAAGGCACAGTTTCTTATTTCCAGAGGACATCTTTTCGGATTTGGAAACCAACTCAATTGTTGAGAGAATAACAAGCATATCTTGTGAAGAGGATGTCCAGATAGCTGTTGGGGTCACTGCATAGAAGGCCTTGTTAGTTGTTTGTATCAAATCATCGGCCAATTCTAGAGTGGGCCTATATTACATGGCATATGTTGCCCTGATTGAAGCCGACAAGGAGGATAAATTTGTCAAGAAGACTCCCTACAAGTTTTGAACGACAACCAAAAAAAACGGAAATCGGAGCTCAAGCAAATTGAAGCAGCAAGCAAGCAAAAGAAACTGATGAAGTAGAAATTATTGTTTGAGATGACCTGAGGAGCTAAGATGAGACGGCTCTTGTAATAGTCAGCCAGAGCGGTCAAGTTGTTCAACTCAGCAATTGAGTGAAGTCGATCATACGCCGCAGAAATAGCATTGGCCTGCACGGCGTCAGGGGCAGAATGTTTGAATACGCGAGTAGTGTGTCAGACTCTTGATTTCCTGACATAATCGACCAGATCTTCCACACATTCATCAGTCGGCCAATGTCACCCGCTTTCATGGCATTGTTGGCCTCAACTATAGTCGAGAATTCTTGCATGCGTATCAAGAGGTTGTGTAACTTAGGTGAATCCTGCTTGGAAGCATTTTTCCGAGCTATAGGTGATCCAAACCATTCATAACATTCCATTTATCGGTAGGTATCTCCTTTGGATCAATCACCCTGTTTTTGAACGGCCCTCAGGGGTGTGAAACACGTCAAGAGTGGTAGTTTCTGCCGCGAAAAAGGATAGGAGATTGAAGCGGTTTCAATGTTGCAAGGGGCGAGACTGGGGTGGATAGAGAAGTTGGTGTTTTGGGGACCCAAACTTTGGCACCCGCCAAAATGTGGTTTCCTAGCTGGGGTGCTCAGGCCGAATACTGGTTTTACCACGCAAGTCCCTCCCTGACGGGAGGTTGCGCTGCGCGCGAGGCGCCTTGCGCCCTTGCCCACGGCAGGCGAGGGACTTGTGTTAAGTTCGGAGATGGCGAGAGTTGCATGTGCCAGTGTTCCAGAGTCCAGACCCACCCGCGTAGCTCCCCTAGGGGATACCCGAGCTCAACAAAGCCCCCATTCCCTGCTGTGGGCGGCTTGAGCAATGCGAGTAGTGAACCCACATCGCAGCGCCAACCGCAGAGGGCTAGCTTATCACAAGCCCCTCGATTGGGGGGCCGGTGACCTATGGCTGGCATGGGCGCCACTGAAGGAGGGGCTTGGGACTAATGTCCCAAATTTGGCTTGAGAGCTTGTGCCTTGAGGCCAATTTTATGACACTTTTTCAATCAGAAGGTTAATCCTGCCCAACCAGGTGACTTACAATCAATGGTGGGCCAGCTATGCTACCCGTAGCCAGTGTAGCGTAATTACGCTACGGCTAACGGGGTTCTGCTGGCTTTTATCGGATGTAGCGCTTTTGCTACGCGTCTGGCCTCAAAAAATGAGGCCGCTACGCTGCGTTACAGCACTTTTTAGCGGTAAAACCCGCTGAAAGCGGCGAAAGACAGCGTAGCGGCCCTACAAGGCTGCTAACGCTACAGCGTTATCGGGCTTCAAAAAAGGCCCCATCTCGTGGAATGAGTTGCTATCGCCGGAACAACTCTTGAGCTATGGCTGCCCATTTTATGGGCTGTTTTCAAGGATGCAATGGGTAAAAGGCTAAGGGAAGCCGTGGCAACGATTGCTGCAACAAACTTACTGTCCAAGACTCAATCGGCTTATCCCCGAGTACTGTCTAGCCTGCAATGTTTCGCCGTACTGGGCTCGATTATACAAACTTGGGTATCTCTACATGGACCACTAAACTCGGAACTTGTTGCTAGTCATGCGGCGCATTGTATGTTTATCGACTCAAAGAGAGGAACGATTGTCAGTGATTATCCCCCGCAGTTTGTCTATGCATCAGTGGCCAACACAGTTCTTGCATCCGACGACAAGCGTTGGATGGAGTGCATTGATGCTCTTGCTTCCGCGGTGCAAAAAGGACTTGTTTCCCTCGGAGACGCCGGAGAAATGGCGACAAGCTTGATCCTGATGTGCGCTATGCAGAAAACAAAGCCAATTCCTCACAAGAGCACCTATTCGATCCCAAATGGATACTCAGTGCAATTGATAGACTTCCTTGAAACCTTAAGCAGCAAAAACCCACACGACATGGAATTTGACTGCATCAAGAAAGCTGACAGAGACAAACTCTTGAACGACGGGCAGATCTTTTTCAATCACTTTACCCGGATTTCATACACACCCAGCGCCACTGACTTTTTGGAGTTTTTGTATCGAGGTGCTGCGGTCCAATGCAAGAGTTGGCAAACTGGACTTGACGAGCTTTTCACCATCTATCTTGCACCCCCATCCACAACTCAATCTTCAAAGCTAGATCCAAGTAAAATCACATTTTGTGGTGTTCAAACAAAAAGTCGGACAGGTCCAGTTCGCATGAATAAGAGTCCCGACTGGTCCAAAAGCATCAACAATCCCTATCTTATTCTGTCATTCAGCTTGAGAGCCACCTCTAGTCAAGTAACCTGGAAGCAGCCGGAAAACCCTGTTGACACCCGGGGCCGAAGAGTTGCTTACCAGTTTCTTGGCCTGGACAAAATTGCTTGTCTTACGTCCAAAATGCACTCTGGGCTAGAGCGGCTGATTACCGCAACAGCTGACGACTTACTGAATCTAATCAATAATTGCGATCAGAATACCAAAGATTGTGTCAAACAATTGGCCCCAGTCTTCTATCCGATGGCTCCCAAGCAACAGACACCTCAGTCACCTGTACCTTCCCCAAAAGCATCTAAATGTCCCGCACCCGAATCTCCCCAGAAGCCAGCCAAAAGCCAAGCGGCAATAAAGAAGTCAAGCTGAACCCAAAAGGTGTCCAAGAAAACCTGTGAGTAGGCTAGCACAAGTACCGCCCACGTCTGAATAAGATTCTGATTAGCTTTTGTTTTGCAGGATGAATCTCTCCGATCGTTCCGAAGCTGAGACACTCTAGTCACTCCTTGGATCTGGACAAGTCTTTGCGTCGACCTTTTAACTACGAGCAATCACACTTCCCTTTGATTTTCATCGATTTCTTGCTCTTTTCTCATCATCTGCACTGTGCTCTTTCCATCAAACAGTCTTGATGTCTTCATTTCCTCCTTACTCATTTATTCCATTGGTCCCAAAGCAACTTACACTGCAAAAAAATCTGCTTCAACTGCCAGCAGTTGACATGCAGTAGCTTTGATTTTACTCTGGTCTTACTCTGATTTAACTTAAACTTCAATCAAAAGTTACTTTGGTGCACAGTGACTGTGCATCTCAATTAAAGTTTGAGTAAAGTTTGAATAAGAGTTGAGTAAAATCAGAGTAAGCTGCATGTCAACTGCTGTCAGTTGAAGCAGATTTTTTTGCAGTGTTACACTGCCTGTTTGACCGATCTTAACACCAAGTCCCTCTGGGAGGCTTTGCCTCCCAGAGACTCCACTGTCGCCGGACTTGTGCTAAGTTTGCTGCTTGACATTCCATTTTTTAACATCTCGATCATCTGTTGTTACCAGCAAAAAAAAACTCCTTTGTAAGATCCAAAATGTTTTCCGACAAAAACCTACCCCCCGATGATAAGAGGAAAACTTGCTTCTGGACAAATAGATATGATCTGATTTTGGATCATGATTGGATCAAAGAAAAAGGGCAGAACAGCTGTACTACAACTAACAACTTCACGTCCACTTCAAGGAGACAGATTATAAAATAAGTGAGCTCCAAGGAGGAAACCAAGTCAAAAATCATTAATGCTGTTAGTAGTGCAAGCTGATAGAAAAAAGTGCGAAGAGTTCTGACAAACAAGTTTGATCCTGTGAAACAGGACCCAGGCAAGCTCCTACTAAGCCTACTCATGTAGCTTGTATCTAAATGAGTTTTTTTTGCAAAATGCTTCTCATGAAATGCCCCGGATACGTATCGGATCTGTTTTTTTTTTTTTCAAAATGCTCCTTATGTACATAGAATATTTTTTCGAGCTTCCCAATCAGGAAAAAAAATGCTCCTTGTGTGTATAGTATGCAAAGCGAAAGCTCTCAGCCATGAGCCATCCAATGTACATAAAAAAGGTTGAAAAAGCCCTTCAGAAGGTGTTAAATGATATTTTTTTTAGATTCTTCAATTCAACGCTGAAACCATCTTTTTCATCCAGAAAAGGCTCCTCATGAGTACTGGATCCAAAAGTGACTTTTTTTTGGGAAAAAAAATCATCCTCATGTAGCAGGTATCTAAATCTTCTCATGCCACAAAAAACCCAAGTTCCTCAGGTATCTAAAAGCCAGAATTCCTTGAATTTACATGAGTCGGCTTGGCAGGGGCTATCCTGGGTCCTTGTGAAACTACATTTTAGAGCAGTTTTTTCTGGCACAGTAGCAGTGTGGATGTAACATAAATAGATTGATGGAAGTGGAATAATAAATTATCAGTAATCAGAGGTTAAAGAAAGAAACATAAAAATTCGGGCCTAGCAGATCGGCCCAAAGGGGGATGCTATGATCAAGCCTTCCAGTTTGTCTCCACCGGCAACTCACGCGTATGTACACCATGGGGCCCGTCGAACGACCAATGGACATTCCGTTGGACGTTGCACAAGACGTCCGCCTCTTGGTGGGCAGAGAACGTCCAATGGACGCTACTCTTGCGGACGAGTTTGGGGCGGTTTAGCCCGAACCGTCCAAGAATCGTCTTGTTGACAGTTCCAGACCGTCCAATGGGCGTTTTTAAGCCGAAAACGCCTATTGGACGGTCTGGAACTGTCCGAAGGGGCCGTCCAATGGACGTTTCTTTGCACCATCTAATATTCATTTTTTATTTATTTCTTATTTCTTATTTTAATTTATTTTTATTTTAATTTATTATTTTAATTTATTTTTTTATTTTATTTTTTATTTTATTTTTTTATTTTATTTTTTTATTTTATTTTTTTATTTTATTTTATTTTATTTTATTTTATTTTATTATTTTATTTTATTATTTTATTTTATTTTATTATTATTTATTTATTATTTATTTATTATTTATTTTTTTATTTATTATTATTTTCACTTATTTTAAAAGTACTAATTTTACAAAGGAAAAAAAAAGACAAATCAGATCATTGTGGTAGGTTAATTTATCTATCTACAAACAATTGAAAAAAATAAAAAGTGAGTCAAGCGGTGCCACGATGACCAGAGGGTCGACTCGAGCTTGACGAAGCTTGGACTTGAGAGCGGATTAATTCATCGCGTTCTTTCTGAACCTCCTCTTCCGTCGGCATGGTGATTGTGGTGTCGTCCAGATCGCCCAAGGTTTTCTTCTGACCAAACAGCTCATTGTCTTTCGCCATGACTGCTATCCCCCACCTGAAAGAAAAGACAAGAAAAAAAAGAAAAAAAAGGGAAAGATGAGTCAAGAAGAGTACATGATGAACAACAGAAGGAAAAACAGCGTACGCAGCTCAATATTCGATGGGCTTGGTTTTTAATTCATGAATTTTATCACCTATTACGTCCCATTGGGACACCTTTTTGAAGGTTGGGTTGAGGAGATGGGCCATCGTATGTACTCAGGGGTGGGCAATCCGTGCAACATAAAGAATGCTGATATTTTTTTTGACTTCAGTATCGGTCATCGTAGCCTGCGTAGGGTTGAGGTACCGGTAAATCGACTCGGTTAGTGCATGCACCTCGGGCATCACTGCATCCAGGATGAAATTGCTGACACCGTCGACGAGATTCCGGAGGAGCCTCTCGCGAAAGGAGAATCGGACCCTCTTCTGGATATCGCGGACCTTCGTCACGAATTCCTTTTGAGCGGCGGGGTCATTTCCGACGTAGCCAGGAGGGAACTCCCTCCTACGGTAATCTAGAGGGAGCTTATGTAAATCTTGCTGAAGAGGAAAGAAACAGTCAGTATACTTCAATGACATGAAAATAAAGTGGAAAAAAAAACCATCAGCACCATCATCAACAGAGACGGGTCGGTAGGGCTTGCATTCAAGCATCCTCGCGTATACGACTCCACGTTGTGGCGCAGAAGTGCCTTCTTAGTGAATTGTCGGATATGATCCTTAAGAACAAAAAAAAAAAAATAGTATTCTTTTTTAAAAAACAGACGAAAGGGATGATGGTACCTTTAATCCAGGACTAAAGACAAATTTTTGGACTTCAACAGGTTGAGTCTGATGGGTTTCTGACCCAGAAGTCTTGGACTCTTCTTGATGGCGCTCCAACTCCTTCATCACCAGGAAGGCGATTGGAGCGCCTGGGGTCTGGATATGATTTATTTTTAAATATTAAGACACGAAAAAAAAAAGAAAAAAACTTACCTTCAAAATTTCAACAGCCTCGTTGAAATGGTGATCGTCCAGTTTTGTCAATCGACAAAGCTTTTGAGCATCCTTGTGCGAGACGATCACGCCTTGAGGAGGTGGGTTGGCTGGAAGATTGGGATGTGCCTCTCGAAACTGGCGATCCAAAGACTCGATCTCTGGATCGAGTGGGGGGATTGGATGATCATCATTTTTTTGGCCTTCGTCGCTGCTATCGCCGTTATCGTCGTCATTGCAGCTTTCTTCGTCATCGCTTGGATGATTAGACTCCGTTTGAGGATCGGGTGGCGGAGGTTCTGATGGCTCGCGACGGAGTCATTTCCGGCTGTTGTCTAACGGGTTTTAGGCTTGAAGTTACAAAAAAAAGGTCAACAAGGTTCAAAAGAGAAAAAAAGGACTGAAAACTCAACTGGAGTTTGTTTTTGGTAAATTTTGAGGAACCTGCAGACGAGGGTTTCGAAAGGGAGCCATGATGGGGTGTCTGAGAAAGAGATTGATAAAGTTTGAGATGAATTTGGGAGTCGGAGAGATCAATGAACAGCAAAAACGGTCAGGAGAGTTGAAAGTCAAAAAAAAAAGTTTAATGAAAATCTTAGGAGTGCACAGCACTCACGGTTTTTTCAGGGGTATTGATAAGCCGCACAGCAACGAACGTCATCGAAAAAAACCAAAACGAACGTTACGTTGTCGAACTTGCCATTGGATTCGATTCGGAAAAACAAAGAAATCAGCCCAAAAAGAATGAACAGGAGAGGTCAGTATTTCAATCCCCTTGCTTTTGATTTTGTAACGGTCGCTGATTTGATCTTTTATGCAAAAATAAATAAAAAAAGACGGCTTACCTTATTACTTTCAGTCCAGAGTTCGACCACTAGATGGCAGGATTGTTTGCACCTGTACTCTGTGCGAAAATACAAAGACACTGAGCCATCGACACCATGCGACCGGGCCAAGACACCAAGCCAATCTTCTTGAACATAACGAGCGACTCGTTCGGGAGCAAAGGTAGCGGATCGAGAGGGAAAATGAAGCGGAAATGCTTCATGATCAGCAACCTCTGGGAAATCAAGACATAATGGACGAAGATAGAAGCGAAGAGAGCTCACCTCACCACCTTCAGGACGACCTCGATGCCCTCGGATTGATCGCACAGAGTGTTAAGCCTAATCCGACCGCGTTGAACCTCTTGGACGAGTCGACCTTGGCCGATTTCGTAACCGCAGAGATGGAGGAGATCCTTCGCCACCAGGATGAAGCGACGGAAGAGCCCGACGAGGTTGCTGCCGAAGATATTGGGCGATCGAATTGGTTTCCTTTCAAAAATAAAATGGTAATTAGTTTTTTTTCGAATCAATTCAATATTCTAAATAAATAAAATAAATAAAAGAAAGGAAAAGAGATTTACTGTTGTTTCGCTGCATGGCAGGAACTCGTCGGTTCATTGTTGATTGGCAACACACTCCTTGATCTCGCGGGCGATTTATAATAACTTCCGGGCTGTCATGTCGATCTGCGACATCCAGGTTCCAGCTTGGTCGACTGTCCGCAGCGCACATGCGTGCATCAGAAAATCACTCAAGTCTGAAATCATCTCCGGCAAAAGTCCTTTTGGGATCTCCTGCTTCTCCATCAGGATCAAGGGAATTTTGTCCCAGGTGTGTAAATAAAAAAAAATATTAAAAAACCGCTCAATATTTTTTTTGTTTTTCATTTTAATTCAACTTTTTATTTGAGAATTGATTATTATTATTTGAATCATTATTTCAAGGACTTGGCCAACCCACTAGTGAGCAAGCACGTGGATTTTTATCCGGAAATCACGAATGGCCCACAGTTCAAGTTTTCTTAATCCAATAAATGGCTCAAAGACTTGGGCCCAGAACACCGTCCTCAAGTGTGTGATGTCGCCGGAAAACACTACTACCTCTTTGAGCCAGTTCAACTTGAATCCGACAGACTTGTCATTCCAATCTTTTTTTACTTTCTTGGTTCTCAACTTCATTCAAAATGTGTCTCGCCAAACCGCAAACAATATTTCCATGATAAATTCAATCGAAAAATGCTCAAATTGAAAATTGCCAGTTCGACGACCCAAATCTTTTGATCATCAACACAAATCAATTCCATATTCCATATCCTGAAATCAAAATGAGTGGGAAACTTCTGTCTGAAGAATGTGGTGGTGCCATTTATGGTATTTATTAATTCTTTTGATTGTTTATTTTCATCAAATTACTGATCATGACTTGATATGTTTTTACAGAATACAAGGAAGACCAACAAAGAAAGATATCTTTACCAAATCCATGGCAAATCAAAGCTGGCGGAAAAATTATTCGAAATCTCCCACTTACTTTATACGCCGATGATACTTCTGTAAATGTTTTGAAAAAATGGAATAAACATATTTCTTTCTATTTTACATTGTGTGGTCTTCCTCCCCACATCTCCAATCAAGAATACAACTGTCACTTTCTATCCACCTCAAACAGAGCCTCAGTCTTGGAAATATCTGAGCAAATTGTGGAAGAAATGAAGTAAGCCTTTTTTTTGCCCAGCTTGATTTTTTCCTGTTTAAAATTTACTTATTCTCATTTTTTTCCGTTTTTTTGCTTTTTTGCAGTTTTGTTTTTTTATTCTGTTAGAGAAATCACGACGGATGGCTTCACGGCGTTTGATTCAACAATCTTGAAAGAAGTCTTGGTCACCGGTCATGTATTTTGTTTCTTAGCAGACTCCCCCATGCACGCCGAGGTTACAAACACTCCAAATCCTGGTTCTTCTTTAAATCCATGTCGAATCTGTCACTTACGGATCGACGCAATTGCTGAAAGAAAATCAATAAATTACATCAGAAATTTCTTAATGATGAATCATGATGGCTCTGAAGTATGTCCCATTTTTTTCGACTTTTTTCGACTTTTTTTTTGACTTTTTTGCTGATTTTTGTTGTTTTGTGCTAGGTTACAGGAAATGAAAGAAGCTGGACTGAAACACGCGAAAGGACTTATGAGCTCTATCACTGTGAAACTCAATGGAGCCATGCTGAGTTGGTTTGACGTTCAAAGCGCTACGGAATCACGGATTCTCGAAACAATCAATTTTTGCTTGAATCTAAGAAGAACTCCAGAATCAGAGAAGAAATGGATAATCTTGAGAATGATGAAGATGAAAAATGGCGACTTTTTAATCCTTTTTGGAGCTGGATGGCAAGTTTTTTTTTTTGAATCCTTTGAGAAAAAAATCCCCAACTTTTTCAATATTTTTATCTAAAAAAAATAATTCTGACTGGTTATTGAATTTTATCAGATTTTGATGGCATTAAGGACACTCCCGTCGAAATTTTACACGTTGTTCTTCTTGGATTTGTCAAATATTTAGCGCGTGATGTCCGGGAAAATCTGACAGAAACTCAAAAAGAAGAAGTGATTGGACGTCTCAATTCCTTCAACACTGAACACTTGAACATTCCTCCAATAAATTCCAAAGCTCTTGTCACACACATCAAAAGTCTAGTCAGAAAAGAATTCAAGATCCTTCTTCAATCTGCTCCTTTTATTTTTTTCAAATACCTTTCAACCGAACGAAAAGCAATCTGGATCGCGCTCTGTCAACTTGCTCCTTATATTTTTATCACCAAAATTGATGACATGGAAGAATATCAGCTCAGACTCAAGAATTACATCAAGAACTTCATTTACCACGCCATGTGAGCCACCGCGCAATGGGCCAACAAACCAAAGTTTCATCATCTTCTCCACCTTCCTGAATCCATCCTTCGATTTGGTCCGGCAAGTCTCTTTTCCACAGAAAAATTTGAATCATTCGATGGTGTATTACGAAACGCCTCAGTTCACTCAAACAAGCAGAGCCCAGGAAGAGACATAGCAATCACATTTGACAATTATTATTCACTCCGATTTCTCCTCTCTGGCGGTTTCTTTTTCAATTCCTCAACTCAAAATTATACATCAGCCTATCAAGATGTCCAAAATATTTTTCAACAAAATATTATCATTCAAAAGGCTTTGGGTTACAACTGGCAGGCATCAAATCCTCTTTCACCATCAGATTATCCATTTTCCAAATCAACTGATGTTATTTATGAAGATCAACTTCAAGTCCCTCAACAATTAATTGATTACTGTGAATCCTCCAACATCTCTCAAGTCACTCAGATCCAACTGAACAAGCATGAAGTTTTGCAGAAAGGATCATTTGTTATGGTGAACAAATTCTTTTCCTTTTTTTTATTTTTTTTATCCAACTATTGATTTTTTTTTTAACTTTCAGATTCATCGACCTGGTTCACATCCAGAGATTGGATCAGTTGAATCCCTTTGGGAGCACCACTCCAGATCTCGACCAAGGCTCTATATTCTTTTCAATGAATTTAAACTGATGGGATTTAATCAGTTGTATTCAATGAGGGAAACTTCTAGGACTTCAAACAGGCTGTATCTCAAGTTAAAAGTCAGTTTTTTCTTCTGTTTTTCGATGTGTTCCTACTAATTTTTTTTCTTTTTTTCATAGGACGTGAAGGCGTGCCTCAACGTCCAACACAATTTTGATAAAGCAGAATGTCCAGTAAAAAAAACCAGACCGTCACGAATCGAACACCAAGAAACCGAAATCTTGACGAGTCAAGTTGAACATGCGGATCAAGCCAATTTTGTGATCAACACGGCGTCTTTCCACGCTCCATTTCAACATCACACCGCATCTCAAACCATCATACCTCAACTTCACCATGCGGATATGGCTCATTGTGCGGTGGAAGGTTTCAGAAACTGGGAGACCAATGACTTTGCCATTGATCAGCCCAATGTCGAATGATCCGGCTGCTTGTTTTTATTTATGAATGTATTTTTATTCTTGATTAAAACACATGAAATCATTTTATTCCTTTCTATTTCACAAAAAATCAATGAAAAGAAAAAAAAAAACCCGCAATGGTAGAGGAAGGAAAAAAAATACGACGCAACAAGAAACAATACACAAAAAAACCAGCTTCGCAAAGGACACAAGGGTGCGGCGGCTTCCCGGAAGCGTCGTTTTCTTTAAAACGCCCATCGGACGCTTCTACTTTGTCTCAAGAAACGTCCGATGGACCAAAGGTGGCCTGAGGCGTCCAAAGGACGGATTGGAGCGTCCAAGGGACGCTTTTCCTCAAAAAACGCCCCCGGACGGACGTGTTTCTCAAAAACACGCCCCATGGTGTAGGTCCACCCTAGATGTCAGATGGGGCAGGCACAGAGCAGGATGACCTCGGCGGAGAGCCAAAGCCCCCCGGCTGGTTCAGCGGGCCCACTCACATTTGACGTCTGGGAAGGCCCACCGTCAACAAGCCCTGCTTTTGCACCCGTGGTGTAGCATGTTTACTGAAGGTTGGCTGGATCAAAGAGGTCTGTATCAACCCTCCAGACCGCAAAGAAAAAACTTCTCAAGGATCGAACAGTGCTGGTTTATTACACATTATAAATCATCCGTTGGTCAGAAAGTAAATCAGCTACCTCCCCACTCTCATCGTTCCTTATTGTGATTTGTTTTTGTATGGAGACAAATAATTCCTTTTGGCAAGTGTGATTGGGATGTGTGACTCTCAGAGTACATAGTTGATGAAATTGTAAGATGGTCAAGGTGAGCCGGGTTGTTCACGACGCCTAGTGGGATCACGCTCACGTTCACGATCAGGGTCACGATCACGATGTCGGTCACGTTCGCGGTCGCGTTTGAGGGAGTTTTTGTTGTAAGGATGGTTGGTGGTGGTGGTGGTGGATGAGGATGATCTGGAATGCTCGAAATCGATAGCGGTGCGTTTACTGGTAGCCTGACTGGTACGTTGTTTCTCTTGCTCGTCTGCGAGGGCCTGTTGGAGCTGACCTAGATTTGGATTGATCAGATGGGGATTGGTATATTAACTTGAAAGGGGAAAGCGAGTATGTATTGAACACACGTAGAGAGTCGGCTGAGGCCGAGGCGGGGAATCCGGTCGGGTCCCAGAAGGCGGGATCAAAGTTAGTGCTAGTCTCACTGATGTTGAGGAATTCGACTAGTTTGGCATAGATGTTCGGGTTGCGATACGACTTGCTCTGGACGAGGTTGTCGTTGAAGTAGATGCCCTGCTCGCGTAGTGCTTTGAATCGGGTGATCTTTTTCTATCCGTCCATGCCCGTCAGGACTTGCCTTGGCAGGTTGTTTATTTTTAGTGAGAGATGGCGTACGATTAACTCCGGGTCGATTGTGGGTTGGTTTTCTGAGCTTGGTTCTTGGTTCATTTTCTTGAGTGGTTTCAAGTTAAAAGTGTTCTTGGTGTAAGTTAGCTTAAATTAACTTTCATTTTGAATATTCAATTTGAAAAAAATATTAAAATCCAAAAAAAAAAAAAAAGAAAAAAAAAAAGTAAGGATGCTCAGCAAACGACTCAAAAACTCATTCTCAACACTCAAACAGCAACCAACTCTCTTCGACACTCCCTTCCACCACGGAACCATCAACAACTATCTCAGACCACCACTCCCACCAACAACCAGCACAGTCACCGGAAGACAGAGCAAGAACCACAAACCAATCATCGACTACTCCCAATTCAACAATGGCTTTCACTCCTCAAGATCTCAGGATCAAATCAGTCAACTCACAGTATCCATCGCAATCGGTGACCTCCAAAGGGCGCACTCAATCATCTTTGAAATCGAACGAAGTCTGGGTTACATCAGAAATAGAACATTTCAAACAACTCTCTTGGAACAAATCAAACTCGAGAAAAAGAATAACATGAAACATCCCACAACAGTCGAACCATTCGTATTCAGACCATACGATAACAATCTACCCACCCTCAACCAAGTCATCCATCCCTCGATCTTCAGCTCTCTTCTAAGAAGATTACTCATCCAAGCCATCAAACAAGAATCTCTCGGCAACTTTCCCGAGTCAAACCTACTTCAATCTCAACTATACCACTGGCTCATCAACTTCAAACTCAATGGCCCCAACTGGGCTCAAATCGATCATCATCTCATGGCTGGCGTACTCAAAGGTGTCTTATTGTAATTCTCCAGAGACTAAAAACAATCTATCTTGACATCTCAATCAAAACTAATTGTTTCTCGTCCTCTCTAGCTTGAAAGAGCCAATCTACAGTGTATTAGATTTTATGCCATGGATCCTGCCCGAATCTGCCACTCTCAAATCAGAAAACATGCACCAACCACCAAGCAACACCAGTCTACCACCAACCCTTTTTAACGTACTGGATTCAATCACCTTCATGATCTCTCAAACCAAGTCCTTCTTTGGCACTCTCGACAAACGCCATGCCCTCTCGCGAATCAAAGCTCAAGCTGTAGAGGCCGGAAGGGATGACGTATTGAAGGAAGTGCTGATCGTCGAGCAACGCTGGGGTGGTATCAACTCTGATAATCTTGCCCAAGAGTCTTCCCAATCTCAGACCGAAGAAATACCCATACCCTTAAATCCAGTCAGAAAAGTAAGTCACCACATTCTTTAAACTCCCGCAAAAAGCGCGACTGATTTTATCCCCCTCTGCGAATCGGATTTTTTTCAGCCATCTAAAGCAACAGATGATCCCAGTCAGGAGAGAGAGGTTCCCTTGCGACTCTCTCATCTACTTTCGAACGTCTCCACGATCCCTGAATCAGCTAGTCAAACCTTCTCGAACGCATATGACCGACAGATGGTGCTAGAGTATGCAGGCTACGATTCAGCCGAAGCGGAATGGTTCGAAAGCCATAAGGAGATCAAGGAGCGGGGAGTTGGTTTTTGGAATGGGGACGGGGGACAGGTCCTACAAGCATGGATGTGGCAATGGTGGGCAGATCTCAAGGCTTGGTTTGATAAACTGGAGGTAAACGAGCAGGGGACGGTACTCGATTCGAAGAAGGAGGCAATCGAGACCGACTTGAACTTTATCAAAGTATTAAAGAACTCACTGATCGCCAAAGTGGCCGTGGTCGAGGTGATTCGGGAAATGAGCAACAGTACGATCAACGACGGAGCCAAGTCGATCGGCTTGTTCATTGCCTTGGGGAAAGCGATCGAAAACGAATGGTATGCTCAGACGATCAAATCGATACCCGAACTCAATCAGAAACTCCTCAACTCGATCAAACAGGCGAACCAGGATGCAGCTGATACTGCCAGTCGCTCACTCGATCATACCGTAAGGAAGATATGGAAGACCGAACTCAAAAACTATTCATCCGAGTTACATGCTATTCATGGTGACAACTTCGATTGGACGATCCACCAGCGATCTAAAGTTGGTGCTTTGGTCATGCGAGGCTTATTAGAGACTTCCAAAATCACCAGAAGCACGGTTCTTGAAGATGGATCAGTCTAGTCAGTCCATTCTCTCCATTGAACAAGGATTTATTGATCAGATGATTGACAATGTCTTGAATAGTGAGGAGCTCCAACCGGCGTTCTACCAAACCACGCAATATTTCGACGGAAAGCGAGTCGGAGTGACAAAGATGAACGAAGCGGTGGCCGAGAGACTGGACCGAGACCCGGCCAATGTGACCTTGCATCCGCGGTACCTGCCCATGGTCTGTCCGCCCCTACCATGGACACATCCGAAGAACGGAGCCTACCTGGTTCATGGGGCGCCGTTAATGCGCACGCGAGACTCTCCCGAACAGGCCCTACATCTACTCGAGGCACACCGCTACAACGGACTAGAATCGGTTTATAAGGCCCTCGATCAGCTCGGACAGACTTCCTGGAAAATTAACAGACCGATCTTCGATACCATGTCCCGTGTCTGGAACGCCGGCATCGAACTCGCCGGAATCCCGATCAGAGACCCCCATCTCAATCTCAAACCTGAACAAATCGAGAAACTCTTCTTCAACACTACCAATCCCTCCTCCTCTTCCTCCTCCTCCGCTAATCTCGATCGTGATCCTTTTAATCTCGATCCCGATCTCGAAGACGATCCTCAACTTAACGAAAATCCTAGATCTGAAGGCGAGAAAAAGGAAATCTATCGTAGCTTGTTGGCCAGTAGAAGATCCGCCTACGGCCAACGATGCTCTGTGAATTATCAACTAGAAATTGCTAAAGCTGTCAGTGTTTTGGTTTTTTCAATTTCAGCGAAAGAAGCTGTGTATTAATTTTTTTTTTTTGTTTTGGAAATAACAGTATTTAAATGAGACATTCTATTTCCCACACAACATTGATTTCCGGGGTCGAGCCTATCCAATCCCAGCGAATCTTAACCACATTGGCGACGACATCTCACGAGGACTGTTAAAGTTTGCGGATGAGAAAGAGTTAGGATCGGATGGGCTGAGATGGTTGAAGATACATCTGTCGAATAAGTATGGAAATGATAAGGCCAATTTGGACGATCGAGCCCGGTTTATTGACGAGCATCTTGACGAAGTTTTTGATTCGGCCGACGCGCCTTTAGACGTGAGTTTGTGACATGTGTATTCAGAGGAGGGGTTTCGCTCTATGATTTGCTAATGAGGAATAGGTCGAGATAGGGAAAACGATGGTGGTTAGAGTCCGAAGACCCATGGCAGACGTTAGCAGCATGTATCGAAGTAACGGCAGCCCTACGGAGTTCGGATCCCCGTCGATACCGTTCCAGCTTGCCCGTACACCAAGACGGCTCGTGTAACGGACTGCAACACTATGCCGCATTGGGGGGAGATGTGGATGGAGGGAAAGAGGTCAATCTTGTGCCGGGAGAAAAACCGGGAGACGTGTACTCTAAAGTGGCTGTAGAAGTCAATAAACTCGTCGAGCTTGATGCGGATAATGGTCATGATATCGCCCAGGCTCTTAGGGGACACATTAAACGCAAAGTCGTCAAACAAACCGTACGTCTCTTTACCCATCTCTTTTGTAATCATTCTAATCTTGTTCCTTTTTTTTCTCTTGGGAGGTTAGGTGATGACTACTGTTTATGGTAAGTGCTTCGTCATCGTTTATCCGTAACTTGATTCATCCCTCATACTCATGTGTTGGAATCAAAAAAGGTGTGACCTTTGTGGGTGCCCGAGAACAGATCAAGCGACAATTAAAAGACTTGGGAGTGATTCCGATCCCAAACCTATACATCTCAGCGGCATATGTAGCCACACTAGTGAGTCTTTCTCCCCCCACTAAAAGTCCGCAACAAGGAGTTAACTGTGTTTTGGGGGGTGATTATTTTTTTAGGTGTTAAGGTCGATAGGCGAAGTGTTTAAAGGAGCAGTGGCGATCCAGAAGTGGCTAACCATAGTTGCCCGCCTAGTCTCGAAGTCCATTCCACCTGAACGAGTGGATGTATTGATGAAGAAGAAGAAAGGAGACAAGGAGAAGGAGGAGTTGGCGACTACTCCAGGTGAAGAGCAAGAGACCCAGGCCAAGAAGAGCAAGAAGCCCAAGCCGGTCAAACGACGTGCCGGCGGGCCGGGTGAGATGGACGTGGAAGTCGAGTTGATGACTTCGATGACTTGGACGACGCCATTAGGCCTAGTAGTCTGCCAACCCTATCGGGCCCAAAATCGTACCCAAGTTGAGTCTCTTCCACTTCCAACCGAATCTCTTCTTCAAAAGCCCCCTGAACTTACGTGGCTTTTTTCGTTTTCCTGTATGAGTTTGTAGATCAAAACGGTCTTGCAAACCGTCTACATCGCTGACCCTTTCGAACCCGCTCAAGCTGATTCTAGAAGTCAAGCCTCTGCCTTCCCTCCGAACTTTATACACAGTCTCGACGCCACACACATGATGTTAACCGCCTTGGCTTGTCAGGTAACAAGCAAATCTTTCCTGTTCTTTTTTTCCGACAAAAAATTCATCTTGCTTTTCTGTGGGGGTGGGACAGGATATCACATTTGCGTCGGTACATGACTCTTATTGGACGCATGCTTGTTCGGTGGATACGATGAACACTAAACTTCGGGAAGCTTTTGTGCGATTGCATACCACTAGAATCCTAGACAACTTAGCCCAAGAAGTGCGCGTTCCTTTCTCTCTTTCCCCACATAAAAAAAACTATCTTATCACTTGAAGCAACTGGCTAGAGAGAGAGAGAGTAATGTTTTTTGTTTGTTTAGATTAAACATAGATACGAAGGATACAAGGTGCCCAAAAACGCACTGACGTGTCGAATGATCTCGGAACTGAAATCGATGGGTATCACCAACTTCAATCAACCACCCAACCACCCACAAGACCATCCTCTGTCGACTGCTCCTCCTGCTCATCTTCATTCTTCTTCTAAATTCTTCGACCTTAATCAACTCATTCCTCCCCTTCCTCCTCGTGGCCATTTGGATATCCTTAAAGTCCTTCAATCTAAATATTTCTTCGCTTGATTCAATCAATACATTTATCAACAACTTGTCTTTCTTCTTTAAATCCTTTTCCTCTCTTCTTCCTTGGTTTTATTTACACACACACACATACAAAAAAAAGAAAACGGATCCGCCTTTTTTTAATGCAGTTTTTTTTTTATGTGATTGGATACCTTTTGATATATAGATTGATAAAATAAAGAAACAGATTTTGAGGGAGGTGGGGTTTTTTTTCAGGGTGGTGATGGTGAAGGATGATTTGAGATAAATAAATAGATGTAGCAAAGAGAGTTGGAGGGGACTTGCCATGAATCTACAGCCCAAGCCAGATCTAGCCAGACTTCAGAGTTTGTGAAAAAAGTGGCTTGTGAACATGCATAATAAATCAAGATCTCTATGTAGCCCCTGCAGATGATGGCCACAAGAATTCCTGCATTTTGACTCCAAATTAACTCTGGTATCTAGCTCTGCATGCTGAGGTTTCTATGTACAACCACTTCATCACACATGTGGATGGTAGAGAGCTCAATGGTAGATTGGGTAACCCAGAATGCATTGGGAGGCGTTGAGGCCATACCACTCAACACCAGCCAACATTCATTTTCCTTCTCTTTCTTATGCAATTGTGAACCCCCAAGCCCTCAAAATGTATTGACATATTTAATCATATTAATGAAATAGCACGGAGATCTCAGTGAGCAACCATAAAACTTGAATGTACATATTCAAAGTTTTCTTACAAAAGAAAAAGCTCAAACTTCTATTTAACTTTTTTTTTCTTCAGGTTTTATCTGAAAGCATGTAGGACAGGCATCAAACATCCCCCCCCCCCCCAAAAAAAAAAAAAAGTCTAGCTCCAAGGTTGTCTCACATTGTATGTAGTTGCGTAGGCATTCTTTGAACAGTATTGAGGATGAGGAAGTTTACATACATACATATTCTGAACTAGTGATCAGTTGTGGGACTTGGACTTTGAGTTGACCAAGATTTCAGATTGTCTTGGCAACCCATCCAGCCGTATGTCCCCTTATACACACTGTGAAAGGATGACACCAGCACACACAATCCGCCAATGAAGCCACTCAACCAGGGCCAAGATGGTCTAACTGGGGGAGACGAATGCTACCCGGAGCTGTTGCAGACTGCTCACCTGCAGAGATTCCAGGTTCAATTCCTGCCCCCCCCCCCCTGGATGATACATCAGTCCGTTGACAGATCCCAAAGTCGAAAAGATTCTCCCTGCAAGTGGATTCCAAACACATTGTAACTACAGCTTCATCAAGGGCTTACTTAATAGTACTATCACTACTAGAGTCTTCTGCCGGCTTCGCCGGCGGTGTTATCACCTCAATTTCATACAATTTCTTTTCTTTCATTTATCACCCAAGGGTTAAACTTTGTCCTATCATCATTGACTACTTGCCAAATCCTAAAATTTCCAAATCTGTTTTTTTCTTACTATACCCGTAATCCAACGGCTAATCACAGTCAGAATGATTTAATTTTTGCAATATCATTTGTTTAGCAATTGTGTTGTGCAAACCAATCATATTTCTATTATATTTTTAGACACGACATTCACTACACTATCATCCATACAAATTTGTAAGACTAACAAATTAGACAACAGTGTAACTTGAGAAAGAGCTACATATATTTGGCCATGGGCAAAAATTTCCGATCCAGAACAACCCCTACACGCGCCAATGTTTGTCCTTGGTCCTTGTCAATTGTCATTGCAAAGCAAGGAACGACTGGAAACTGATGCCTTTTAAATTTAACTTTTTTCTTGTACGGTCTCCCCTATGGTAAAGAAATATTTTTGAAAGCAAAATGTTTTTTCCCTACCATGGGCCGGTGAGTATAATTCCACTTAAGGCTTTTTGGCTTACGCCTTTCACCATCATCCGTGTTCCATCAGACAAACCCTCCATGATGCTCAGGTTCCGCAATATCATGACTGACTGTCCAACCTTCAAGTGTAACTCGTGATCAGGAAAACCCGGAAAGGAAATTTTGTTCAGCGACTCTTCGGGCAAACTATCTAGAACTATGTTGTCCGGTTTGTCTAGAGATAATGAAACATGACTTGTTCCATGAAGTGCATTGAACATTAAAACTTGTTGATCTTCTTTGGTGTCGAGTTCAGTGGAGTCAAAATGCATCGGCTGCTTAGATAGTCCCAATACGTCGTCGGTTATCCCCTAGCTAGGTCGTTAATTCCTTCGTACACGAATGCCATGGCCATTATCAAACAATGAATCACATTCGACAAGTTGATAACTTTGATCCCTGTCAACTTAATTTTTTCGAGTTCCCCCACTTGGAGCTTTCCTTGAAATATGCTGGAGTGCGCAAGATTCCGAATTGTTGACCATTGGGGAAATTACCGATCGACTAAGAAAGCCATTAGGATTAGTTCAGCATCACATTCAACAAACCTGACGTGACTCTACATACCGTTTCAATGACTTGAGTGCTCGACTGGCAAGAGACAGGATGACTTGGAGTCCGGCCTGGATGGTCAGCCATTTAATTTGTGGGTAACAAGGGAGTGAGTTTTTAGCCAAGGCCTAGGATAACACAAATTCAGGAGACATGGAGATGATAAAAATGATGATGGGTGAGATAGCGACCGAGTTGTAGACATAGAAATAACAATGAGTTGGACCCATCAGCTTTTAGCCAGGAATCAAGGAGAGTCAACAATATGTCAAATCTGCATGTAAAATGAGACAAATTAGAACCCACCCTAACCTACCCTAAACCGATGGTGAGATTCATTGCAAATCATTTCAAGCTAGGGGTAAGCCTGACCTGGCAACTTAATACCATTGATATGACAATGGAATACTTGCTAGAGACGGTCAACCAGGGTGCAGTTTAGTACAAGTTGCCAAAGGCATGCATTAGAAACGTACATGTCAGTTCTTGGCATTAGTGGGGTGGGCGTTAACCAAAGACGACATCGGAAGAGGTGGTTAAATAAAATCCAAATGAATTGGCCAAGGATAATAATTGAACTTGACCAAGAAAGGAACTACGGTCGATGTTTTCATTTGGTGAGGCAAGACTGTGATTGATTTGCCCAAGGTCAAAACTTTTTGTTTAGAAAAGGACGAGACGGTGATAATGATGGGGAATATGTTCTGGCAAAATTATAAGGCGCACAGGACGAAGCAGGCTATGCAAGCTGACGGAAATGGAATGTTGAGCAAAATTCAAAAGCATTCTGGCTGGAGTTCTTTGTTTGCTACGGCCAAGATAAAAGCAGGTCTATGTAACTGCATAAAGACAATGCATTCAGCTCATCGAGTCAGAGGGAATCTTGACGAATATATAAAGGGGGGAGCTGAGTCGATTTCAATCCCCAAGTGATCCAAAAATTTCTTGCTTGGTGGCATCGCCAAAAGGTTTTTTGTTTCATTGTTTGAGGTAATCCTAGTTGAACCAAATCCAAGCTCTTGCTTGGTTAAGGGTAAACTTTTTAATAGTGTGCAATGTCAAAATCAATCAGCACTTTAAAAAATAAGCCACTCAAGCAAGCGGATAAAGGCAACTGGAGTGAAATACATTAGTTGGGCCCATACAAATGCTCTCTAATATAAGGGCTACAGAAGACGCCAAAACAAAGCCAAACTACAAGATGTGAATATTTACTACCTCATAAAATCAATTGTTATTGTTTACATACAAATTAAAAAAAAAGAAACACAAGATGTCATTGTTAAAGTAAATATGTACATGGGGAGTGGGCTGCCACACAAGCTTTCTGACCGCAACCAGCCCGCACTCGCGTACACGTCTCCCCCCCAAGAAACCACCAACCTTCCCCCTCAAGATCAGAAAGCCTCTTCCCTCCCCTTCCCCCTTCCTGGAGCAGTCATGCCCCCCCCCCCCCCGACCCAACCAGCCGCGATGACGCGTCGCCAATGGACGAAGTCCTCCCCCCTCGCCCAACCTCTGACCCTCCGCACCTTACTGGAGTTGATCCTGAAGAATCCCTCTAACCGGGACGAAACTGGTGCCGTCAAAATCGACGCGGGTCTTGTCGAAGTCATCCTCAGTCTCTCCGCCTTGTTCGCAGATTGGAGAACACCATTGACCGTGTGGCTGATCTCGAACGCACCGTCGCGGCTAGGAATCTCCCCCCGCCCCAGAACAAGAAATCATTCGCAGTGGTCGCGTCTTCGGTCCCATCCGTCAAACCGCCGCCCAAGTCCACGCTTACCTCCCTGAAGCCGAAGAGGGTGATAATTCATTCCAACCCGGCGAACTCCACGCTGAAGGACATCCCCCGGGGATGCTTAGTTCAGAAAGCCAATGAAGCGCTCCTCAAGTTAGATGCCAAGGTTGACGGCGAAATCGTGGCGCCAGCGTCCTTCCGTCTGGCGACGTTTCTTTTTACATCAAGAATCGCAGCCACCAGAAGTGGCTGTCTGACAACAAACATCTGTGGTCCAAGGAAGTACACTCTGACCTCGAAGCCTCCCCAAGCACGTACTCCGTCATGGTTCATGGAGTGCCCCGAGCATTTGATATCAGCAAGTTGTCTAGCCTGGCCACACTGGCTTCTGAAATAACTTCCAGATGACGGACCTGGCTCGCGTGCGCTGGATGGGTTCGAGTGAACCGACACCCAAAAAGGCAGGCTCACTTGTCTTATCGTTCACCAACAAAGACCTAGCCCTCCGGATCGAAAAATCTGGTATTTTCATAGAACAGCCCGGTTCAAACCGCGACCGCCCCAGTGCTTCAAATGTCTCTGAATGGGACACTTTGGAAAATGGTGCCGAGAAGTTGCACGGTGTGCTAAGTGTGCCGGCGCTCACTCAACGAACGAATGTCCCGAAGGACCCAGTGGCGTCAAGTCCTGCATTCTTTGCAAGGAGGGCCTCAAGAACAAAGTGGGAGGCATCACTGATGTCGACCACACTCCATTCAATCAACTTTGCCCATAAAAAAAGGCTTGGCTCGAGAAACGTCGCGTGGTACCTCTATGACGGACACAACCAAAGTAACCCTCGATAATCCCACGATTGTTTCGCACCCAACCAACTCTCTACTCCTTGATCTAGCCGCAACCGCCTCTCCCGTCACTAATAACACCAACTCCCTCTCTGTTCTCCAATTAAACTGTCACGTCACAAAATCGGTGACACTCAGTGTTCTCAACTCCGCTCTCTCTTTCGATTTTCTCATGCTTCAAGAACCTTGGGTCAACCCTTTTGATCTCATCCCTCCTCAGCACTCAGCCTGGCGTTCATTTTCAGCCTACGAACACTCACCATCGTCTTGGCATGACCGTCACAAGGCGATCATCTATGTCAAATCCTCAATCCCATCTCAGTCCATCAAGCTCCTCGAAGGCGGCTCTCAGAATATAGTGGCCTTGGATATCACCCTTAAACTGGGGAAGTCATTTCTTCTTTTGAATCTATACAACCCTCCCCCCTCCTTTCCTACAGTAGTGCTACTGCAAGACTGGCTGATGAAATTTTATTCTCGGCAGGTTCCGATGATCTTATTTATGGATTCAAACCTGCATCACAGGCACTGAAACCCTCCTGGCTGCAGGAAGCGGGACAAGGAAGCTGATACATTGCTAAGTCTCCTTTCCGGTCTGGGTTTTCGTGTCGCCTCCCCGAGGCACACTCCCACCTTCTTCTCTGCGAAAGGCAGGGGCTTGACCATTGATCTGATCTGGGCTAACTTCTTAGGATCTCAACTGATTGGCCGATTCGCTGTTTTGAACGAAAACTTCGGTTCCGATCATCAAGCGCTGCACCTTGAGCTGAATGTTGAGAGACCCCCGCCTGTGTACCGGTGGAGCACGCTGGGCAAGGATAGCCTATCCTCCCAATCTGCTAAGTTTCCCCCGCCTGGTTTCCACTCTATCTCAGACCCTGACAAACAGGCCCAGCTGTTAACCTCTTCCGCTAAATCTGTACAAGAAGCCCTGGGCCGAAGAGTGCGCGTCAACGCCGACCGTGCCAAATCTTGGTGGTGCAAGGCCACTTTGGATCCAGTGCTCCGTACACGCAACAGGGCGCGTCAATGGATGATTCTAGCTAAGTCCCAGGAGGCAATTGACTGTTACAAGCAGTGGAATTCCTACTTCCTGACCCTAGTGCAATCTCTCAAGCAACGCAGCTGGCGCAAGATGCTCGAAGACCCCGAGGAAGGGGACCTGTACCGAGTCCTAAGCTTCAAGAATCGATCGGCAGGAGGCGATATCCTCCCCCTCAAGAATGTGGATGGTGTGCTTGTACATGACAAGAACAAACAAGCTAAGCTCCTATTTAGCGGCACATCTGTGACGAGTGTGCCAATTGATTTGAGTGATGTTAGTCTTGACCTTAGTTATAGGTTCACGAGCTACCCGCATGTCACCATCGACGAGGTGGCTGGCGCAATGAAACGGATCCGGCCCAAGAAGGCCCCGGGCATTGATGGGATCGCAAACGAACTCCTTAAGTCTCTCTCCTCCCCTTTAGCTGAAGCCTTGACGACTTTGTATAACAACATTTTGTCTCGGAGCAGGTTCCCACAATCGTGGAAGGTTGCGGTGACGGCAATCATCCGAAAACAGGGTAAACCGGACTACACGAATCCGGCGGCCTACCGACCCATCGCGCTGCTAGGCTCGATGAGTAAACTGTTTGAACTCATTTTAGCCCGTCGCCTCACTGCGTGGGCGGAGTCCGCAGGAGTGTTGGCCTCAGGCCACTTCGGTGGGAGGAAAGGCTCCGGCACGGAAGACGCCCTCTTTGCCCTTGAACACTGGGTGAAAGCCAAGTGGAAGGAGGGCAAAGTTGTGGCGGGTTTATTCCTTGACGTTAAGTCGGCGTACCCCTCGGTCCACCCGGCAAGATTAATCCATTACCTATCCAACCTGAAATGCCCGTCCTATTTAGTACTGATTATAGCTGATTTCCTCAAGGACCGCTCTACGACGATTTGTTTGGGCGACTTCACGTCCAAACCCTTCGGGATCGACATTGGGCTACCTCAAGGATCACCACTCTCGGTGATCTTGTATATCCTCTACAACAACTCTGCTGAATCAATGTTTCTCCACCCTATCAGATATCGTTTCCATTGGATATGTCGACGATGTCGTTCATCTTGTGGCCGCACCTTCGACGACGGCAGCCAGGAACATGCTTACTAGTGAGGGCAATCGATCACTCCGCTGGGGTCGTATCCACGGAGCTATCTTTGACCAGGCTAAGGCACAGCTCCTTTGGTTAACAAAGGGACGCCCGCCGGAGGGCGATCTGCCCTTCGGGTCACAACAGCTCGTTCCGATGTCGGAGGTGCGATGGCTAGGAGTTTGGCTCGACAGGAAACTGTTGTTCAACCGAAACTACAAGGCGTTGGAGGAGAAGGCGGATAAAACATTGACCCAGCTAAGAATCTTTGGTAATTCTAGATGGGGGGCATGTGAAGCTGACAGGGTCAAAATGATCCGGACTGTATTGTTCCCCAGGCTAACATACGGGGCCGCTGTTTTGGCCACGGAGTCAAATAGGGGGAAGGTCAAGGCGCTGGCCGAGAAGGTTGATAGGCGCGCCGGGATCTTCTCACTCGGGGTCTTCAAGTCCACCTCGTCCGCCTTCATCAAATCAAGATCATCCGTCCCGGGGTTCTACGAAGGGGTTATCAAGACATGTTTTTCTTTCTTCTTCCGCAAAATTGTTACTATCAAAACTGAAAATCTCGTCCGATCTCTCATTCTCTCAAGCAGGGCCGAATCGCAACGCCGTTTTGCGGACTCAGCACAAGTGGGGCTGGCCGCGACACGAGTCGACTCTGCCTTGGAGCTGAACCCCGGATTTGTTCACCTGTCTTTCAATTTCAGGAATGCGGCGGCGAGGAGGTTGGAGTATCTCAACGAGGGCATGACCAAGGAAGACGCGGTCAATTCTGTTAAGTCCCTTTTACTATTGAATCATTCAGACCCGGGGGTGTTGGAAATTTTCAGCGACGGATCTTATCACCCAGACAAAGGAGGTGCAGGTGCCGCGGTTTGTCTGGACAAGAATGCGTTCTGCGCTTTCTCCTTAGGTCAGGCCTTGGTTTCCAATCATGAATGCGAGGCGGTCGGTGTATTGGCGGCAGTCAGACTGGCCTTAGAGCTCTGCAAAACTGGACAGATCCACCGAATTATCTTCTTTGTGGACAACCAAGGCGTCATCCTCAGAACCAAGGTCCCCACCACTCCCAAAACAGGCCAATGGCTGTTTGAGGAGATCGACAGGCTATGGGTGAACTTTCCACCGGAAATGGCAATCACTTTTGCCTGGTGTCCCGGCCACAAGGATATCTCAGGCAATGAGGTAGCCGATCAATTGGCCAAGGAGGCGGTGGAGTCCCCCTCTACCTCCCCGATGGAGATGAAGAGCAGCTTGACTAAAGTTAAACGCTCTGTCATGATGGACCTTAGCAGGGAAAAACTGATACCCTCGGGGCTGCACATTTCTCTCAGTTCTCTTATCAACCAGCTGGCCTCGGGCCACAACACATTGAAATGCTTTCTTTTTCGCATTAGCAGGAGCTTCGATCCTTTGTGCCCGACTTGCGGGTGCAAGGAAACAGTAGGACATTTGATGAACTTCTGTCCTACCTCAAGAACCCGACGAATGGAGCTTCGAAGAGATCTCCGAAGATCCAAAATCCGATTCAATCCCGATAGGCTCGACTGTCTTCTGAAATCTCGAAAGGCAGAAAGACCCTTAGCTCGGTTTTTGTTGGCCATCAACAGATTCAACGAGCAACTTCCCAATTCAATCTAGTTTTCCTATCCGGCCTCTTGTCCCTTCTTTCCTTTTGTTTCCTTGTTTCCTTGTTTCCTTTTCTCACTTCTCTGTTCCTCATTGTTTTCATTTCCTCCCCTTCTCTCATAACTCTAGCGCTTCGACGTAGTTCTGTTTGATTCTCTTCTCTGTGTCCTCACTGAATGTTGTTTCAAACCTACCATAAATATGTTAATAAACAACATGAAAAAAATAAAAAATAAAACCATCGAAAAAAGGAAGATAGAAGAGATAAAAAAAAATTAACGAGAAAGGAAAGTAGAACAAGAGACATGAACGACGACCCTAAGATCAAGCAAAGAACAACCAGAAGAAGGCGAGATAACGAGGCCGGAGATGGTAAGCGGACAATTATCGATGGTCCACGTAACGCAGATCGGCCCACAAGAGGCGTCCAACAAGGCCTGACGAATGCCGTCTTTTGTGACAGCTGCTGGATCTGGCGGAGCAGTGTTGGAAGGATGAAAGAATCGACAAATGAGTTTGGCGTCCAAGTCTTTAAGCGCGATTGTTTTGGTGTTCTGGTTATCACCAACAGAGTGAGGACGAGAAAGGAGCCAATAGATCGTATTAGTATCCCCATCAAACCGGTCAGCCTTCGGCAACGCCTGATAATCTTGTACCGGTTTAGTAAGCGGATGATGGTGAGTAGAAGAGGCGGGATTGAAGAGCGTGGTTTGGATTCGAAAGTCGGTTAGATGGATCGCCCCATAAACCTGTTGATCGACACCGACTACGTTTTCTTGGAACTCGCGAAACGCGCTCGATTCTCGATAGACTACTACTAGTTCCGTCTTCTCTTCTCGACTCCGCCAACGGGGTATCACTACTAATGGCACATGTCGTCCCAACAGACTCCCTCCCTCAGGACTCGTCTTAGGGTCGAGATACACCCGATACTTGAGCACACACATTTCCTCTTGTTGTGCCACAGATTCTTCAAATAATCTCTGTACGCGGCCCACATCTAGTTTGTATTCTCCATCCGTCGTCTTATCCGAACCGTTCTTCTCGCTCGGCTCAAGAAGCTCGTGAGGATATAGCACTTTCTCTAAGCGCTCTAATCCGCCGATCGAGAACGACAAGAACTCGCTCTTGTTTTCTTGTCCTTCCTGCGATTCGAATATCTTAGCAACCGTCTTCCTCGAGATCGTCACTTCACCAATGATCATCAGTTTCGTCACTGTCCCTTGGTACATCAGCACGTTCAACTTTTCAGAGATCGACAAGAGATGATCATCTTTCTTTTTCTGTTCGACCAACTTGGGTCGTTCCATAATATCGGTTTGATGATGACCAGATACAGGCGGAGAGGTAGGACGATTGGGAGAAATCGGTGAAAGGGCTGAGCTGAATGACATATTCAAGAATGGGTTTGTAGAGCTTGCCGTTGGGGGTGGCTGATCGTGAGGTGAATGTGACATATTGAGGAAGCCGTAGCTTGCCAGGTTGGAGTTGGAGATAGCCGAGGTGAGGCTATTAGATCTCGAGACCTGGTCCAGAACAAGCGGGCCAGGAGAGTTAGAAAGCGTGGCAGCAATAATTTCGGGGGATGTCGTGTACAGTTGACCAAAGTTGGTCGTCGAAGCCTGTCCGCTCCCAAAGTCAGAGCAAGATCGCGAGAAGTTGGGGGTTGAGGGAGGAACCACAGCGGCGGAGTTCTGGACAGTAAAAGGTTTGGCAGGATGGGTGCCGAGGTCGAGGTCGAGGGCAACTTTGGTAAAGTCCGTAGGTCCACCGGAGACGGTCCCACTACGGACGAGCGATGTTGAGCCGGGAGCGGAGGGGGCCGGCGAGGCATCATACATCGTTGCTCCACGACCGTCGCCCCTTCGGCCACGTAGAGCGGCATTCGACCGACGCGTCCCGCCCATCAGGCCTACCGACGGTCCCACCGACGAGGCCAGGGTATTCTGAACTCGCTTGATCGCTGCCTCTCGGTCGGCTTCGGTGCTCTTCTCGTTCTCTGCAGTCGCCGCGGGCTTGATCTCAAATTGATTGATGCCAGCACCGGGAGTAGTATTCCCCGATCGATCACTTTCCGATAGATTCTGACCAGTACCACTAAAAAAAAAAAAGGGGGGGGGGGGGGAGGGGGAAATAATGATTAACATCTTCTATCTGTGTATATAAATTTATCTAAAGAATACGAGGGCTCACTTGGTTTTTAATTTGTCGGAGTTTTGGTTAGTAGAGCCCTCGGCCTCATCTAAGGTCAAGATTTCGGCTGGGGAGTCTTGTTGCTCCCGTTCCCATGGAGCACGGTTACGATGATCGGGAGGGATAGTGAAACCGTCGGCGTCGACTCTAGGGAGTTGGAGGGAAGATTTGGTTGAGGCGGATTGGTCCTTGGCGGCCGATGATGATGAGGAGGAGGGCTTCCATCGCCGGTTGGAGTGAGAGGGTTTCCTCTTGAGCAATGATGGACCAGCTCCAGGTAAGAACGGACCAAATAGACTCGCACTCCAGCCCGGCTTGGGCCCACTTTCTATTGAGGGTGCGGGAGGTGGTTTAGCAAGCGACGGGTCTCGTAAGCCATGGATGTGCCCGGCTGAGTCTGTGTCCATCATGCTCGCACTTCTGCGTTGTCGGGATCGGGTAGGGGGCTGGGGCGATTGTTGCCCGGTGATCTTGGGCGGCTTGGTCAGCTGAGTGGTCGACAAGTTGATCTGTGACAGTCTTTGTGATTGGGGTTGTTTGAGGTTCGACTGTGATTGGTTACTTGCATTTCGAGAAAGCATGTTGGGTAGTCTGGCCCGAGCGAAGAGCTTCTCAGTAATCGATTGGCCGGTAGAGGGTGACTTGAATTTCAGTGGGCGGGCGACATCAGCCGAAGGAAGGCGTCGATGAGTGATAGATTCGCTAGCTATAAAGAGAAATCAGTCAGTCGATCATTCGAAGATCGAGTGAATGGTACTTACAGGGTCGACGTTGGACGTAAAGTGTTCGTGGTGGGAGACCGTTTTGTGAGTGATTAGCCGGTGAGGCGGGGGTGGAACGAATGGGAACGGAGATATTGGGAGCATTGAGTTTGGGTATTTCAGGATGATTGGGGTCGTAAGTACTTGGGGTTTGAAGAGCTGAGGAAGACGATGATAAAACGGGGGCGGTGATTGGGAAAGGTGGAAGGGAAGGAGATTGAGGGCTTGGTTGTGTTGATTGATCAGTTGGGGAGTGGGACAGCAATTCGGATGGTCTGGTGAGTGATTCAGAGGAGAGGGTCGGTTGACGAGAGTGAGAGTTGATTATTGGTTGACGACAGTGAGAGTCAGTTGTTGGTTGATTAGAGTGAGAGTCAGTTGTTGGTTGACGAGAGTGAGAGTCGATAGTCGGTTGAGGAGAAGGGCTAGAATCGGATGTAAGTTGACGAGGATGAGTAGGAGTAGGAGTAGGATGAAGTGTAGGATCGGATGGGAGGCGACCATTGATGAGAGCGAAACGTTGGATGTCATCACGGATTTCAAAGGCGAGTAACAAGATTGTGGATCGTTCCGAGATTTCCATGAGATGACGGAGATGGTCGGCCTGGATGGTTTCGAACTTGGTGAGAGTTTCAAAGAGATGTACCAGTCGTTGCTGATCGATGGTTTGGTAAGTTTTGAATGCTTGTGGTGCGTGTTCGGACCATGACTGTTTGGCTTGATTAAAGGACTGTTGGTCTTCATATTGGCGAGTTTGGAGTGATTGTATCTTGCGTAGGTTGGATGATGAAGCGTTAAGTTTTTGGGTTGATCGACTGAGTTTCTGTTCTGATTCTTCGTAGTTCTTGAGTAGCTTGATGAGTTGATCGTCGGTTGATTTGAGTTGAGTGTCGATCGAGTCGAATGAGTTTCTGAAGGCTGATTCGACTTGCACGTGTAGTTGATGTTGATAGTTAGAGTGAGATGAGATGGATTGAGTGAGTTCTTCTGCCAGGATCTTTCTGATCAGATGTTGGCTATCCTGTTCGTCTTCCTCCTGGTCGTATTTGAATTGTCCGAGAGTGTTGATGTGGTTTGTTGTTGTTGTTGGTGGTGGTGGTTTCTTGGCTAGTTTGGTGAGTGACTTGATGTATTGGTCTTCGATCGATATTCTTTCCTTGAAGTGTTCGCTGAGTTCTTCGTTCAAGTTCTTGGCTTGTTTGATTCTTCCGTTGAGAGTGTTGTGAGCCTGTCTGGGATGGATAGACTGTTGTTGTTGTTGTTGTTAGTGTTGTTGTTGTTGTTGTTGTTAGTGTTGTGTTGCTTACCATAAATGCATTTGCGTAGATTTCCATCGCTGAGAACTTGAGTTGGTTCTTGTCCTTTTTCTTTTTCTTTTTTTTTCAGTGGCCTTCACATAATTTGGCTGACTGCGCATCGATGACGTCACTGCGCAGACTCAACTGTGTTTCACTTTAACCCTCACTGGGTTGTAGGCTTACCTTTAGACCCCCTGAGAATACAAGCTTGAGAGTTACCATGAAATAAAAGTCTGCTGTTTGTCTGAACCCAAGTATCTAAATCAACAGTCAAGCAAGTTGGTTTGAATGTTGTTAGTGGGGTACATACATACTACTACTTAATAATACTAAAATACTATGTACTACAACTGAATTGACAACCAGTTTTACTATTACAAAAGTGATAACACCAATCTTCTACAAGAAAAATAATCCAAAAACAAAGGCTGAAGAGAACCAACCTCCGTAGGTATGTAAGATCTAGATCTCCACAGCATGTATATAAGCCGTGTCTTTTTGAGTCTTCATTGTGAATAATAGATGTACATTATTTAGTCGGATCTTGGACAACAACCATAGTAAATTTAGAATCTGTTATTTTTTTTGTTTGTTTGTCAAGAGAGAGTTGAAAAAATGAAAAATTTATCTCTGATGAAACACTAGTTTTTGTTATGTAGAGAAAGAGAAAAAACAGAAACGAACCGGGCGTGATAAGTAATTCATGTAACCGAGTCCTAATCCTCAAAAACCTCAATTGATCCTAAACGAAAAAAATATACAAGAATGAGTAAAAAAGAAAAATCGAAGAAAAGAACGAGAGATGGAAAAAGAACGAGAGACGGACATCCAATTCGATATGATCGACCGAGCCAGCGACAGCATCGACAATTTTGCGGACCTCAGAAGCGTAACGACGCAAGACGACCGAGCCATCCGAGCCCTGAAAGATAGGGCCAGAAGAGCGAATCACGACGCCGTCCCTGTTGAGGATGATCACTCCGCGCACATTGCGATGTTGGGACAGTCTTTGGATTGTCGTTTCTACTTCGATCGGCCCAGGCAAACTACTCCAGCTCGTCATCTTCGTCGGCGTTATGGCTGTCGTCGAACTCGTGTTATTGTTGTTGTTTTCTAGCGTACTCGTTCCTGACTTGGTCGTTCCTCCACTCTTCGGTTCGACATTCGAATTAGGTGGTGAACTCATCACTGCCATTTAAATATACTCTTCTGGTTTGTTTTTGATTCCGAAAACTCAAGCTTGGCTCGACTTGACATACAAATATGTAGTCCGGGGCACAAACCCGAATATATAAGCCCCGGGGGAGAAAACGGGACCAAACAACCAGATTTGTTTTGTTGAAATAATTGTTCTGCTCAGATTGATCAAGCTAACATACAGCTCTCTCTTAAGCATCATTCCTTCCCCCCCTACCTTGAATAATTAAGAAAGATAATCTCTCTAATAAACATGTTTCCATTATGTAGTTAAGTTAGAACTCTACTTTTCTTTAAATAAATACATAAAACATTCAAAATAAAATGATACCTCAACTTTTTCTTTATTTATTTTTTTGAATCTCACTTTACAACAACGTTGAACAAACAAAGAGAGAAAAGAGACACCAACAGAGAACCCTGCCCACAAGAATAACCAATGAACAACTGTTTCAATGTCCTTAAGTGTATGTGTTTTTAAAAACAAGGGGGAGGGGGGAAGAGTATGGTGGAGTGTTGTATAGGGTCAAGACAAAAAGTGATAAGTTAAGTCATGCCAAAGAAGAAGAAGACCTCAAAGAGAGAGATGAAGATTATAGGGTCCCAAGAAGATACAGATACACCTCTAAAACCAAACCAAACCAAAACGAAAAGAAAAGTGACTAATTAAAAATGAACAAAGGTCTATCTATAAATCTATAGAGAAGAAAAAAAAAACAGTTCGAGTCATAAAAATAAGGGGGATTAAATTAAGGAGGATGGGTGTATGTTTTAAGGTAATTGAGTGAATTGAGTGAACGGAGAGAGTTGTTCCGAAACCGGAAGAGTTTTTGAGATAGGAAGACCAGAGGTAGAAGAAGGAGGAGGAGGAGGTTTGTCGACGTTGAGAGGGACGAGGCCGGATGCTTTCTGGTGAATTTGGATCTGTTGTTGTTGTTTGAGCTGTTGTTGTTGGCGGATGATTTGCTCAAAGAAATGGGGCTGGATCGAGAATTGCTGTTGATTCTGAGAGGAGGGGGCCATAGAGGTAGGAGCCAAGGAGGAATGTGCACCTGATGATAGTCCACTAGTTGTTTGGCCAAGACTAGTCGGCGGCGGAGCTTGTCCGGATATCATGGTTGTTGCATATGGCTGCAAAATTTGTTGGATCATGTTACATTGCAGTCTCTGCTGATGCTGGATAGATACCAGCACGGCTTGTTGGCCACCCACTATCTTTTCGTGCGCTTTCTGCTGATTGACTAGATAGCCTTTGATCCATTGTCTATCGTATAAGCAATCGTGTATCCGTATCAGACATCGCAAGACATGACAATGTTATAAGAAAAAATAAATCTACTCACAATTCCGACTTCAAGACGTCGATCTCTTTTTGTTGTTTTTCGAATTGATGTTCGATCACTTGAGATACTTCCTGGTAAATTTCTTGTCGCAAGGTTGTTTTCAATGATTTGTATTCTTTATTGACGGATATCACTGGTTCGTTCCTGACACGGAGTGGATCTCCTCGGCCCTCTATCTGCATGCTTGAGGTTTTACCACCATCCGAGGGTTGATGGGGAAATCCATTGCCATACTGTTTTAGTACAAGTCCTTTGAGTACAGGATTGGCCGAAGTGGGCCCAAGGATAACAGCGACCGGTTGGCCGCGACATCGATTAAAAGCGAACAAAATTTTATCCCCAAAGTTGGGGAGACTGATTGAATAGTCCGCACCGCCGCGTTGACAGTACTGATGAAATTCGTTATAGAGCCAAGTCAGGGGTAATTCCACTGGCTCGGCGCCCGGCACGTAGTCCAGAACGGTTGTGATCCATTTCAGGGCTGGGTCTACTTGTGTCGACGGGCCTACGGAGGTGGCAGCGATCTGATGTCTAGTCACTTGAGACGGTTGAGAGCCTCTAAGGTGATGCGGAAGTGTAGGACTGGGAACAGGTTGGTTGAGTGGGTAGCCTGTGCTCGAATCACCTGCATTCATAGACGCCAGTCGACCTTCGCGATTCGGGCCGGTCGGACTACTACTCACAATATGTGAACTCGCTCTAGATCCGATATGACTAGATTCTCTGCCATTGGTAGTTCCGCTGGTCATCTGTGCTGCTGTGGGATATGATCCTGCTAGTACATGGGTGCCTGAAACTTGCTGAGCCGATGGGTGCGGAGAATGTTTAGGAGTACCAAGTAAGAGCCGTGGAGGAGTGTGCTGTGGTGCTGGTTGAGTGAGTTGCACATGAGGCGAGTGTGACGAATAGTGTAAACCTGAGTGTGCTTGCTGTTGCTGCGAAGAATCTGCTGGGAGAATCTCGGATGGTTGGCCAGGATGGGCCTGGTGTTGAGTTGGGAAGTGATGTTGCAATGTGATGTGATTTTGGAGTGGCGAGTGCTGTGGGGTTTGAGATTGTTGTGCCCTTGCTACTCGACCTTGCTGCGGTTGATTAGAGGCCCGCTGTTGCGCGATCACGTACTGATGGTCGAGTAAGGTATATTGATGTTTAGCTGCTGCCGGAGTAGCGATTAAGGTCGGTCGAGAGCCATGAATTGCCGTTGGTTCCTGGGGCTTGGGGTGTAAGTTATTTTGCGCAATGTGGAGCGAGTCGGCGGGTACGACTTGCTGTCGATTGGTTGGTTGGTGTTCCCGTAATTGATACTGCCGCTGTGGCTGTTGATGATTTTCAGGTTGTCGTTGTCGATGCATCTGTTGCTCACATTGCATTTGTTGCTGTTGTAGCAGCTGTCGTTGGTGCTGCTGCTGCTGCTGCTGCTGTTGTTGTTGATGTAGCTGCAGTTGGTGTAGCTGTAGTAGTTGCAGCTGTTGTTGTTGCCGCTGTTGTTCATGTTCATGGTGGTGGTGGTGGTGTTGTTGTTGTTGTTGTTGTTGTTGTTGTTGTTGTTGTTGTTGTTGTTGTTGTTGCTGTTGTTGCTGTTGCTGTTGCTGTTGTTGCTGTTGCTGTTGCTGTTGCTGTTGCTGTTGCTGTTGCTGTTGCTGTTGCTGTTGCTGTTGCTGTTGCTGTTGCTGTTGCTGTTGTTGCTGTTGCTGTTGCTGTTGCTGTTGCTGTTGCTGTTGCTGTTGTTGTTGTTGTTGTTGTTGTTGTTGTTGTTGTTGTTGTTGTTGTTGTTGTTGTTGTTGTTGTTGTTGTTGTTGTTGTTGTTGATGTTGTTGATGTTGCTGTTGCTGTTGTCTCTCCTTCTGTTGCTGCTGAGCGTAATGAAGTGCCGACATAGCCCTAACAAAAGAAAAAAGTCAGAAACAGAAAGGAGGGGGGAAGGAGTAATCGGAAAAAAAAAAAAGTGAGTTGACAAAAAGAGCGTACTTTTCGGCCGAGTCATCATCGGTGGGCTCATGAAGAGGAGCGGCAGCAGGAGCAGAGTGGATAGAGGAGCGGCTCGGTGGGTCGTTGATGCCCCGCTGGGAGGGAGCGGCGGTCAGAATGCTAGGATCGAACAGAGTTATCGGAGACGACTGGCGGGTGGCCGGGCGAGCTAGAATGGGGAAGACCACAAAAAGACATCAAGCAAGCAAGAAAAGAAGATGGATGTCGGGAGGTAGAAAAGAAGGATCAGTTTTGACTCGGTCATATTCCACGAGTCTATTAGTAGGAGCGGACAGACCATTGAATTCAGAGAATCGACGCTGGTGGGAGATATCCGGAGATCGGGGCGTATCAGTATGAACGGCGACGGCGAGGGGATCAGATTGAGCTCTGGTTTGAAAGCGGGTCTGGATATGATCGTGGATGGTCTTGATTTTGAGCTTTGGTTTCTTCTGAATTTTCAGTTGGTCTTGTGACTGGACGATGGGCAACTTGACCAGCTCCGGTTTCTTATAACCTTTCGGCATCACTTTTTGGAACTCGGCCTCCGAGATACTTGTGAATTGTTTGAGGATCGGGTTGTAGCCATATCTGCAGAAGTGGGTCGTGTAGATTCCCACCCCATCGGGCGGTCGCCCCTTCACTAAATCATCACATCACCCCTGCGTTGAGTCTTCTTTATTCTTGGGTGGATTATTTTTTTGAGGGCGGCGTCAGAGTAATCGAAACAAGTTGGACTCACGATAATCGTCTATGTGTAAAACCACACAGCAATCCAAAAGATCCCTGTCAACAAGAGACAAATCATCACATTATCAATGACCCTGCGGCGCGTGGAGACAGATAGAACACCGGAGAAAATAAGATAAAATTACTGACTCGATCGGATGGACCTGGAAAGATGCGCATCGGAAGACTTCCTTGGAATAAAACTGGTGCTGGGATGAGGAGGGAATGTCACCGGATCTCAAGTATCTTGAGACGGTGACGTAGATCTGACTCAGATGAGGTTTGTTTCTGATTTTCATCACAATCATCGATCAATCAATCAATGCGGAGAACTCGTTCACAGAAACAGACATAAAAAAAAAAGGAAAAGAGAACGAACAAGTTGGGATCCAGACGATTGAATTCAAAGATCTGGCCGATGAACGGTTTGGTTGGATTGTGAGGATTGAAAAGTCTGATCCAATCCCCGATCTTTAACGCAAAGGTTTTGAAACGAAGATGGCTCAATTTACTGAATTGAGTGCTTGGTTGATTGGCGGGATTGATGAACGAATTCAAGATTTCCACTCGAAGCTTGGTATCAATATGTTGTTCTTCTGCCTCTTTTACTCTTCTCTCTTCTTTTTCTTCTTGCTCGGCTGCTATCAGGTTTTGGTAGTCTTGTTCGAGTCGCTTATTATTAGCGAAACCGTACTTGTTGTTCGAATCAAACTCTTCAGAATAATTCGAGTCGCTTGGAAGGTTGATTAATATCTTGGTTCTAATGATCTGATGCAGCTTTTTCTTGAAATTGGCGAGATGATTTGTGTGGATTTTTGCCTCACTTGATGCCATTTCTGGAGTTTCTTCCAACTTCTTGATCTTACAATAGTGCGTAAAGTTCAGTTTGTAGACTTCGTTATATATTCTCTGTAGGCAGATACCAGATCCTTTCTGGCCATCATTCCTCATTTTGATCGACTCTTCACCATCTTCCCCTTTTAGTGATATTCCGGTAAGAGAATCTATAAGGGTTTGCTTGACATCTAAAATAATGGAGTAAATTGATTGATCGATGGCTGTGAGCGAGCCTAGTTGATGAGGTTCTTCTTCCATCGTCGAAATCAGCTTTGCTGTGGGTTTCTGTAGGCAGTGCTTGAGTACTTCCTGGTGATCAGAAATGATCATACCTGTCAATGAGAGTTTTACATTCACGAGCAAAAATAAAAGGTCAGCACGATTTAAGAATATGATGAAAGATGGCGTGTTTTACGTGGATGTTCCCAAATGATTGTGAGTAATTCGAGAAGGAGTGAGAGAGCTTTAGGTAGATTGATTCCTTCAATGCTTGGTAACCAGCCAGCTTGCTCATATTCGACGTCAGCGGAAAGTTTGACTCTTTTACTCGAAGGCAGCTGGTCGAGTGATGATGGAGAGGGAGGCTGTGGGAACAGATCGGGGGTCAATTGACGTTTAAGGGACGGGGCTGGATAGACCACCTCGATGTCTGGATCAGGATCGGTGGAATCAGTACTGCTCGGAAGGGCGAGAGGGGTGCGTTCGGTGGGTAAAATCAACTGGGGCGGCCGGCCAGACCGATTCGAGGGAAGCTGCTCGCGTGCTGCTGGAGTTAAACGACTTGAAAGACTCTCAAGGACATCCTCGATTATTGCATCCGTTAAACACAACGGTCGTGGATCGGATTGATCGCTGTCGAATAGTTGATGTGCATTTGGTAGTGGGTTTTCCATCTCCCCGTTTTCGACCTTTTCTGCTTGTAAGGATACCACAGTGACCCATGCATCATCTGTGAAGCTCTGTATGGGTAAAAATCGCGTCAATTTTATGATTTTTCCTCTTTCTTTGAAACAAGTAAGATAGTCAAGATGGAGCATAAGAACTGACATCCATATTTTGAGCGGCCTTCCAAATTTCGGGAGAGATTTCAGAGAGGACCGCCAGAGTGCTGTAAACCGACTTCAAGTCAATGTAGAATGACTTTGCTGATTCATATTTCCCGCTCACTAGATCGTGCTGGTGAGTATTGACAAGGCGTGTGAGCGATCTACTTTTCCACAAAAAAAAAAAAAAGGATGTTGTTGCATACCCGAATTGAATCGAGAGATTTTGGATGCTTGATGGCGGCGAAAAGGGTTTGGTAAACTATCGAGGCTGGTTTCTTGAAGACGCTGACGAGTAGTTCGGTTTCCTTTCAAAAACAAGAGGCGATCAATTGATTTGAGAAATCAGAATAGAGATTTCATTTGGTAAAGAAGACTCAACTGAAGCCTCAAAGCAGGCGCAGATGACGATGGCACAGCCCAACTGATGGTGACGAGGGAAGGAAGTTTGTGGGTTGAGTGAGGAGTGCTTGATGAGTGCAGTGGCATTGGAGACGGCGTTGATAAGAATGTCTGGGTCCATTTGTAGACAAAGATTAGTTGGTTTCCTTCTGAATTTGAAAATAAAAATAAAAAATAAAATTCAAATGGAAATTAATTTGATTTTGATATCAGAATCAGGGTCCAGCCCTGCTTTGTTTAGTATCCCACACATCAATCCAGTGGAAGTGGTCAGTCCTATCATTCTCACTCACATATGGGCATATCCTGTCAAGATCAATGTATACAGACTCCCACTTACTGGCACTACCTCACCAGATCTGTCAAGCCAATCTCTTTTTGTAGTCAGTGGTGCCAAACTCCTGAGGCTTGAGCTAGATTAATTAATTAAGTTGTAGGTACATAGATCTGGATTCTCATACATAACCCATATAAATAGACCCCTGCATGAATGACCCTGAGATGTGGTTCATGGAGATAAGAACAGTTCATACACATGATTTTGAGGAACATAACAGGGGTCTAGGTGAGTCTCACCATTGTCTCCTAACTCATGGGTTACAACATCTCCCCCTGGCATATATACCAGACATGATGCTATGCCTGAGTTGTTCAAAAGGTTCTTTACCTATCAACACTTTTGTGAATACATCAGCTAGCTGATCTTTTGTTGGCACTCACATTATTTCTGTTTTATTCTTGACCAGATTCTCTGCCCCTGATTTTGGGGAGCCCAGTTAAGTGGTTTACATCATCACAAACCAACACTGATCCTGTCATGCAACCTAAGAGCAACCACATTAGCAGTTAGTTTCAATCCAACAAATCCCTGAACCTTCAAAATAAAATCATCCCCCAAACCCTCTTCCTACATGGCATGACAATCAGATCTAGAACCAATCCCCCAAGGAAACAGATCAGCAGACAATATGTCTTGACTAATTGAGGCCTGCAGGATCATTTCCCGTCCGAAAGCCCCTCCTTATATACCCTATCACTCCAACCAGGCACCCATCCCTACATTAACAAAGACAAAATCATATTTCTAAAATTGTAACAACATCTATCATCCTTTCACCGCTTCCAAATATTTATGTTCTCCCTGATAGTTCCTATACTCATCCAAATGGTTTAGCCAACCATTTGCCCTGCTCATGGTTGATTGTCCTTCCACAACCGTTGACCATTCCCATTTCTTTCCTGGAACTTTCACCATTCCCACTGTTAAATATTTAGATTCTACAGTTCTAATCGTTGGCCTTTTTGCTTGAAAACAGTGTGTTATCTTCTACCCATTCCTATCCTCCCTCACTGCTACCACTTACTTCTCCTTTCAACCATAACACCCTGTTCATCCCAATGCCCCTTACACATACCCCTGTAAGATTTTATGTACATTACTCATATCTTGTTTTTATCCTGTAGATTTCCATTGCAACAGCACACCCTGCACCATTTGACCATCTACCTCTGCTACCTGTCCTTACTGTTTTTATTCTTACCATCCTTGATTCTCAGCTTGCCCTTGATCATATATATACCGACTAATGGACCGGTTCCTTTATCATTCAGTTTAACCCTTTTGCCCATCATGACCAACAAATTAAAATCAATTGCTTTGATAAAGGCATAGATTGCAACCTACAGTTAGATGATAGGTCACTACATAAACCCCTATGGTAACATTTGGTGGAGGGTCTCAAACAGGCAGCTAACCAGCAATTTTGTACATCTGTTTCATGATGTTTGTATGTACAATTGGAAATGTCAACTCTAACAAAGAAACATGATTGACCGGATTGTATTTACAACTTGCAGTGATTGACTGGATTGTATTTACAAGTTGCCTATTTTAGAAATAGAATATTACTTGTTCCGTGTAATGGGTCGCCGTAAATAGTACTTTGGGTTATTATCAATTGGCCTTGACCATGGAATGCTGAAGTCTGTGACAAGAAACATTATTGATAAATAAAGACCATTGTAAGAAGCTTGGATATTTTGGTCGTTCATCCACATTCTTCTTAGGCAATCACTATGCATCTTTTCCAATCAACAACTTTAGTTAATCTTGAGCCAATGTTCAAAAATGTTTTTCTTTTCATATGAGATCAGCCTACCCAACTTAATTGTGAGATGGAAAAAAAGTTACCAATGTGGACATCAATATGGAGATATTTACTCCAGCACCAAGACATTTGAAAGAAGGTGAGATATCTTGACTGATATTTACAGGCAAATTTGAGTTTGCCCCGGGATCTGACTTGATCTCTGTACAATGCCAGGCATCCAGCTACCACTTTGACATTCCTATGAGGCACGCATTACTCCAAGGTCCTTGGGTTGAAGGCTAGCTTAAAATAAATCAAGTCGAGCCCAAAATACTCGCGGTTGATCCAGATGATAAAAATGTATATGATCACCATCTATTCTATGTGAAACAATGTTACTAATCCACAGTGTAATAGGTTGATAGGTGTGAATTCAAGCTCACCTTTTCAGGAATAAACTTGATTAAAACAGGAGAGGAAGTTTGGATTGTGTCAATATATCTTGACAAGACGGGACAAAGCATCAAATTATAAGTGAGCTCAACAATTGGTTGATCTTCTGGTCAGAAATGGTCTGATTTTTGAGTAGGTCTCTATAGCTATGCGGTATGAATACTAAAACCGGGTGTAGGAGGGACAAGTACAAGGACTTTTACTGTTAATACAATATGTTTATGTGAACTGTTTATTTATTAATTAAATGCTGTAATTGGTGTGGAATTGATTTTGGATCTAACTTGCTTAGAACTTGTTCTAACATTGGGAAAATACATTTACATTATTATTGAGCATCTATCTGAACTCTGAAGGCGGCAAAGCCGCCCTTGAACCCTGGTTGGTTCTTGGATTAGCACAGATATTGGTACTACATACCCTTAAGTAATACTGGATTGGTGCTAATCACAGGGTGTGAAAATGTTGGCTTTGATGAAAACTTAAGCTAAAATCTTAATCTACTGCCTACACAATTCAACTGTGCCTTCTTTTGTTTAATCCACCATGCTTCCAAATAGCAAGATGTCATTTACTTAAGACAATTCAGATATTAACTCAAGACTCCATATGGATGTAAGGGTTGTGTCCCTCCACTGATTCTTATGTTGGAGTCACTGATGAGTCAAGGCTATAATAGCCTAAGCAGATTTCTAAGACCAAACAAGCAGTTTTGATTTCTGACTCAGAGAGATGGAAGGGATCAGTTTTCCCTACATACAAGACTTGATGATAATAAAAAGAAATTAAAATAGAGAAATGGAAAGAAGGAAATGGCTTACCTGACTCAGAGAGATGGAAGGGGTCAGTTCTATGCTGAGCCAGGAAGTAACCCACAACAGCAATTAGATTCAATGATTGTGGACCCTTGTTGACTGTCTTGTGAAGCCCAACAAGAGGAGGGGGTTTACAATGGAACACGGCCACAATATAATCAACCAAATGCTGGAATTTAAGTTGACTTTGATCTTGATTCTAGCAACTCTTACCAAGACAGTAGCCCATAATCTAAGAAAACCCACATGTCAAATATGGAGCAGAATTATCAGTAAAAACATGATGGACTGATGGCCAACTCTTTCAATAATGGTGTCTGTGTAGTGCTTGTAACTTTCACTCAGACCAATTGGCCCTGGATGAAAAATAGTATGTCATTGTTTCTGTACAGATACAATGACAAAAGCTCCTGGTAAGCGCAGGATGTCTTGACATCCAGTGCTTAGTTTGAGATTTGATCTGGTGTGCACACCAAAAACAAGGGCATGCGGGCTGTGCACACCCGTTTGTTTTGGAGTGCTGTTGTGGCAGGCCCTTGTTTTGGTGTGTACACCTTTTGTGTTGAAAAGGGTTTGCACACCAAAAAAATTGTGCTGCACAATGTAGCACAACTAATTCAACCAGCAAACTTGTCTACTGGAAAAATCAAACAGTGCTTCTTGGACACAATGAAGAAACCGGTATACACTTGTGTGATGATTCTTGATCCTTCTTTCAAAATGATGTTCTGGAGGAAGAACAAAGTTTTCATCATTGAATACTGCCAATTATCAGTTGATGACATCCTAGCAACATTCCACAAATAGCAGCTGATTTTGAACAGAATGTCACACAGCGTCTTGTACAAGAGATGGGTGGGCACTATTTGAAGGAAGGAAAGGAAAAGAGGACTGACTGTTCGAAGATCTTCTTTGTTTCAAAGAAGAGTTACTTAGGCTTAGAGGGACTTAGAGTAGAGCACTGAAAGGGTTTGCAATGAGAAGGCTTGAAGAATGCAGAATCAAGTTATGCTAAAAAAAACTATAATCTTATTTTGATGAGGAAAGATGGAAAGCATGGAAGCAGACAGCTTATATAGTAAATACAAGTTAGGCTACAAAGGCATGACATAGGTTCAAACAAGATGTGAGGTCATAGGGTCAAAGCAGAAGAAATGAAGAGAGAGGTCAAGCAACACCAAGGCAAGTCCATGACTGGAGGACCAAGCAAGGGTAAGTGTGATGGGTGTGAGAGTGAGTGAATTGAAGTTCAAATTTTGAGGACTGTGCCTCAAAGTTCAAAAGTTCAAAGAGGGAATGCGTGAATCTGGAAAAGGAAGTTTAAGCGCATGAAGAGTAATGCCGAAAGTAAAGGAAGACCGGTGAGAGGGTTATTGGTCTTGCTTTTGTTCGCATATCTGAAAAGCAATGTGCTATCAAATGTTTGTTTGAAGGTTTGGAAAGTAACTTCAAGAGAGCACTGAAGATTGCTGAGGGTGAATAGGTGATGGCATATGCGACCTGAGGATTAACCAAAAGCCTGAAAGTTGCTGATGGCAAAAAGCATTCTTAGCCAAATGCAAGGAAGATTCAACTGTGAGATCCTGAGTGCTGAGTCTGTCGTATGACACAGAAGTACTGCACCAATCAAATCAGACCCATCCTCAGACAACTATCACTAACAGTGCATCCTCAAAGAAACCAACATCATCTTTTTTCTCTTCCAAGCTTTATGAGTCTCCCAAGGATCCTGATGAGCTGAATGCAGTACAATTGGAGATTAGTTGCTATCTAAGGCCATCCGCATTGGTGGCTGAATTTGAGGGCTAGTTTAAGTCCCACAAAAAGTGGGATAACCTTAGCCCTAGCCTGTTAACCACATTGGTGCGGACCAACTCTCAGATAGGGCCCCCTCAGATATTGATGGTTTGAGTTTTGATTCTTGCTAATCTTGGACAACATGTATATTCAACTCTATGTTTAGTCCAGGGATTAGCGAGAGCTACATCTAGTCCCGCTTAGCTCAAATTGGAGCTCCTAGTCTAGTTGATCCTGAGTTCATCCATCCTGATGCCATTGCGGTAGCAACCTTGGACTAAGTCCCTTAATCCAGGCTAACTTAGTGACTGGTGCGGATGGCCTAAAAGAAGATGTTGAACGCAAAGGCTCAAAGGCACTCAATTTGTGGTCCAATTGGTGCCAGGCATTCCCCATCTTATCAAAAATGGCATGTTACCTTCCGGGAATTCCAGCTACCAGTGCTGCATCTGAACAAGGCTTGTCCAAGGGGTGCTGCATTTTATCTTGGCAGCACTCATTGCTCAAGCCAAAGAGTGCTGAAGAGCTTCTGTGCATCAAGGAGTGGCAGGGACATGACATTCTCACCAACATCTGACTGAGCCAATTCTTTTTTTTGACTCAAGCACAAAAACTCACCAAAGAACATTATGCATATTTAGTTCTCTTTACCTTTGAATTACAACATCATTTTTTTTCATCTCCCATGAATCTTCTAGCAAGCAAGTCTTCAAACACTGTGCCAATCCTGCACATGTGGAACCACCTGGGTGGTCTGGGGGCTCCAGAAGGCCATCCTGACCACCTGAACCTGGGGGGGCACCACTTGGGTGGGGCCCTTCGGGGTACAGCCTTATGGCCATCCACCAAATTCAAACAAAATTCTGGCACTACAGGCCAAATCAGCACCAATTTGACCCAATTTGTTTGGTCCAATAAAAATGATTTAAAATGGTTTTGAAAATTTTCATTTTTAATCATTCTTATCACATGCCATACTGTGATCTCCAATTTTCTTGGCTTGGTTGGAACAATATTAAAGATTTTTCAAAAAAATGCAATAACTCAAATAATTTTCACTCACATTTTTTTTATTTCATGTTCATCCTTGGGAACCTATTTTAAACCCCTGCAGCCAATCTCACAGATTGAGGTTTGTGTCCAGAACCTCTGCAACGAAGATGCTGTAATGAAAACTTACTTCTGGGCACTGTAATACACAAACAAGTGAGCACAACCCCTCTCCCCCCTTCCCAAAAAAAGGACTATGCAACAAGTCAGAGCACATGTTACCAACAAGAGTAAAAAAAACATACAATATGTATGGACGTCAAAGCGTCAAGCAAGAAAAGATCTCCACATACATGTACGCAGAGCATTTTATTTTCAAAAATGAGTGAAAAGGGGGTGGGGAGAGATTACTACAGTAGACTAGGGTCGACAAGGAGAGGAGTAGTATGGGAACGGGATAGCAGAGGGTTAAGAGAAGAAGGATTAGAAGTGGAAGGAGGATTGGAGGAGGAAGAGGAGGGATTGAGAGTGTCAAGAAAAGCGACGAGAGCGAGATGGTTGGGATGGTCGTTTGTGGACGGGGGTGCGAATGAGGGAGCAGAAGCAACCACAGAAGAAGAAGAAGAGGGCAGAGCGAGCAAAGGATGGATCTGGGGGATGAGGGCAGAAGATGGAGATGAGGGGTCTGAACGGCCTACGTCGACGACTGGTTGTGTCTCTTGTATTTGGGGTAGACCCGGATCGGATTGGTTGGGTTGGGAAGTCAGTGTTCTGTCTGTTTGTGGTTCGGTTTGTTGTGGCTGCTGTCGCTGCTGGGAATGTTCATCTAATTGGAGTTGTTCAGCTAGATGATGCTGCTGAGTTTGCTGTTCCAGATAACGGTGATGATGGTCATCCAGTTCCAGTTGGGGGAGATGGTGTTGACGATCGATGGGGGGAAAGTCAGAGCCGAGCGGGTCGAGATCAAGAAGGGTGTTCTCGAAGCCCTCGATTGCAGGGAAGGCGATCGAATGTACGCCGATATCCGGTGTGGGGGCTGAGCTGTCGTCGAAGGAGTCGAACTGATGAAAGTCGGACTGGTCAAAGCCATTCGTCCGATTCCTCTTCGGCCGCCGGCCCTCCGAACTAGTCGTACCTTGGTGCCCGCTACCACTACCCTCCACTCCCAGTGGATTTTCACCCAACCCTTCATCCCTTCCCTCAGAGTCCCCTCCACCCGCCCCGTCCCCGTTGGCTGATGAGTCCCCATTGGCCAGACGCTGATTGCACCGCTTCATGTTCTTGACCGAAAACCGTGCAAAGGCTTCTCGGAGCCATGGCTTGTCTTCCGGGTACCCATGGCGTTGCCATTCCATCGTCAACTGAATGATAGCACACACCGAAAAACTTTAACTCCAGAATTGCGATATCATTGAAAAAAAAAAAACGTACGTTGCGCGCTTTGTCTTTCAAACTAACATTATTCTGGTCTTTCAGCGTCTCCGAAATCTCACCGCCTCGGCCATGACGCTTCATGATCTGAGCCATGCAGTCGTACTTATTTGAGTGCAGCCGAACCTCTTCTAACAACAAATCGTACTCCTCCTTCGTCCATCTCCTGCGAGGGGCCGAAGTTGGCCCCTTTCCTCTACCTAGCCGGTAAGGGTTATATCTACTCAGGAATAACCGAGAGAGTAAGTAAAAGGCGGAGATGTTCAAGACGGTGTACTACCGCACCCTTTAGACCCCAATTCATCGTCTTGGTTATACTCTTCTTCCGAGGTGGGCGCGACATTGATGTCGAGAACTTGAGCAGCCGAAGAATGCTGAGCCGAGGCAGGAGAGGGGGAGGTGGGGAGAGTAGAAAGGTGAGCAGGAGCGGCGGCAGCAATAGGAGAGAATGCTTGAGGACCACTACTCTCCGACTGTCGGGGTCGTTTTCGCCGTGATGATTTGGGCTCTCGGCTTAATGAAGGTGCTGATGAGGCCAATTGCTCGTATTCATGTGCTTTTTGATCCACTCGACTGGTACATCGATGTAAGAACTCCAGGGCCCAAATTGCAAATTTGTTGTAGGGATGATTGGTCTGCAGTAGCTCCAAATCGGCTTCCGCAGCGATGAGCTAAAAACCGATTAGAAAAGTGAGCTTGAGGACAAGATATTCATTTGAGAAGGGAATGGCTTACCTCTTGTTTAGTTTCAGTGGCTAGCTTGTCAAACTCGACCTCGGATTCAGGTGGGACTTGGAGGCCTGAATAACTGGACAAGCTTTCAACAAATAGATTGGGCAGGACGCGGGAGTCAGCCTCTTCTTGACCGCTTTGATCGAGTCTTTGGATGTATATCTAACGAGAGGAGAGGAGGGGAGAGATGATGAGAGTGTGAGTGAAGGCAAACAAGAGGCTTGGGAAGGGAAGAAGAGAGTACCTGAACTTTGAGTTCATTAAACAATTTCCAGCTCTGTGGCTCCAAGACTAGTTCGGGATCCAATACCAACGGCAGGAAACCTTCGCAAGCAAAGACGATATCATTCTTCCCATAGGCTTCTTCGCCAGGCATGGCGTACAGGACATATTCAGCAACAAATGCAATGTTGGCCCTTCGTATTGAGAAGTAGGCGGGTGATTGACGAGAATTGAAGGAAGCCTTGAGAGATTTGTTGTTGATACATTGTGGCCAGATGAGTGCTAGTGCGTCTTGCTTGAAAGGGGCGGCGGAGGCTGTTAGGTTGTCGGATAAGGTTTAGTTTCTTTTTTTTTTTTTGGAAAGAAAGATAGGATGGTTGACTGACCATGTAATTCACCAAACTGGCGATCGAGGTTTCTAGAGATCTTGAGTTTATCGTTTGATTGGTTTGCTAGTTGGAGTGCTTCCCAGACGCCATCGAGAGCCTGCTGGGCAGCCTGGTCAAGTTGAGTACATTGGGTGAGTTTTGATTTGGGTAGACGATGAGGTAGCTTGGGTTGAGTAGTAGTAGGTTCGGTTGTGGTTGCGGATGTTGAAGGATGTTGATCGAGAGAGGAGAGAAGAGGGTCGAGTGGTAGATAGGAAGTAGATGTAGTTTGGCTGAGTCCTTCTTGGATTGAGTTGAGTAGTTCTTGGTCGATCAAGCTCTCGATAGTTTCCTGGAGTGTGTCGTTGTTGTCGTTGTTGGTTGTTGTTGTTGTTGGTGAGTGGTTGTTGCTGTTGACCATTTGACCTATTCCAGTGAGAAGACACTTTCTTCAATAGGTTTCCACGCTTTCCGCTGTTTCTTTTTTTTTCTTTGATCCGGCTCAGTCGAGGTTAGGGCTATCAGCACCGGGTCGGGTCGGATTTCAAGCAGCTCCTGCCCCGGTCAGCTCTTCGGGGACCCAAGTCTCGGGGGGAACCACTCGAGTTTCATTGTTTTAAGGGGAGCAGCGAATGGCACCAGCTTTCTGACTTTAACCACAAAGTCACCACCCCACAACCGTGTTTTGTTTACACCTCACTCACCACAAATCCCCCTCCCCCTACCCACAGAAAGCTTCACATCTTCCCCCTTCCCTTGGAGCACCATGCTCCCTCTTCCTCGCCCCCCCAACCCCACCGCCCTCAACGATTCCATGATGGCGGACGATGCCAATCTACCTGGCGACGCCCATATCGCGCTTCCGCCGAGACCCGCGGTGAACCCCCCCTTCTCAAGCCTCAACACGCTCTTGGTCACTCTGCTGTCGGATCCATCCAAGCGCGACACGTCCGGTGCGGTCACAATTGATGCTCAATTCGTTGACTTGCTCTTGGATCTCTCTGCCAGTAACGATCGAATGACGCGCCGAATTGAGGCCAACAATGACCAACTCACTGCGGTTGCGAGCAGAGTCACGGGCCGCGTCAGGCTTTCAACCGCCACCCCAACCCAGACGATCGTTTGCTGCTGCTGCCTCTCGACAGCCCAACCCATCGGCACCCACCATCCGCCCCCCGTCGATGCCTACCCTAGCGTCCCTAAAACCAAAGCGAGTTATCATACACTCCAATCCTCAGAACTTGACGCTCAAGGACGTACCTCGAGGCGCTTTAGTCCAAAAAGCTAATGAAGCCCTGCTGAAACTAGGAGCTACCGTTGATGGAGAGAATGTGGCGATCAGGGGAGCAAGCATGCTTCCATCCGGAGATGTATCTTTTTACATCAAAAATAAGGCACACCAGAAGTGGTTGTCTGACAACAAGCACCTATGGTCGAAAGAAGTGCACCCGGACCTGGAAGCCACTCCAAGCACCTATTCTGTGATGGTTCACAGAGTCCCGAAAACGTTTGACATCACCAAAACGGCAAATCTCGCGACCCTCGCGTCTGAGAACAACTTCCAGGCGACAGAAATCACGCGTATCCGATGTATGGGGTCCAATGAACCCTCGGCAAAGAAGGCAGGGTCCCTGGTCCTAGCCTTCACCACCAAGGAACTAGCGTCCCAGGTCGAAAAATCTGGGGTTTTCCTGCACTATGACTTTCACAGAACAGCCCGCTTCAAACCAAGACCGCCCCAGTACTTCAAGTGCCTCAGAATGGGCCATTTCGGCAAGTGGTGCCGAGAAGCTGCAAGATGTGCAAACCCTCACCCAATGAAATGAGTGCCCTGAAGGCATAGGTGGAGTCAAATCATTCATCCTGTGCAAGGATGGGATTAAGAACAAAGTGGCTGGCATCAAGGATGTCAATCACACCCCGTTTAATCAAGCTTGCCCCTTCAAGAGGGCTTGGCTGGAGAAGCATAATTTGGCATCTTTATGTTAGACACTACCAACGTAACCCCTGTCAATGATACACCAACTCAGACCTCAGACTCCTCCAGCTTTTCTCAAACAGTATAACTTGACCTCATCTTGTCGGCAACCCCCCCACACCCTCCTCAAAATTCCCTCACAGCTTTCCAACTCAACTGTCATGTTTCCAAGGCAGTCACCCTCAGTATTCTCAATTCCACTGTTGACTTCAATCTCTTACTCCTTCAAGAACCATGGGTTAATCCCATCAATCTCAAGCCTCCTCAACACTTGGCTTGGTGCGCCTATGCTGCCTACAAACACTCCCCCTTGTCCTGGCATCAACATCTACATCAAGAAATCAATCCCGTCCCATACCGTCAAAATCATTGAAGGTGGCTCCCAAAACCTCATTGGGTTGGAGATCTCATTTGAATCAGGCAAATCGTTTCTGGTTTTAAATTTATACAACCCTCCTCAATCTTTCTCATCAATTGCATTATTGAAGAATTGGCTGACAACACAATATTCACGACCATCTTCATGGACTCGAATTTGCACCATCGGCACTGGAACCCGCCGGGCTGCAGAAAACAAGAACCTCAGGCAATTGACATGCTAAGTACCCTCTCCTCTCATGGTTTTCAGCTAGCTTTGCCAAAGCACATCCCGACCTTCTATTCGGCCAAAGGGAAAGGAATGACCATTGACTTGATTTGGGCGAAGTTGATCAGAAGCTCTCATGTCTCCAACAAGAATTTTGGATCCGATCATCAAGCCCTTTTCCTTTACCTGATGCCACGCCAACCCGACCCAGTACTCCGATGGTGCCTACCGGATTGGCACTCTGTGGACAAGGACTGTCTGGATCCACACTTCGCTGAGTTTCCCTCATCTGCTTTTTGGACTGCAACCGACCCAGATGAACAAGCTCGGCTGTTGACTGACTCTGTCAAAGCAATCCAGGAACAGCTCGGCCGTCAAGTCAAGTCAAACATGGCAAAATCTAAGTCGTGGTGGTGCAAGAAGACCCTCGGCCCTGTCCTACAAATGAGGAATAGGGCGCGTAAATGGATGATCCTGGCTAAGTCACCAGAAGCCCTTGATTGTTATAGACAATGGAATGGCTACTTTCTTTCCTTGGTCCAGGCACTCTAGAAGTGTAACTGGCGTCAGTTGTTGGAGGATCCTTCAGAAGGAGATCTCTACCGAGTTTTGAAAAGCCCCGGGGATAGATGGCATTGCCAATGAAATGATTAAGTCCATTTCTCTCCCCTTATCAAATGCATTGTCTGTACTTTTCAACAACATCTTGTCACAAAGCAGGTTCCCGAGGTCCTGGAAGATTGTGTTGACGGCCATCATCCACAAACAGGGCAAGCGGGATTACACCAACCCTGCAGCGTGCCGACCGATTGTCTTGCTCAGTACAATGAGCAAGCTCTTCAAACTGATCATCACACATTGACTCACTGCTTGGGCTGAGGACAACGGTGTTTTAGCCTCTGGTCATTTTGGTGGACGTAAAGGTTCTGGCACAGAAGATGCACTCTTTGCCTTTGAACACTGGGTCAAAACCAAGTTGAAAGAGGGCAAGGTAGTTGCCGGCCTTTTCCTAGACATCAAGTCTGCTTATCCATCTGTGCACCCAGGAAGATTGATTCACACACTCTATACTATGAAATGTCTGACATACCTGATCATGATCATTGATGATTTTCTCAGGGACAGGTCCACAACAATTCGCCTGGACAACTTCACATCGTCGGCATTCTGAATCAAACTTGGGCTGCCTCAGGGCTCCCCCCTCTCAGTGATACTCTACATCCTTTACAACAACTCACTACTGAATCAAGAATTTTCCACCCTAACAGATACGGTCTCAATCAGGTATGTCGATGATGTAGTTCAATTGGTGGCGGCGCCGTTGGCGTCGGAAGCCAAGAGGAAGTTAACTGATGAAGGTATAAGATTGCTGAGATGGGGTGCTTTGCATGGTGCCGTCTTTGATCAAGCAAAAGCTCAATTTTTGTGGCTTACCAAAGGCAAGCCTCCGGAAGGCAATTTGGCCTTTGGTACACAACTGTTGAAATCAATTTCGGAGGTCAAGTGGCTTGGCATGTGGCTGGATCGGAAGCTCTTGTTCAACAAACACTTCAGCCAAATTGAGGGGAAATCCAGCAAGACTATGAATCAGCTAAGGATTTTTGGCAACTCCAGATGGTGGACGAGAGAGGCTGACAGACTGTTTTTTTCCCTAGGCTAACATATGGGGCAGCTTTCTGGGCCACGGAGGCCAACAGGAGTAAAATAGTAGCCCTGTCGGACAAAATTGACAGACTCACCGCCATTTTCTCCTTAGGTGTCTGCAAGAACTCGGCGTTAACATTCATTTGTGCTCGGCCGGCAGCTCTGGACTTCTTGCAGGAAATTATATGAACAAGTTTCTCTTTTTTTTACAGAAAGGTAATCACCATTAAAACTAACAATGTTATCCGCACGCTCATCCTCTCTAGCAGGGCTGAATCATCCAAGATATTCTTGGACTCGGCACAGACGGGTTTGGCAGTGGCCAGGATTGATCAGGCGTTGGAATTGGATCCTGAGATGATTTGTCTCAGTTTTGACTTCAGGATGACACCCAGTCGCCAGGTAGAGTATCTCAACGAAGGTGTTCCAAAGGATGTAGTGTTACAATCTGTTAAGTGCATTCTATCCTCTTCCTCATCGGACCCGGGGGTGTAAGCTATCTTCAGTGACGGATCACATCATCCGGAGAAAGGGGGCTCTGGGGCAGCGGTTTTCCCCTCGGCCAATGCCTTCAGTGCTTCCTCGTTGGGAAGCAAAGGGATTATATCCAATCACGAGTGTGAAGCTGTGGGGGTACTAGCGGCTCTGGGCTTGGCTAGGGAATTGAACAAGTCAAGGGATTACCGACGAATACTGATATTCGTAGACAATCAGGGGGTCATTCAACGGACCAAATATCCCAAAGCACCAAGACCAGGCCAATGGCTTTTTGGAAGAATTGAGGACAAATTATCAAACACCCTGATTGACTTGGAGCTAGCGCTCATATCGTGTCCCGGCCACAAGGACATACTAGGCAATCAAATGGCAGACCAATTGGCCAAAGAAGCAATTGAATCCTCGGATACTCCATTGCTGCAGATCAAGGGCAATTTCAGTAAGATCAAGCGTTTAGCCCTGGCAGATCTTCTCATCCAGCACCCATCACTCTTGGTTCTTCCCATAGCTCTCAGTTCTTTAGTCAATCAATTAGCTTCAGGCCAATGCTTGCTTAATTCATTTCTTTTTTGCATCTGTAGGAGTCTTGATCCTCTGTGTAGTGCTTGTGGGGCTAGGGAAACAGTCTACCACTTCATGAATCTCTGCCCGGCAATCAAGGAGCACCGGGCATCTTTACGACGCAATCTACGCAAGATCAAGATTCGATTCAAGTCCGATTGTCTGGACACCCTTCTCCAGAACCAAAAAGCTGAGATCCCTTTGACTCAGTTTCTTTTGGCGTCCAATCGATTTTCCGATCAGCTTCCCCACTGATAGACGACCTCGCTACCCGATTCTCCTTTTTTCATCTCCTACTTTGTTGTCTTGTTTTTTTCTCTTAATCTTCTTTCTTCTCTTATCACATGTTTTGATCTTATCCATGTCCTTATCTCAAAAGCGAATACGTAGTTTTGTTAGACTTGTTTAACCTGTTTTCTCACGGATTGTTGTTACCTAGATTCATAGTGTGCAATGCCATTGGCCAAATTACACTTAAAAAAAAGGGGGGGGGGAGCAGGAGTTGTTGAAAGTTGTTGTGAGATCTCAGAAAATACTACTCATTCCGGAACTAACACAAGACCACATTCCCTGCTGTGGGAAACTTGAGCAATGGCACAAGGAGTGACCCCACACCTGCTTCATTTCACCAATCACAGGCTGGTGGGACTAGTGATTACATACTTAATACACAGTTTTTTTGGTATGGGTGCTGAGAGTGAAATCCACATCTTTTGGTGGTGGTATCAATCTTTTTGCATTGTCTGATATGCCTTACTTTTTAAGGCATGGCTCAACAAAAAGATCTGACTGAGAGGGGCTATCTACAAAAAGGCTCCTAGGATAGAACTAAGGAGATATTTCTGACAAAAATCAAAAAAGAGATTTTTTTTATGCTCAAGTATGACTATTTTTATTCTTCGCTGGCACACCAACAAGTGAAGTAAGAGTACAACAGCTGACACAACTTGTGGCTGTGACAGTCCTCTATCTACAAGCATAATAAAGAAGACCATTTTGAATTCTTTTAATTTTAACAATCTTTGACTGAATAGTAATAAGGGATAGGATGGGGGACAGAATAATATTAATAGGACAATTAGCTGAAGACTATGATCAGATGAGAAGCCTTAGATTGGTATTCTGACATTACAATGTGCTAAAACTGCTTCTAAACTTTCAGATTGAAATGCACAAGCTCCACTTTAAGCTTATCAACCTTTCCAGGTAAGATCAACCTTCTCCATCTTGGCTGAATAACCTGATATGTAAGCCATCCACACCAGTTTCTATTTTTTGTCAGCTTGCTACTATGCAGAGACAAGCTTACATAGTAACCAATAAAATATAAAGTAAATAATAATACTAAAGCACTCCAATATCTTGAGATCTGTGAAGAATACCTTGAATATTATTTAAAAAATTAAATCTACGTACAAAATGACCAAGGTTCACCCAGCAGAATGACCCTCAAAATCCTACTCCTTCATACTCTTTGTCTTAGAAGGAGGAAGTACTCATAAAAAAATCATGCAGGGCCTGCTACACATGTTACACAGTTATCACAGACATGTAACAGGCCCTTTAGTCGCAAATAAAAGCCTTACAAAAATATATACATAATAAAAATGAGTATAAAATAATGTAACAACTCTGTAATATAATAAAGTAGCTAAAAGTAGAAGAACATTCTAGAAAACAATAACCAATTGAATATAAATCAATATTGTATTTATGATTCATAATCTTGAGAATATTATAAATTTATAATAATAGAATGTTTCAGAACATTCTACCAGTACAATTAGGTTTGAATGAGCAATAATCCCTCTATTTAATCATGAGAAGAACCTGTCAAGAGAGCAGTAAAATGACTCAGGTCCCTTATACCTAATTGAGGGTCCCTGATTTCGTCCTCAAGGCCTCTGAAAAGCATAAATAGACCTCATACCTTTCCCTCAGAGGCCTTTCCCCAGTCTTGTTCACCAGTAACCCCCTACAACTTCATACTCATCAGTCAAACCCTTACTGACCAGTGATTATCTAATTGTAGGACTTCCTGTGACCTTGAATTTTGTCTCAAACCACCCACTGAAGCCTTCCTGAACTCATCACTACCTTATCCTACCTTCATCCAGGTCTTGGCTCCATAAGGGCTCCAAAACAGTAGGTATTTATCTGTTTTAGAGCCACTCTACATCCAATTTCCTGGGTACTCCGAAGACTCCTGTTTTAACAGGCCCCCGAAGATCAGGTGACCCCGAAAACCCCTGTCATTACAGGAGCCTGATACCCTTAAGAGGGAATATTCAAACCACTAGCCTTTTGGCTTTATCTCAAAATCATATCCCCCTAACCTTCTTATAATCTCTTCACCTTTTTCACCGCACCAAACCATCTAAAAAAAATCTTTATATTTATTAATAGATTATTTTTTATCATTATTTTCAGGAGGTGTAGCTAGAAGGACTAGCCTTGGCATCACCTATCCTGACATTTTTCCAGGATGATAAACACATCATTCTGGATTAAATTGGGCCAGAGCTCCAGTTTATGCTAATTGGGCCTAGAATCTGGACCCAATAATCCTTGGAATAAACTGCAAAATGAAAATTTGTGCCTTGAACCATTTGGTCTGAATCTCACACTACACCCAATCCAATGTGGGTGACTGGATAGACTTCATGGTAGTCCGTTTTATTGACAGCCAACCTAGCAAAAACCAATTAATCACCTTTCATACAACAAAATCAGAATCATATACAAACAACTCAGTCATCAAAAGAACATTTGAATTTCCTAATCTTTCTTAGCAAATTATCAACACTTAAAATCACACTTAACATAATCAAAGTTAATCCAAGTTTACTAAAGCCACAGCTTCAGGCTTTTCAACTTCGTGGGTTGACCTTACCCAATTGGGTCTCCCTTAGGGTTTCCCCTTTCCCTTGAGGTTTGCCGGAGGCCACCCATCGCGCGACAGCAACGAAGTTTTCAAGTGGCCTGGGGCATCCCCTGCCCATGATCCACTCGGTTTATATACTCGACTGCTTGGACGCAAACTTCCTCATCGGTCAGGGTACAGCCTCACCCTGACCGATGAGGAAGTCGCATCCTCTGACCGATGAGGCTTCCTCATCGGTCGGGGTAGGGTGAGCCGTTACCCAAATCGATGAGGAAGTCCCATCGGTCAAGGTGAGGCTGTACCCTTACCAATGAGGGAGCCCCATCGGTCGGGGCAAAGTGTGAGGAAGGACCAGATATTGTATAGAGATAGATTTTATGACTATGAAACCTTCTCGAGAGAGAATGTTCATCAATCTAATCTCGATATAATTTCTCAAAAGTTGTAACTCGACGCTCGAAATGATTTATTTTGTTGTTGATAATAAGGATTTCTTCTTGATATTTTAATTTAGAAACAAAATTAATCCGGTAAAGAAAAGATAAACATCAAAGAGAGGAACAAGTACCAATATATACTAACAACGAAAAACTAAAATTTCTAAAACTAATCGCGAAGTTAAAACTCTCAAAAAAGCTCATAATTGCGTTTTCGGGAATCCGCACTAGGAAACCCTTGAAACATTATGTTCTCGTGAAACATGAACCCATTTGAAACTATCTGAAACTCAAACTCAACTGCATATTCATAACTATACTTTGTTATCTAATCAAAACCTTACACAAAGGCTTACCCTGACCAATGAGGAATTCCTTCGATTGGAATATGGTTGGGCCTGGGGTCCGCCAGCTACATCCCTGCGCTTCCAGACCTGCCAGAACCCTAGGACCAATTGACGTTAATATTAATGTTTTCTCTGAATTTGTCAAGGCCTTTCAACTCCTATCAGTAGTAATTGCAGCCCTCTTCTTTTGGCCCGCCTACAAATTTTCATCGTTTGGTGGGTCTTTCATCTTCTCACGCGGCGACTTGAGTTTATAGAAGCTTCCTCATCGGTTGGGGTAAAGGCTTAGCCTGACCGATGAGGAAGTCCCATCGGCTTGAAACTAGGGCTGAGGCACAACAAAGAAAAGTACACAGCGTAATGAAAAACAGTGGGTTTGATGGGTCTATCGTTTTGTTTGAAGCTGAAGCAATCGATGATGTCGAGTCAAGATGTCAATTATTGACTGGCTGTTTATCTACGACTCAAGAGTATTTATCAAAAATGTAATTTTCCCAGGTACAGGTGAAGGTAAACCCACTAGATTGAAGCAAGCATTCTGATTCAAAATGCATTGCTATTTATGATAATCTAACCACTACCTCAAACACAAGCCATCAAGCTGAGCGCTGTGGGTAAATATTAGATTTTTCATCTCAGTCTCGCTCTTTCAAGCCGATGGGACTTCCTCATCGGTCAGGGTAGGCCTTCGCCCCAACCGATCAGGAAGCCTCATCGGTAAGGGTAATGCCTTACCCTTACCGATGGGACCTCCTCATCGGTCAGGGTAAGCCTCTCTGACCGATGAGGAAGCCTCATGGGTGAGGGTGCGGCTTTACCCTGACCAATGGGACTTCCTCATCGGTCAGGGTAAGTCTGTACCCTGACCGATGAGGCTTCCTCGCTGGTCAGGGTGAGGCTGTACCCCGACCGATGAGGAAGCGTGTATCCAAGCAGTCGAGTATATAGGCCAATTCTCCTCAATCCTCATTTGACTTTGGCCAGGTCATTTTGTGGGATTCTTTCACATTATTAGTTTTCCTTCACCGCTGACAGGCTTCAAGGCACATTGATGATTGGGTAGAGAATTTGGCTTGATGGCTGGATCATTGGTTCCAGTTCTACTCTAGCTATCATGTCTGCAAATCACCTTTGGATTTTTCTGGGTTTTCAAGATTGGCAAGTGAGATGGAGTGGGTGTTGAAGTATATTGCTAAGGAATCAAGTTTTGTAAGCTTGTGGACACCAGTTTTGGAGCCCACAATGAAGCTTTCTTGCCAATTACAATTGGTTGATACAGCTGAGAGTTCTGCTAGAGTAAAACCATCAGAAAACCAATGTCCCAGAATAGAAAGACCTGAAAATTGTAATTGAATGAATGTTGGATTGAGTTGGAATATTTGGACCAAAAAAACTGAGAGAATTGTAGCTGACAACTGACTTTTACTTGATGTCACCACCCATTTTCCAAAGTTGAGCTGCTTGGGATTGAAGTTTTTCAACATGAGCTGATAAAACTTGGTTAAGTACCTATTGAAGTATTACAGAGTTCCATTTCCCAAGATTTTTGAGTTAGTAATCCAGCTAGAATCTGTTCAAGTTCAAGAAATTTAACTCGCAGAGGAAACCACACTTTTAAACACCATTTCTGACCAGTAGCCAATTATTCAAGGTTGTTATGTGGGAGCTCAATTGAGCTTTGTGTTGGAAACAATGGAAACCTTCTAAAGACAATTGATAGTGTTGAAAAAAAGCAATCTTTAAACTTGTTGAGCTAACCAACCTGATGCAACTCTTCCAAATTTTCTATGGAAAAACTTTATGGATTGTTTGCCGTCACTGCCGCTATCCCAGTTTTGGCTCAAATTCATGTGCTTTCAAGATCAGCTACCCCAATAGGCCTTGGAATCCTGTAGTTATGTGTCCTTCCGGTTTCTCAATTGATTGATTGTGATTGGTTGTTTATTTGTTCTTCCTTCTCCTCTTCTTTTCTCCTTCATCTGTTTACTTCTCTCTCTATTTGTTGCTGAACTTCTCCTCTATTTCTCAGAGGATAGGAGAAAAACTATTTTGTAAATGTCATCATGAAGGAGGAGTCCCTGCTTACTCTTTGAAGGTTAATTTTACCCTTCTCCTCCCTTAGGGTCAAGATAAAGACTTAAAAGTGTGGGGTGGCGTAGCCGCCTTGTTCTCTGGTCAAACTTAATAACCAGATGCTCAATCCAAATGATCGATCAAAATCTTAATCTATACATTTGAATCTCCTCCTTCAACAGTAACTTGATTCACAAGTAGTTCCTTTTGGACTTTGACTCAACCCTTTCCCATCAAAGTATTAGTGTGAATACATTTGCATCAGCATTATTCTATCTTGGCATACACACTTAAACCATTTCCTTTTTCTCTTGAATCTTTGAAATTTGGCCACTTCAGTTGCCTTATCCAGTCATGCAAATTCCACCTCCAAGTCAATACTCACAACTTTGAGCCTGTCTGCTTGTGTACCCTATGACTTCATCAGCCTCTCTCTCTCTCTTCTCTCCTGTTTTGACTTCTAATAACATGTGACAATTCTTTGCCTTGTTCCTGTTTTCATTTCTTCTTCAGTTCATTTTGCTATATTTTTTTACCAATCTGATTTTGCCTATGTTATCATCACTTTTACTTTTTAATATACTCCTGTACTTTCTTATGCCTTCCTCCCTCACTCAAATAATGTTTTAGTTTTTAGTACATTAACATCTTGAGCCGTTCTCTGTGGAATGCTTACAGTCTTCTTAACTTAAGTCTTATTTTCCAAGGTCCTCTCCTCAAAGCACCAGGTACTTTGAACCAGATTATCTGCTTTTGGTTCCTTTCCTTTAAACTTGATTTGACTCTTTCATATTTCCCACCCATTTGTCTGTGCCAGACACTGTGTGACACCACCTGTGTGTTGATGGCCTCACAATTCAGAGGGATCAGCTCCCCACAGGACTGTCACCCCTGTTAGTTGTGTATTCAATAAGTATTTGGTTTTGTAATAAAAATCTGAAGTACGGGGTCTCTTTTGGAAGGATAGGGACAAAAAAATAGAGAAAGCCAGAATCATGGGATGTATGCTGTTTGGATTGTATACATATGACAAGCCTAAATAGAACTCTGAGCAGAAATGGTGATTTGGGGCTGCAAGACTGGACACAACATAAGGTACAGAGGAAATGTGTGCAACATTGATTGCTAAAGCATTTTCCCCTTTGTGGTTTGGGAGATGGCCAGTCTGACTTTTATTTGAGAGTTATGTGCAGAAATATTTTTTTCAGCTCATAGACCCCTCAGGATCCACATGGCAAGATTCTTGTTCTACTTAACATAAGCCTCCTGGTGTGACAGAGAACCTTGTACTATAGGGCCCTCTATCAAGGAGGCTTTGATAGGCTTGACTTATTTGATTTAATCAGAATTTGAATTCTCTTTCTATCTCTTGTTTTCCACTTGCATATATTATCATCATCAATCGTTGAATTTTCTCAAACCAAATTTTAATCATTGGTGTTGATGAACTCTTCTCTTCAAACTTAAACCTTCATCACTGTGTGATCCATTTACAATCAATCCCAGCTCCTATTTCAATATGGTGAGAAATCCTGAGGTAAACTTGCCATCAAACTTGGTCTCTCTTTCATTTTTTTCTCAAATCATGTTTTTCCTCTGTTTATATAGCTACCATCTCCAGTTCCTCTAGTCTTTCACCCCACTAATCAAGATCAATCCCCTTCCACTGTCTTGTACACAGCCCATTGATCTCCTATCTCAGTTACCTGAACTCTGAACTTATCTTTTCTAGTTAAACCAAAGAAATTTGACTCAGTTTCTGCTGTTCAGGGAATTCGCCATCTTCTTTCACTGTCAAGAATCAAACCTACTACTTCTTTTTCTTGCACTTACAAATCTTTCTAACATTGTTATCTTTCTGTGGTCTATTGCCAACATCACCTGACCAATTCTAAAACTCAAATCTAACTCAAATCAAAGCAATTCTTACTTTGAAAAATCTCTTGGCTCACAAAGGCTTGTCGAAGTATGTAAACCACCACTTGCATTTCTCTTCTCATCCAATTTGTCATTAATCCTGTATTTTTTCAGTTTATTTCTTATTGATTCTATTTTCATTCTTCTCCAATCTTTTTTGTCTTCATTGTATTGTGGTTGTCTTTTCTCCTTCTCATTCTTTTCTAAGAAGATATCTTTTCTCCTTTTTCTGATAAATATAAAAACTTTAATTTCTGTGAAAAAAGCTTCCTCTTCCTTAGAATCCTCTCTGTCCATGCTTTACTTATACTCTCTATCTCACTTGTATTCTCTGATTTTATCAAATCTATGTTTGTGAATTATAATTTCTCTTAGCTTTGTTTTTACCCATGAACAGATGCAGGTGTTAAGTCACAGGTCACCATCAAGTGCATACCATTGCCACTCAACAATTTGGGGCATGCACCATGAACACAGGTTTTTCTCTTGCTATACAACTTACAAGTGACACCCCAAAGTACAAAGGGGCCTTTTTACCTCAACATGTCGTTTGTATAGCAAGCAACACATAATTTTTCATGGTGTGCAATGTTTTTTTATCCTGAACTTCCAAGCTCCCCAAGTTTGGGGGCAGAGAATCTCGTGATTGCTGGTATTTTTGGAGGGTCCTGCATCTCAATATGTGGTGACAAAACCAAAAAAAATGTCATGTGATTGATTGGACCTAATGCTAATATTCACTGCTTTCATGAATCATTGGACTGATTATCATGTTTTTGTAGTTTTCTGGTTTGACATTGTCAGTTGTTAAAGACTTTTTTGTCTCTACTATGTAGTTGAGTCTCTGAGAGTGAATAAGAGAGCATTTGATAATAAAAGCAAGCATTTTGTGAACCAAAATTATGCTTTCTGTATGGCGTGAACTGCGATTAGCCCTCGAGCTGCTTCACAATGTACCCGTATTGATAATGGTTTCTGTTCTATGCTAATTTCTGTTGGTTTCACATGAGTCAATTCGGTACCGCTTCTAGTTACAAGATCGCATCTCCATGAGGCATCCTGTAAACACCAGCAGTTACCCACTGTCGAATCTTGCACAGTGCAGGCAAGAATCTCAATAGACTTTTTAATTTATTTCTAATCACAATCCAAACATGGGCCGTTTGATTGTATTTTCATTCACCTCTTACCCTCTTTTCATGAAAGTTGACATCGTAAATCTTGCGGCGAGCAACGCGATTGCAATGAGTGCGCCAAGAGACAAAAATCCCGCGTATTTGTCGACTGCTTTCTCCAAAAATTCTTTTCTTGCTGGGAGATTCTTTAGGAACCTTACACTGACCCTCTTGGGGTGGAGCTTAGAAGTTTATTCTTCCCAATTAGATCGCATACTGGCGATTAAAAACAAATCTTGAAGATCAGAAAACGCTCTCTACGCATTAATCGTCAACCGAGAGGACCTTCCCGAGCTTATACGCGACGCAGGTCTGGCGGACCATCTACCAGGGAAGAAATGCTCAATTGCTATGAAATCAGCAGATATTGCATAGGTCCAGCCTGCTGATGATTGCCATCGATACATAAAACCTTCTATTGTACTATCCGAACACTGCCCCACCAGGAGTTCCAGAAGTCAATTAGCGACAATCAAGATGTTACAAAGCACCCAAGTCCTCTTGTCTCTAGCCTAGCTTCTCCCCTGTGTCATCCGGCCCAGTAGAAGCGGCATTCTGCCCAATGAAACCCACGAATCCTCTCAGCCTGGAATTCTCAACGCTTCCTTTCACAGCCCAGGTTTATCTGCCGTATTACCTTCAACCAACTCCACAGTGCCTTGCACGGCGCGGGCGGATTGCTCCCAACTCCAATTAGTAAGAAGATCTACGGGCTTGAAAACACAAGACATTCATGAAAACGTTTAGGGCTCATGCGTGACGATCTCTTCTCCCAACTAACGTATCCTACAGCTCCGTTTAGTCAGGATGCGCTGGCGAAGCAGTACGAGTTTGATCATAAAAATATTCCTGCTCGTCCCGTTCACGCCAGAGGAGGTCAGTAGTTGGCTTCACTCCCCTCAGCATCCCATTTAAATATTTGTTTGAGGATAGTCGGTTCACCATTATCCCTTTCGCAATATGTCTTTTTACAAGCGGGTGCGTATGGAACCTTCACGGTTACCACCAACTTTGCTCAGAGCCAAACTATGATGGATTTGTTCTCGAATGGTATGTCGAAAGGATTCACATGTTATGAGACTTAATTATTTCCTCAACTTCACGGCGCGAGTTACCTATAGTGGTCTTTTAATGATCAAACATTGATAGTTGGCCAAAAAACTCCAGTGACAGTCCGATTTTCGAACGCCGTGGGTAAGCCCGCATCTTAAAGAAACGCTTATCGAAACAGTATTTGACGCCAGGCTATCGGTCTTTGAAGGTGACAAGGGCTCGTTTGACACCGCGCGTAACGTACGCGGATTTGCAGTAAAGTCAGTCAAGCTACCTCGCAAGATGGTCAGTTTGACCGGTGGAAGTCACTTACTTTTCTGTCCTTTACAAGTTTAAAACGAGACAAGAAGATTGGGACCTGGTGTGTAAGCCGGAAAAAGTGACGATCCTCAAAGATTTCTACATTTCCTCACACTCAACCAATGGGGTTTTCAATTTTTTTTTCCATTTTCCTGTGGGATGAATAGGTAATGATTCTCCAATGTTCTTCAGTAAGTCTATTCCCATACAAATCTTTCAATCTTTGAGTGCAAAGAAAGACCAAGTCGTGCATATTTCACAGTTCACGATCCAGCCAAGTTCCCGGATCTGATACGAAGCCAAAGTCGGGATCCCGCCACTAATTTAGCTACCACGGACGCTGCCTTGTGAGTGAAGCATTCTGAGATCATCTGCATTAGGCCTCATTACATCTGCTAATTCACGCTGGTGGCTCTCATAATGTATACAACGACACGAAACTACTTTCCAAATAATCCGGAGACGATGAACCTTTTTCTGCGGCTTTTCTCTAGTGCTGGAACTTCTAGGGGTCAATGGCATTTCTATTTTTCTCTCATTCTTTCCGCCTCCTTTATGTCACTCAAATTCCATCTTTCTGGACGCTATCTTTCATCCATCGTAACTGCAGGTTGGATTTATAGCAATGCATGGAGTATTAACACGTACCGGTGGTATAAGAGTGACGGTAACTATTACAATGTTTACTTTCTGCATAAAGTGGTTGGGATTACTTAGTCTAGGGAAAAAAAAATTACATTTCTTTTTGAAAATATTTTTTTTCGGTCTGAAAAACTAAAACGACACAATACAACGATGATCGACAGGTACATGGTCTTAAGTGAGGCTAAACTTGGAAACACAACAAGGAGTAACAAACTTCACGGCGATTGACCAATCACAAGTAAAGGATTCCAGCTTTGCAGCCCAAGTAGGCAACTTTTGAAAATTTTTACTTGAACCGAGACGCTGACCAAACGAGACCATTAACCTGAATTACTTTTTTGACGATAATTCAAAGGAGCTATACACTTCTATTCAAAACGGCCAGTTCCCTCGTTGGACTATTTTTGCTCAAGTCTTGTCTCCCAAAGATGCAGAAACTTTTAGATACAACGTGCTAGATGACACTAGTGAGACACCTTTCAATCATTGAGCCGCTAGAAGGTATCATAAGACTGACCCAAATTTTCGCGATGGTGTTAATTTTCGTAGAAGAGTGGCCAGCATCACTCGTCGCTCCGCAAGAAATAGGTGTCTTAGAGCTCAACAAGGTGATGATAACTTTTCATCCTCGACATTTAACTTATCTGACTCTCTGAAACTCTTCCGTTGTCCGTGGGCATATCAATCAATTGTCTTGGTTTGTCGTTGCTTATAACAGAACCCAGCGAATTATTTCGACGAGGTGAGTGCACAATCGATGAATTGATATGAGATAATTCCAGTGTGATCAGGAAAGCACGCAAGGCTTACAGCCATTGATCGGTAGGTCGAAAAGATCGCGTTTTCCCCTGCGAACGCCATTCCAGGGTGGGCAGCAAGCCAGGACCCAGTTTTGCAAATGAGACTATTTGCCTACGGCGATGGCGCTGTGAGTACATGGTCTCCATATCCAAGCAATTTTTTTATGTATAAGGCTTACTGAAGCTTACCAAATAGCGGTACCGGTTGAGCAAAAGCAATACCCCTCTCCAAGATCCGGGGAGAGCTTCACAGAAAGGTTAGTTGATGAACTATGCAGTCAAAATCAAAAGAGAGCAATATGTCGATTTACTGCTGGCGCATCATACAATCATGTGGCCGTATCTTTGCACTGTCCTTGTAGATCAAACAATTCTCAACATCCCAGCTCAAATTCTCAAGAGCGCTGCCCAACTTTTGAACAATCCAGGTTCATCCCAAAACCGCATGACTACTGCTCCAAAGTATGACGATGATCATAGTTTATGGATCAATCAAGCGCTCAAATCTATGAATCAGGTCGGTCGGCAATCCTCATATATTTGAAACATCAGCTGAACACGTTTATCCCACCAAACAACAGATTTCGCCGATCGATTTCGAGCAGCCTGCTTTCTTTTATGGAAACTTGACTCAAGGCGATAAATTAGAGCTCATACAGTGCGCCTTATAACCAACCTTTCAATTTTCATTCTCTCATCGAAGAAAAAAATTATTAGTATCGCTAACATAGGCTTCTGGCTGTTTTGCAGAAATATTGCCGTAGGTCTGAGAGGAGTTTCGTCAGTGAATATCCAAACGAACTTGATCAGTTGGCTTGCAAAAGCGAGCCCGGAGTTGTCTCAAGAGGTTTCCTCAAAGTTGAAAGTTTGACTGGATGATCATCTCTCTCATTAAGAATGTTCCGTATTTTTTTTTCTGCATCCTCATCAGTCTGCGCTTTTGTGTGAATTATGCATCATCTTCAAATTGTGAATACTTCCCGTCGCTATTTACATTTCCCTTATACTTTTAACGTTTTACCACGCAAGTCCCTCCCTGACGGGAGGCCTGCCGGAGGCAGGCGAGGGAATTGTGTCTACTTAACACAAGCCTCTCAAACGGAATGTTACGGAGGGGACTGGGAGCACCCTGGAATAGTTAGGCCGAACTGGCTTATGTAAAATCCGGGAAAATTGCCTTTTTGCTACGGCATAGATCCTTTTTTTTCAAAAATCTGGGTGAAGATACCAGATACACAAGCATGCTTTAAATGAGGACCCCAGTGGGGGGCCTGCAAGAGACGAGCCACATAAGCAATATGGAAAAGCAGTTTATTGCGCATTTGAGCAGAACTGGATTTGTTTTTTTTTTTGAAACAAAACATTTTTTGAAAATGTATGAAGCAATGTAGAAAAAATAACTGTACTGAGCAAGTTGGCTTTCCTACAAAATGACACAATACATGAAGACAATTCTTTATTTTCACTTTTCCGGAGGCTTCACTTTACTCATTGCAACAAGCAGGGATCATAACAATAATGGCACCCATACACAGGCTTCTGTGAGGTCTGGTTGTCACTGTGTAATAAGACAGTGAAAAGCTTATTCCAAAATAATTATTGGAAACTTTATACATACTGCTTTTCCAGTTTCTATGGGCACTCTGATGATGACCTCCCGTGAGAAGGATTGGGTTTTTGGGATCGCAATGACATTTCAACCACAAGTCATGACCACTTTGTGGAATTTTGCATTGTGAGCAAGGGTCTCCAGCCCTTGAGAGAGGGAAGAGGTCACTTCTAGATTTGATCTTTGCTTCCATATTGTAGGAGTATCCTTCAGCGTAGTTTCATTCAAGTTGGTCAATCATGGGCTCAGGAGTCTGTTTCCAACTCTTTCTGACACCTCCTAGCCCCTCCTATTGCCTCTAGAAAGCTCTCAGGCTCCCACAACACTCGTCCTGTCTGCTTTAGTGATGCTCATGGACTTCCCAAACACGTGTCATGGTGAGTAAACACCGTCTGACAGGGGCTGAAAGGCTTATGCTACACAAACATAAGGCTCCGTTTGGCAGGCCAATTGTGAGCCGCAATCGGTATAAACTTAATTCCAATTACCTCGGGGGCTTCCCGGATATGAAAATATTGCTGGGGCATGTTTGGCATGCCCAGTGATGCATTTAAGTTCCTCACGGGAACTCACAATCGCTTATGTTCCCCTGAAAAATTGATTATTTTGGTTGAGACCAAAATAATCAGTGTGAAGACCCCCTAGCAAGGAGTCTTCAACACTTCAACACCACACATTGCACAACCTGCAAGTGATGTGATGCATGCATTGGTATCGGGTGGTATCGCATTGAGATACAGGCCCGATATTATGCATCACATCACATCTTAGCGGACAGACAATACATGATGTATCACAAAAGGTACATTGCTTAATCTATACAATACATGGTCTTGCCCCACTGTGTATTGGTTTATCCGATGTGATACCAATGGATACAGCAGTGTATCAATGCATACACATTCCTGTTGGCTCAATACGATGCCGCAGTTACATAAGCATGTCATGATGCATTCCAACAAAACCGGTCAGGAACTCAAGCGCCGCAGTCCTGATGTCGGTTTGCACGCAATCCGACACCAGGACTGTGGCACGCTTGTGCATCTGGGCCCATCCTGACCATCAATCTCAGCTGGTGGGATAGTCCCAGGTACTGAGACTGACGGTCCCAGCTGCCGAGACTGATGGTCCCAGCTGCTGAGACCGACAGTCCCAGCTGCTGATACCAATGGTCCCAGCTGCCAAGACCGATGGTCCCAGCTGCTAAGACAGACAGTCCCAGCTGGGTGAAGCCCCTTGTTTGCCTGAGGGATGGATGTGATACAGCCGCTACATTGTATGTATCGTATTGATATTTTGCATTGTCTAGAAATGGCAATGCATCCAATATTTATCGGCATCACATCGGATTTGAGATGTGATGCTGGTCTTTCACCACGGCTGCATCGAGGATCCTTATACACATCAATATTCTGCATATGTTTAGCAATGCAATGCATGGCAGGACATTCTGGTGCATTGGCCGAGCAATGTGATGCCGATACTGCATTGTATCACATCACTTACAGTGTTTCTCCCCCCCCCCCAAAATACCTCATTGACCATCATTATGATCTCAACCAAGCTTGTTAAAACTAACCATGCATTTTTCAGACACTTAGTAGAAAATGATTGACTTGGGCAGGATTTGAACCAGCAACCTCAGCATGAAGCTAAGACACTATACTAGAAGTGCTGCCTTTACCAACTAGGCTACCAAGTCTGTGCCTGATGTGCTGATATTCATACCACAGTGGATTACAATATTTCAACAAAGCTGAACCTAGCAAATAAAAAGTGATTTGGTCATTTGTACAACCACTTTGCAAGGTTCAGCAATCCCAACTCACGGGGATGTTCCAAACATCCCTGTGAAGTGTTAAAGTGACCGATTGAGGTGCATGAAGACGCAAATGAGGCTATTAAACCCTATTTCCATCCTCATGATCTGCCATTATGCTCTGGCCTGCCAAACTAAGCCTAAGCATGTTATTTTTAGGTAAAATTTGTTTGGTCAAATAGATACGTATGACATAAGCTTGCTTTGGCCAAAAAAAGTAACAATTGCTAAGGACCCAGGAAACCCCTGAATGAGGTGGGTAATCAAAATGTATGAATTTTTTGCAAAATGGTAGGCACAACATTTGTATGAATAGGCTTTGGAGTCTCAAAGGGTACTCACCAAACATGACAAAAATGTATGAATATCCACTGAAATTCAGTGTAAAGCTGCTCAAACCCGTAGAACCCCGCTTTTCACCGGGGTATTTGGGTTCCCCGGGGGGATTATGCCTCAAGCATACCCACAAAAATGCATGAATCAGCCAAAAAAAACCATTCCCCGGTGCCCTCGATGTATGAATTTTGTCAAAATCTTGGATTTTTGGTTACTGTCATTTGTAGGGGGTTTCCTGGGTCCTAATTGCTACCAATTTGGGAAGATACATCAGCATCACTTGGGAAAAAAAGTCTGATTGCTACCACGTTCATAAGCCAGTTCCATAGGGGCTTGCTGGGGTCCTGTGCCGGGGACTGGACGCGTGGAGCGCTCTCCGCTCCCTGTGGAAGGGCGGCTCCGCCCCGCGCATGCTGAAACAGCGCCAAAGCTCCCACCAGGGGGGCTTGTGTTAAGTTCGCCAAGTTGCAGGACTTGGTGAGGTTTGTGTTCGGCCGCCAGCGGTGAAGTTTGATTTTGAATATGCAATACGGCGGAGACCTGTCACACTCTCTGCGGAAGGTGACATGTCCGCTACACCCCAAATATCGAATTTGTGTTTTTTGGTGCAGAAGGCGGGAAGAGAAATGGCCATCAAACGATTCACCCACGAAATCTCGAAAGCACAAATACTAAAGCGGATCGAATCGTTTGCTTACAAGCTACAGACCAGGTGAGAAAATATGAAGAAATATATACCAAGCAGACGCTGACTATTATCTCGTTCTTGGGGGGGATTCCAGACAGGTCGTGGGGTCTCATGCGACGGGATCGGAGACTATCAAGCTCTTAAGGGAAGTGATTGCGAGCGCCAAATTCATTTCGTTCGACCAACTATGCGGACATCTTGTCGAGGTCGGTGATTTCTTGTCCGAAGTGGCGCCGAGAGGTCAGTCGATCATCTGTTCAATCAATACGTATCGAGCAACGGAAACCGGTCAGATGTACCTAACCGATGTGTAATAACAGAATTTGTGATCGGAAATATGGTCAAACGTATTGTAATTCTCTTGAAAGAAGAGTGAGTTGAACTTTTTCTAACTCGGCGATTAGGAGGAAAGTTGAAGCTGAGGGTTGGGTGTGATGATTTGTTAGATATGCAAGTGCTTGGGCGGCACACGTAGAAGCGCATTCAGAGCGACTGAAAAACAACAAGCGACCTGAATCGCATTACCGATCGACGACCGCATCCTCGCATTGCAGTACACCACGGAACACAGGCATAGTCAAAGAGAGCGTCTCGAGACTGTTGGGCCAGAAACCGATGACTTTGGATGATGATGAAAAGCTTCCAAACGATCTGATTGACGAAGAGCGGGAATTCAATTCGAATTCATTGAGCTTGAAGCCGATCTTTATCGAGGCTGTCCAAGAGCTCTACGATGAATTGGATCTTGTTCAGGAAGGCGTTGCCGCACAGGCTTTGGAACATATCCATTCAGGGTAAGTCATGGGATAGAACCGAAAATAGCACAAGTCTCGAAAACCACTGAAACAAATGGAATCTGACATCGAAAAACAAAGGGAAGTGATCATGACTCTAGATAATTCACGAACAGTCACCAGTTTTCTTCAATCCGTAGCCAAGAACAAACGGAAGTTCACGGTGATCATCTCGGAGACCGCGCCGGATTTTACGGGTCGAAAGCTGTCTCAGAATCTGACGAGTTCGAGCCCGAAGATCGCGAACATAGTGATCTCGGATGCGTCGACGTTCAGCTTGATCTCGCGCTGTACGAAGCTGATCATTGGCTGTCACATCGTCTTTGCCGACGGTTCGATCCTGGCCAAGTCTGGTTCCTTGGGCCTCGCCTTGGCCGCCAAGGTCCACAACGTGCCTGTAGTCGTGATATGTGGGATGTTCAAGTTCTCTCCGGTCTACCTCAGCGCAAGTGATCAATGGGCTACCCTTGATATCAACACCCCTGACCAAGTCTTGGCCGTTGACGAGTTGCACGAGCCCCAGGTTCATTCAACTACCCCCTCCAATCACCCCACACCTTCTCAGATCGAAGTCATAAATCCCTACTACGACCACGTACCTGCTAACTTGATCAGTTTATTTATTACTAACTTGTTGAGTCTCTCTGCTACACTACGCTTCTCTTGCTCTTTCAGCAGAACTCTCTAACAAGTTTCTTGCTTCTTTAGGGGCGGGCATCCTTCTTCTTTGGTATATAGGCTATTGAAAGACTTGTATGGGACCTGACACACTAATAAACTCCCTGCAATTTCATTTCCTCCTTTGCTGTATTACTGTTTTAACTTTTTGCCCTGTTTAAATAATCTGTGAGGGAACTACTATCACTTGTCAACTGGCATTCCTTTTTTCTTTGGAATTCATCCTAGTGGCTTAAAGTATGTGTGTATATTACCTTAGCGTAACACAACTTGCCCAGGTTTCAAAGGGACAAAGTCCTGCAGAGGGACTTGAACATGAGGCCCTGTTTGGCACTATGACACACAGAGCATTGTAATAGTAATTCAAAAATAAATACATACAAAAACATCCTGAAATGTTTCCTACCATGGCAATATTTGTTGACATCAAGACCCATATATTCAAGCCCTCCTGAATGACTTGACCTAGAACTACTCTTGAAAATGGCTAAAAGGGTAATATTAATTATTAGGGCACTTGGGAGGGTTGATTGCCATGGAAAAGGAGACCATTCTGTAGAAATTATTTTGATAATTGATTTGGTTTTTTTGTACTGAAATTTCAAATAACTCCTCCTTGTTATACTTTTTTAATTTTCTGACTGCAGAGAGCTCATGTGAAAGCGTAAGAAAAAGTTAAGGAAGGGTGTCTTGTCATGCCAGCTCTGTGTTGTAAAATGAAGGGAAGAACCGATGATTTGATTCCCTGGGCTTATGCTATGGTTTAAAACAGACTCAATACAAAGGACTGACATGTGGGTGAGAAATTGAATGAAAAAAATCATAAGGGAATACTATCATAATCAACTAGACTTGGAATGAAGACAGGAATGAATCAAACTTATACTACACATGGCATATAGACTCAGTTCTATCTTTGCTTACTATTCAAGCAAGAGAATGATTCAACTAAATAAAAGCCTTTCTGGGATGAGTACAGTGCCCAGAAGTAAGTTTTCATTACAATATCTTTCATTGCAGAGGTTCAGGATACAGACCTCAATTTGTGAGATTGGCTACAGGGGTGTAGAATAGATTCCCAAGAATGAATATGAAATAAAAAAATAGAAACATAAAAAAATTTGAGTGTGAAAATTATTTGAATTATTGCAAGATTTTTGAAAATCTTTAATATTGTTCCAACCAAGCCAAGAAAATTGGAGATCATAGTATGGCATGTTATAAGAATGATAAAAAATGATAATTTTCAAAACCATTTTAAATTATTCTTATTGGATCAAATGAGTTGGGTCAAATTAGTGCTGATTTGGCCTGCAGTGCCTGAATTTTGTTTGAAATTGGTGGATGGCCCACTCCTCAAGAAAATAATTTGAAATGGGTTTGAAAATTATCATTTTTTTATCATTCTTATAACATGCCATACTATGATCTCCAATTTTCTTGGCTTGGTTGGAACAATATTAAAGATTTTCAAAAGTCTTGCAATAATTCAAATAATTTTCACACTCAAATTTTTTCATGTTTCTATTTTTTTATTTCATATTCATTCTTGGGAATCTATTCTACACCCCTGTAGCCAATCTCACAAATTGAGGTCTGTATCCTGAACCTCTGCAATGAAAGATATTGTAATGAAAACTTACTTCTGGGCACTGTACATAGAACTCCAACACATTATTCACATTCCTTTTTCTGGGCCATCTTTTAAGAGCCACTCAGTCTCTGGTAAGATGTCTTACCACTCTAATTGCCCTTTACTCAAGCCTTTATTTTATCTCTCTGCTCAGATGATTGTATGTAGCTTCTTTGAATGCATCTATGAAGTTGCTTGTTGTCTAGAAGTGGCCAATTAGTTGCAAGTGATTTGAAAGCTGTTTTGGTGGTTATACATAGATTCCATACTTCATTTGGTGGTGATGAGTCTCCCCGGATAGCCATTCCATTCATTCATATTGGATTGGTGTTAGGTCTTCATCTGAGGATCAAGAAACACACAGCTAGTAATTAGCAGCTCATTGAGACAAAGGAGTTTCAGGTTTGAGTAGTTTATGGTTCAGGTGAAGTTTGGTTGCAACTACATAGGGTGATAGAAATTTGTTCTTGTGAGCTCTCATAAACACACCAACAAGTAGTGTTTTCTCATTCATAAGGTCATAGTACATAAAAGTCACTTGGCTAATTTTTGTTTCTTGATCACTGTTGAGAACCAGATCCAATTTGGCTTTCATTTCCCACAAAATTTCCAATGGTCAGAGCAGGGCTATAGGAGGGTGACTGTTAATTGATCAACATAAACATTTTGACTTTTCTTGTCTCACTAGAAATGGCAGCAAGCTGGAGCTTTGATTTCCAGGTAATGAACTTGCATCTAACACAGAGGTGTACAGCCTAGTCTTGGTGCAGCAGAAACCGGGCGATGGCTGGGCAATCCGCTCCGGCCAGGGACGAGATGCTATGAAAGCTTATAAATATTTACATAGTGAGATTAGCCAGGATAAGCCAGTGTTATGCACATAGTTGATGGGCAGCGCATCGTCTGATCCGGTCCTCCCCCGCGCTAAGCCACAATCCGGTTCGCTGTCCGCTGGACTACTTAAGCCAGTCCCTCTCCAGCTGAGTCAGTCTCCGCAGTCCATCCTCACCCGCTCCATCCCCACTCGCCTTCCACTCCGCAAACATCACCATGCTCGCCCAACTTCAACATCGCCACTCCTTCGATGGCAAGGCAACTACCGCCGGACTCAAGCCGCTGCTTCTTCCCACCGCATTCAGTCCTCAACTACCCTCAACACCCGAACTCGGACCACCCAACCACCACCACCACCACCATCACATCAGGAAATCTTCACCTACCTGGATCCGCCATTCGAGCTTCTCCGTCTCAACTACCTCTGCACTCAGCTCCTCCACCTCATCATCCCGACTCTCTCATCACCAACGACAAATCAGTATCGAGTCCTCATCTGCCTCGCCTTCGCTGTCCTTCGACTCCGAATATGCTAGCTCCTGCGACTCTCTCTATTCGGCCTCGTCTGTCGGCAGTCCCTCGTCGCTCTGCTCCGCCACCCCCAAGCCGTTTCGGATGCCCATGCGTCCCTTCTCTGCCGGCGCCACTATCACCGTGTTCCCCGGAACAAGCGCCCTCCGCACGTCCTCGCTGCGCGAGACGCGCTCGTGCGTCGACAACACCCCCTGCGGAGACCACGGTCGACGGAGCAGGACCAAGCGGAGCTCGATCTCGTACTCGAAGTCTACCTCCCACTCCTTCCGTCCCACATCCATGCCCCCCTCCGGCGCCGCTCTTCTCTCGCCTCACCACTCGCTCAAGTTCGAGCCCCTCGACATGCACGACATTCCTGAAGCCACTATCGACCCCGCGTCCGACCCTGGTCTATCTGCCCCCTCCTTTGACAGCTTCCTCGACAATCTCATCGACGAACTCGTCCAGTGCGCGCGCGAATTCGGCCTCCAAGACGAACTCGTTGGCATCGTCGAGCTCGAGTAGCTCCCCCTCTTCTCTTTATCTTCGTCTTTCTCTCCTTATATATTCTTTTGTGTACACGTCCTTGTCTTCCTCTTATACCCCATCATCACGCACCGTTTTTTTCGCTTTTTACCCCGCGTCGTGTTTTCCTCTTTTGTAGCATAATCTTTCTCTCCCGCATTCTATACCTTCTTTTTTTTCGGTCTGGTTTTTATTTTATCATTAACCCCTACATATTTACATACCTTGCGTTCATGCAAATCACACACACACTTACAACCCTTCAATCACTACCCACCCACAACCTTGATTCACTCATTTTTTTCCTGGCTAGATTAATACTTAAGTCTCTTCTGAAACACACACACACCACGATTTTTTCTTGTTTTTTTGCTACCTAGCTTCTATCTCTGGGAGCGGCTTTTCCCACCCATTATCTTTTCTCTGATTGATTGTTTCTTGCTTCCGCGTGTTCTTTCTTCTTGTCTTACGACACACACTCTTTCTCGTCGTCGTTGTTGTTGTCGTTTGGTTTCGCTGACCAGAACTTGGACACATATATTCACGTCGTTAGCCCCACACTTTTCTCTTTTTGTAACACCCTCCCTTCCTCAATTTTTTTTTCTAGAAATCTCTTGAAAAAAAATCAAGGCAAGGAATTATTGTGGTAACCTTCATGGCCACATTATATGTATCTGTCTGATACTACACCTGGAGGACTTCCTCATGTGAGAGCCGGATTTGAATCACATAACCAGACTTCAAAAAAAATGAAGGCCTTTTCGTGGGATAGGTACGTTGCACAGCCCCTGCAGAATCTTACTAGAGTCTGACATGCTGAATTTTGGCAGGGAAGATTGGATTTAGGCCTGTTATTTAGACATTGCAGCACCTGCAGATGGCCACGGGACTAGCTTAACAAACCCTCTCCCAACGGAGGGTCCCCGCGGGACGCTCTCCGAAGGAGGGGCTTATATCTCAAGTCCCAATTTTGGCGGGAGCAGGAAGGATTTTCAAGCCAAAATCCATTCTTTTATTTTTTTAAAACTATACTAGCAAACAAATCCAAAAACTGATCATACAGTTTTGTAGGCCTGCTTGTTGCGCAGAATTCGGTCTACCAGGCTTCCCTCAAAGTAAGAATTGGGGTCAAAAAGCCAAAAAGAAAAGAAAAAGTTCATTTTGAAGAACTGCCGCTAAAAACATACATTGCAGATAGTTTGGAAAATCCATCTCTGGATTTGCAAACTTGAAGCGGTTATCACATGAGCTTGAAGTCGCAGCATCCACAAGAAAATCACCCTTGTAGATACTTGGGAGATCGTTGCAGATCGATTTATGAAAAAATAAAAATATTTCTTTTTTGAAAAATTATTAAAAAATAATGGAGGGCCACATGGGTATGTGAAGTAGGCCAAATTGAAGGGAATATCATAAAGTTTCAGAAAGTGGTGACTTGGAGTTTGGGGGTGAGAAACACCTGAGTTATTAAAATGCAAAAATTGCCACCAGCCAATGGGTGGTTTCTGCTCCCGCCAAAAAAACATGATAGTTTGCAAGTCCCTCCCTGCGGGAGGCATGGGCTTCTCCCGCGAGCAACTAGCGTCAGCCTCCCACCAAGTGGGGGACTTGTGATCAGTTAGGCCACGGGAAGTTCACAATAGCCATTTCAGCTTCCAATTCCCCTTACAAAAAAATCCGACTGCGAGATTCCCGACAGAAGATGTCGCTTAAATCTCACACTGAAATTTTGCAGTTTGGCTTGGGTTTTTTGAGCCCGCAGCATTCCTAAAGGGTCTTTGACAAGCGACCCCCGGGGATTGAAGGTGCGACCCACCCTATGTCCTCAGGACGGTTGGGGTGGGTCACACCTTCAATGTCGAAATGGGGAGTTGCAGGTTGAATTATCGAGCCTCGGCGAAGGGTACAGGCTGTACCCACACTCCAAGGAGGTTTCCTCCTCGGCAGGAAGGTACTGTCAGTACCTCCCACCAAGGAGGAAACCTCCTTGGCAGGTAGGTACGGGCTGTACCATCTCTCGGGGAGGATTTCTCCTGAGCCGACCGGTACAGTCTGTACCAGCCTGTACCCACCAGAAAATGAGAGCTCCTCCTTGGTGGGCAGTTACTGTCAGTACCTCCAACCAAGGAGGAAACCACCTTGGCGGGCAGGCATGGGCTGTACCATCCGTCGGGGAAGATTCCTCCTCGGCCAACCGACCGAGGAGAAACCCTCCCCGGAGGAAGGGACTGAAAGTACCTGCCTGCCGAGGAGCAGCCCTCCTTGGTGGCAACATATTGTCTGTACCATCCATTGGGGAGGATTCCTCCTTGGTTGGCTGGTACAGACTGTACCGGTTGGCCGAGGAGAAATCCTCCCTGACAGATGGCAAAGCCCGTACCTACCCGCCAAGGAGGTGTCCTCCTTGGTGGGAGGTACTGGCAGTACCTTCACGCCAAGGAGGAAACCTCCTTGGCAGGTGGGTACGGCCTGTACCCTTTGCTGAGGCTCGATAATTCAACCTGAAACCCCCCATTTCGACAGGGGGATTGAAGGTGCGACCCACCCCGGCCGTCCTGAGGACGTGGGGTGGGTCGCACCTTCAATCCCAGGGGGTCGTGTGTCAAAGACCCTTCCTAAAAATTCCCGATCAGCACTAATTTTTTTTATGGATGTCTATCATCATGGACCCCCCTAATGTATTAGGCCCTGTTTGGCAAAGTCATAAAGATCAGTGTAATCGATCAATAAAAACCAAAGTTTCCATACACATGTGTAACTAGAATGACAGAAGGCTACCTTCTCCATCATTGGCAAGATAAGAATCCATGTATTGGACCATCTCTAGCACCATAATGATATCTGTTTCAAGTGTCATCTTGTTATTGAGAGGCTGGTGATAACCTCAAAAGCCTTTTCTGATGTTCCAAATGATCAAGCAGGTAGAACTCTTTCTGATTCCCATAGCATATTTTTTCTTTTGTCAAAGGGTTGGTTCTTATTGGATGAACTGTGCAATATTACACCACTTTTTTTTATTATGGTGCCACACAAGGCCTGAAGTTTTTTTGACATTTGAAACAGATATAAGCCACAGAACAAATTCTGCTCTACTAAAAGGACGTAGGCTCTGGACAAGGCAAGCAAAGCTTACAAGGGTCGATCAACACAAGCTGCCACCAGAACTGCTTTTCTGGTGATCCCCATATTTGGGGAAGATGATATTGTTGATATTATTTCATATATAGGACAGGTTCTTTTTGTTTATATGTCTTAGGCCCAGTGATCCCAAGGATCTTATTAGATGCTTTCATCTAGCTACTTTGGCTTGTATGTAAAAATATATATTTAGGAGTAAGTCAAGTGCAGTGTGGGCGCTGAAAAGACAGATGAATTTACAACTGGAAAGGGTTGTAGTAAATAAATATATATATATAACTTTTTTTAACAGAAAAAAAAATGGAGGGGCTGTTTAATTGTACATACCCTCTTGAATCAGGAGCTGGGGTTGGAGGGGGATTTTGAATACCTGATTGATCTGGTCTTTCTGACTAAAGAAAGCACTTATATGCCCAGATATTTTGTGTCTGTGACCAAAGCGTAAACTGACTAGTTAAAATCTGTTCCATGAATTTTTCAGAGGGACTGTGGCTGTTCTGAGGCGCTCAAATCTGTGTTTTGGTGGTGCTGTCAATCAAGGGCTGAGGACTGTACATATAAGAAGTTGGATGAAATGTAAAACAGCAGTATTTACAAGGTGTGGTGATGGTGTGAGAGAGTCTCCTCTTTATTTCTCAAATCCTTATTAATAACCAGTAGTAGTAGTAGAAAGACTGTGTAAAGAAAAAAACAATGAAAAGACAACAAACAAAGAAGAAATAAGAAACAAAATACAAACAGTTTAACCAGGAAATTTATTCCAACAAGATCACAAAAGTAAAGTGATAGCATATAAACAACAACAAGATTTGACAATGATTTCATAGAAAAAGATAAGAAACACAATTGTCATTAGTTTGCATGAATGAATAAAGGAAACATTTGAGAATGGAGGTATCTAGATACCTCTGAATGGTCAGATATATTTTCTCCTCCTTTTCAACTGGATAATTGGATGCCTGTTGATCTGATCTGATTGAGTAATACTGACAATCAGTATTTGAATTGTCATCACCACTTGATCAGATTTTAAATTTTCTTGATGCTCCTCTATGTAAACCCCCCTCGTCCTGCTGGGTTCACACACATCTAAATCACATTTCAAACGCCCTCTTAGTCTTCCCTGCTGGATTCCCTTTCCTGGATCTGCAGAGATCTGTTCCCTTCCATCTCTCTGAACCAGGTGAGTTTCTAATTCTCTTCTTCTAGATTTTACTGAGAGATCTGTTCCCTTCCATCTCTCTGAGCCAGAAATACAAGCTCCCCTTAGTTTGGTCTTGAAGCTTCTAGGCTTTCCAGCCCGTCCCTACATGCCATTTCTATCTGCTCAGTCAAGGACATATCCAGTACTTCTCTAGTTCTTGATCTTCAATCTCTTGATGGATAGTTATGGTCAAAAGATCTTGACGGGCTTAATGAGAAGTACCCAGAGAAGGCACTAAAATGGGTACTACAGTCCATGAGCAAGAAGGATTTTGAATAAGACTATCTGTTTTTTCAACACCACCCTTTTATGGGCAGGACAATAGGCAAGGGGTCAAAACAGATAGTCCTTTGTTTTCTAAGATAATAGATGACAACTATCTTGAATCTATCCCTATCAGATTCTCTCTCCCTCTTCATATCATCTTCGGAAAACAAAATTTTCTTATTCTTATTCAAATCCAATACTCGGTACTAGACTAAGATAAATAATTTTTATTTGCCACCCACCCACCCTGGTTACATGTTGTGTTTTACAATCCCTTTTTTGTTTTAAAACAAAAAATATCTTTTCTAGTCCCCACTACTTTGTATCACTCCTTGGTCAACAAGAATTTTGAAGGATTGTTTTTTGGCAAGAGAATTGTCTCTTCTTATCCTATCAAATTCTTGTTTAACCCACACTCTGGGTGAATGGAACAAGACTATTTACCCTAAAGATTTCCTTCAGATAAGAGTACCAAGGATAGTACCGTAGTGCCTAATGGATCATCCTTCAATTCCCAGGCAAGTTCAGAAAAACCCACATCAGACATGCATATGCTTATGGAAAGTGCTAATGGGCGGTGAAAATGCTGTAAAATATATTGAAGATGATTTTTTCATTGGATGGAGTTCTGGGGTGCTTCTATAACATTTTTAAAACCTCTGAAGTGCCCACAATCTCTTAATTTGGTGGTGTAGGAGTATTTTGACTGTTCTGGGCCAAATATTTGAGCTGTGTACACATGGCTCAGGAGGCTGGAAGCGCTCCTACTGGTCTATGGTCTAGTTACTTGGTACATGGGCCCCTTTAAACTTTGTTCTTGGCTCAATGAAGTGCTATGTTGCAGTTTGTGGCTCAATTTCAGCCTGTATCAACCTTTGACCATCCCACTGCAGGTGATGGATGCACTAAGGATTTGGGGGTCTGGTGAGCTGTTCACATATTTTTGGGATGCTCTGAAGGCCCCTAAATTTTTATTATATTTTTACAACCCTGTTGAGTTTTGTACCGGAGAGCCCATGAGGGGTCAGAGGAAAGAGATTAAGAAAAGGACAGTCAGACCAGATTTTCTCACTGGATCAGCTCATAAGCAGGAAAAGAGGGTAGGTACAGAACTGATGATTTCAATTCCTTTGAGTGTGCTATGAATTCATAGACCAAGTAAAAAGGTTTGGTCTGCAGTTGAGAAACTAAATATGAAGGGAATTCTATCAACAACATCCACATGAAGACTAATGTGACTAGATTAAGAATACTACTCAGGGCCAAGGGTGTAAAAGCTACGCTACACTACAAAAAGCGGTGTTTTAGCGTAGCGTAGCGGTCATACCGCTATGCGCCCAGAACATTCAGCTGTAGCGGTCCCCAGAACCGCTAAATTTAGCGGTTTCCCGCTTTCTTTCCCAGGGCTGCAGCGGAAATGCAGGGCTTTTGCTACCAAAAACCGCAGCGGTAGCCCAAAACCGCTGCATGTGAGCTACATGAACGCTGACCGCTGCGGAAGCGGGTAGCACGTGAAGCACTAAGATTGCGGCAGGATTGCTACGCAACCACATCAGCCGCAGCTTTGGGTATCACTTATTGGCTCCAGAATTGACCCGGGCCTTAGCCTATCCCATCCTTTTCTTGTCTTTCTGAAGATAAGGATGGTAACGATCATGTCCGCCTTTACTTTTATGAACCGGGTAGTGGTCCTAGTCAGGTATGATGTTTTGATCATTAATATCAGATTGCAAAATGATCCAAACTAACTTTTCCAACCTCACAGGATCCTGGAGAGGTTGCCTGGGCATGTCGATGGTGCCCCAACGAGTTCAAGATATCAGGAGGCTCCTATTATAATCTGAAATGTCATCGGGACGGTGCAAACATCAAGGGTGCCCTACGATCGGCATGCCGCGGTCGCTCTAAGGCCATTGAATCCGGATGTAAACTTCCCCCCACCGCTGCCGAGGCTTCCAAACACAATCGTCCCTCCGGCAATGGTACCCTGGTTGGCTACGCAACCAAAGGTCGATTTGACAACAAAACTTTGAACAAGCTTGTCGTCATATGGATCGTCCGGCATTCCTTGCCCTGGACACGAATCGAAGACTTCCTCCTACGTGTTGCGTTTGACTACTTGGTTTGCAATTGTCAGTTTCACTCTCGGGTTTGGACCGCCACACATGCCCATCAGCTTTACCTCGAACAACGTATTCAGGTCTTAGACGCAATCAAGGTACGTCTTTTCTTTTGCAATTATTTTGATGATGTTCGACTGAGTTTCTTTTGGGTTTTTCAGACCTCAAATTCACAGATATGTCTCGCCTCTGACGTCTGGACCACAAAGGGAAGCCACAAGGCTTTTGTAGGTATCACCTGCTTCTACATTAACGAGGACTGGAAGTATGTGTGCCGACATCTCGCAATCAAATATGTATCGTGGCATCACAATGGCAAGTACCTTGCCACCCCCTTTGCCAACATACTGGTCAAGCATGGACTTCACGGAAAGATGAGTTTTTTTTGATTGATTTCTATCTATGATTGCATGAAAACTAACCTTGTTATTATGGAATCTGTACGTGCTTGCCCAGACCACGGACTCTGGGAGTAACAACTTTACTATGGCCACAGGTGTAGCCTCGATTTTCTGTTTGATCGATTCAACCTACTGGGATGTCGAGAATAACCATCACAGGTGTATCTGTCATGTCATCACTCTCATCCTTGGTGCCGGGTTAAACGCTTTAAATATCTTGAAGGCGATGGTTCGAAAAGAGAAGGACGATCGAAGCTTTCCTACTCTTGAAACCATTATTGAGGAAACAGAGGAGTTGAACAATGAAGATATCGTTGAGGTTAACTTTGTAGTATAGGAAGACGAGGAGGACACTGTTGATCCTGATGATGCCGAACCAGAAGAACAGGAGCCTGGCTGAGAGAACGAGTCCAATCAACAAGAAGAGCTTGATGATCAAATAACTGGCATAGGTTTTACCTTGAAAAAGGTATGTTTTTTTATTTCCCACTAGTACTACCTACTTCGACATTTGAAAAAATCTAACAACCTCACATCAAATCCAGATTGATTACATATGTCGGCGGATTTCTTCCTCGCCACAGAAGCAAGCAGAGTGGAAACTTTGGGCAGACAAGCTAGGCTATACAGGTCCTGGGGTTATCGGGGGCTACGGCATCAGGTGTAATATTGCATGTGACAGTCGACAACGAGCTTACGAGGGTCGGCGGGTGATCAAGCAGCTTCTTGACAATGAGTCAGACAGGCACAATGGACGTTCGGCCGGCAAGCACTTTTTCAAGTCTTACGAGTTGACCACAAACGAGTGGGAAGATATCAATGACTTAAATTTGATCTTGAAGGTAAGATTATCGACTTCCTTTGTTTTGTTAGTGTGTGAATTCTCTATCTTAATGTAGTACATTAGATTGCAAGGACTTCTTGGAGATGACCAAACGCATGGAGGGTGATGGTCTTATATGAATATTCACATGTTCTCGATACCCTAGAAAAAAAGAAGTTGGCCGCAACAGCGAACAAGACTGAGTTGGAGAAAATGTTTGCTCCAATGATCAGAATCACCAAGAAGTATGTCGATATCGCCCTCAAGTGTGATACGGTGATTGTTGCAACCTTCCTTCATCCAGCATGGCGGATGATGTTGTTCCAAAGCCGATTCAGAAGCCACGTCAGACGGATTAATGGCTTAATCCAAGTGAAGTTTAAAGAACGAGAGAATCTACTCAAGTCGCTCAGGCCAGAGTCACCTCAACCGCAGGCAAAGCAATCAGATGCAAACTGTACCCCGTCGGACTCCGACTCCGACAGCAGAGCTTTCAATTTCTATCCTCAAAATCCTGAGGCTGTCAACATCAACACAGAAGTCGAGCGTTATACCAATGGCGACTTCCCCTTGGACAAGAAGGGGTGCATCTTGTCGTGGTGGAAGGTCAGCTTGACTTCCTTCACGGAACTTCATCAACGGAAAATTATTAACTTTGATTTTTTTGTATATTATTATTTATTTCAGCGGCACTCAAAAGACTTCCCAGTCTTGGTATCAATGGCCAGAGACTATCTAGCCTGTCCGGCGAGCTCAGCCAGTGTAGAGCGGACATTCTCGGCGGCTGCAAACATTTGCGGAACAGGCAGGTCTGGGCTCGGCATACAAACAATTGAGAGATGTATCAGCAGCCATATGTGGCTTTGCAATGGTGTCAAGTTGGGAGGTGTCTTTTCCGATTGCCAAGTGATAATCGATGCTGCTCAGAACCACACCAAATTTGCCCGCTACCAACAACAACTCGAAAAACGACAAGCTGGCCAGAAGAAGACAAAGGAAGTTGTTACTCTCTAGTTATATTACATTACTTCATAATTTTTTGTTTTAATTTCTTGATGCCCCATAGTATACACAGGTTTTTCTGCTCATTCTATAATTATTCTACATATTTTCTTTCTTCTTGGTTGGTAGTTTTGGTAGTTTTTTCCCTGTTTTTTTTTCCCCCTGATGTATGTAGAAAAGCGGTTGTGAACCGCTACGCTACCACTATTTTTAGCGGTTTAAAGCTACGTGGCCGCTGAAATCAGCGTGCTAAATACAGCTTTTTTTTGGGATTTGAGAAAGCTGTTGTGGTTTTAAGACCGCTACATTTTAGCGCAGCGTAGCAAACCAAAAAACCGCTGCGCTAAGCGCTACGCTACGCTTTTTGTAGCGCAGCTGTTACACCCTTGTCAGGGCTTACAGGCTACAAGGTGTGACTTAACTGTTCTAAATTGCTTACTAATGGTGTGAAGAATGATTCAGAGAAAATAACATTCATAATAATGAAGAAATGACTTTAGGAATGAGTAGAATTCCAACAAACCCATACAACTGGGTTATTTTGTATTCTGGGTGGGGTTGTGGCCCAATTAGTGAATTCTTGGACTGGGGCCTGGGCATGGAGAACACACATCACAATTGGGTCTACCTCTGTCATTTTACATAACACCTCAATTGGACATGATTTTTTGGTCATTTGCCAGCCAGTATTGATGTATGGTAGATCAAGCAGGGGACACAAACCCAAGTCATGCTCAACACTACACCAAGGGGGGTTGGTTTTGTGACCAGAAGGCTTGATTTCCAGCTTGCGCGGCCCGCATATCTTGGCATAGAGTCAAGTCAAGCTTGGTTGACCCAAGCCGTAGGCCAATCACTTCATCCACCACAACCAGGCATTGCAAGTCCCTCATTTCTTTTTATTTATTTCTTACATCTTCTGGAGTTCTGGGATTTTTCTGGGGGCCGGCTAAAACCATGCCCCAAATTTGCTAAAAGGATGCCCCGCAAGGCGTCCTTTGGCGTGCACGCCTCTGCACGCCTTGGTCGGAGGCGTGCACGCCCCAGACAGGACCCGAGTGGCTCAGCGACCCGCCACTGGGTCCTGCTTGGTGGATGCACGCCTTGATTTGAGGCATGCATCCCCCGAGGACACCTCAGCTTGTCCAAGCCTGCCTTTGGTCTTGGAGGGAATGGGAGAAGGCAAACTCTCCTCATCCCTCCAGGACCGGTCGGTCTTGGAGGGAAGGGAGGAGGGAGTGTACTCTCTCCTCCCTTCCCCCCAGGACCAATCGGCCTCGGAGGGAATGGGAGAGAGCACACTCTCCTCCCTTCCCTCCAGGACCAATCGGTTTTGGAGGGAAGGGAGGAGAGAGTGTACTCTCTCCTCCCTTGCCCCCAGGACCAATCGGCCTTGGAGGGAATGGGAGGAGAGTGTGCTCTCTCCCATTCCCTCCAGGACCGATAGGATTTGGAGGGAAGGGAGGAGAGAGTGTACTCTCTATTCTCCTTTCCCCCCAGGACCAATCGGTCTTGGAGAGAAGGGACAAGTGGATGTCTTCTCTCCTCCCTTCCCTCCAGGACTGATCGGTCTTGGAGGAAAGGGAGGAGAGAGTGTATCTCTCCTTCCTTCCTTCCAGGACCAATCAGTCTTGGAAGGAAGGAAGGAGAGAGTGCACTCTCTCCTCCCTTTCCTCCAAGACCGACTGGTCTTGGAGGGAAGGGAGGAGCGTGTGCTCTCTCCCATTCCCTCGGAGGCCAATTGGTCCTGCATCACCCCGCACGCCCTCGGCTTGGGCTGCTACCCCCGTCCACGTCCTTCAAGGCGGACGTGGACGACCTGTGGCGTGCATTGGCATGCACACCACGGATCGAGGGTGTGCCGACTTGGGCAGACCCTTTGATCTGGGACAGAAACATCCTCTGGGGTGTGCATGGTTGTGCACGCCCCACTCATGGGGTGTGCCCAGCCTTGCACATCCCATCGGGGACGTGGAAGGCCGGTACGCCCCATTTAGGAGGGCCTCCATGCCCAATGGACACCCCGAATGTGGTGTGCATTGGTAAGGACGCCTCACCCGAGGCGTCCTTTTAGCAAATATGGGGCTTACATTTAGCCAGCCCCTTTTTTTTTTGAAAAAAACACACCAGACCTTTTTTTGGTGGGTGTGGCACCTTCTCTTGGCTTGGGCAAGTGGAGCTAGCCTCTGACCTGCCCCAACTTGGGCAGGCACCACACTGGCTTTGTTATTGGCCAAGCGGGCTTTAGTCTTGGCCAAGCGCACTTGGGAAAAGACTTGTCTAACTTGGGGGAGTTGCCAAACACACTTGATACATCATACATGATGAACATGATTGACACCATTTATCAATACACAATAAGTACTGGGCCAGGTGTTGCACAGCCAATACACTACCAGAAAACAGCCTGGTAGTGTATTGCAACACAATGGCCCACCATTGGTAATAATTCTATACATGTAATAATGCTTCTATTATCTGTACATACATGTAACAATGTTTTCAATGTGTTTGTAATAATATTTCTTTTTAATTGTTACAATATGTTAGGTTTTTATGTATGATGCAGTTAGGCTGTCTCTCAACAGTAGCAGGCTGACAAAATGTATGCATCTCACAAAAGTTTGTCCAATGTGAATTTGATCAAGTGATTTATTAAGCCCACTGCTTGTTGAGGAGTAATTGACTACATGCATATGGCACTCAAGTTAAAATTCAGTCGTGTGACCCCTGAAAATTTTCTCTCAAGTTGGTCAAGTTTCTACCACAAACAATCAGAGAAGGCCCAAGAATCAAAACGTTGAGGAATCAATCTTCAGGTAAAAGACCAACTCAAACAGTGACACTCATCTTACAAATTTGTCCATCAGATCAAGTTCCCAACTATTTATTGAGTTCAGGAGGAGAATCAATTTACACTAAGAATTGGCTGAAAAATCAGAGGTAGAATCCTCAAACTTTCTCTCATTTGTCTTCATTTCTATTTCTCTCTGTTTCTTTTCTTTCACTAATGATAATGTTTTTCAGTTGTTTTCCGTTTCTGTTGAATTTGTCAAGCTTTGCTGTTTTCCTCGTCTTGTCTTGTTAAAAAGCTGGTCCATTCAACCTGTTGGTATTTCTTTTATTTCCTTATTATTCTTTCTCAACTCTTTCTGATCTCTTGTCTTCTTTATTTTTGTTGTTTCTTTTTCCTATCTTTTATGTCTCAGTTTCTACTACTACTGGCTATAATAAAATCTGGATTTTCAACAAAGAGATCAATTCCGTGAATCACACACTTCTCACTTATTTATGCAGGTGCTGGAACCAACTTACAATAGAAAAAAAGACAGGCAATTTATTATGGGGACAATTACTAATTGTTCAAAAAAAAATCACTCACATGAACTATTACATGCTTATAAAACTGCCTTATGTGACCCAATGCTATTATCTAGCACTGTTTGGAAAACTTTGTTCCTTTTGATGTATGTAAGGTAGGCTTTTTTTGTCTACAGATACATGACTTGAAATTGAAAACTATCTCTACATTAGTAGATACATAAAACTTATTCAACCCCCCCCCCCCCTCCCCCACTGTCAATGTACTTTACATGAGTTAATTTTGCTAATCTATCTCAAGCATACAAAATCAGATTCACAGATTCACTTTCCACCAAATAATTTTTTGGAAGCAAAATTGTATTTCAGATTGTTGTTTTCCTTTTTTTTCAACAAACAAGCTACAGCGTAAAGCTGTATTATTATGGCCAAATTGTGGGATAGGAATTCATGCATCCCATTTCATCATTGACACTTTCTCATCAAGAGGTTTCCTCTCCACAAGCAGGTGTTGACCTTCTCATGGAGATGGAATCTCTTGGTGAGAAGTTTGACACTTTGTTGCTGAGAGGTAACCTCTTCATGAGCAAGTGACTACCTGATCACCAAGGGGTTTCCTCTTGGTGAGTAAGTGCCAATCTGCTTTCTAAGATGTTTTGTCTTGGGGAGCAGATGCTGGCCTGCTTGCCAAGAGGAAAGCTCTTGATGAGCAGATTATGGCATGCTTGCCAAGAGTAAACCTCTTGATTAGCAGGTTCTGGCCTGCTTGCCAAGAGGAAACCTCTTGATGAGAAGGTTCTGGACTTCTTGCCAAGAGGAAACCTCTTAATGAGCAGGGGTTGGCCTGCTTGCCAAGAGGAAACCTCTCAATGAGCAGTATACAAACTGCTTGCCAGCAGACTGGCAATTGCTCATTGAGAGGTTTTCTCTGGATGAGCAGGCTGGAACCTGCTCCTCAAGTGTGAAATTGGAAAGAGAAACCCTCTAGATGAGCAGGCTGGCACCTGCTTGCTAAGAGGAAACCTCTTGATGAGCATGAGAATTTTAGGCTTAAATAGAACAATAGATTTCAGTAAAGGAAAACAAATATAAATAAAAAGATAATGAAATAAGAAATCACCTTAAATAGAACAGGAACAAATATGAGAATGAGATGGAAGATAAAAGAAATGCCACAAGATACACTAGGACTTTTAACTTGAAATGATAAGATAAAGAATAAAAATGGTCAATACAGGTAAGATCAGAATGAATAAAGAAAAGTAAAAATAAGAACCTTGATGGAGCTGGCCTAGATAGAAGTTACCTTGACTAGATACAATCGTCCTAAGGATGAAGTGATGTAAAATTGTTGAAGGTGATGTCAAGATGAGGATCAAATCTGGATGGTCAACAGCATCAAATATATAGTGATCAACACTTCATTTGTGGAGCATTGACACCACCAATGACTTCACACCATATTACCACTGTTGACGTCACTTTCTTCAAAAGCAGAGAGAAAGGATTGGATTCCAACAGAGCAGGCTGGCACCTGCTTGGTGAGAGGAAACCTCTTGACAAGCAGGCTGGCACCTACTTGGAAAGACGATACCTCTGGATGATCAGGCTGGCACCTGCTGGAAACCTCTTGATGAGCAGCCTGGCACCTTCTCAACAAGAGGAAACCTCTTTTATGACTCCTTCACCTAGTTTGAAATTGTTCAACAGTCACTTTAGCAGCCATGATTACAACCACATTACACACAAATATGCAGTAAATATGAATACCCCAAGTTCATACAGTTTGAGGAAGCTCTGAAAATAATCAATACAGTTTTAAAAGTACACACACATCTTAATAAAATGATACAATAATTTGTAGCACATTTCAGACTGGTACAAGAGGCAATACTGTAATTTGAATGATAAATCAATTGACATAAGAACCTGTTCCATCACACAGCCTTTATTAATATCAATAAAACACAAACCAAATGATAATGATTCAGATAAGGAAAAACAAGAAACACACAGAGAAATGATTCAGATAAGGAAAAACAAGAAACACACAGAGAGGAACATGCCAAAAAACAAAATTACGTGGAAGGATCAAAATGTGAGATCAAATAAATAGGAAACAATGATAACAAAAAATGGAACAAATACACCAAAACCAAAAAAAGCTGAGACTGAGAAACAAAAACATTTCATGAAAAGAAACAAAAGTTAGTACCAAGGGTGGGCAGTTACGTTATCCAGGGTTATCCAGGGGATTTTGGATAATGTAACTTTTTTCAGTTATCCAAAATTATATGTTTCAGTAACATAACTTATCTTCAGTGTAAAGTATAGTAAAGTAATTTTATTTTGGTTATCCAAATTTTTCCATTGGATAAAGTAACTAATTTTTAGTTATCCAGGAATGTAACTAAAAAAGTTACTTTATTATAGTTACCAGGATTTTTCTAGCTTGAAACACAATTTTTTGATATACTTCATGGGTTATGACCAATCTCCTACCAACTTGAATCATAAGATGGTTGATAAGTTGATTTAAAAACACCCAAAAAGATAATTCATCATGATTCATATCAAAATTTGATCTATTGAAGTTTTTCTGTTGAGTCAGTTTCAGTTACGGTAACTGATAAAGTAACTTATTTTTAGTTATCCATTTTTTTGAATTGGATGAAGTAACTTGGATCAAGTTATCAGTAACTAGCAGGTAAAGTAACTTAAAAAGTTACGTTGCAGCCATAGTTATCCATTTAGATAATGTAACTGCCCACTGCTGTTAGTACCACAACTCAAGTCTTTGGATTAAGGGTCATTCTCAATGGAGACACTGAGTGATGTTTACTTCAGCTCAATAAATGATGATGGTTTGGTTTGAGATGAGTGATCATCACATAGTCCTGGTTTTTATTGGAGTGGGGAATTGTTGCAATACAACTGGAGTATTTGAAAATGAGACTGGATGTTGCTTATGACATTATCACCTCAATTTTTAATGGTTGGGGCTCAATTTTTTTAGGATTGTGTGATTTGGTGATTTGGGTCATCCAGCAAATGAAACATGAGATCATACTGCAGATTTAATTGGCACAAGCGGTTCATTTCGCTCATCCTGCTGCCATTAGACAGGGGATTCCTGATAACGGCACAAGGTACATGAAGTTTACTTGGATGGTATTTCAGTGACATTGAGGTAGATTTGCGCAGTGTGACAAAATTCGGTCTCAAAATGAAGGATAGATTAAATTGATCTTGAAGATTACAGGGATTTAGAGCAAGAGCAACGCCAGTCTATGGTGTAAACCGAGTAATGACGTGCGTGAGTGGACCAACTGCATTTGTGTGATGCGTGGAGAAAAGAACCCTTTGTCCATTGAATAAATGAGGTTTGCAGTCAGGTTTGCAGTCAGCTCGTCATTAGTCGTGAAAGGTGAATTGAGGTGGGGTTGATTAAATGCGTTCAATAACTGGTTCAGTTTAGTGGAATGGGTGAGTGTGTAGCGGTTACAACGCCATCAGGGTAACAATAACACGCGAAGCACTGTTCGCATGTAGCTGATCGCGCGACAACGAGTCGATTCCTAGATCGATCAATTAGTGCGCAGGATAAGCAGGTTGGCCATTCAGAGTCAACTTTCTTTTCCGCGCCAAGTCGTGGGTTCAACGTTGAATTTGTTGCGGAACTCAGGAACAGGTTCCTCTCGCTGACCGAATACTTGTGAAATGCAAAAATCACAAACAAAAAAAGGCATGTCAATGATATGACCGAAATGAGGGCTTCAAGCAAAACTCGTGGAAAGCTTGATTTTCACTCAACTCGCATTTGAAAAGTTGATGTGTTGGTGGGAGGAGGTGAGTCAGAGCTGTTAGGTAGATAGATAATCAGGGGATAACCGCCATTTCCTTGGGTGTTTGGCGCGTTGCAGCCGAAAAACGTGGGTCGCGTGTTGTAGCCTAATAATGAGAAGTCGCTCTGAATATCTCATATTTCTGGTTGCAAATAAACAGACACAGCTTCAAAAACGTGCCTTGATTGATCCAAACTTTAGGATCCAATGGCACAGGTGGAAAGGTGAGATGACCTTGAGGCAAAAAATGGTAAGCTCGGAGATATGTGTTAATCATGGCCCCTCCAGCGGGCCAGTGAGCGCCGAGTGGATACCTGGATTATTATTCCATCAGCGCGCGTAGAGCAAAAGGTTTTCTTTCAGTGATTGCCTAACACCAAGTGACTAGTGACTTCTTCGACATGCTTGACGTACGTAGACTCGGTGTCAGCCGATGCATCTGCGGCCAAGATAACATCGATGTGCCTCGCCGGGGTCAACAGCGGATTGAATGGAATGTTTTCGCCATTCTCGCCTACGCATACAAGGAGAATTAAGTCACCATTAAATGCCCAAAGACAGGAATCGACAGCTCAGCTCAGTGGACCACATACCGCCGTCAACGATCAGCAAGTCTCTCGAAGATGAGTGATCAAAGTCCTCTCCAGACAGGCCTTGGAAAGGGTTCGGAATGTGGGCCACTAGCGGGTCAGCTCCTTCGATACTCGCAAGGAAAAACTTTATTACTGCATTGTAAAGCGCGGGGGAACCTTTAATGCGGCGTTACACGCCTGACAGTTCCCCATCAGTCAAGGTAAGTGCAAAGGCGTAACATATAAAACATCGCAACGGTGAGTATTCGCTTCACTTTCGAAAACCTCCATACGACAAACAAACATTTGGAACTCAACTGCAGCAGATGTTCCCATGAGGAAGCTGATTTGATCAAACCCCGTTATACATTTACTGCGAGTTTTCCAGAAGTATGTCCACGCCCAGGAAGAACTAGGTTCTCCTCCAACAAGACTTGTGCCCATATATTGAGTAGGGATAAATGCATTCAATTGGGGGTCGTAACTTCCAAACTCAAAAGGAGAGGTTTTGTAGACCGGAGCTGAGAAGGGGATATATGACCATCCTTGAATATCAAGGTTGCCTGGGTTGGTTTCACCCTCGACAAGTGGCTGGTGATTGCTCACAATAATCGGGAGAGGTTTTTGAAACTTTCGAATTGCTGGCATGTCCCGGATGCTAGAGAAAAGGAGCCCCGAACCACGCGGGGTGGAGAAAGAGGTGTTGTAAAAGTCTTGATTGCATGAACGTCAAGGAAAAATTGGCAAGTCCTCAGTCGCATGTTTGACCCATCTGAACTTGGGTTCTAATAGGGAACTTGAACATACCGCCGGTCGCCACCGCAGGCAGAAAGTGGTTGCCGAGTGCTATGCTCCAAAAATCTATTATAGAGGTGGGGAAGCGGCTGCCAAGGGCAAGTTTCTTCTGCAGAACAGTAAATAATATGTTTTGGAAGAATCGCCAGCTTTTCAGATAGGACCCATCCACGGCGAGAATTATGTCCAGCTCTATCTTCACAACACTAAACATTTCAAGTATTGTGGAGTAATGGTTGGCAGCCATCGCACCAATCAGCCAACTTCCACCGCTGAGACCTGTTGCATAAGATGACAATTGATAAATTCCTCGGAGAGGACTTGACTTTGTTCCTGCATCACTGCAGTAAGTAGCGTATTATGAGTCATTTTGGGAGCACTTAGGCGTATGAGTGATTGAAGTCTACTCACAGAGTATGCAAAACTGCAGCGCCATACAACAGCGATCGTGGGCCACCGCCCGAGAAAGCGATGGCGAACGTAGGCCAATCAGTCTGGTTTGGGGACATCAACACCGTGTCTTCATAGCCAGTATGTTTACCAGGTCCATGGGCAAAAAGTTCTCGCCAATGTGTACTGGTAACCAATTTACGCCCCGTGCGAAAAGCTTCCTCTTCTGCCGATAGTGTCTGAGTCCCTTCCGCCGCTGAGCCTGACCTCCTCAAAAATGGTTTATCGGTGGGACATTGAACTTGTTCAGGCGCGTATGAGGGTTTTGCCGGAGAAGACGCTTGTGAGTTAACCAACACACTTAGATTCACCACACATATGATAAAGAAAGCAAGCAATGATGAGCGCGACGGATGTGTTGCTTTGAAGTGTATAAGCATAGCTGTTGGAATTTGTTTTTAAGTTTTACCGAGGGTGAATCGAAAAGACAGGTTGGTAAATATTAAATGAAAGACTCTGATGCTCGAAAGGGTAAGGTTGTTCGGTCTGCGAGATTTTCGAGTTATTTAACCTTGCCGCGAGGATATAGCCGCTGACCAAATAAAGGAGCAGGTTCTAAGAGGCCGAATGGATAGCTTTACGACTGTTTGTACAGCGGTAAATAAGTCGCACTGAAACTTCTAGGCCAATCTTAAAGAGGTGCTCAACACTTCCTCAGTTGGTCCCAAGCCTGGTCAGGTTTAACTTCAGAGGAGATAGATCTGTGAGGCGCTTGAGGCATTTGGGAGATTGGGTCAACACGCACTCGGAAAGGCGCCATGGTTTCGCGACGAATGTGAGCTGTTCCGTGTCAGCGAGGGCCTTCAGCACCTTGGTGCTTTCTTTTCGTGGATAAACCTCCAGCTAATGAAGCCCGCTCACCCCCAAGATCCTCTTCAAGGAAAGGTTGAATTCCACAAAGCGGCCTAGCCTATCCAGAAAGAAGCTCGATCGGCGAACTTGAGAATCACTTTTCAAACTTTTCAGGCAATCTCTTGTACAGAGCGCAACACGCCGATTGCAGTGATTACTTGGTATTAGGAATTCCCTCAATACTCGCTTTTCAGACCAAACCAAACCCTTGGCTGTTTCCACTGCTCCAGCAGGAGGAAATATTACGGATCACTTGATGTCAAGCCACATCAAGCAACTTTGATTGCGGTTCAGGTTCAGCTCTGCTTGTACCAACATGCCAAAATGCCAAGTCATTTCCCTCCCTTTCTCTTAATCTGCACCAGCTGTTTCTGCCTTCTTCAACTGCTCCAGCTACGTATCTTCTTCTGTCCGCTGATCCAGTAAATTCACTTTCCAAGCTGTTCAAGCCTATCAGTCAATTGACACAATTTCATGCATGTAGTTCCAATGATGTGTGATTGTGTCGGCCCCACATGGCACCCCGGCCTGTTTGTTTTCTTTTAGCAAGTCAGCTGTCTGCCACCTGGTATGGAAATAATCAACTGTGATTCCAAAGGATTTCTGTGTTTCCAATTAGCTTTCTGATACTTGTTCCTCACAAGCCCCCTTCAGTCATCCCTGGCAGTATTATGACCTCTCTCTTGTCAATTCCCAGGGAAATAGCAACTTCAAAAAAATTCTGTATGTTCAAAACTTTATTGGGAAAATATAGTTGTCAGAATCTAAATACATATTTCATACATAGTCTGGCTTTTTCCATACTTTTTCTACTTCTATTCTCTTCCACCTATGAAAAGATGCAATAACAAACATGCCACAACTTGAAAGGACAACAATGTGACACATTCTACATGCCTTTTCTCTATAAATGGCTAACAAATCTTGGGAAAAAATTCATTTTATTTATGGGAATTAATGTCTTATCATTTGATTAAAGCTCCCCATCTAACATTCCAGCCCTTTTGATACAGTTGTGTGCAGCAAATCACTGTATGTAATTTGGGGGTGTCCGGATGGACTCAGCAAAAAATTAAACAAAAAATAACAAAAATAGCTCTCCAAAGCCCATACATAACATGGTCTTATAGGGAAGTTTATAGGCTTCTTGCACGCCCTAAACCCATAGAAAAAGGGTTCAAAAGCTGCATAAACCCATTATTATGCACTATGGGGGTGCCATAAACCCATATGTCTGAATACATGAGAAAACAATTTTTTTGTTGGGCCAATTGCTTAGTCACAATAGATTTGAAGAGCCACCACCCCAAGGACTCCTAAAAGTGGTCCTTGAGTGTGTCGGACCCCCGTCAGGGGTCTCATGTCAGCCCTCAGTCTCAGACTAATTCAAGTTTTGCAGGCAAACACATACAGTAATATGCTGCGCGCAACTGTACCATTTCTGCCGCTCACTCTGAAAATCCTGAGCACATGGTTCATTAATACATATCTCTCTCTTTATGCATACAAAGTTACTGAATATCCAAATATGGAAGGTGAATGCAAGCACACCTTTTCCCATCTTGTAATTCTTTCTTCCCAAATAATTATACAGATTGCTTGAGGTGATAGTTACAGGAGTTCCATTTCTTAGCTGCTTGTATCAAAACCTTGAAAATCCTTAATTTCCCAACATCAGTAAAATTCCATGGTTTTTTTATAGTCAAAATTATGTTTAACAGCATCTGTATTGATGTTTGTTGCTAGCTAAGCCAGTTAGCTACAAAAATCAACCACACCAGCTTGAGCCAACTTCTATTGTGGCTAATTTTTTGGCTAACTGACACTATATTTAGAAATTTTTGGAGCATCTGCAGCTATTTGCTATGCTAAGGCAGCAAGCTCCAAAAACCAAATTTAGGCCCCATTTGGCACAGTCATAAACATTGGTGTAATACTGAACATTTAATTCAATAAAAACCAAACTGTTGACAAAAATATAATGATTGGTATAAAATGATAGAGTTCCACCTGCTTCATCATTTGTGGCACCAAAATGGACATGTGAGGCTTTCTTTAGTGTCTCAATATTAAGATTACACTTGAAACAGATATAAAGGGCAATATTGCTATTGTGGGACTAAAGATGGTCCAATGCATGGATTCTTATTTTGTCATTGATGGAGCAGATAGTCTTCTTTCATTCTATACCAATTTTGTTACATTTTTATGGGTAGTTTTTTTTATTGAGTCAAATGTTCAATATTACACCAATCTTTATCACTGTGCAAAACAGGGCCTTAGTGATGGTGGTAGATGCTCACACTGGTTGAAGGTGTATAACATGCTTATGTTCATATGTTATTTATTTGTGAGTTTTTGTAGCAAGGGATTCTCATATAGCATATGCAATGTGTTTAGCACTGCTGCTAAGGGGCTGCAAAGTTGAAGACCTTTAGCAAAAAAAGGCAGGAATTTTGAAAACTGAAAAATATTTATTGATTCCAATGAGTTGCAATTTTGCCAAACAGGACACTCTTTTACACAGTTTAATTCTTGGCAACACTTTTTCAGATGTGCTTAGCTCACTGAAGGCTAGACCATGGAGCGGCTTTCTAGAAACCACCCACATCCTCAGGATGTTTTATCAAAGGAAGTGTCTGTAGGACAGCTCTCAGACATCAGTGGGAGATTTTTTTGCCAGATACATCCCAAGGGAACTCAGAATCTGTCCTTGGGACCAGAAGCGTCTTGAACACCCTTCTGGTTCCACAGCCAGAGGTGTCCCAAATACACCTCTGCAAGGAAGTATCTTCAGGACAGACAATTGGTTGACTTTCCAGAAGTGTTTTTGGGAAAGTCTCTCAGACTCAAGGGTGTCATCATGACCCTTTCCTTGATAAGGCATCCTCAGTAAGGGTTGGGAGGACCAATCTCTGATTCCAGGAGTCAAGGTGGGTCACAAATTATTTGAGTTCTAAAATTGCACTTGAATCTGCATATCAACTGCAATTTAGGGTCAGCAAACCCACAAAAGGGGGGTTTATCACTTTGAAAGGGATTTTGGGACACTAGGGACATCTTGGAGCTGCTTCAGGGCAAATCAGATGGGATTCAACCCCAGTAACTGGGGCAACCTGTGCAGTCATGTGTGCTAGTGGCAGCAGGGTGGCAATTTGGTGTGCAGAAGCTGTGTTATAAATGTTATACAGCAATCACATGGTAATTGTTGGTGACCAAGTAAGGCTTCCCCATACTGAACAACTTTGATGGAGAAGAAATCAGCTCAGTTTCTGGTCATCTTTTTCTTCTCTGCTCTCAGTGTCAGCCAGTGTCTCTTCTGTGACGACTGTTTGAAATTGATCACAAAAATTTAACAGAAAGAAACCTCTCCTCAACACTTGGTTAAGCGGAAGGGATAGCCATTGTATGCTTTAATCTTGATGACAAGCAACCAACCACTTGGGTCTGTGCCATCTCTTTGTCTCTAGAAGACAGGATAGTACTCCAAACAGTGGATTAGATCCTTCTTGAGATATAATCCAACAGGATTTGAGTCCAAAAGCAAGGAAGAGGTGAAAGTTGAGTTGGATTGAACGGGGCCGCAACCTGGACCGACGTTTCTGACTGGTCAGCAACCATCTCACAATGTTGAACCTGAATCATGCAGGAAGCGCAACTCAAGTCACTGGGTGACGCTTCTGATACCAGCTCAACACTAGCCCCTTGATCAGAGGGACGGTGACCTATGGCTGGTGTGTGCCCCCTAAGGAGGGGCTTGGGACTAATATCCCAAGTTTGGTGTGAGAGCTGAAGCCAGTTTGGCAGGGGAAAACTTGCCTCCCCTTTCAAGCTATCTTCCTCCAGGATTTTTGGGCTGCCGTTTGGACCATTGGAAACGCCTTGATGACACCTACCTGTAGGTCCAAAACAGATCCGTCACTCCCCTCTATCATTTTTGAAAATAAGATGGAAACTTGGGAATTTTCCATCCCGGAAAGCCTGTTCAAGGAAAAAAAGCCCAAATACAGATTTTCATATAGGTAGCTTCCCACCTAAATTGCCGAATCCCCCTTCCTTTGATGGCGGGGAAGGGATATAAATATTGGTTGGCTATTGACAGTGAGGGCAGAACTGGAATGACAGCATTCCAGCCTATGAGGGACTCTTCACCGCATCATTGTGAGTTGCCTGGTTGGGCAGGATTAACCTTCTGTTTGAAAAAGTGTCATCAAATCGGCCTCAAGCCAAATTTGGGACATTAGTCCCAAGCCCCTCCTTTGGAGGCTTGCTTTGCAAGGGGCACACACCAGCCATAGGTCACCGGCCCTCCAATCGAGGGGCTTGTAATAAAGCACCCACAGTTTTCATGAGGTGTGAGCTGTAACACTACACCACGGTTTCAGAAAAGGTTTTCTGCAACTGATTTCCAATGTTCTCGCCTCTTTTGGCCTAGAACCAACGTTTTCAGTTCAAAGTTTAAACTTTTTAAGGTTTGGGCTCTGTAAAAAAATTGTCTCACAAAAAATATTTTTTCTAAAACACCATCACCAGGCAGTAAAAGCTTGATTTTTTTGGCAGCTCCCATTATTGGTTTTTGGCAATGTTTTTTATCAAAAAAAATCCAAACATTTTCTAACAAAAGCAATGTTTCTCAAGACTTTTTCAAGCACCCTTGAAAAAAAAATTATGGGCCTAGCCATGGCCATCTCAAAGTCAAGGATTTTGGATTTTGCCTGAAAATTTGAGAAAACTTGGTCTCAAAAAAATGTTGAAAAAAGTCAGTTTCAGTCCTTCTGCTTGAAAACTACCATGTGTTGTATGCCTTGGTAGTCCAAATAGTTTCTTAAAACACCCAGATTGTGTTGGATGGCCACAGACATCTGGTTTGATCCTGATGTCCAGCCCTTCTTGCAGCTCCCCACCAAAGCTGCTTTGGGCAGTCTTTGTTAGCAACCGATTTGAGTGGTCACAACGTTATTGATGGTTTTTTTCTCATATTGGTTGTCAATCAACGTTTTCACAAAATTTTGGCTGACCTTCAAAAGCTTTCTGACGTTTTGAAAACGACAAGTCTGGTTTTCTCAGCCAGATTGGTTGGAATGGCCCATCCTGTGTGGATCTGCCCTATTGAATAAGGAAAAGTTGTGACAACATTGTAAAAACGTTATCACAGTGTTTATTTGCGGCCGTGGTGTACAGACATTCTGGTGTCTCAACATGCCGTTGAGATGTCATGTTGCAACACCACAAGCTTGTACAGCCTCTTGATTGCAAAGTGCAGGAGAGGTATGTGCCTAATCTGAACTCGCCCTTGTGTTGCCTGCAGTTTTTTTGGGGGGGTTTTACACCAAAAACCACAGAAAATTTAGCTTGTGAGAAGCTGAGAAGAACATAAAGCTGGAGATTGCTAACATGATCAAGAAACAATATAAAATGACTGAGAAATGCCAGTGTAGGGATTTTTATAAGGAAATTCAAGTTCTCCTGAGTTTGGAAAAATAAGGACAGATCACAGGTGATTATGCTTAATAAAACTGGACATCACCATCATTTTTTTTCTTTTTGGAATTGCTCACTTTTCAAAAAAAAAAAAACTGAGAGCTCAGTTTTCACAATGAAAGCTCAACATGGTATGAGGTGATGGGAAATACCAGCCTCTAAATTCTTATCAGCTCTGATTTTGGATAGAATTTGAGGTACATCTCATCACTGTCCCACCAAAATGTCCAAAGGCGACGTGCCGGGCTCCTTCAGAGGCTTGCTCTGCGAGGCGCCTGATTGCGCATTCCTCTGGAGCAAGGGATTCTGAAAATTTTGGCAACACCGCTGTTGCAATAGCCCAGCAGGCCATCTGGCTGTAGCAACATTTTGTTGCGACAGTGGTGTTACAAAATTCTGTTGCAACACAAAAATGTCTGTAGTGTAATTTAATTTTGCATCATGTGGCTTACTTATGAGGGTACCCCCAGTGGCTGAAACTCAGTCTCTCTTCCCCCCTCCCTCTGTTTTGATTTCTTTCAATTGATCTAGTCCATCAGTCCATCATAGTCAGATGATAAAACAACAGTGATGAGGTGTCCAGCGTAGTAGCCTTTGAGTCTTACATGTCCACAACGAGCCTAACTTAATGAAGTCCCTCGACTTCGGAGGGGGGACTAAAGCCCCTGCAGGGACCCTCCAAAGGAGGTGAAGTCCTTCGACTTCGGAGGGGGGACTTATGCCTAAAGCCGCCCACCTTGCCTGAGGCCACTAACTTTTTAGTAGGCAATTACTTTGAATTGCCCTTAACTCCTCCCTTGTACTTGCTATGAAAATTCTATCTTGACAGAAATCACTGCCCAATTTTTCCCTTCCCCCCCATACATCCATTATCACTAATTTCTTAGACCAGATGCCTAATTTATCACCTCACTGTTTTTTTTCGTCTGCAAAATCATGTGCATGTGGCAAATACAGCTTGTGCCACTCTTACAGATAGTATACATTTGGATGGTGATTCCATTGATCCTATCTACAGAAGTCCTGCTGTGAGCCAAGCGGGGCAAATTAGGATGAATCCAACCACACTGGTCAAATCCAAAGATCACAGCGCAGATTTTCATGTGCAACATGTTGAAGCAGAGATTGGAAACAAAGACACTGCAGAGTGATCTGTGAAAAAGACCTGAACACGTTAATTGTCTCAGGCAAGGTGGGCGGTTTAGGGCATAAGTCCCTCCTTCGGAGGGTCCCTGCGGGACTTTAGTCCCCCCTCCAAAGACAAGGGACTTCATTAGGTTAGACCAGGAGCTGCCCCCTGTCGGTGCCGTGTCCACCATATCTGTGTATCCAATTCTTGTCCGAATTCTGTGGCCTGTCTCTGTGTGCGTCCATATGCATGCTTGTTTGAGACCTTCATCCTCTTCTTGGCCTGCCCTGTAGTATCCAGCTTTGTGTTTCTGGTGTCTTACAATAATCTTGTTCTTAGAGCTCATTGTCCTCATCCATTCTTTCTAGCCCCTACTGGCTTGTGTTCTCCTTCTTCTTCTCTGCACTCACTTAATCAAGTCCCTTGTCTTTGAAGTCCCGGAGGGACCCTCCGAAGGAGGGACTGGCACCCAATGTCTGATTTATAGCATCAGCTTTTTAATAGACAATTTTTTTAAAAAGCTGGTCACTTTTTACTCCAACCAATAATGGATGCTCTGTCTTGACAGAAATGAGCGCAGGCTCCTGTTTGATAGCCCAGCCCATCCAGATGTCCCTTTGCCATCCATCATCCCAGACTTCAGGGGGCATGCAGCAGAGACTGCCCACCAAAGGGCAACCTGTAATCCAACACAGGGCTGGAAGTAGCTCACTGTACACCAGGAAAAATCAATGATCACCTGACTTCAAGTGACATCAAGAAAATTTGACTGTCACTTTGGCTCTGCTCTGGTTGTACTACCATCTAAGTACAATGGCCCCTTTGTGCTTTTCAGGGAGCTGTAGTTAACACCAACTGAACCTATCACGGGTAGATCTTTGTACTTGCATTGATGTCACTTGTCATCTAGTGATCATTCATGTTTCCTGGTTGTAAAGACTGTTTGTACAGACATTCTATTCCATTCAACAAATTACTAAAAAGAAGATACCAACACCATTGTTTATGATTTGTTGATCGCATCAGGAAGAGCGCATCTTTTGGCCCACTCATGTGTGAGGGCAGGAGCCATAATGAACAGTGTGGAGGGTGACAAACAAATAAGATAAAAAAAAACGAATTTCTCTAGGGCAAACATGCAGACATTTTGGGCATATGTCCCTTCTTCAGAGGGGCCCTGCAGGACCCTCCTCCGAAGAAGGGACTTGATTATGTGATAGCTAAAATTCCCACTTCTAAATTTGTCACAGGAAGTCCTCCAATATTCATGTCAAATACACCATGCGGTTCAAAAGAAAAGAATCCATTATTGTAAAGAAAGTGTATCAACCAAAGGATACCAACAACAACAAAAAAGCGTGTACATATTTGCATTCATTGAATCAATAGAAAATGACTTGCGTGTGTGCAAGATTGAAGAGTACCTTCTTCTTCTTCAAAAAAACGAAACAGATACAATAATAAGAATAATCAAAGAACTCGATCTAGACCAAGTGCAAGCAAAAAAAAAAAAAACGAGTCCCACGCCCAAAAAAAAGGGAGAGATTAAAAGAGAAGCGTGAAGAGCAAAGGAGAGACGGTAGGACGAAAGGGAGAAGACGAGGAGAAGGAGGATGAGTTGGAAGGGTGTTGGGGAGGAGGACGAGATGGTGTGGGTGTCGGGGGCGATATGTCGAGGGACGGGATGGGAGGAGGAGGCGAGGGTGTTGGGGAAGAATGGAAGGGCTCGGAAGAAGACGAAGAGTTACATGAGTCGGAGGAGTGAGTGGAAGAGGACGAGGAAGAAGAAGGTTGAGGAGAGACGGAATGGTCGACGGGGGCGGAGGGCCACATGGTAGCGCGTTCGCCGCGTTCGAGGACGGCGACGGTAGCTTCGAGCAGGCCGGCGACTTTGGAAGGGAGGATGCCTCTGCGGGGCCGGGCGCGGTCGTCGGGGTCCGAGTCGGAGCCGTCGTCGTCCATGATAGCCTGGTCGATCCGCATGGGAATCGAGATGGTGACGCGGGCGAGAGCGAGCGAGAGTCGCAGACGTCCGAGGATGTTGAAGTAGCTCAGCCCGCGCAAGCTGGCCTGCAGCTCGTACAGCTTCATCAGCTCGAATCGCACCACGTCCATGTACTTCTGCCCCGACAGCATCCGGCGCCGCAGCCGTCCAAACGCGCCCTCCAAGCTCCCCACCACTTCCTCGCCCAAATTCAGCCCCGGATTTCCCTCGTTCAGCGCGTCTGCTTTCCCCATTTCAGCCCTCCCTCTCCCCGGACTACTAGCTGATGATGCAGAGGAAATCTACCCACTGATCACCACTCGAATCATCTCGAAGTCTCCGTCCATGAACTCGCTGAAAGTCGCGTGTAACACCCCGTTCAGTGTGTCGTCGGCATTGAAGCCCTGGCAAGGTCGGGGCCCCTCGGATTCGGAGAAGGGTTTACCGTCGGGGGTGGGAGAAGTACCACTTCAAAAAAAAAACCCCCCGTCTGTCAAAAAAAACCCCCCGGAAAAGGATTACTTTGGAGAAAGCGAGGATTATTACATACAATTTGCGGGTATTGTGATAGCTCGTCGGACGACTCGATGGCCGACTCTCGGAACTAAATGGATTGTCAGTCTGGCCACTCAGGTCGTACAATTTCCGACTAGCCGGCTTCGAGAGAGTTTCGTAAGCAAAGCTGAGTTTCTGGAAGGCGGCAGTACAGGGTTCGTACTGAGGCAATTTACTGCACGGAATTCCAAGTGGGGACAAGACAATTTTTGAGTCTGACTGGATATTGATCTGGAGAGAGGGCAGGGAAAGAAGAGGCTTACTCCGGATGGCAGAGACGGGATCGAGAGATGTACGCCTTCCGGATATCTTCGAACTTGATTTGATGGCGGTTGTGATAGCTATAGCCGGAGAGACCGAGGACGTGGTAGAGATCGTTATGACGGTTGATTTGGTCGACGAGCTCATAAGGGTTGTGATTGCTTGGGAATCTCTCGCTGTCGGCCGAGCGGGATTTGGACCTGTTAGAATGGGTGGTATAGGATTGATGGGAGGCCGATCGGAGGGGCTTCGAGCTGGCGAGTGCGGATCGGCTATTTCGAGGACTATTGTGGGGTCGGTTGGTGGAGGCGAAGGTGGCCGGCTGAGACCTGGAGGGCAGAGGCATGCGAGGATGAAGCGGAGTGGGTAGCTTTAAGGCAGAAGGAAGCTTGATGTTTTGAGATTTGGATGATGCTGATGATGGGGTACTGGTGTCGTGGTGCTGGATCGATGTTGTTTCTGGGTCGGTATTGGGACTGGAGTGGGTTGTTTGGGAGATGAATCTGAAGGCTTTGGTTGAAGTCAGCAGTGTAGTTCAGTCTAGTTGGTGGAGAGAGAACTGACCTCCATTGACGACGAGCGAAGCAGCACCGGACAACATTGTGCGGTCTTGAAGATGGTTCTGCGTAGGAAATGGTGGAGAACAGCCCACTAGAGCCAAACTGAAGAATTCACTGAGACTTCATTCGAACAACCACAGACTAATTTACAATCAACAAATTCACAAGTCATTGGAATCAATTGTTCTCCATGATCTTTTCAGTTCATACATTATCATTTGTCTATCAGGTGGATGTCAAACTCTCATGATCTCTAGAATCACTGATCAAGAGATAAACAATCTTCTTTGACTACTCAGCAAGCTAGAAGCAATTGGTACCAGCAAGATCAATTACACTTGTCAACCAGTAGATCACTCATTACTCCATTTACAGCATTGAATTCAAAGTCTTAACACAACAAAAATACCTTATGTTTCATGTAACAAAGGCAAGCGTAACCTGGAAGCTTATCATAACAAAGAACACTTCTGAAGGTTACCCCCTGAACTTTTGTAATAAAATGACAGAAGCCAGCAGTAAAGTTGTCTGTAAATGTTGCTACTGCTCAAAACAATCAATCAACTTCAAGTTCACAACAGACTGATATATTCCCATCAGAATTCTCAGCTCGTTCATTCAACCACTGCACATTTCTTTCATCCGCAACAGCCTAAAGCTTTTCTACTGTAATTGACTCAGGCACCAATGAACGCAGAAAAACTCATTTAGTTGAAGAAGGAGCTCAAAAATTAGTCTATGTTTGTGAAGACCCCCACACACTCCCCAAAAGAGTAATGGAAACTAGCTTTCAAGTGACATATCAAAGAAAAAAGAGGCTTGCATTCTGATTTGTCACTTGAGCCTGAGGCCAAGTTATCAATGGTTTTTTGTGGTGTCACCACGTGGAAGAGCCCCAGGCCTGTGTCTCCCAGTTGGATTTTTCTGGAAAGCCCTGACAGACAGATCCCACCAACTGTGTAGCTTCCAAGGGCTCAATTTGCATAATGTATTTCTGGACCAGGACAAGCTCAATCTAGTCATACAGCATAGGGAACCAATGTTGGTCCATCAGCTTTTGAATGGAGGCCATTCAAAGTGCTAATGCCCTTAACAATATTGGACTCTTACAGCTGCATGTATTGAGTCAATACATACCTTGCAGCAACGGAGGTCCAGCTACGCTAGTAGCGTAATTCTGCTATGGCTAACAGGTTTCCTCTGGCTTTTAGCAGATGTAGCGCTATCGCTATGCACCTGGCCACTATGCTGCATTACAGCGCTTTTTAGCGGAAAAATCAGCTAAATAAAAGCGGTGTAACACAGCGTAGCGGCCCTACAAGGCCACTAACACTACAGCGCTATTGGGCTTCAAAAAAGGCTGCTACACTGCGCTTTTTTTGAAAAAAGTGTGGTGTAGCGTAGTGGCCCACCGTTGCAAGTTGCAGGGTTTGTTTGGCTCCCTCAATGTATTCCATTATTATAAGGGTTTTTGACACATAATCCCCCCCCAAAAAAAAGAGAATGTACGACCCAATCAATGCCCATTCAAGGGGCAAGCTGGGTTGCACCTGCAAGTTCTCTGTTGGGGTTGGGGCCCGGTCCCATGTCAATTGTATACAAATGAACTGGTGGAAGATACAACATCCACCAGCCTGGTTTCTATTTGGTGGGAGGGACAGACTGTACCTGACCATCAAGGAGGAACCCTTCTTGCCAGTTGGTATTGTCTGTACCCTCTGCTGAGGTGGATTTCTCATTGGCTGGCAAGTACAGACCCTACCAACCCACCAAGGAGGCTTCCTCCCTGGTGGTTGGAGTAGAATGTGCCTACCTTCTGAGGAGGGAATCTTCTTGTCAGCTAGGTGTTTTCTATACCCTCTACTAAGAAGGGTTTCTCCCTGGTGGGTTTGTGCAGTTTGTACTGGCCAGTCAAGGAGAAATCCGCCTTGGGAGAGGGTACAGACAGTACCTAACTGAAAAGAATGATTCCCCTTGGAGGTTAGGTACAATCTGTGTATCCTACCAAGGAGGAGCCCTACTTGGTGTGCTGGTGGAGTTTGTACCTTCCACAAGGTGCATCATTGGAAATCAGCCCACAACCCCCAATGTTGATGAGGAATTTTCAGGTGGAACCCACCTTGCCTGCTGACCATAAATCATGCGGGTGGTTGCATATTGAAACCCCTGTTATAGTATTAAATTGATTTAGCACTTCCAGTGGAAGTGCTGAACTTGCATAATACCATAACTCAACTTCCATGGTGGAGATGCTCTGAGTCCAAGTTTTCTTCAACACACAACATGCCAATTAGAATGAAGATTAATGGAAGACTTACCTTTTCCATCTGCAGCCCCTACAGATCTTAATTTAGAAGCAGAAAAGCCAAATTTTTAGCTTTTCAACTGCAAATGAGCTCTGGCATCTAGCTGTACAGGGGGGCTGTAGATTGGAGGGAAGTCATCCAATCTCTGAGGCCCTGTTTGGCACAGTCATAAATATTGGTGTAATATTGAACATTCAATTTGATAAAAACCAAACTGTTGGCACAAATATAACAAAATTGGTATAGAAAGAAAGACTGCTACCTGCTTCATCATTTGTGACATCAGAATGGGCATGTGAGGCTGTCATTAGCATCTCAATATTAATATTACAGTTGAAAAAGATATAAAGGGTAATATTGCTATTATGGTGCTAGAGATTGTCCAATACATGGATTCATATCTTTTCAATGATGGAGCAGGTGAACAATTTTCATTCTATACCAGTTTTGTTACATGTTTATTGAAAGTTTGGGTTTTATTGATTTCAAGGTTCAATATTACACCAATATTTATGACTGTGCCAAACAGGGCCTGAATTTCATGGGTCTCTTGAAAATATTTGAAATATTTTGGATAATCCACAATGAATGAATTTTTTTTTCACAGAAATGAAAATGAGTTTTGCCCTCTTATTTTTCCATATCATGCTTTGGAATTCACTTTGCTCTACTTCAACAAGACTCAAGAATTGAAGTGTGGTGGTTGAGTCCCTGGAATGGAAGACTTCCCTTCGCCATCTTCAGCCCCTGCAGAAAATGGTGGACAGATACGTTACGTTGTGTTACGGCAGGCTAGTTGGAGAACGTAACTTTTTCAAAGTTATCTTTTATTTTTATTTTTGTAACATAACTAAAAAAATTGTAATTTCAAGTAACGTATCTTAAAAAAAATCTTGGTAACATAACTTTGTTTGGGATGGTATTATGTTCAGAAAAAAAATTCAATTCAAATTGCATATAGCTTAATGGTTAATCTATCCCACCTGGAGGGTGTAGATGTCAAGGTTGGGGGTTCAATCCTCACACTGAAGCACTTTTGACCTGGCTTGCTGTGGGAAGAACAGTTCAAATATAATTGTTTCAAGTCAAACTGAGCAAATACCTTGCTCAATTGAACTAAACAATCAAAATGAACTGCCTTTCCCAGAAAGTTATGGCTAAGTTATCCAAATTTGGACAAAAAGTAACGTAACCTTAGTTTTTCTGAAAAAAGCTGGGAATGTAACTAGTGAAAAATAATGGCTTTTTGCCCAACGGATATTGTAACTGGGTTATAGATATCTGTAACAGGCAGATAACGTAACTGTAAAGGTTATGTTACAGTCAGAGTTCTCCATTTGGAGAACTTATCTGCCCACCATTGCTGCAGATCTTGATTTAGAAATCAAAAAGCTAAAATTTTAGCTTTTCAACTGCAATTAAGCTCTGGCATCTGGCTCTACAGGGGGGCTGTAGATTGAAGGGAAGTCATCCAATGTAAATTTTTGTGTCTATATTCCCTCCTTTTGGATGTATAATCAATGATTGATGTCATTATGATGCACAACTGTATCTTAATATTTCATGTGGCACACTGGAGGACTTCCTGCAGGATCTACAGCCCCTGTAGATTCTTAATTTGAGGCTGTAAAACTAAATTTTGGCAGGGAAGATTGGATTTAGCCCTGTAATTTAGACTTTACAGCCCCTGTAGATGGCCATGGGAAGTCCTCCACTGGTTATCAACTTGTTTTCAGGACTCAGTTTTCTCCTATCATCAATGTTTTACCATCTAGAACTCATTCGTAATTTAATTTCGTGGTTCTGGAAAAAACCTCAGCTTGATCAAATACATGCTTTGTGTATGTTAAAATTGTGACTATGTCTAGACTTTGATTGCAACCATCAAGCGTAGCAATATCGTTTGAAGCAGTTCTCGCAAGAGGAAGAGCGACCCATGCCCAAGCGGTTTCTTTTCCGATCGATTAATCCGCAGGAAAGACAAGTCGGCCAATCCGAGTCCACTTGGTTTTCAATATTCTTCGGTTTGGTAATTGATTCCATGACTGATTCAAGAAATGAATTTGAATCCTCTTTCGAATACTACAAACAAATATCAACAGAAAACTCAAAAATCTCTCAGCCCATCATGAACTATCCTTTTTTTGTGGAGGGGGGGACTTCTTTAAAATGATCATTCAACTTAACCTCAAGTTTAAACGTCGACGTATTAGTCAAATAACCGGTCTGGGAAGGACTATTTGGGAGGTATATCACCAATGGATACCCACCATTTCCTTGCTTGTTTGGGGCGTTACAACCAAAAAATGTTGGCCGTGAAGAAAAGCCTGTCACGCGGAAAAATTGATCTAGCTTCATGTATTCATCAATGGATATTGGTGAGTAGAGCCTGACCTTTGTCTTCCCAAACTTTCGAATCAAGTGGAACAGGTGGGAAATCGGCTGTACCAGCAGGCAATACCTTATGAACACGTAGGAAGGTATTGATCATAACTTTCCCATTAGGCCAACCAGACCCAATCGCACTACTTTGATTTTTTGGGAAGAACAGTATTCAAGTCAGTGACACTGTGATGAAAACAAATTTCACAATTCATGGGTCTCATGTGCACCTTGATTGCGAATCACCTGACGCGTCGGCTGCCAGGATTACATCTACCTGCCTTTCTGGTGTTAGCAGAGGATTGAATGCTATGTTCTCGCCGTTTTCGCCTACAAGCAGGTCACCCACAAAAAAAAGTGATGCTTAAACAAATGGTATGGGGAAATGGCTGGGGCACCAGACTGGACTTACCGCCATCGACGATGACCAGCTCGTCAGACTCCGAGCGATCAAACCCGATCGGGCCATTAACACCTCTGAATGGATTCGGATATCGGGCCGTGAATGAGCGGTCCAAAGCAGCATCTGCAATCCTTTGAATCATCTTCTTGAACACGGAGCTGTACTTGGCCGGTACACCTGTTACAGCATTGAACACCTGGTGAGGTTTTTTTATTTTTTGATGAATAGGCAAAGGGTATAGGAAGATTAAGTGTTTGACATTCAATTAATTGATACGTGCGAAAAAAAAAAATCGGAAAAACATCTAACGCAACTGTTGCAGAACTCCCCATGATAAAGCTTAACTGATCGAATCCATGCACGCATTTCTTGTCGGGATCAGGCGGTGGAGATTTGTTCGCAAAACTTGAGGGGATGAAGGGTTTCCCAGAATCAAGACTTGTACCCAAGAACTCGGAAGGTATAAAAGCGCTTAATTGCGGATCAAAGCTCCCAAATTCGAATGGAGAATACTCGTATACCGGCGCTGAAAATGGTATGTATGCCGAGCCTGAGACTGGCGCCGAACTAGAGTTGAACTCCGATGCATGTAGTGGCTTGTGGTCACTGACTATTATGAGCAGGGGTACCTGAAACTTTTGAAATCTTTCCATCTTGCGCAAGCCCGAAATGAGATCTCCGGCACCATGTGCTGTCGTTGGCGAATTCGTATAAAAATCTGCGGGTGAGTTTATCAACATAAAATAAGCGTAAGTTTTCTGCTTGGTCATGAGATTTACTTGTAATGTCTTCTATAAAACTAACTATCCGGAGTCGTTCCAGGTAGAAAATGGTACCCCACCGCTCGCCCCCACAAGTCAGTCAACGAGATATTATAGCCAGCTTGCTTCTTGAGGTTGGAGGTGTCGTGTATCTGATCAAGAAACTGTCCGCTTCTAATCACATTGATTCCACCTGGTAGCACTAAATCTTTCTCCAGTTCCCAATCCGAAACTAATTGAGATACTGGGGGATAATTACTAGCAGCAGCAGAGGTGACCAGCCAGCTACCACCACTCAGCCCGACGACATAAGATGACAATTGAAACACCCCGCGAATTGGGCTTGCATCCGTCCTTGCGTCACTAGCGATGTTGTCCTTTTTTTTTTCAAATATTTGAGACCCTTTTAGTAAATCTTTGCTTGAATAAAAGATCATAAAAAGCATGTTATATACATACAGTGCTTGCATGAGTCCAGCCGCGTACAATGCCGCCCGTAGTCCACCTCCAGAAAAAGCGATCCCAAGCACAGGCCAATCATGGTTTTGAGATATGAGTGCAGTGGACTGATAACCGGTTGCCTTACCGGGTCCGTTGGTGAAAAATCCCGCCAAAGTGGTTCTGTCACTGCCTTCCGTCCTTTGCGATACTCCTCCTCGCCAGGCGATAACGTTTGGTTGTTTTCAGTCGAAGAGCCAGCTAACCTTAAGATATTTTGGTTTGTTGGACATTCAATGTTCACTGGGGCGTATGAAGGCACACTGGCCGTCAATTCTTGCCCACTAACCTTCGCATTCCGATTTGCCAGGAAGAAGCAACAAAACGAGAGGATTGGTGAACATGATAGTAGCGCCCGTTTTGGTTTCCGAAACATAGTATTCTAAGGGTTGAAGAAAGTGGCTAGACGATAATGGTGGAAGCAAAGGCTGGAAATCAACCAGAAGCTTTTATAATTATTCTGGGGTGATCGCGGTCATGTCACACGACCCGTACATACAATTTGATGGCAGCCAGAGAGTAACATTGAGGGAAAACTGTGCTTCTGGAAGGCTGATTATTCTAAGCGGTTGACAGTCAGCCAAGAAAGCTTCTGCTGGCGTAGTAATCAAAGCAGCCGATGGGTCTTGGGCGGTGATGGAGAATTATCATAGCATTTGGAAAGAATCATCAATGTCAGAGATACATACAAGGGCTTGTAGAAGGCGGATCTGGAAACGATGTAGGGTACATACTAGGGTTGCTGCTGACAAGTCACCACACGCTCTCATTCGCAAGGCTATATTGATCATGCTACATGCATCTACACCCTTGACTCTTGGGATATACTTGGGCACACGAACACATTGAACCACTGATTTTTTTGAAGTACACAATTGGAACTAGAACGTTGGGCACCATTCCAGCAGGCGGAGTCCGTACATGAACACCGAGCCTGGTACGTCATACCTGATTAATGACGGAGCATTATCCATTGGTGGGTACCCAGAAAATCTACCATCCTCAAACCATCTTTCAAAACTGCCTCCTAAAGACTTCAAATGTTGTGGTGTTCCAGGAGAAATCCACTCAGCTTACTTGATGGATTCATTGCAACCATGCTGTAGTTCCTCACAAGGTTGGATCAGTTTACAAATAGTCGGGTGGATCGATGAGTATTTGTCATGATCACACCACAGTTTTTGATATGTAGTTCAAGAACAACATTTTTCTTTCGGTTTTCCATTTTCACAAGAGACGTCTTTTGAATCATCACTATATAATAAACAGTAGATAATGAGAAACTTCTTCATCTTTTTTGGACCACTGATCATTCCAAGTGCTTTTTAACCATCCAGCTTGTCTCTCGCAAAGGCTTTGGGCCATCATGTGATAGCGAAACATCAAAGTGAGAAACTGGTAGAGGAGAAATTAATGATCACTAGTAGACAAGTGACATCAGCTCAACTTCAATAATCTACCCCTGAAGCATCCAGTTGGTGGCAGGTTAAGCTCTCTTGCAAAGCACAAAGGGGCCATGTTAGTTAGCTGGTAGTGTAATTGTAGCAGAGACAGAGCTAAAGCCAAAGCTTCGTGATGTCACCTGACATCAAGTGATGATTTGGTTTTTCATGGTACTTCAATGACTAAAAATTGATCAACATAAGTGAGTTTCTTGATAAAAAAAAAGTGTTTTGGGAGCACCTGTTAAAGCTCTTGGTCAGAAGCATCCAGATTATCAACTCAAACTTTCAAGGTTCTGGGGGATTATTGGGTTTTCACAGGCATGTTGAAAAGCACTACTATATTGTGACTTTCAACAACCATTCATTGCCTAAGGGGGTTTCTTTTTTTCCCTAATGATATTTGTTTTGTACTTTGAAGGGCTATGGTGTGGTCCCTTCAATATTTTCTGTGTATGTACAGTCACTAGCCCAGAGTCTTTGATTCAACATTTGTCTTTGCAAAAGCTCACACCACAAACTTAAAACATGAGACTAGCTAAAGGGGTAGAAAATAAGTTCTAAAGAATCAATAAGACATCAAAAACAAGGAAAAATAAAGAAATGAAAAGTGTGAAAATTATTCCATTTATTGCAATTTTCTCAAAAGATTGAGTACTTTTCAAACTAAGCCAAGAAAATCAGAGAGAACAGTATGGAACGTGAAAAGAATGTTGAAAAAACTTTTTTTCAAAACCATTTGAAAATATCACATTGATAAAATAAACTGGCTCCAATTGGTGTTGATTTGGGATGCAATGCCTGAGTTCTTTTTGAAATTGGTCACTCCAAAAAAACATTTACAATGTTTCAAAAAAAACCATTTTTTATCATGAGTGGTTTACAAAGTTACATCAACTAGGTTTTACATAAAAACACAGATTGCACACTTTTGGGGACCTGTTGGATTGAGGCCTTGTTTGGAAGCAATATAATCCGGATTCTGTGACATCTGATCAAGTTTTGGAAGACCTGATCAGATGTCACATATAATGTCAGGCAAAAATCCACATGTGTCCCCTGGATTATTTTGGTTCCAAATGAGGCCTGGGCCACCAGCCCCTCAATCGGAGGGCCAGTGACCTATGGCTGGCATGTGCCCGTCGCGAAGCAAGCCTCCAAAGGAGGGGCTTGGGACTAATGTCCCAAGTTTGGTGTGAGAGCTGAAGCAAGTGTGGCAGGAGAAAACTTGCCTCCCCTTTCAAGCTATCTTCCTCTACAATTTTTGGGCTGCCGTTTGGACCATTGGAAAGGCCTTGATGACCCCTACCCGTAGGTCCAAAACAGATCCGTCACTCCCCTCTATCACCTTCGAAAATAAGACGGGAACTTGGGACTTTTCCATCCCGGAAAGCCTGTACAAGGGAAAAAAAGCCCAAATACAGCTTTTCATACAAGTAGCTTCCCACCTAAATGGCAGAATCCCCCTTCCTTTGATGGCAAGGAAGGGATATAAATATTGGTCAGCCATTGACAGTGAAGGCAGCACTGGAATGACAGCATTCCAGCCTATTAGGGCCTCTTCACCGCACCATTGTAAGTCACCTGGTTGGGCAGGATTAACCTTCTGATTGAAAAAGTGTCATCAAATTGGCCTCAAGCCAAATTTGGGACATTAGTCCCAAGCTCCTCTTTTGGAGGCTTGCTTCGTGAGTGGCACCCACGCCAGCCATAGGTCACCGGCCCTCCAATTGAGGGGCTTGTGATAAGCTAGCCTGGGCCATATGTATGAGAGGTCCCTGCCAAATTTAGTGCTTTTATGTCAGTATCAATTTTGAAACTGGTAATTGTTGTCACCTGCCTGTGCTCTCTGAATTTTTCTACTTGGTTTGTAAAGTATCGAAGAGTCTTAGAAGTTTGCAATCAATTGATTCTAATTTTTTTTATTTTTCATGTTTTTTTTATTGCCACACGCATTCTTGGGGGATTTTTGTCCAATCCTGTAGCCACTCTGATGACTTCAGTTCATGCTGCGAACTCAAAAATGATAAGCCAAAAATCTTGGCTTGTGGCTGCACATACAACTAATTCTTATGATGAAGATCACTTTTTCCTCCACAAGTGTCAGTATCCACCTTACCTAGTTTGCATGCCCAGCAAAAAAGTTATGTATGAACCTCCCACAAGTATGTGGGGCTGAAAAATAAAACCAAAATTTCCAAAAACCAGTGAATTGCGCAGGGAATTAGTTCAGAAGATTTAAGATTGTTAGAATTAAGGCCCTTTTGACAAACTGGTCTTTTTGCTCCAGAAACACAATTCAGAAGAAAAATTGCATATCTCTTCAAAATTCAACTCAAGTTAGAACCAGACAGACCTGTCCGCACTCCCCGAACGAAGCTTTGTTTTTGCCCCCAATGCAAGACCACCACAAAAAAAGAGACATTGTGCTAGTGGTCGAAACCACAAGAAGGAAAAACAAGATATCAATCAACCCTCATCAAGAATCACACCGGAAAGATAACTCAAGCTACAAAGAAAGATTAAGAGAAGGTAATGCGGGGATAGATACAATAGTTTAATGCGAGATAATCCTTCTATTATGATGCAGTGAGAAAGTGTCCATACCGTTCACATGAGTTTCAAGGAGGGGAGGGGGCAGAAAAGCAATGGAGGAAAAGATGGTAGCGACAAGAGCGATTGAAGAGGTAAAGGGAGAGTGGGTTAAGAGAAACAGAAATAAAATGACTAAATCAACTGAAACAAAAACGTTTGAAGCAATTTTCACAGACACTAGAGCGGGGAACTTTTTGACGACTTCTAGAGCGGTCGATCAGTGCACACGATAGACAAGTGGGCCATCCTGGGTCACCATCTTTCATGTTTGGCAGCCTAGGAGTGGTGGTAGATTCCATAACCGACTTCAAGAACGCGCTCGACTCCTCTTTCGAATACTACATGAAAAAGAAAAACTGGTTAGTTTCAAATATGAAAGTTGTTGTTTTTTTTTTTGCTGTCGGACTTAACTTGTAATTTGAAAGTGGAGTAGTTTGTGAATGGGGGTGATTGAGTGGGACTGTTAGGAAGATAGACCACCAATGGATAAAGAGCTGGACTACCAGACGAGCCGACGGGGGTTTCGCAGCCGAAGAAGGCAGGGCGAGAAGTAAGACCTGTGGAGAGAATAATTTGGATGTCAATCTCTTTGCTCCCCAGATAGAACCACCTAAAAAAAAAAAGAAAGTTCTAACTAACCCTGTTGCACCCAGATTTTCGAGTCGAGTGGGACAGATGGAAAATGCGCTGTACCGGCGGGCAAGACCTGAGTGACGCGAAGGAAAGTATTAATCATACTAGCCCCATTAGGCCAGCCAGCCCCATTGACGCCGCTGAGAAATTTCGGTGACAGCGAAGCAGTCAGTGTCTAGTTGAGAATAAAATATACGGGTAATGAGAAAAGATAATATACCTTGAGTCAGAATCAAATGAGGCGTCGGCTGCGAGGATCACATCGACTTGTCTGGCTGGAGCCAGGAGAGGATTGAGTGCAAGATTCTCCCCATTCTCACCTACAATCAAAACAGAACTCGGCAAAAGAGCAAACACGCCGTAAATTCAGATATTGCAAAAACTTACCTCCATCCACAATCACTAACTCGTCCGTAGTCGAACGGTCAAAGCCAGACGGCCCATTAACCCCTCCAAACGGATTTGGGTATCGAGCTGTCAATTTCTTTTTCTCTATGCTACCGGAAAGCTTGCCCACCATCGTCTGAATGACAGATCTATATTTAACTGGTAGAGAAGTTAAAGCATTGAACAGCTTTTAAAGCCAAGATCAAAAAGTTAGTCATATTTAAAGAATGAAAAGCTGCGTTCAGAACAGGCATCACTCAACTGATGCAGAACTTCCCATGACAAAACTCAATTGATCAAATCCACGAACGCAAAGATTTTGTGGCGAGGGTTTGAGGGCATTGGAGACGGATGACGGGATAAATGGTTTACCGGACCTAAGACTAGTACCCATAAATTCAGCAGGGATGAAAGCGCTAAGCTGGGGGTCGAAGCTACCAAATTCGAAAGGCGAGTATTCGTAGACAGGGGCGGAGAGTGGCACATAGGTAGAGCCCGAGACCGCCAGACTTTTGGGGTTACCAGCCGACTCGTCAGCCGGTATATGATTACTAACGATTATCGGAATCGGTGCCTGAAACTCTTTCATCGCTTTTGTGCTTCGTAAACTGGACAATAACATGCCCGCTCCATGTGCTGTCGCCGGCGAATTAGTGTGAAAGTCTTTGTGTGTAGAAACAAGTACCCAATGTCAATCTACAGCTCAAGATGGAATCAGCAGAGAGCCAAATGTGAATGAAAGGACTGACTTTGACGGGTTGTTCCTGGCAAAAAATGGTATCCTATGGCGCGACCCCAATGATCAGTGAGAGAGATGTTGAAGCCAGCCTTCTCTTTAAGCCGGACGGTGTCGTGAAGCGCGTCGAGGAATCGTACACTCCTGATGGGGTTGAGCCCGCCAGGTATGACCATGTCTTTCTCAAGCTGCCAGCCCGAGACCATCTCAGATACGATTGGATAGTTGTTTGCAGCCGCAGAGGCAATCGGCCAGCTTCCGCCACTAAGACCAGTAACATATGTTGCCAAGGAACTTACACCTCGGAGAGGGCTAGAGCTCGACCTTGAATCTCTGAAATTAAATAAAAATTCAGTCAAGCTCTCAGCTGTTTTCGTTGAATGAGCGAAGACACTCACAGAGCTTGCATGATACCGGCAGCATATAATGACGCGCGTAAACCACCACCGGAATGTGCAATTGCAAGAAGAGGCCAATCATTTTGATTTTGAGTGACCAAAGGAGATGACTGGTATCCAGTAGCCTTACCGGGTCCATTGGTAAAGAATTCACGCCAAAGGGGATCAACCACTGATTTCCGACCACGACGATAGGTAGCCTCGGCCTGTGACAAGGTTTGGTTACCTCCAACGGGTGAGCCTGCAAGCCGTAGAAGTTGTCCGCTCGAGGGACATTCGACACTCTGGGGCGCGTATGATGGTACGCTAGCAGTCAACACTTGGCAGTTGACCTCCGAAGTCGGGTCGAGTAGGAATACGAAAAAAAGGCGGATCAATGGTAGGTATCTAGAAAGTGACATCTTTGTGGCTGGAATTATCCACGGAATTTTCAGCTGGCGGTAATGAATCAAGCAATTAGCGAGACCTGTCTGCCGGGAAAATAATGTCAATTGAAAAGAAAAGGTGGAGTAAGTTGGGTATGACGACTGGAATGTTGGAAGAGAGAGGAACAATGTATTTATTTATTTTTGAATAGGATGTGTTAGGTTGTATTCTCAATCATAGAGTTCTCATTGAATCGAGGTGTATCTACATTTGTGGGTATTTGTAATTACCAGAATTACCTGATCACCAGCTGAGTCTTCCCAAACGAGCCCTGAGAGGCGGTTGTTAGCATGGTGGTAGGGTAACTTACTTGAGAAAGACGAGCAAGAAACAGGGCCTTGAACCTTCAAGTCCAAGTGCAATCCTTCCCAAAGAAAATACCCTAGTAGACGGCAGGAAGTTGCAAGTGAAGCAGGATATACAGTATAGCGCAATGTCAAGCTTGGGCCGGCCTGTGACACAATCTCAAGTCGACAAAGAGTCTTGAGAGCAGCTTGTATTGGATGACAGACCAGACCTGAGGGCACATTGATCTGAAAATGGGCACAAGTATTACAACAACCTGACTTTAGCCCGCGGAGGTGACACTGGGAAACTAATCAGGAGGCCGTACAAACACCGATGCGCCAAAAATGAAGATTTCGGCGTCGGTCGGCTAACTACATAGAAGACACGCGCTATGTGTGTAAGTGTGTTCAGAGAAAAAAGACCGAAAATAACGATGGGCGCTCACGAAGTAGACCTTACAATCGTCAAGAGTAACTCCTGGAGTCCTGTGTGTAGCAGCATGTAGCATGAGTTGAGCCGAAGCGGGAAGTTCGGAGCCCAAGTCCACCCCCACCAACAGACACTCGACCACATGACAAAATATCTGAGGGGCTGAGCGTGTTTGTATGAGTATCTTTGCCGATGGAACTTATGTTTCCTGACCAACACCCTCTTCAAACTGCTTCAAGAAAACAACACCATCACTTCCGACCCGATAACTTAACCCTATATGTAACACACATAACCAATTCCTGGATATCATTCTTGCCAAGCCCCGTTGCCAGTACGAGCCTAACAAAGCCTCTCTGTGTCTCACAGAGAGGCTTATGAGTAATACCAGTTTATTGGCTTGAGTCCCGAGTGGGTTATGTGCTAAAAACTGCCTTTTTGCAATAATCCCTCAATACAGATCAATCCAGCCCAACCCGGGCATCGCCGAGGGGACCACGCTGTAGCGCTTGATGTTGCACTGAGTTTGCACCGTCCCAGTTTGCTGCTACTCCTAAGAGGCGAGCTCCCCTGACTGCTCAAAAACCCTTGATTTTCCTTTATTTCCAACTTTACGACTGTATTCTGTGGCTGAAACGTGAGGAATACCAGCCAATACAGGTATAAAATCATGGCAAGGCACCTTACAAGTTGGGCATTCTGGCGGGTTCAGGGAAGGGATCAGGCTTAAAAATTTGATAGGATTGTAGAGGGGATCAATGCCGTCATTTGGACAGTTTGGCAGAGGGTGTTGTGACCTAGGTCACATAGTCTTCTCGGCTGCGGCTCAGCCTGCCGGAGGAGACTACATCGGTCTCCTCGGGCCACACACACTGTGACTACTATCAATATATACCAAATCATCGGTTTAAGTTACTACAGAGGGATGGGGTCATCCTAAGGTGTAGTAAATGATGTCTCAAAATAGCTACCACCAAAACTGGCTAAATCGAGTCTCAGGACTCAAGCAAAGAATCCTGTATTACTCACAAGTCCCTCCCTGCGGTTGGCGCTGTGCAATGTGAGGTCACTCATATGCCAACATCAGCCGCGTACAGCAGGGAAATGGGGCTTGTGTTAAGTTTGTTGCCAGTACTACTCACATCTTCATACTCGACAGCATTTTCCTTCTGCAATAATTATCTCTTCATCTCCCATCTCCCATGAAGGTTCTTTCTATTGCCGTCTCATTTTCAGCTACATAGTCAGTCCATCTTTATTTATACAGATGTGCCACCCTAACTTAACTAAGTCCCCTCTGGGAGGAGGGCCCTTGCCAGAGGGGACTTATGACTTATATCACATTCCTGAATCCTCGTGCAAGAGGGATGTGAAATTTCACTGAGAAGCTGTAACTTTTCTTGGCAATCATCATTGCCTTGTCATCTTACCTCAAAAAAAAAATACAAAATTCACATGGCTGTACCACCACTCTTCTAGCTACCTTGTGTATTTTTTTGGCAATTTTTGGCCTCCTCTGATCATCATCAAGTGGTGAAAGAAGGAAGAAAGAACTCAAAAAACAAATGTGCAAAACACATTGGACAGCCAAGGAAAGTATGTACTTGTCCGACTGGGAACTTTGAGCGGGCCATCCAAAAGGACAGGGATAGCCATCTTTGAGTCAGGATTGTGCAAGAATGGCCTGATCAATCTAGGCCAATTTTTTGATAGATTGACGGCAAGATCAAGGCCTATCAATGGTCGAAAAATTGCTAAAATTGTTTGATGGGGGCGGAGTAACAAGGGGGTTTTGGTGTTTACCACCAAAACCCCAATACCGCTCACGCCAGAATTCTGACATAAGTCACAGGTGCTCCGCGGAGTACCGGCTCCTCCCGCCAAGGGTGTTTGTGTGTTAAGTTAGTGTGCCACCCAAATGTTTTGGGCCCAACACTTTTCATCACAAAAGTTCACACCACAAACTTGTGGTCATGAAAATGGCAACAGATGTGGAAAATAAGCTCTAATGAATGAATCAGACATTTAAACAAGGAAAATTAAAAAATAGTGTGACACAGAACAAAGCCAATCTGGTCATGAAACCTAAAGAAGTCTGGTGTTGGACTGTTAGCACTGCCAAAATTATTAGCTAGGTTGAGGTTATCCTGGTTAAACTGGGATACACTCAACCCAGGATTTCCAACTTGCAGAATATAAATGGAAGATTGGGGACTTCTCCACCAAAGTCTACACTTTATATATCCAACTGGGAACACTTTCACCCATCTGTGGCCGCACAAGAAATCTGCTTGTCACCCTTAGTTTTGAGTTTGATGTCAGCCTAATGCAGATATTTTACAATCCTTTCATTAATCATACTTTTCCAAAATTCTCACCACCAAAACAACTGAATGTCTTTTTGTCTAAAATACAAAAGGAAACACCAGGGATGATTTCATGGCACTGGAATGCAAGTGCCACTGCATGTGTTTTTCCCAGAACCCTGCACAATGCATCCTACATGTGATGCTTATGTTCAACATGAAATAATGGTGATGTGAGGAATGATTTGTGGACAACATGTTCTGAAGTGAACCACAAGTATAACTGATATCCAAATGATCATAATTATAATTTTATGATAATTGAATCCACAAAACATGTAGAACTGATGCTGAGCTCAATCCTATATTATCATTTTCTGAATTGTTATGTGGACCAATCATCATGGGTCCATTTTGTAACATCTTACACAATAACTTCACACAAAGTTTTCCATTCATCATCATATGCAGAAATGTGCTGATCAAAAAGTGTATACCAACCATCATGATGATTTTGTGGCACTTTCCAGCTGATTTTTCATCTGACTATCTTGAAAAGTTTTTTGTTTTGAAATTAAATGATTGAGATGTATTTATCACAAGGATTCCAATCACCTATTTAGGATATCTGACATAAATTTAGAGCTTCAATTTCCTTCAGCAGTTTAAATTTGAATATGTTTTACAAAATCATATACATCCCCTGGTCTGTAGATTTGCTGAATTCCTGTTTTTTACCAAAAGAAATTGAATTTTCATTGGAAACAGTCTATCATCCAATTTTTATCCAAGAAATTGTCAGAATCCAAAATGTAAGTTGTGCACTATGGGAATTGAACCCATGACCTCAAACTTCATGAGGGATGCTTTAACCACTAAGCTAAGTGCGCTGTTGCAGGTTATGTCTTTTATCTAACCTATTACCAAAGATAATGCTTGTATGTCCTGGTATCAAGTCTCATATGTGTTTGCAAAGCTTGTCATGTTACCAGGGTGAAGAATTGTAATCCATTGGGTGTCAGTCTGCATAGAGCAGATTTTTACTACAACAGAAATCTGATTACTTACCCTCTTCATAAAAATGAGCAGGGGACCTGCTAGCAGTTGGCCTCCGGAACACTTCTCTTTTCATTGAATTTTTACTTCAATATTTTGCCAGATCATTTTTTCAGTCACTGTGCATTGAACATGATTTAGATTTCATTTATTTTGATAGTGAACTCAGGCCACCAGTTGTGCCAGAGTTGCAAGAAACCAAATCCCATCAGTCACCTTTTTCTTTTTTTTTTGGTGCTTGGTGCATGCTTGTTACAAATTCTGTGACATCTGGATGGCACTCTATTGTACAGCCGTACAATAGGGCTCCATACAGATTTAAAAATTATTTACAGGCCTGTGACAGTTTTGGAAGGCTGTTTGTGCTGTTTTAACCACAAAAAGGTTATAATGGGACACCTTGATCACAAATCCGAGCAATCCTCTGCTGAAAAGGTTGGTCCTAGGCAAGAAATGCACATATGGGGGTATGTTGAGAACAAATTCTTCATATTTCAAAATTATGATAAATTGTGGGACAAACCATGATGAATTGTTTCATCTCAAAAATGATAGATGGTGAATTCAGTTCTTTGCCAAAACCAAAGTGTATTCAGGTTTTGTTTCCTCAAATAAAATTAAAGAAAAAACAATTTTGTTGGCTTTTATCATCAAAAAAAGTGTACAGGTTTAAATAATAATGACAACTTTAGAACCATGATTGTTTTGGTATCATTTCAGGTTTGTATGCTTCATGATTTTGGCTTGAGTTCAACATAACATCACGTATACATTAAGCAACATAAGCTATGTGATTCTGGGTGACTTGGAACTGAATTTCAGTTGAACACACAGTTTGATTGTGACTATCTTTTAACACACTTCAAACCACAGAGGAGGTATGAGTTGTACATTGGCACCCATCTATGGGTGCCATGAAATCATCCCTGGTGAAATTCATGTGAGTGCTTTCATCAACATTGCCATTGGCTATAATCTCTTATAATTCCCCAAGCTTGGCAACTGGAAAATTGTTATGGAGTATAAAAACTACATGATTTTATTGATAAATTCAAAAGCCAGACTGGAATGAAATAAACAAGTCAGAAAAAGATACAGGAAACAATAAAAAATAAAAAATATGAAATTATAAAAATAAACAAAGAATTATCACCTCTGAATGACATAAAAGACAAGAATAATCAAAAGACAAAGAAGACTGGAGAAAATGAGAAACAGGAAGTGGCTGAAAAGAAATACAAAGGAAGTGAGCAAAATAAAATGAGTGAAGAAGATCTGGGTTGATTTGATGTTGCTGAATTTCTTTCTCACCAAATATGTTGATGGCTATTGGGGATGAATTGATGATGATTGACAAAGTTTTCGAAATTAGATTAACTTTGACTGAAGTAAGTGAATAAAAGAATAGTAGTCTTGAGTTTGAGATGTGGAGCGTATGAGAAAGGAATAATCTCACAGGAAAGGCTCAATAAGGTGGGACAGATAATGAGGTAGGAGAACCAATGATTTTCACAAGAAAATCACTTGGCTTAGGGTGCCAGAAGCTTGGAGAGGACAAAATCCTTGTTGTTGAGAAATTTACTCTTTTCTGATATCAAGACAACAATGTGTGAGATTTTCAGATTTTTATCTACAGACATCTTAATTAAGAGCCCTATCAAACCACACATTTGTTCTTGGATTTCATCAGGGTTCATTTCCAACATGATTTTACCATCCTCTGATGAAAGGGGGATCTGGATGTCTACAGCCTACAGGTCATATAGGATTCCCATGTCCCATATCACATCTTGTTTCATTTTCAAGCTTGTAAAAACAAACCACAATTTACTTGCCTGCCAATTTTTATGGGTTTGTGGCCGGAAGACTGGGCCAGACTGGCTAGGATACTAGGGCCCAATCCACTAGTGTGTGCCATAAACTATCATATTAAACTGCACATCTTTATACACACCAGGTATTCAAGCTTCATACAAATCAACTCAAAACATAAACCCATACTTCTCCAATTACAAGTTTTTGTTTTTTGAATTTGGATGATATCCCCTTTTTTTATAAATGGACCTCAAAATATATACATACATACAAGCAACAGATTTATTAACAAAAACAAGAATGGAAACCACCCAGTTTCAAAAATAACAAGACTCTTTTTTCTTTGTCATTCCCTTCCTGCCTCCTCTCCCTCTAATCCACCCACCCACCAAACTTCACACATGTCCATCTCCCTGCTGTGCGCGTCTTGTGCTGGCATATGAGTAACCTCACATTGCCTAGTGAAAACTGCAGGGAGGGTGTATAAATTTGCCTTCAACCTCCTCTCTGATCTCCTCTTCAGTATCTTCCCTTCCATCTTCCCTTCTAACTCAATCTATTCCTTAACCAACATCGACAACTAACTCTAGTGTCAACAATACAATCTGCAATCAACCATCCTCAAACTCAACTCTATAACTAGTTTCCAGTCTCATATCACCACCAACCAAGAAACACATAAAAGCTCATCATTCTTCGTTCTCATTTGCCCTCATCTATCTTCCTTCCTCATCGTCAATCTCATAAAAAACATTCCCTTAAATTCTCACAACATCCTTGAATCATCAACTATCTTTCTTCATTCCCTTCTTCTCAATACTCAGTCCTATCAACAACATTATCCTTCCCTTCTCATTCATCATCCGTCCTCCGTCCTTCCTCTATCATTCCATCAAACCTCATCAATCAATTCCATTCCATTCCTGTTCTCTCACCAATCATTCCCATCGATCTTCATCCCTAACTCCTTCTCCACAACTCTCATCTTATTCTTCTCTTCGAATTCCCTTTTCTCTTCCTACAACATCACCTTCACACTTAACTTTGGCAAATCCAGTCCAATTTGGTGAGAAACTGAAAACAACTATTGAATCACATTCTCTTCGCTATCATCTCTTTTTAATCCTTGTTTGCTAATATTTCCTTCTTTATTCTTTCAGTCCTTATATTTCTTGTGTCTTCTCCCGTCTTCAGTCTCTCATCTTGCTTCTAACTAATCATTGTATTTCGTGGTGGTAAATCAAATTTTCATTATCTTTCTATTTTTTCTCATCTCATGTTATTGTTTTCTGATATTTGCTTTTTAGTCTGGCTTTGAGTTCTACCAATAAAAACCATACAGTTCAGATAGAGGGACTTGTGAGTAATACAGGATTCCTTGCCTGAGTCCCGAGACTTGATTTTGGCACTTTTGCTGGTAGCTTTTTTGAGCCTTCATCTCCTACACCTTCCAATGATCCCATCGCGCCGCCAAACCAGCAAAATGACATCAATGATCCCCCTACAAACCTATCAACTTTGTAAGTTGATGAGCTTGCCCAAACCAGCCAGAGTGGGCAAATCGTAAGGTGTGTTGTATTTCTTTTGTTCATCCTGCTACCCTCATGTTACCACTGTTATATAGTGGTGGTAGGCATTTTACTGTACATGATTTCCAGGTGTTTGGAATGCTGAGGGAAAAAAACTGGAAAAAAGGGTAGAGCGGAGGGCTTGGTGGCCCAAAAACAGTATCTTCTGGGTCATTTATCTTGGTTTATCCATCAATTTCCACTCAAATCCACCCAGAATGACTGTTAAAAAGGCCTGCATAGCTCAGCGGAAGCAAAAAAGAGTGGATTTTGAAGTCCATCCCATTGTTTTAGGGGGTCTAAGTACATAAATATGGGCTTACAGGGCTTCCTAACCCCATGTGTTTGAAATTTTGCCCACAAAAAAAAACTTGAACCACTGCAGCAGCACCTTATTCCTTATAGAAATAGAATCTAAAACATGAGAAAAGCCCAAAACTGTGTTCAAACTGAACACATGACCCCCTGGGCCAGCAAACATTAGGCCTGCAGGCCAAGACTAGTTTTGGTGGCAGGTGTGTACAGTAACATCAATGGTAGGCCGCTACAATAAATGGACAATAACTGTTAGTGTATTGCTTTATTTTTTCTCACAGAATTATGTATTGTTATTTGGATTTTTATTTTGATAAACTAACTGTTAGTGTAGTGAAAGATTTTTGTTTCAAAATATTGTTATTGTTAGTTGGAAATAATCAAAACTACGCTAACAAATATCATAACTTTTTTTTGATAACAGGTTTTTGGGGTAACAGTTAGTGTAACTTGATACAAGTTACGCTACGCTACACTGAAGTTCACAGACTAACAACAGCTAACAATGCAGACAACTCAGTCTGAAAGAAATACTGAAAAACAGGAAAATGATGTGGTTTATTCTTGTTTGTTTTCTTGGGCTCTTTTCATTCTTTTATGATAGCATTGAAAAGTAATTTCAATTCCCCAGGTGATTTCACCCTTGAGATGAATCATTTCATTATCAGATTCATTATCCCATTAGAAATAGTAAAAGAAAGAAAGTAAATCTATAAGACATAGAGAATAAAAATACATGATTTGTTTTTTTGATTTCAGAACAGCATGAAACTAATAAATTGAGTGTTAAATGAGGTTGAAGATTGGTCAATGGATGGATATGAACATTGAATTGGTGATTTTTTTGATTATCTAGTAATAATTCTGACACTACACTTACAGTTAGTGTAGTTTTGAAAACATTACACTAACAGTTAGTGTAGTTTTTGAAAGCAATACACTAACAGTTAGTGTATCTTTTTTTCTGCCAACATAGATACACTAACACTAACAATGGATTTGGTTATTGTTAGTTTTGTTTTCCTGGATAAAAATAACAATACACTAACAGCAATTTTTTTTCACCAACAAATTCTGTAGTGTTAGTTGGCCAAAATTGCAACTAACAGTATATTTTTGTTAGTGTATCTAAAAAAACTAACAATACACTACAATAACAATACTGTTAGTGTAACTTGCTCACCGTTGGCAACATGCCTACCGCCACTGTACCTGTATTAACTTGTATTCCAAAAGTAGAGGTCATAAGTACATGTACTGATTAGGAAGAATACAGGTACAAAGCCAGAAGAACAGGGAATTGATAGCTGTATACAAATTAGATCACATACTTAACGCGAGCCGGACTGGACACTATGAGAACCAATACATTTTGAGACGGCAATGGAGCTTGAGTCCTGGCAGTAGGAGACAATTGGGTGATCCCAAAATGAGTGCAAGATCATCGCATCAACAAAGCCAGGGGACAGCCGGCTTGATTTGAATTGAGCGGTTATCTGCACACATTTATCCCACTCCAGACTCAGGCCAAGAATATGGGATTCCTCATGAGCCTCTCTGTGAGACAGGGACCCTCGTGGGGCTCTCTCATGAGAGGCTTTGTTGAGGCTTGTCCCCCCTCCACTACCAAACAAACAAACAAACAATGCATAAATAAAACAAAAGTCTAAAATTAAAAGAAGAACAAAAACAAAATGAATGAATGCAGGTGCTATTTGTATGTATCTATGTGCTCTCTCTTTCTCTCTCTCAAACAGAAAAGAGAGATCAGCAAGATAAAACCAAAGAAAGTTCTACTACATATTTAGATGCCACTTTACCTCACCTCACCTCACCTCCATCCCCCACCTCTCTCTCACCACAAAAAAAAACAAGAAAGAAAAGGTCCCACAAACTAATCTAATAATCTAAAAACCAAACCAAAAAAACAAAGATTCTCATAAAAAGATCAATAAGAACCAAGAAAAAGGTGCTGGGTATATGTGACCAAAAAAAAAAGGAAAAAAAAAGGATAAGATGGTAATAAAGTTTTCAACAAAGTTTTCAATGAAGTTTTTGTTGTTGTTGCTGTTGCTGTTGCAGCCACCAAAAAAGAAAAAGATCAGTAAGCGAAAGCAAAAAAGCAAAAGCAAAAAGAGAAAGAGACACACAAGAAGAGCCAAAAGTTGCTGGACGGCGGCCTGGGGATTGCCGTTAATCGAAGGCGGCGGAGCGGGAGAAGCGGGGGTGTTGGCGAGACGAGAAGACGCCAGCTGCGGCTGCGGGGGCGGAAGAGTACTAGACCGAGGATGAGCGGGGCCATGAACGGACGACGAAGAAGCGAGGCTAGCGATCGCGGCGGCGGCTTGCATCGCCCGAGGCGCGGTGGGGATGGCCGCGGGTGCAGGCGTAGCGGGGACGGCCGGGCCGGGGGTGTGTTGCTGCAACAAGGCCAAGACGGAGGGGGGAAGACCGAGCGAGGCGGGGGGGATAGGGGGGCCGCGATGGTCCTCGGACGCCACGCCGTAGCTGGACGAGCCGTGCGGATGGGACGCCGAAGACGGCGGTGGCTGCTGGCCGACGGGCGCCGAGAAGCTTGACAGCTGGCCCATGATCTGGGCCAGTTGGCTGTGGCTCTGTGTGCTCGACTGGGGCTGGCTGTAGTCCCCTGGTCCTGGCGCAGGGGGATACGTCGGGTAGTTCGGCACAAAGTTGCTCGGCAGGGGGGCGCCCATCATGAAGCCCGATTGGCCATTCGGCTTCGTCGGTTCGCTGGGGTAGTTGCTCACCAAAGCCGCCGGCGTGCTACTGACTTTGGTCAAGGATGCAAGCAACTAGAGCGAATGATCAGTCACTCAAAACTCTAATTCTTTTCCAGTTTTCTTTTTACTTACTTCTTGCACTTTGTGGGCTTGGTCAAGACGCCGCTCATCGATCTCCTTTCCAAACGAGACTGGGGCCGGATTAGGATGTGATGAATTGTAATGGTAAGGATCCTGCGAGCCATTGCCATTGCCATTACCATTACCGTTCCGAGTATCTTGATGATAACCTTGAGGGCCGTTATAGTGATGGTCGCTCGGATCATCGTGCTCATAGTAATCCTGATCGTCTTCTGGGCCATAGAAGCCATCTTCGTCCTGTCCCGCGCGCCAGTCTCTGAACGATAACCAAAAAAAAAAAAGGTTCATCAGTCCAATCAATCTCTTCCTTCTTTTGAGAAACAGGAGACCCAAAACTCACGGACGACCTTGCGGAACCATGCCGGTATCCCACGAGAACTTGAGCTCCAACTTTCCACCGAGATATTGAGATCCGTCAAGACTATCATGAGCGTGTTCGCAAGCCCTGGCGTCCCAATATTCGACGAATCTTTGGCTGAGACAACCCAAACAAACAAACAAAAAAATCAGAACCGATCCAGTTGGCCAGCTCTCTAGGCACAGGGAATGGACGTACTAGGGAGAATCCTTGAATGGCTTGATGCTGCTGATCTCGCCGTAAATCTCGAACTTCGCCCGCAGCTCGGCGTCGTCGATCGGCCTACTGGCCCCACTGATGGAAAGGAACAGAGTCGCCTGATTCTTGTCCCGGTCGCAGCGCCGTTCGAGCTCGTTATCTTTGGGCAAAGAGTAATGCACATCGATCTAAAGAGCACCATTCCAAGAGGATGAGAGAGGGCATCTTTTGATGCGGTCGAGACTACTCACTGGCCGTCCAGATACGTCGGTACCTTGCAATCTTTCCTTGGCCATCGTCGCTGCCCTGAGGTCGTACTGTGGCCAAACGGATCAGCAAGTGTGACTCCCAGAGATCGAAAGCTGGATGCTCACGTAGGTGATAAAGGCCATCCCTCTGGTGGAGATCAGGTCGAAAAATATCTTGATCTCGCCCATCTGTTCAAACTTCTCTCTGACCTCTTGGGAGTCAGTCTCATACTACGAAAAAATAAAAAGAAATCACACAACGAACGACAGTCAGCCATGTTTGGAGTTAATGTAACACTGCTCGACTCACCTTGACGTTCCTCACGAACAACGTCCTACACGGCCGTTCTCTTTGGATCCTTTCGCCAATCGATATCTCCCGGTCAGCTAATTATCCAATCCCAACAGAGTCGACCAGGATATACAGGAGGAAGAACAACACCCCAATTTTAAAGAAAGGAGGACGATGGGGTGAAGAGGAAAAATGGGTTCAATTGGAACAGAATAAACCGTCAGTATTTTCGCAACAAACCCCGATCGGACAAGCATCTGGCACATCCAGACAGCAGCCAACCCAAGAAAATTACACAAAGAAGGAGATAAAAAAACCGGGTTTGGGTGGTTAACCGAAGTAATGAACATGTCTTAGCTCAAGCGACGGCAGACGGTGTGCTCCGGGGAGACACGGTTTGCGTAGCAGATCTCAGCAGCCGACTGGGGTATAAACTTTCATGTGCCGATGGAGAGAGGCGAGGAGATGTGGTATAGGAGAGGTGAACTCAAAGGAAGGACACTGGGGCGCTCACAACGCGGATGTGGTGGTACTGGGGCACATGCAGATACGTATGCTTTCGTGCCGGCGCCAGGGTCTCCTCAAAAAAATCGAGGGCCTCGGAGGGTTCGGAAGACTTGTTAAGCGCACGGGGAAAGTGCTTCTCATTAGGTCGGGTAAGAAAGGCCTGGATGGACCTGGTAGAAATCTGGCTATTTTTGTCGGGTGTGGACCTGATAGATGGGCTCAGCATGTCTCGAGACGGCAGCTCAGAAAGTTCCAAGCTCCTCTCTGATTCGTCTGATCCTGCCGCTTTCTTGAATGGGATGGGGGGCGAACTGAAGGGAGAGGAGAGAGAGAAAGAGAGAGAAGATGATTGAAGAGAAAGGGGCACGCTTACGATTGTCGTTGTACTTAGGGAAACCGGCGGTTCTCAGTTTAGCAGCACCTCTCATTCCGCCGCGATTCTTGAAAGCCTTAGACGGGCCGCGGGGTATGTGTGCCAACTCACGCTCAAAGGGCCTATTTGAATCTGAGTCGAGACTGGTGGGATCCCAGTTTGACTTGTTGGAACCGGCACTGCTAGTGTGACTGCCTCCAAACCCTTGATGACTCCCTCCTCCGCCTCCACCTCCGCCGCCGCTGGCTCGTCGACCTGCTCGCCCTCCATAACTTCCTCCTCGACCGTTAGCTCCGCGATTTCCAAATCCGTTCTTACGATGCCCGCCGCCTGGATGGGGTGATTCATCATAGCCAGAGTAAGGATGATGTCGACTCATTTTCAAGTGCTAATGGTTTGGTGTCTATTTAGTCCCCTTTCTTTTTTTTTTTTGATTTGCTTTGGTTCTATGTGTGTATTTATATATTGTTTGTATACATATAAATCAACCGATGCTTGTCTGATTGGGCAGAGATGGATGGATCTTCAAGAGGCTTGTTCCGAATGGAGGGTAGGGTTATGAATGGACTCGCTCACGATCTTTCTTACTCGACAGAGAGGGAGGGTTGAGAATTGTTCTTTCTTAAATTGAGTCGATCTTAGTAGTAAAATGGTGGCTAAGCAGTGTCCTTTGCTTTCAAGGTTCAAGTGAGGAGAGGGTATGTAAAAAATAATAATATCGACTTCCCAGTGAGTGAGAAAGGCTGTACTTGCTCGGAGGTGTTGGTTGGGTTCGGTTCTGACTGTTGGAGTGGAGAAAGAAGAGCTGAAGGTTGCTGGTTTGGAAGTGGTTGGATGCTGTTGGGACTGGAAAGAGGACGGAGAGTGGATGATGTGGATGATGGGGTTCTGAGCAGAACGTGTGGGAGGAAAAGCTGAGCCAACAATAAGTAGCCCAGGGGAGGGTTAGAGGGACGCAGACCCCCCTCTCCCGCTCGGAAGGGGGTTTACAGAATTCGATCCATTTGCGGCATTCACTCACTGAAACAATCAGCATACATCTTCTGGAAAAGGTGGCTGGCAGAACTCCCTTAACTTCTATGTATCCTTCAGCAGGCTGAACGAATCACCCTTCCACATCCGGGCGAGACATCCCTCCTCCCAAAACCAATCGTCAATTTGATAGTCTTGATTGACAAAACACACACACACATCTACCATTTCCTACATCCGTCGTTCATTGTCGTCCGAGATCTTGAGATAACAACAGAAACCAGTAATCACACATCACCCATTATTATTTTTTACTAAAGGAAACTACAAGAGGATCCCGGATAAGACAACTTTTAATTTCTATGTGAAGATCCAACGATTTGCAAAAAAAAAATAAGGATATCAAAGAAGGGAAATCTTAGAGCACATGAACGAGTAGGAAGATTTAGGAGCAGGTTTAGTGAGACAATCAGCCAACATAACAGACGTCGGAATCCACTGATAAAACAAGACATTAGCCTTGACGTGTTGACGAAGCCATTTAGTATGGACGTCGATATGTTTAGTTTTAGAATGAAAAGAAGAGTTAGCAAGCAGACAAGCGAGCGAGTGATTATCGATGAAATTGACGTGACTGATCGGCGGATTCAGGGCAGATGGAGATGAATTAAATTCGGCGATCAGGCCTTGAAGCCAGATCGATTCTTGGGTGGACTCGACGAGGGCCCTGAGCTCAGACTCGGTCGACGAGAGACTGACGGTCAACTGTCGGGCCGAGTTCCAGCTGACACATGAGCCATAGAGACAGGCCAAGAATCCGGACTGCGATTTGCGGCTGGTCGGGTCTCCGGCCCAATTGGCATCACTCCAGATTTCGAGCTCGAACTTGCGCGTGTCGTCGATCTTGAACGCGAGAGTCTTGGCTGCCGTCGCTCTCAAGTACTTCCAACAGCGCCCAAGTTCGCCCAAATGACTCGGCCCAGGCTTCTCCGTGAATTGGGACAGATATGAACTCGCATACGAAAGATCGGGCCGCGTGTTGCTCGCAATGTGGTTCAGCATTCCTACCATCTGGCGATAATTGATCCCTTTCTCCAAAAATCTTTCGTGCTCTTCATCGCTGGCTTCGGCCAGATGAAGTTTCGGTGTCAATGGGGTCGACACATCTTGCACACCTTCTTCATCTAAGCCCTTCAATTCGCTCAGCGCCTTGTTGATCTGCGTCGGCTGAGAAAGGTACAGGGTATTCTGATCATCATCCTTCCGTCGGATTTGGATCCCTAAGACTGTATCCGCTGGACGTAAGTTTGGACTGCTTGAGAATCGTCGGCTAAGGATTTCGGACTTGAAGGTCTCTATATCGCCGATGATGAGGATGCTATCGTTCAAGAAAAACACATGGAATCTATGGCCAAGATACAAGCACGGATCGTATTGAGATTGTTTGAGCTGATATTCCTCAATCCAAGAAGTGATAGCCTTGCATCGACTAGTGGGTGTCCATTTGAGGTCGACTGAAGGCGTGTCGTCGTCAGACGAGTGTCCATTTCGACCAGCGTCTCCGAACAGTTGCGAGTGATTCCCCTGCGGCGATAGATGTCGGAAGGCACTCTTGAGATCGAGCTGGAGGATGGGAGACTGAAGCTTTAAAGCATGTACCAGAAGCGTTCTCAAAGTGACCAATCTTCCGGTGGTAGCTGCACCGCCCTCTCGCAGGTCCTCTACCGCGCTCGGAGCACACGAAGTAATTATTGTACCGACGCCGGATGTGTTTTCAGTGAGTGGATTAGGCTTGGTCTCTACTAATTTCGATTGTCGGGTCCGACTGAACGTGACAAACTTTTTAAGGGTACATATACAGGATCAACGCTGCGGTCGACAAATTCTGTAATTTGACAGGGCTCTTCTTGACTCACCTGACCAGCCAGAATTCCGCTCGACCATGGCAAGCTCCGGTTGTTTTTTGGGATTCTGGGTCGGGCTTTGAGTTTCGGCAAGCATGTCGGTAGTTGCTGGAACATCGGATGGACTCGAAGAAATGTCGAAATTCACGTCATCAGATGTCTTGAAGGGCGGACTGACTGACTACTCGAAGGCTGGTCAACTTGACCATCTGCTCTTAATAATATTTGTAAAAGGAGTCCAGAGACATTTTATTTTCCACGATCAGATCGCTCTACCCGGCTGCCATCCGGATCGGATCGGGCTGCTTGCTCACATAAACCTGCGCGACATCCAAGATCCGAGAATTGAGCTGATGGCTGATCCGGCCCGACGAGACCATCAAGCAATTCGAGATGGCGATCTTCCTCCCCAAGGAACTTTCCACATCAAATCCCACTGGTGTGTCAGCTTCCAAGATACGGTGGAGGATGGACTACATAAACACAACAACGCAATATCCTTTCTACTTGCCACATTGCAGTAATCATGTGATTACTTCCTTCAAGAAAGAAGACCAGCACCAACACTAGTAATGATTGATGAACTGGTCCAACTACGTATAAAAAATCATAGAAAAATGACTATCACATGGCAGTGAAAGAAGCTCTTACCCTTGATCATAGTGCTGGTCGTGAACATCAAATAGAACTTGATTGGAAGCCCATCAAGCGTTACAGCCAGATTATAGCGTTTTGATAGACGAGATTGTGTCACTCCAATCCGATGTACATAGTAGTAACACTCGGTGGACATGTGGGATCAAGCCGACCTAGGTCTTGTAGCAATCCACAGCGACAGAGCCTAGCCGGAGATGGGCTTGCTCTCAGAATCCGGACCGCCTACTGCCGTCTGGATAGATGTTGCCGAATCGGCAATTCCAGGGGATACACATATCTACCCATGTTTATGTATCCACATCCCTTCAGTGGGCGTCCTGAGGGTGAGTAGTGATTAATCTTAGACTGTTTCTCATTTGTGGGTGCCGACTCAGAGTCTCTGGGCCCACCTATGTTAATGTACCGTAAAAATCACGGTCCACGGAGAATATCTTGTTGCGCGAAGGATTTTTTTCGGTCCACGAGCCTCTTCCAATATGGAGAATATGTGGCTGTGCCTCCGACACACAAAAGCCGAATAACATATTGGCACAGTCCACACTATCGACACCGGCAGACAAGCTTTTCAAATTTACAGCGATTTAAGGTGTGGATGAAATCTATTTTTTATTGCCTGCTCAGGCTCCGAGCCGCGAGATCAGCTATAGGATTGCGTAGCAACCAAGTCAATATCACCGTTGTCCCAGAATGATTGTGCCAACCCGTCCTTGAGTTTTCAAAGGAACTCAGTCCGGCAAGCAGAAGCAGAACTCCTGAACTCTCCATGACGTGCTGGGACCGAAAACTGAGATGGATTCTACACCTATGTTGTTTACATGTTTGCCCAGCGCGCTCAGAGGTAAGGGCCTCAGCCTTTGGATGCTAGCGTCGCCAGATAACATCGAAAAAAAAAACAATCAAATATTTCCGTTGGTTTGAGAGGCATCAGTGCGCTTGCCAATCCAACCAAAGGAAAACAGCAAGGTGTCGATCTGGCACGATTTCTGGTTGCGGATAGTTACCCGGTAAGGTTTTCCCCACATAAACTTTTTTGATGACTTGATCTTTCAAAACGTAAAGAAGGGGAAACACACCAGATCAAACCAGCGAGAGGTTAGAACCTGTACACAAAAATGAGTGGCGCAAAGGGAAAATTGTTAATGTAATAAGAAGACTGTATGGCCAATCTACCTCCTGAGCATCTCTAAAATGTAAACACTGTCGTCCTATGTTGTATGTAGTAGGTAGACTCACAACTTTGAAAAGTTTGGCTGAGGGACGGAGCAATCTTCGCGATTCGGGCTATATTCGTCTAGCTCTATGTGGCTGCTTTTTTTTTTTTTTGAGTCCTGTTGAGGAGAGTGGTAAGAAGAGCTCGGGTGCAGCACTTAAAAAGGCCGCCGTCCCAATCCTTGGTTCCCTATCCGCTCACCCATCCTCTGCGAACTAATCCATTCCTTGAATACCTTTCTTGAAAATAAGTTCTTTGACCGGATGGATCCTTCTTCTACTCTCAATTATCCACCTGCCCATCATGGTTAGTCTTCACTCTCTAGACTACATCTCTGTTAGCTTTTCTTTCATACCAATGATTGTGTTTCCTCCCTTCACCATCTGAATGGTCGCAGGCCACGGAGACGAAAGAAACAACCGCCCCGGTTTGGGGGATGCCATCGAGCCTGAGGGCATAGCAGAAGCAGGTAAGTTGAAGTTACTTGAACACACATCGGACTCCCCATTGATTACACGCGCTCAAGAATCACTTGCTTCTTCTTTCAATTCTTGACAAATGATATGGGCACCAGGCCATCCAAACACGGGGATTTCGCCGGACGAAGCGGAATACTACCAGCGCATGATGAGAGAATCCCTAGAGGAGATGATGGAAGGCCTGGCGTACATGCAACTAGCGAAGGCCCGATCGCTCAATCAGAGTCCCAATGAGACGGCGGCCTTCGAGAGGAGACCGAGCGCGAATGACCTGGCCAAGTTCGGGAGCCAGATGCCCTGGGCGGCAGACGCCGAAGGGGCTCCCAGTGCCGGCTTCAAGCGGCTGATGAGGGAGGAACTGGAGCGATGTATGCGTGAGCCGGGATTCATGAGGTTTGCCCAGTCCCAAGCACACAGCCCCGTCCCGACGCCCGGGCCGGCCCTTCCGCCGGCTACCGAAGTCCCCGCGCCGTACTATCCAGTACCGATCCATCCCCCTGCGAGCCATCACCATATCCTTCACCAACAGTATGAGTGTCCCGTTAACGAGTATACACGTTCCTTCGAACTACAAAACCAGCACTATCGTACCATCCAACCCCCTGCACATCTACCAACCCCACCGCCCACTAACCCTGTTTGTTGCAACTGTGAAATCCACCGCAACATTCACTTGGATGGACGCGCTTAGATCCATCCAAATGATCCAAGGTTCCGTTACACCATGGCCACTGGTAGTCTTGCTGGAGTCACCATCGACCCAAACGATCCTAGCTGAACGAGCGCTCAATACAAACCTGTTACTGAAGGTATTATATATCTCTCTCTCGCTTAAGTAGTAAAACCTTGCTAGAGTCGTAACCAACCATTTTATCTGACCTGTTATTTTTACCATCACTATCTTCTTTTTTTTGTCCAAACCCCCCCCCCCCCATCGCAGGTTTCCCGGAAACGAACGAATATGGATCCTGAATCTTGTGTCTCTCTTTCCAGAGACCACACGACACTTAAACAAAGTGCAAAAAAATTCCTAAATGTAACACCCTAAAATCGCTAAACCATCCGTCGTTAACGAGTCTTTTTTTTTTTTTAAATGTGTGTCTACTATATGTCAATGTGTATGTGTGTGGGAGGCGGGCGCTCTTGTTGAAGAAAACGATGGGAAACGCGCACGAAAAGAATGGATGTTTTTTATACAATATTTCATTACACGAATTGGTCTTTGGAATTGTCGACTTGGTTACATCTAAATTTCATTAGTTATCTTATTTGTAAACTGTCTTGAGTCCACATGAAACGATATAAAACCTCAATTTTTTAACACATGATTCCTCCCCTTTCCTCCAAAAAAACCCCCATTGGGGTCTCGTTTTTTTTCTTTTTTCAGCTGATGAAAGAAAAATTTCCAAGCTCTAGTGAAGGAGTAGTCAGTATGTGAGAAAGACGAATGAATGATTTTCAATATAATTCAATTTACTTATTTCGACATTTTTTTTTTTCTTTTTGGGTTTTCTGATCGGAGGAAGTAAGATGGACGAGGGCTGTGGTGGAACATGAAAAAACACAGCAGCGCGGGCCTACATAAGATTGCGAGGATGACACATAAAAAGGAGAGATTTAGTGGACACGAAAGAGAGGCTTGAATATGGAGGTGGGTTGGGATGGCCAGGACTTCGGGATAAGGTGACGTAATGAAGGGAAACGGGTTGTATCCGATATGTTTGTGCCGAGAGGATGGTTTGAATAATGACGCGTCAAGCCGAGCAAATGAAGTGGGTAGATCGGTCGTCTTTTCCGGCTTGACGTAGATAGATTGGGGCGTCGAAGTATCCAGGAAGATGTGGTTTTGCCGAGCTTGAAATAAAACCGATGATTGAGGTCACCCTGGGGGCGGATAATTATCAACGTCTGATCCTTCAGACTGGTAGTTTCTATGTACACTTGGGAGAGCGGTTCGACTAGCGCACATTGGGCGAGAAACGAGTCCTAATGCCTACTCTTTGGTTAGTTGTGGGGTCTCGTTACAGAGCCTATGATGGGTTTTTCCAAAATTGCTCCACAAGTCGTCGTCGCTTCGAATGGAAGATGGATCAGAGTGATCAGAAAAATGAAACAAGCAGCTGAATACCTTGCCAGATGGAGTGAAAAAAGGCAGTGCCACTCCAGAGGGGTTGCCTGAAGCGATAAGCTTGTACCAGAGAGGGTTGACTACCGATCGCCCACTGCCGAGTTAGCTGATTGTGAGAGCTCAGAAGAGCCATGGAGAAAGGCCGTCGCAGGCAAAAACGGACCTCCCCCTTGGACGTTTGCGCGAGCTAATAAGCGGATGTGTTGTTGGGACTGCAAGAGCAGAAACCTTTCTTTTCCGTCTTTCAATCTGTAGGCTGTAGACTGTTGAGGATGCAACTGGATGCAAGCAGATTGTGCGATGGGACGAAGGGGTTGAAGACGCGACCCCCTCAAATTAAACCAGCGACCCCCCCCCCCCCGCACTTGAATTACGTTTGGTGGACGCGACATCGGCGTCAGTTTCTTGGTCAGAGCTCGAGCCGGGGGTCGCTGGTTCAATTGACCCGTCAGGATGGGGGTCTTTCCTTCAACTTGACAAAAAAAATCGGGATTTTTGGAAAGATCCTCAAAATCATTATAGGTTACACATGCAAGCAGCATAAAAGTTGGATCAGCTTAAATGGTTAAGCTATATTGTCTATCACTGAAAAACACAAAACAAACCCCATTTCACAGGACTCTGAGTCAAAAATGAGGCGTAAGATAGCCCTATGGAGTGAATCTTGATTTGAGCCAGACGCATATGGATCAAAATTGTGTAAGTTTGAAGATTATATCTTGAAAGACTATGTAAACTTTATGGAAATATGTGACTTATGATATGGAAGTGCAGTATCAAAATGTCTGATTATCCTAGAGTATTGATTTCTGAAGTGAAGATATGCTTGATAGTGTGAGATCATTATTCAACAAGTGAAAAGAAAGGTTGTGTACTGTGGGAATTGAACCCACAACCTCAGCATTCATGAGTGACACTCTAACTGTTGAGCTAAGAACACATTGCCCAATGTTGAATACATTTGGTGATGTACATAGATATGCTTGTGAGATGATGATGACCATGATGTATTGCCTCCAATGCTGTTAGGAAGTCTCACATGGATGTGTTAGCAATGAGGAACAAGCAGTGCCTAGTTTGACATTTCAACATTCATTGAATCCCTTTTCCGCATCAAGATTAGAGTTCAAATTTGTCTGATCAACAACTTCAGTCAAGCCTTCTCACAATAGAACTACCAGCTTCTCTTCCATCTTGAGTTGTTTGAAATAACCTTCTCAAGTACTCATAGTAGTTTCAAAAAAGCCCAAGAACCAATTATGTATGTTTGATCAGACCCCTGGGCCCTCTCAGCCCAACAAGAGCCTCTTTTTTCAGAGCTATAATACCATGCAGCTGGCCATGAAGGAATGTCCTGTATGTGCTTTAAGTTTTGGTGGCTAACAATTCTACAACATTATCAGTTCACACAGGGCTTCAATCAATAAAAAAAATTACAAGACCCTGTTTCAGCTTGGAACTGTCCTGAATAGTGATCTATAATAATCAACAATTTTCTTCAAAATTAAAAACATCATAATACCAACGGTGGGCCTGCTACACTACTTGTAGCGGTAGTGTAGCACAGTGCTGCGTAATTTTGCTAACTGCTAACGAGTTTTCCATTGGCTGTTGGCAAAGGTTGAGCTAACACTACACATCCCAGCCCCAAAAAGGGTGTTGTTACACTGCGTTACAATGGATTTTAGCACAAAAACACGCCAATAACCGCTGTAACGCCGCCTAGCGGCGCTAAAAAAGCAGCTAACGCTACAGCATTTTCAGGTTGAAAAAACGACTGCTATGCTGCACTTTTTTCCGAAAAAGCACAGCAGCCCAGTGATGATAATACATATGTACCACTACAAGAAAAATCTGACTAAAAACTACTGCCACTACCAGTTGACTTGTGCATGCATGCACATCTACACTAAATAAAGTTAATCAAAAACCAGATCCTCATTAATGATCAAGGGTTTTTTTAATACCATACATCATAACTATGTAACTCCAAGTCACAAACAAAAAAATCACTCTAGAAAAGTGCTTTGTTTGTTTTTATTTTTTGTACATGCACATGTATTTACTATCAAAATATGGATTTCAATTTCAGGTTAGCATAAGATCAAAATGTAAGTATTGTGTTTTTCAATAATCTTGGACCAATTTTTTTTTCTTTGTTGTGTTGCCCAATTGTGCATTTAACAGAAGTTGGTTTTTGCCGCCAGTTTCTGCCACATTTTTTTCCGTTTTGGTCTTGTTTTTCCAACCTTATGGATGAAACTGTAAACAAAGTCTTGAGATCAAAAGATAACACATGTAAATTATCAAAATCTTGTCAGTCGTACAGCAGCCACCCACTCTTCCTGTCCTTGATTCACCAACCAACCAACCAGCTGCTGAAAAACGGATGGCTACCTACACTTTTTTTGTCAAATTCCCAATCCAGGTACTTTGATTCACTGATTCACCAAACAAAAAAGGCGCTGGTGGCCTAAACAGTAAAGTCTTGCTCTTCATTAAAGAATCATAGGACTGATTTTTGTTCTTGTTAATCTCACTCAGATGGTATTTGTGTCTTAACGTCTGGATGGTGAATCAGACCCGTCAGAGGTGAGTAGTTTAATCACTCTTGGCTTTCCCGTTGGGGTGGCTTGCCTGCTTTGGGAAGGTGTTCCCTGTTTAGAGGAGTACACCGATGAAACCTATGACACCAGCCTCTCTGGATTTTTGCCCCTTCCCCACTCATCTAGTTGTTTAGCTGGCTGTAGTCTCAAAGCCTACACAAAATTATGTCGTGATTGTTTACTTGTTTAGCTATCACCCAATCATAAACTTGCCATGCCCCCTTCCCTTCCCTTCTTTGATATAAAATGTGATTTCTTGCTTGAGATCCACCGACTTGACTTTTCTCTTTGACCCGCATGATAGAGAATGTTTCCCTGTTTGCGAGTTTCATATTAAATGAAATCCAATTTTCTGTCTGTCTGCAATTTCTTGTTGCACACCATCAAATGAGTGAAGCTATTTGAACGGATGGATCAAAAAAGATCAATTGTGCACTGCGCATACTCAACAATTACAATCTTTTAAGTTGAATGCCTTTTTTATTTGCTTCCAGTGGTGAATAAGTCAAAATAAAAAAGACAATCAAGCAAGTAAACACAAATTCTAATTTTTAATTCCCTGTGCTTTGAGTTGCTTTTGTTTACAAGTCAAGTCGTGTGGAGTCAAATGTTTTTTTATTGCTTTTTATTGTGAGGGAGGAATAGACATAGACCAGACAAGCATTGAAACTATTGGTGAACAGACTGAGAGAAAAAAACATTGGAACAGAAGAGTCAAGTAGAAGATTTAGATAATAAATGGTGATCAAAATTGCTAACATTATCAAATAACTGAGTAACTACTCCTACAGTCAAGCCAAGACTGCATAAAACTGTTCGATACAGATCCTTTGACTTGAAGATCTTGTGGGAGTGCACATCATTGACAATCAGGAGGTCTACTACCTTTTTTTTGTTCCTAAGGCCAATAAAATCAATGTATTCTTTAATACAGCTAGTATCATCACCAGCTGGCTGGACCTTGAGCTGCTTTTATGATTGTCTCCACTTCCATAGGACCTCAGTGCAATTGGCGGTCCGACCGGGCAAGATCGAAAGTAGTGATCAAGAGCCTGAGTTAACTCGGCATTGTCGGGTGTCTTCCTTTTCTTTGAGGAGGATAGTGTATCAAACTTGAGCGTCTTTGGGGGAGAATTGTATGTCACGCCTTCTCTTGGGAGAAGCTACATCTTTGTTTTTTTGTTTTTTGTTTTTGTCAACTTCAATGCTTGGCTCAGAGATCACTTATTGATAGGTTGGTAGGGATTGGTTGGTGTTGATAACGAGATCCCCCATGATAGCAGATAACAGAGAGTAAATTGAAAGATTGGCAAAAAAATGTGGACTGGACTCGGAGGAGGGAATGAGGAATAAAATTGTGCCGGATGCAGACAGACAGGCATCAATTCAGGCATCAATTGGTGGGCAGTCCACTTGTTCACATGATTGATGAGGGAGGTAGTGAATCTGCAGGAAGCAAGTTGAAGCAAGGTTTTCATCTCATGTGGTATGGATTTTCTTGCTTGAGCAGAAAAAAACCAGTGGCTAAAACTACTGAAGTTCTATGTACACATATTTTTGGACAAACACACACAAAAAAAAATGAACAGTCCAAGATTTTTGAAAAACACAATAAGTATGTACAAAGACTCAAAAGATACATATAATCATATATATTTATCAACGGTGGGCCAGCTACACTAACAGTTTCTGGAGTGTAGCGTAGTGTTAGCTTTTTTAGCTACACTATCTCAAAGTTACTGTTAGTGGTTTTTTTGGGAAACTTACACTACAGTATTATTGTGAAGAAAAAAATTAGCTGGATTCAATAAAAATAAACTAACACTACAAAAATTTCTTGTTAGCAGGGTGTTAGAGGTGTTAGCGGATGAAAACACTACGCTGATGTTTGGAGTTAAAACTTGGAAATTACACTACATGTTATTGCAGTTATTGGTGAAACCTTTGTTACATGTCCTGGTCCAGGGTATAATTGAACCCATTGGACCAAATTTGACCTCAGACAGCTCAAATTTTCACTCCTGATATATAGTATAAGAGTGTAAACCCTGATAAATTAATCATCAAATATGTTCAACTCATCCATCAGTTGATTATTCAACCTCGTATATCACTTGATTGTTCAACCTCTTTTTCGTTTTGCTTTTCTTGTTTCTCTTATTATATTCTGATTATTATGCAGGTGAATCTGATATGGAACATTGTGATGTTGGGTGGAAATCCTCCTGGTGACTCAATTTCTTTATCATAGCTATTCTCATAATAATAAAGAACTCACAAAGTATAAACCATCTGAAACCCTCATATAATTTCTCAACCTGATCACTCCAATGTATGTACTAATCACTTTATTATTTGACTTCTTTCCATTGTTTCCTATTCTTATTGCAATCATGTTTAACATTGCAATAAAAAATGCATTTATTCTTTTGTGGTTAGCTCTTGTTAGTTTAAAAAAGTTCTTTAGCGTAGTGTAACTTGGTTTAGTTACCCTAACAATTGAGAGAGATTCTGTTAGCTTTGAAAAAGTTACGCTATTTTTTAGCGCAACTTGATTATTTGAAACTAATGCTAGAAAATTTCTGAGAGGGAAATATTCTGCTATGCTAGCTGTTAGCATAGCTAAATTGAAATCCAGCTAAAGATACACAAATCCTGGATAAAAAAATGCCCCCTATGCTGACTGTTAGTGGCCAAATAGCATGGTGTGGCGCAGCGACCCACTGTTGTATTTATGGTGTTCAAAACTACATAAATAAGGCCGTGTTTGGGAGCTGCATATGCCGGCCATCATATTCCACTTTGTGTGTGAAATCTGCTCAAGTCCAGCAAAATTGGACCAGATTTCACAAGCATGCACAATATTCTGCTCCCAAATGTGGCCTAAAAGAATTACATAAATTCTTAAACAATGATTTGGCTAGGACCTGTCAACCAAAGTTTTATGCATGTTGACAGGTCCCTGCCAAATCTCACTTTTTATGTTGTTAAGAATTTATGTAATTGGTTAGTTTATGTAGCTTTGAACACCATAATTCTTTCCACCTTAACAGTTTACCTTATCACCCAAACCTCCATAAAATACACATTTTTTGTTCCCTTGATGTTCTGGTTGTGTGAAGTGTGCATGCCAAAACATCCCACCCATCCAAAGAAAAGAAACACCCTCCAATGGGGAGGATGTGATCGAGGACAACCCAATAGTATGAAAAACATTTTTTGTTTTGTTTTGGAGGTGTATGCAAGTGTCATCAGGAAAAAAGATACAAAAAAAAGTAAGATGAGCAACTTCTTTCCAGTATGAAACTAATTTATCAAGTTGTGTTATACACACAAATGATCCCCTCAATGAGGATGTGTTTATTTTCTTCTCCTCGGGAAGGGGGGGGGGAGGAGGGAAGAAATTTAAGACTTGATTTGGTATAAGGATTCGCAGAGGGACCAGAACTGAGTAGCGAGAGAACGGTCGAGATCTTGGCCCAATTTACTCGGGGTTTCGACCTTAGCATAAGGGACCAAATATTTACCCCTTTTAAACAAAAACGGATGGAAGAGTCAGACAACAAAGGGTGGTGAGACTTGAAGAGAGAGATCCTCAACTTTAATCGTTTCTCGTTTACTTCGGGAGAGGTGGCTGCATAGAGTTGCGTGAGTGCACCTTGCTCGGGACTGATCAACACCGTCCCTCGGAATAACGACTTCAAGCCCTTCAAAAAGAATATCCGACTGTCAATTATCCGTCACTCGCACCGGCTGCACTTCTTGTGTGTGGAAAATGGTGTCTTACTAAGACTGGCTTCAGAAGGGGATACGAGTCGCCGAGACCTGGATGTATCCACACAAGCAATGTGGTTTAGTTCCGTCATGTCAAAGAGAGAGCAGATTCGGCGTGAAGCAAGAAAAAAAGATCAGGTTGTTTTTACCTCTGAATAAATCAGTGTCCACCACGCCAGGATGCTAGAAAGACATATCCACCAAGAGAAAGATGTGAATAGCTTGAAAAAATTGTCAGTGATCGGGAAGGGAGAGGACGAACGACAGCCAAGCAGTGGATGTTGGTTCCCTCTAAGCGTCGCTGAAGTTCGTTATTGAACAAGAGGTTCTTGAATTGGAACAGAGAAGCGAGCGAATCAGAACCCCGAGAGACTCGAAAGGGCGAGAAAAGACATACCGAAAGCTTGCTATTTCCGTAACGAATCCAAGTGGAAGAGTAGTTACGATTGAGGGCCTCGAGCGAGGAGAAGTCAGGTTTAGAGCTCGCCGCCCTGTGGGCGATACTGGAGAGGTTGACGATTCGGACCTGGGAGTCTGGTTCGTTGTCGGTCTTCTTGAGAATTGGAAGCAAGTGGATCGTCAGTCCGAAGTGGCCGACCGCGTTACAGGCTTGAAGCTCGATTCCGTCCTCGCTTAATTCGTATGGCGTCGCCATCTGGGGAATTTATTTCAATCATCATCATCAATTTTTCGTGCAATCTTTATATATTCTCATCTGGGTTTTGGGGTATCTATTAGGAAGGTAAGAATGACCAACAATCCCGGCATTGTTGATGAGCATGTCCAATCGTTTCTCCTTCGAAAGAAACGCTTCGGCTGTCGATTTACCAGATGATAATTTGGAGAGATTGAACTCCAAGAACTCGATAAACGGCTCAGACTTAGCATCACTCGTCGAATCTGTGGCAGTTGACGATGACCTGTTTTTGTCCTTTTTCAATTCTTCTTTGATTTTTTGGATGGCTTCCTCAGCTTTGTTCTTGTTCCTTGAGGCCATACTAAAAATCATCATACAGATAACATGAGTTTTATTTATTTCGTGTTCTCATGATCGATCGATGGGAAGCAAATACTCAACTATACTCTAGCATTCTTGCGTGCAAGTTCCAAACAGGTTATATAACCCAGTCCGCTATTCCCACCTGATCAAGTGTAAGCATAGTCAGTTGATCTGAGCCATTGTGCTGAGAGATACAGAGAGATGACTGACCGGTTACGATGGCCACTTTGCCTGAATTAATGAGAAACAGTCAGGACAGACAAGTTGGTTGGAGAAGAGTGTTTGACGGGTGCTTACCGGTGAGGTCTGGGATCTGTTTGAATGACCAATGATTCTCAAAGAAACCGAAGACCATGTTGAAGAAAGTGTGTTGGCGAGGAAAGTGAGAGAGATATTTATGTGTGTGAGCTGGTGGTAAGACAGTCAAGCAGTGGCAGTGGCAGTGGGCCAGAGAGCTGTGCGGTCCGAGAATCCGGAGAGACAGATGATCCGGTGGGATGCTACAGCCGAGGAAAGGGGCACCATCGACAAAGTATCAGCCATCCCTGACTCGAAGGCAGGAAGGATGACGATCTCTCAGGAGGCCGATGAGGAGATCGAGCTACTCCAATCAATGTACCCAGACCGATTCGAATGGATCGATAGTCCTGTCTCAGAACTCGTCAGCACGTCTTATCTCTACATCCACCTTCCTCTCAAAACTGACTACATCTTTCTTTTCTTTTTGTCAGCCCTCATTCCAATTGTCGCTCGATCCTGTGTTTAAGGATGGACTCGAATATCGTCAGTCTATCTCGACAGAGAGACGCAGCTTCGATGATAGCCAAGACTAGACCTAATATTTTGATTTTGTTTTGTTCGAAGGGGTGGAGATGAGAGTGACGATTGGAGCAGATTATCCGAGCAGGACGGTCCCGAAGGTGCGACTGAGGATGGAGGGAATGTGCCGGGAGGACGAGGAACGGCTGAGGGCGGAGTATGGGGCATGGCTGACGGGCCGGGACGGCGAACGGGCGAGGAACCAAGGCGAGGTGTGCATGGATGTGTTGGTCGGGAAGGTGGCCGAGATGGCCGCCGACTTCACACCCTCCAAGACTCCCGCTGCCGAGCTCCTTCGGCCAGCTAGCTCACTACTCCACAACGACCATCCCTCATCCGATATCACCGACGGAAAACTCCTTATGGCTTGGTCTGTCTTTTGGGTATAACCCTTCCTTCCTGCCCTCAATGTATCCGCTCCGTTCTTATCTGTTTCCTTCCTTAGATGCATCACATCAAGGCCACTGGTAAACGGAAGAACATCTTCGGCTGGGCGCGTGAACTGCACATCAGAGGCTGGTCGAAGCCAGGGCAAGCCACCCCCCCACCACTCAAAATCATTCACAATCGATCTCTGACTTTTTTCTTTTCTTCCAAAGGATTGTAGGTATCCGGGAGCCTTGATAATCGATGGCCCAAAAGCGTCGATAGAAGAATACAGCAGTAGACTGAAAGGGCTACGATGGAAAGCGATCCAACAACGTCACTTTGAGGCTTACGAGGTCGACTTGCACGACCATCCTGTTTCCAACCTTCCTTACCGAGAAATCGCGTATTCAGAAGAAGTCGAACGTCATCGCAGGATTCGCAAGACTCCTCAACATCCCCCGCTCGATTCAGTCATCGAGGTTCACTCTATGTCCCAATTGTTGGATTGCGCTCGCGCGTCTGGCTTGGAAGATCAAGTCTTGCAAATCTTAAAGATCAGATAAATAGACTCTTACTTCCATCACATCGATTTCTCCTTTTTTTTTTCTTTTCCGGTATGTATAACTTTTATAACCAGCAACCGAATTCTCTATCCCTGCAGCATTCTCCCCACATCGATTATTTTTGCGGTATTCGCCTTTTCTTTTCAGCCGAACCAAATCCATATGTTCATTGTGATTGATTGGTTCAAGAAGAAGTTTCGTTATTTCATCCTGTAATACAACTATCCACCGATCGACGAAGAAAGACCAAGGTGGCAAAGGAGAGTGTGTTCGATCCGTGAAACCATGGCCAGCCAAGTCAAGAAGCTCTTGTGATCCAATGGCCATCCAAAAAAAGTCGATGGATTTAAACGGCGGGCAAGAGCTTATCTCTCAGAGTGGAAATGGCTTCTAGAACATAAGAGGGAGAGGCCATCGAAGGACTCCTGCAAGAGTCTTCTCTCCAGACAGTATGCGATCATCACCGGATAGTCAACGGGCCGAAAAGACCGCTGATAGCATCATTGACTCGGCTGGATTGTCCCGCGCCCTCACTCTGACTTGTCTTATGACTGACAGCTCTCCGCTTCTTCAACACTCTTGCGCGCGCCGGTTCGAGTTTACAGGCTCTTTAACTCGTGTCATCCACCCTCCTTCCATCGCTGTGGCAATATCGGCCGACCCAACTTAGTCCCACACAATTTCCAAACGACATCCATCGACATTACTCCGAATCTTGTTTTATCTTGGCTGATCTTTCCTGTGGAGGAAAAAAGAAGATGTGTGTGCCAAGAGGTGGGTTTTGGAAGTGTACAGCGCATCTTTATCGATATCAATCATCAATCCGGGCCGTTATGGGCGTTGATGGACACTTTGGTAAGGTAATGGAAGGATTAGGAGAGTCTGATCAAATGGACTGTAATCAGATCCCGATGGAAACACACAATATTGGTACTCGAGTCATCTTGCATACATTTTCATTCCAAATCATTAATGTTCACAATCGGGGTTTTTTTAGATAGTCCAAGAGGAACACAACCTGTTTTCGTGGGGAATGGATTAGTGTGCAATTGTAATAGGAGATTTTATCATCAGACAAATCATCTTCAGGCAAACGGAAATTTAATCAAATTGCTTGTTCAAAAACATCAGTTTATCTCCGAGACTGGAATGAAAGGTAAGCCCAGCCAACAACATTGTCATACCACAGGGCTCCTTATTCATTTTTTCTTGCTCTAAAAAATCAATGGTTAGGTTTGACATTAACCAAGGAATTAAGTGGATCACCGTTTCCCTTATATTAAGGCGTCTGATGCTTAAAAACTGACTCCCCACTCTCTTCACTGGATCAGCAGACGGCAAGGCGCTCAAGAAATCATGAAAAGGTGATGGCGTACGCAGTGAAGAGGCGTGGAGAGTTTATGGTCGAGGAACGTCGCTCAAGATCGATTCAGGAGATTGGAAGTTGGAAGGAAGAGGTCGGGGACCAATATCAAAAGCGTATTCCAAAAACCTAGGGAAGAGGACTTTCGTCACTATCTTGACTCGATCATCTCTCGACTCGCCACCCTATTCGACCAAGAGTTATATGGACTGAGTGATTCGAACCAACGAAAACGAGTAGGCCATGTGGACGATAGTATCCCGTTCGAGAAAGCGGCCCACGACTTCCTCCACTTTCTTTCTGACTTACACATCATACACGATGTCTGTGCAGGTTCGGATGATGATGAGAGATGGCTCAGATGATCTACCGATGGTCGGCATTGACAATCGACGTGGTTTGCATTCTTTTAACATAAATTTTTCACTAATATATATAGCTTACCCTCTTGACATTCCATGCAAATCCTTAGTTTTAGATCCAGAAACCTGGGAAAAGATTGAAGGAAAACATATACTACATAAGATAAGAATTCATCTCGAGAAAGGAGCAGAACCAGCCGAAGAATTGATAGATATAAAAGTACGATTTACATGAATGATAATGGGAACACGATTAATGAGGAAGAAGTTTGCTGTGAAAGAGCTTGACAAATTTTTACAAAAATTGACGACTTATATAGCTTCATGGACCAAGCTAAAGATTGAAGAACAGATGACCAATTCACAGCTAATAGAGATCAAAATCCTGTACGACATCTAGAGTTATGTGATGCGCTACAAGTCCCAAGAGATATCATCTCAAGTGATCAAAACCTTTAAAACATTGCCAATTTATTATAAGATAAGGGTGTTTGAAGAGGCAGTAGGGCTATCGGGAAGTGCCTTTCACACCATCCATCTAAGATCAAAGCAAGCATTTGAGATAATACACCAAGAAGAAAGCCCTGTTAAAACATTCTTGTCAGAAGAACATCTCCCTTTCGATCAACTCAAGAACTTGCACGACCTTCTCACAGGCACAAACCAACAGAGAACCATTTCAAATCTGGATCAATTAGAAGAAGAAGATGTACAACATCTATCCTCACACTCCAATTCTCCTAATAAGAACAAGGCAGCTCAAATAATGCTTGGATCAACCATTTCTCAATATCTTCATTCCGACTCAAAAGAGCTCCAAAAATCTACTCACATGTTTTTAGAACAACACCAACAATATAAACACTCTATCAAGATTTTTGACTTGTATTCTGGTGATACTGGAAGCCAAAATCTTATTGGGGGTTCTGGGCCGGTTTGTCTGGCTGGAACTCTCGTGGACGGATCCGCTTGGAATTTCTCTTACTTGGATATCTTGAGATTCGAGAATCAATGGTTTCATTTTTTTGTGTCTCAGTATCATTAATGGTCTTCCTAATTCTTTTTTAAATCAGATTAATTTATACTATCTTTTCTTTAAATGTTACCGGAGCAAAAGGGGGGTTACACAGTCCATGGCGCGGGAAGATTTGAAGCGCGCCGGTGGCCCGGAAGGCACATCAAGAGGTGAAACCACAACTCAGGCAAACCTAATCTCTCCTTCCCCCGGAAAACGCCCATTCACCACAACCAACCTTAATCCTTCCCCCCAAAAACCCTTTAAGAAACCTTCCATACCCTGCGAAAAAAAATTCTCCACCACCCGCCCACCCAGGGTTGGAGTTCCTCCCCCCTTGCCTTGACGGCAAGGCGTTTTCTTGTTTCTGTTCCGCGTTCAGCTGTGCCCCCTCCCACGTGGTCCTCTGCCTCCGCCACGCTTCCCAAGAAGCAGAACCGGCGGTGGGGCGCAACTCCACAACCAACCCACACCTGGCATGCTTGGGAGGGGATAAGAGACTGTCTCCTCCCCTCTGCCACTGGGCATCCTTAGAGGCTTCAAAAAGAAGCCTCAGAATGGTCAATAGAAATAAAAAGTGAAATTGAGAAAGACAAAATGTAAGTCTAAGACTAGAGTCAGGAGGCACACAAGATGCCTAGACCCCTTTGGAGACAAGAGTTAGAGTTTACTTGAATAAACAACCTTCAGGTTGCCTGGAAAGATGCAATCAGAAGAAGAAGAGAAGAAGTCTCCGGAAGAACGGACGGGCACATTATTCACTTGATTCTTTTTCATTAAACCAATTACCATTTTTATATCTAATCTTCTTATTTTATTGATATATCAGATTCTAAGTTTCAAATTGGTAGTCTCTTTTACTTATCTTTGCATTCATTTGTACTTTATTTTCTTTAAAAGAATTTTTTAAAGCCGTCATCCACATCCAGCTATATCAATGTGGTCAACTTTTATTTTCTATTTATATTCATTTTCTTTGGTTCCATCTTATTTTTCCATCTCAAAAAAGGATCAGGAAGAGCTTCACATGCACCTGCATACTTTTTTGGTATTTCCAACTAATTCAAATGTAATGAAAATATAGTTTTGGGTAATTTTTTTGTATACCAGAATCAGAATCAATTTAACATTTTTTAACCACAATGGTTTTTGGCCAAGAACTTTTGTATTGAAAAAAGTACTATTTATTGAGTTTTTGAAGATAACCTTAAACCTTGTTTGTTGAAAAATACTTGATAGATGTGTATTTCCAAAAATCACTCTTGAAACTGCAGTGAGATTTTGTTTTTGTTTTTTCAACTTTTGACCAATTTTAAGAAACATGAACTAAATACTAAATTTTTCATCTTTCTGAAGATTTAATTGGTTACACAATTACCAAAAGCTTTCAAAGCTCAATCTTGATGGCTGTCATTATATACACTGCCAGAAAAAAGTCAGCTAACTTCTGGGAATTGAAAAAAGGCACCTTCCACTACCAGAATAAGTCAAGCAACTGCCTACAGTTGACATGCCGTAACTTTAGTCATACTACAACTGTAACTCAGGTTTTACTTCATTTTCCATTGTACACTCCATTCAGGTATGTATTTACATTCCTCCACATTCCCCTTTGTGTACCCTTGCACACCCCTCACAAGGGGGTCATGCCTCCATGACTCAGTCATGAGGGCAGCTTGCTACCCCCATGACCTGGCCATGGAAGTAGCTTAGGAGCTTGCTACTCCCATTATGGAGATTTCAATCCTCATGAATCAGTCATGGAGTTAGGAAAACCTCCTTGACTTGGTCACGCAGGTAGCAACCTACTGCTACCTCTTGTCACACGGCGTCTTGTATAAGAGACGGGTGGGCACTATTTGAAAGAAGGAAAGGAAAAGAGATAGCTTCCAAGAGAGGACTGACTGTTCAAAGATCTTCTTTGTTTCGAAGAAGAGTTACTTAGGCTCAGAGGGACTTAGAGTAGAACACTGAAAGGGTTCGCAATGAGAAGGCTCGAAGAAGGCAGAATCAAGTTATGCTAAAACTATAATCTCATTTTGATGAAGAAAGCAGAAAGCTTATATAGTAAATACAAGTGAGGCTACAAAGGTATGACATAGGTTTGAACAAGATGTGAGGTCATAGGGTCAAAGCAGAAGAAATGAAAAGGGAGGTCATAGCTTTCTGAGATCAAGCAACACCAAGGCGAGTCCATGACTGGAGGACCAAGCAAGGGTAAGTTTGATGGGTGTGAGAGTGAGTGAATTGAATTTCGAAGTTCAAGGACTGTGTGTCGAAGTTCAAAAGTCCAAAGAGGGAATATACGAATCCGGAAAAGGAAGTTAAGCGCATGAAGGAGTAATGCTGAAAGTAAAGGAAGACCAGTGAGGGGTTATTGGTCTTGCTTTTGTTTGCATAACTGAAAAAAAAACATGTTATTGAATCTTTGAAGGTTTGGGAAGTAACTTCAAGAGATCACTGAAAATTGCTGAGGGTGCATAGGTGATGTCATATGCTACCCAAGGATTATCCAAAAGCTTGAAAGTTGCTGAGGTTTTAAAGCATGGTAGAAAAGCATCATCAAATGCAAGGAAGATCCAACTGCGAGATCCTGAGTCTGTCGTATGACACCTCTGTGGCAGAAAAGGCAGCAAGCTACCCCCATGACTTGGTCATGGAGGGCGCTAGGAGGTAGCCCGCTACCCCCATGACTCGTTCATGGAGGTAGCTCACTACCCCCATGACTCGGTCATGGAGATACCCCCATGAATTGATCATGGAGGTAGCTTGCTACCCCCATGAATCAATCATGGAGGTACCCCCATGAATTGATCATGGAGGTAGCTTGCTACCCCCATGAATCAATCATGGAGGTAGCTTGCTACCTCCATGACACGGACATGGAGGTAGTAAGATACCTCCATGAACAAGTCGTGGAGGTAGCTTGCTACCACCATGACGACTGATGGGGGTAGTAAGCTACCTCCACGACTTGGTCATGGAGGTAGTAAGCTACCTCCACGACCCAGTCATGGAGGTAGCAAGCTACCTCCATGATCAATTCATGGGGGTACCTCCATGACCAAGTCATGGGGTAGCAAGCTGTTTACCTCCATGACCATCAAGTACCAAACATCCATTTACATAACTATTTATGTATTTATGTACAGAATGGTATAACACTTGTCCTCAAAGGGCAACAAATGAGTTTGGGCTGTAGTAAAAATTGAGCATGCCACATGTCAACTGCCATCAGTTGCTTGACTTTTTCTGGTAGTGTTCTCTACTCTTTTAATTTACTTTCAGCCAGTCATTGACTTTTTATCGCATTGGATGATGGTTTGATGCTCTTTTTGAAAAGAAACAATGAGAAATGACCTGGGATCCAAGATAGATATCTGTTAGATTAAGTTTGAGTTGAAAGAGATGAGAAACGGAGTAACAGAGATGAAGGAAGCAGAATGAAATATGACTTGGGGTGGAAATTTGCATTACACAATCTTGATCATTGAGGTTTTGAAACTCTTATTAGCTTGAGTTCAAACCAAAACAATTATCTGAGTAGGCCACCCCAATGGAAGGTTACTTGCCATGAGTTAGTCTCAATACATCTGACCAGCTTCAAAATACACCCAAACCACCTGGAAGATCACAGAACTTCTGGAATGGTGCAGTTGTTGAAAACAAAAAATCTAATGCCCCAGCTTTGAAGTTAACCTCACCAAACCCACCAAAACATCTCAAGCGGAACTAGAAGAACACTGAGGTCTTGAAATGGCAAGTTTCTTGATTCTCTTCAAAAAAAGCTGATACTTCAGCTCACCAACCCCACCCAGACCTCTCACACATATCCAGTGAGGGCTACAGGGATCTTGGAATTGTGAGTTTATTTCTCCTACTTTGCAACAAAAATATGGTACTCCATCTTCCCATATAACCAGCTTTAAACCTTGATGAAAGAAAGATTTGATTACTCAAGACAGAGCCAAAACTCAAAAGGATCAATTTAGAAAAAATATAAAGAAAGATTTACATCCAAGTTTATGATCAACATGAAAGGTGAAAAATATCAAGACAGACAGATTAAATAAAAAGATAGAGAAGTCAAGAGCTGAAAAACAAAAATTAGACTCAGGCAAGTCTGAAGGGGTTTTAGAAGTACCTCCCACCAAAATGATTCAGGCTGTCATTTAGTCAGCCAAGGGAACTTGCCTTCAGCTGAGTGGGATGATGGTAGTAAACATTTTTTTTATATGAGGATGGATAAAGCTGAAGTTGAGGTGAGTTGGTGGTAGTTGAGATAGTGGAGGTGGTTGGGGGTGAAGGGAGTGAGTGGAATGAGAGGGACAGGGAAGAGGAAAGGAATGACAGTGAAAGAGGTACAAGGAAGAGAGAAAGGGAGGCTCAGGGTTTGTCTTGAGAAGAGGGACCAAGATTTTTAACCCTCCTTGGCTGGAAGGTGGTCAAAAATCAAAAGTAAGTCACACAGGAATGATGAAACCATGATCACCATCTGAATTTTTTTTGGGCAATAATAGCACGCCCCCATCTCTTTGAGATGGTGAAAGCCTGGCCACATGACTGATCCAATCATTGCTGGCAAACTTGCTCGGTGTATGTAGAAGATTTTGTCCTCGGGAAACTCGCAGTCATGCTGGTGTGAGAGCTAGAGGATTAATTGCTAGTTCTCTCTTGTATTACCAACGAGACCTAATTGCTTGCAAAGCTTATCAACTATGTGCTTGCAAGGCTTCTGGATTGTGTGACGGTGAGCTTTCTCAACTGCGGGAGCTTGACGATTGAGGGAAGAATGACTTTCAACAACAAGCTCCAGTTGCAGAAGCTTGACTGTGATTGCTTCCAGAAGCCCAAGACCTTTGGCAGCCCATATCACTTGAGGGAGTGGGAGAGTTGGACCAGGGCCAAGGCCAACAGAACTAGAATATTGAATCTGCGATGCTCGCGGCGTGTTTTTGAGAAAAACATACGTCCGGGGGGCATCCGTCCGTTGGACACCTCAGCCTAACTTTGGTCCATTGGACGTTTCCAGAAAAACCCCAAAGCAACCGATGGACGCTTTTGCCAAGAAGCGTCCATTGGGCGCTCAAGAAAGCGACAAATGGACGCTTTTTGGCAAAAGCGTCCATCGGTCGCTTCGGCAAAAACGACCGATGGGCGCCTGGGCAAAAGCGTCCATTGGTCGCTTAGAAACACCATCCTTTGGACACTTTCTTTGTAAAGCGTCCATTGTGCACCTAACTGACAGTCCAATGGACTCTCCTCCATTGGACATTCATCGACAATAAGGGTTATTCACACTGGATCACCAATGTGTAAATAAGAAGGCTGATGTGTGTGATATGATGATAGTCTTTGTATATTCCAGCCATTAAAAACAGTCTGTAGTCAACACTACGGACATTTTGCTGTCGCAAAACCCTGCTGCAACACCAAAATGTCTGTCACTATATGGACATTTTGCTGTTGCAACACCCTGTCGCAGCGGAATGTTGCGACAGGACGTCGCAGCAAGATTTTGCGACACCAAAATTTCCGTAGTGCAAGTGGCATGCAGCATTGCTAACAGGACAAAGCTTGTAATTGATGTGGTTGAGTGTTCGAGCCACGCCATTGATCATTTTTTTGTGCGCATTGGTCGAGTTTTCCGCCATGACCATTGGTCCTCTGGTTGTTTTTTGGACGCTTTATAAACCGTCCAAGTGTCTTGGACAGTTTACAGGAACCACCCCAAATTCATCCGGTAGAGGGCGTTCGTTGGACTTTCTGTCCCCACCAAGAGGTGGACGTTTTTTGAAACGTCCAATGGGCTGTCTTTTAAACGTTCGAAGGGCCCCTTGGTGTAGCTTGGTAAGAGGAATGGGGTAAAAAAGTTTTCGTCAAATCAGGAAAAATATGATCCAATGACGACTTACCGATTCGAAGGGATTTTGATTCAGCAGTTGTTGTTTTGAATCTCGCTGCTAGCGTGAATGCATATTGACTCAACACACCTTGAATGATAATTTAAGAATCTCGAAGAAAGTGTGAAAATGCAAAAATACAAAAGATCGTAAGTCGATGAACGGGCCAGTGCACCTTGAGACCGAGAGCGCATAAAGGCCAATGTGCCAGAGGAAAGAGACAGCTGATTTACAGGGAGGCCGAATATAGACTTGAATTGCCTGCGTCATTTGCGAGCTTTCTCATCACTCCAATAGGCAGTCCCTTTTGCAACCTTTGAGATGGGATGTGTGTCCCTCCGCCCGGTTTTTGATTCAACTTGAGTTGAGAGAAACATTGCACGTGGCAGCGGCCGAGGACCCCACTTAAAAGCGCATCGGTGAAAGAAGCATAGCTTCAACAGGTTTCTGCGGACAGACAGTTCCGACATGATTGTGTTATGCAAAGATGCCCCCCTTCTTGAGATCATCCACATCCAATAAGAGGATCCGAAGCTGAGGATAAACTTTCATTTCCGGCTTGATTACGCCAAAACAGCCAAGTTGAGCAACTGTAAATCATCTTTCCTTCAGACCGTGCAGCTCCATCCATCTCTTCCGGGAACAGCTACAGAACGGCCAGGTACCTCCTCTGCGCCTGAAAGCAGTGCATAGGCATAGTTTCTTGACCAGTACCTCAGCACCCGTTGTGGCGGCAGACATTTTTTCTAAACATTCCAAGATCAGATTTCACAAAGAGTGTGATATCCAACTCTCAAATTCATTACATTGGTTTGTACAGTTTTTTCTAATAAGATTGGCAAGGGGAGTCACTTAAAAGCTTGAGCAGATGGCATACAAAGCAACGAGTTCAGAGTGTATGCTGTATTTATCCTGGTTTTCATTTTGAAGATAACTGGTTGTTGAGCTCCCACAGGGGTGTATTCAAACACTAAGAAATTTGCAGCAACTTTCTTGGTGCTTTGTCACACAAAACATCCTTTTTGTTGGACAGGTGGTAACAGCCGGTATACCCAACTGATTTATTGCTTTGATGAACATAAACCCACTTCACTTTGGACCTCATCATAACTGGACAAATCCATCTTGATTGGTTTCAATCAATCTGCAAATTCACTCAAATCCCCACAAATATTCAGTGAATGTTTCCTTTGTTTTGAAACATCAGAAGAAGGTTTGGTTGGCAGGCCAAGCATGATATGTCTTGAGTATACCAGGAGATTCCTCATGTCAGAAGACAATTAATATTTAACAAAAATACTTTACACATGTGTTTTTTTTCACAAAAACAAATTCCATTTTTTTCCAAAAAAACAAAAACAGGTTGGTTATTAAAAGCATTAGAACAGATGGCCATTCTCCAACTTGTATTTCTCACAAATCTCCTAACAGCCAACTACACCATGGGGCGGGTTTTTAGAAAGACCCTCTGTCCCTTGGATGGTTGCCCTCAGAAAGCATCCAAGGGACGCCCCTTCAGCTGTTTGTCCAGGGGACCTTTGAAAGGCTTCCCTTGGACGCACCACACATCGTGCTGACCATTGGACAAATCTGAGGCAAACCCCCAAAGTGTCCAATGGTTGATTCAGACCAAAACTGGCCATTGGACGCTTTTCACAGCTGTCCAATGGCTGGTTTTGGTCTGAGTTGACCATTGGACGCTTCACAATTCTGCCCCATGGTCGATTCAGAACCAGATCGACCCTTGGACGCTTCACACAGCCGTCCAATGGTCGATCTTGGTCTGAGTCAACCATTGGACAGATATGTAAAGTGTCCGTGGGTCAGCAACACGGTACCCCTTCCAACAAACGACAAAAAGGGGGGTTGCCACCCCCAAAACATAGTCCGTGATGCATCAAACCTGGGGTCAATTTTTTGAAACCTTCCCAGATGTGCATGACAGCAAAAAAAAGGACTTTGATTTCCACCGCGAAAAAAAGGTGGGTCGCCCAATGGACACAAAGCAGGGTGTCCAATGGACGCTCCCAGGTCTTCAGCTGGTTAATTTAATTTCCCTTTTGGTCCAATATGCAATCAGTGGCCCGGTGGCTGTGCTAGTAGTGAAGTTGTCTGATGGTTGATCGGTCAAGTAACACCATCTCTCATTGCGTTGCATGAACTGGTCCTCCATGCCGGCCTCCCGGCCAGCCTTTGGACACTTTTGAACTGTCCAAAGGCCACTTTTTTGACGGTTTCTGCAAAACCGTCCAAAAAAGGTATGTTATATGTCAACCAATGGACAGTCCCCCACCACCAAGCTTTGGATGGCTTTGGAGCGTCCGACTGCCTGTCCGTTGGGTGACCTTCGGAGCCCATGGTGTAATTATATGGACATTGGATGCTACCAACAATCCCTCAAGTGACTTGAACCTGTGTGCCAATGGAATCAAGTCATAAGTATTGGTCCTTTTCTTTTATTCCAGGTTGAGTTAACTTTCTAGCTATGTTTCTGACTTTATCTTTTTTGATAACTCCTGCTAGCTTCCACTGTGAATTTGTTTCAGTATCTCATGTGCCCAGTTTCTTTTTTCTTACGATATCTTTAATTTTTGATTATAACATTCCATTTAATTACTACATACTTTTCTTAACCAATGGGGGACTATGCACTTCATGGCCTACCTCTTCCATTCTTCTTAACTTCAATCTCCTTTTTCAAAGTGCTCTCCTCAAACCAACCTCCCTACTGTCAGTTCCTTCAACCTTCAAACTTCACACAACTCTTTTTCCCCCTGTCCACCTGTATGTCTGAGACTGTACCCATCAATATCTTAACAGTGATGTTCTTAATTCACTTGATTCAATCCAGAGAATCCAACACATATCAATCAGACCAATTTTTTTTAAAAGCAGATGGTTCATGATCTTAGAAAAACAACTCTGAAAAAATCCAATTGTCTTAGTGGTTTGATCAGTTTTAATATATATTTGGTTGAATGAATGATTTATCCTAGATACCAACTGAACAAGCATACTCCTGGTGGTACTAGTAGTGTTATCACCAAGTCAAGTCTAATAATCTCACCAAAAAATCCTAATTCAAAAGGTGTTTTCTCTTACAAAAAAAATGCTACAGTTGACTTTAATTAATACTGAGGCCCTGTTTCCATCAAAAAAAAAAATGTGTGTAATATTGAACATTTAATTCAATAACAGCCAAACTGTTGGTAGAAATGTAGCAAAATTGGTATGGAAGTAAAGAGTGCTATAACCTGCTTCATCATTTGTGACATCTGGATGGGCATCTGAGGCTGTCATGAGGATGAGATATTAATATTACACTTGAAACCGATATAAAGGGTATTAATGCTATCATGACATTAAAGACAGTCTAATACATCATGGACTCTTATCTGGTCAGTAAAGAAGCAGGAAGTCTTTGTTTCATTCTGTACCAGTTTTTTTACATTTGTACCAACAGTTTAGTATTTATTGTCACACCCATTTTAATTAATTTATGAGGGTGCCAAATGGGGCTTGAAAAAAAAAGCTCTATACATACTTTTTTCTTTTTTGAAGGAAGAAGAAGGTATTAGTTACATAAACTACTTTCTGCTTTAATCATAATGAACTTGGTTTGAAGACTGGTCATTTTTTTTAGATGTAGCTTAACTAACAGATTTTTGTATATCTTTTACCAACAAGTTGAACTTCTAAAGGATTGATTCAGTTGATGAAGTTTTGATCAAGTATTTTGTACATACCAACATCGAATATTTTGATTCTTGTTTACTACGCACATACCGTAATCACACAACTTGTAAAGTTGACCTGATCTTTCGGCATGGATCCATACAACGAGCCTTATGTGATCCTAGAGACGTGGGTTGATTTTGTGCCGCAACACTGCATCCAGTGCCAGATGGCAGGTTGATTTTTCACGTGAAAATGTGGGCATGGATCTACAAATAACATCAAACGAGCGGAAATAGTAATGTATTCAAGTCCATGGTCATTCGGAGAACACTTCTCGGCTACAAAGCCGTGGAGATGCTTGTTAACAAGGGTTCGATTACCGAGTTTGTAAGCTGATAAGACTGGGTTTTACAATAAAACTTGATGATCATTTGAAAATTACAATCTTCCAGTTCATAGTCTTCTTGTTATCTTTCTCCCGTGGTTTGTCGTCGTGCCAGCTGGATCTCGAGATCCAGTGCGCAATAATACTTTTAATCAGAGTACAACAGCACTCCAAGCTCAATCCAGATTCTGATCTAGAAGAATGCTCCTCCCATCATCTGCGCTGAAGACTCACCAAGCCAAAATAAAAACAAACATTAACAACGCGAAAGAGCTTGACCGGCAGAGCCACTGCTACACAGTCTATTACTGCTTGCTCTCTGATCATCAGAAGGCAAGAATTTCAAATGCAAAATCCATTTTCACTTTTTTTACCTTTCTTGTTCGACTATCACCCACTAAAACGAGCCATCCCCGATGGCCCATCAGATCTTCCATACTCTCTTTTCGATCGGGATTGACAGCTGCTGTCCCCTTTAATCCAACGCACCTGTGCATCTCCCTTCCACCGGCCCGTGTGCTCTGCACCAGTCCTTCCCTGCTTATGTTATGCCCAGGGCTCGAGCTGGCTGTCTTCAAAATCAGGCTCCCTTTAAAGACACCCTCCACCCATCCACTAATTGACCCACTAACTTCTTTCTGCCTTTCTTCATCCGAAAACATTCGAACACAGAGAACACACACCGTCCAAAAGCTGTCTGGAACCTTTTTGTTGTTTTTTGCTTTTGTTGTTGTCGGCCTCACAACAAAAAACATCCAAAACCGTCCTCCATTAAAGAACAATGGTCAACCCAGACTGCCAGCCTCCCAGTCAAGTGAGGTTGAAGGACTTCAAGCGTCCCATTTCCAAAGCAACCGAGCGCAGTCCTTTCATACTATCATCCAGTCCAAGTCATCGTCCCTTTCTTCCTCCTGGTCCTGGTCCACCCTCTAATAATCCATCATCCTTCTTCGACTCGACTAATACTATTCTCACCGCCAGCGTCGATCAACGCTCCAGCGACTGTCTCTCTCAGATCAACCAGCAGGGCGGACCTGCCAGCGCATTCCGTGATCAAATTCAGCCGATGGCTGCTGCTGCTACTCCTGCCTCCGTCGCTCGGTATCTCCTTCAAGCCACTAGCACTAGCAGTAGCTTTAGCAGTCCTGATGGATTGACTGGCCGCAAGCCCAACATGATCACTGCCATCAACCCTAATACTACTACCAATCAACAACTCTGGCCTGCTCACCATCACCATCACCATCTTCGTCCTTGGCACCAGACTTCCCTCAGCCAGCATCAGCAGTATAATAATCAAGCCCATCACGTCCCCCATCATCATCCCTCATCCCATCCCGCCTCTCCTCCTCAGACTCCCATCTCTAACTATCCAAACTCAAAGCATCTCATACCTCAACAGTATAACAACAACCTCCATCAGAAACCTCATCTGTCAAGCTCTTTCTTACTCTCCTTCAACTCGTCTGCTGTGCCGCCGATTCTTGAACAAACTCTCTTCTCTCCCCCAAGCTACTCTTTCCCCAGGTCAAGCCAGTCTTCCTCCCATACTCACTCAGCCTCTGCCTATTCTCCCCAGCCTGCCTTCCGGCTCCCATCCGTCTCTTCATCCTCTGCCGTGTGTCAAAACTCTCAAACATCTTACTATACTCCTTCTCATCTCCTTCCCTTCCAAATCCCTCAACCAGCAAATCGTCCTTCCCATTTTCCTTGTCTGTTGCCCAATCATCAAGCGGATTGCTTGAGCTCCCAACAATCCGACAGACGTGCCTTTGAGAGGTCGTCTTCAAACCGTCGTTCCCCAAAATCTAGCTCCTCAGAGGACCATTCAATCAGTCTCCCAAAGCTATTTGATCATCGCCAACCGTACCTGTATTCAGACGAACCTTTCCATTTGGATAACTCTCCAGAACTTCACTTTCCTAATTCTTTGATCTTTCCTTGTGCCCAACAAGAATCGGATCCTGAATTTCATCTGTTTCCGGAAGGTTAGTTGTCTTTTTCTTTTCTTTGCTTTGCACCCTGTTTCTAATTTGTTCTTTGGATGTTTTTTTAGGTCTTGAGCTTATCGATTCTACTAGAGAAAAAATGGCCAGTAACGCTAACAACACTACCAAAACTCCGACCGCTTCCAACCACAACCTTGTCGGCCATCGGATTGACCAAGACCGGTTGGAGTTTATGAGCGTGTTGGGCTTGGGTGCTTATGGTGTTGTGTATCTTGCTCGAGGTACGCATCCTTTGTTCTTAAGACGACAACTGTCTTTTAACTGACGCGTCTCTCCTTGTTTCAGATCTCACTTCGCCCGATATGGAACACCCCAAGCTATATGCTGTCAAAGCGCTCAACAAGATTGGACTAGATGCTCGTCAAAAATCGTTCCAACGCAGGGAGATAGCCCTCCACTCACTTGCATCGACCCATCCGTCGATAGTCACTCTGCACGCGGTCATTGAGTCGCCCTCGTGCATCTTTGTCATCCTCGATTACTGTCCCGATGGTGACTTGTTTGGAATGATCACCGAGAAACAACGATATCTTGGCAAGACTGACGCTATCAAGACCGTCTTCCTCCAAATCGTCGAGGCCGTTCAGTTCTGCCATCGTCTCGGTATCTCTCATCGTGATCTTAAACCCGAAAACATCCTCTGTAAAAAACATGGTGATGACGTCGTTCTGGCTGATTTTGGTCTGGCTACCGCTGAAAAAACGAGCTCTGACTTTGGTTGCGGTAGTACATTCTACATGAGTCCTGGTGCGCTTTTGTTTTGTAACTTGTTTTTGAACCCATGCTAATGTTTATATCTCTTGAATAGAATGCCAAGGCGGGTTATTCGAACGTCTCGGCGCTTATTCGACTTTGCACAATGATATTTGGTCACTCGGTGTAATCCTAGTCAACTTGACCTGTGGCCGAAACCCGTGGAAACAAGCCTGTCCATCTGACGAAACCTTCCGGGCCTACCTAGCCAACCCGGACTTTTTGCGCTCGATTCTGCCGATCAGTGAGGCATGCAACTCGATCTTGAAGCGGATCTTTTCGCTCAACCCAGTGGCGAGAATATCGCTGGAGGAATTGAAGGCTGAAATCACTGAAATCAAGAACTTCAATATGACCACTGCCGAGCTCAGCAATGCTACCCGGGCCACCAGAGAGGCCGCTCGTGCTTGGCGCAAGGACATCATCCCTAGTCCCAAAATCCCCCAACCCGTTACTGAACCCACTTCCTGGAAGAACGTGCTCGCCAAAAAGTCTCGTCATCCTGTGCTCCCCCAACCCAAGCTTGCTGAGGTTTGCTCGAACAGGAACTTTGCGGGCATCAAGGCTGATCCTCCCAAGCGTCCCATGCAGTACGATAGTTGCTCGAGCAGCTCTACCAAGTTCACTGACGCCTCTTCCCTCGGAAGCTTCGACTTTCACAATGCCACCGATGAATCACCCTTGCCCAATCCAAACGAGACCCCCCAGAAAGCGAGTGTCAAGCCGGCTGGCGATGTGGTGCCCACCGGCCCGCTGGTGTCTGCCTTTACATCGACGTCGATCTCGAAAGACTCTTCCGTTTCGTCGGAAGACCATTCCAAGCGTCATCGGGGCTTTTCGAGTCGGTTACGCAAGCTTTCGAATGCGGCCTCGACCTTCAGCTCGTCTTCGAAGGACGAGAACAAGACGCCGAGCAGTCGCAAGAAGCTGTTCACCAAACCCCTGAGCTTCAACCGTCCCAATGCACCCGCGCCGATCCTGGTCAAGCCCTATGCCCCTCCCGCTCCTCAACAGCAAGTCTGTCCGACTTCCGGTGGCATGGTCACTCCTACCAACAAGAAGGGCAAGCATGCCAATCTCACATTCTTGCCTTCGACTCCGCCCCCCTCGGTCTCGCCCAGTCATGCCACCTTCGGATTCATCAAAAAACCCAGCCGATTCTTCCATCCCCACGTTGTCCAGAACGCGTTTCCGCCGACGCCCTCTACGCCTACCCATCCCGTCCCCTCCTCCTCCTCCTCCTCTGAAATCCATCAATCCCCTTCTCCAACTACTTCTACGTCTGATAAGAATCGCAGAATCCTCGCCCGCTCTCCTCTGCTGGCCGTCTCGTCTCAAATCCAAAACAAGAAAAAAAAAGTATACGACCAACAGCGGTTCTCGCTCTTCAACTCGTCCGATGAAGACGACTCTCTCGGCGATACGAGCGGCGGATTGGTCGACGACGACTTCGACTTCGACGACGACACCTCCGCCTCTCCTTCTTCTTTTGTTGATCCTTCCCATTCTAAAAAATCTTTTACTAGTTATACGAATTGGATTTCTAAGAAAATCTAGGCCTCATCCCCTTGCATATATCTCTCTCTCCTCTCTTGAATCTTATTGTTGGTGTTATTGACAGTTGTTGATGATTTTCTTTATTTGGACTCTCTCTTTCTCTCTTTGACATCTGTTCGATTGGCTACTCACACACACACTCCTTTTATATCGTGTATCTCGTTTTATTCATCGTTTGGATTTCTTTGTTTTTTTCTTTTTTTTGCGCCCATGGACATCTTTTCTTCTTTTTCTGTTGGTTAATCTATGATGATGATGTTTTTTTCTTTTCTTTGGTTTGGTTTGGGTGGGGGTGTGAGAAAGAAAGAGGAGCAGATTTTGAGGAGGTGGATTGAAAGGGAGAGAGAGAGATGCTTGATATTGATCTAACTCCAAATAAAAAAACAGGTATTAACATAAAGGAAATGAAAACACACACTGTTCTTGTTCAATCATGTGATCCCACCCTACGAATTTACGAAACCAAGTCTCCTCCTCCTCCTCCTCCTCCACCTCCAAAATTTCTTTTCTTTTGCTTATACCTCACGTGTCAATCTTGCATTAGTTTCTTTTTTTGAGGAGGTTATATTGGTTTTTTTTTATCAGATGGTGGTGGTAGACTGGTGAGTTTTTGGTGGGGAAAGTTTTTGGTGGAAAATAATAACAGTAACAATTAATAGTTTAACCTTAAACAAACAACATCATAGATTTAACAAAAAAAATTAATAATCAGTCGACCACATGGGCAATACTACAAACTCAAAAAATTCAACTCTTTAGGCGATTCCGCCGGGGCAAGAGAGAACTTGCAGGAAAATTACTTGCGTCAAGGCCTGTATTTATAGGCATGATTCCATAAACAAAAGAAAATCATACGCTTTTTGTTTATTAGCAACACCTCGACGGTTGATCTTGTCGAGTGACCAACCCTCATTTCACAAACAAAAGGAAAACCTGCGCCTTTTGTTTAACATTAATCGCTCGATTGCTTTGTATATTACTCTATGGATTATAAAGGAAATCAAGTCATGATAGCAGCATCGCAATGCTTGACTATGATCATGTAAAAGGCATTCACTTTACTGCAACGTGAGACTTGCTCTTGTTGTGTCCATAACATCCCCTGGGACCTCAGCAACCGAATAAGTAAATGCTATCCTCGGCAAATAACGCTTGCCAAGGATGTCACTAGAATCTAAACTTCCTATTTCGATTGTCTACCAATGCTAAGGCCGACATTCCACAATTCCCATGTACGGCCTCCATTAATCTAATTTCTACCATCAACAATCCAAATCATTCGGAAACGATTCCCTTTCCCTGCCGAATTATGAATCCCTACGTGTATTACGCCATTAGTTCTGGCAGGGTGGAGCATTCGACGTGACGAAAAACAGCAGATGGATGGGAACCCTGGGCTACTGAACGGCAGGTGATCGTATTCTTTCCTAATCAAGTCTATTCTATCATGTCCCTTGCAGCTAAACAATGCATCCCTTGAGTATGAAATGCGAAGATCAGGCGGGACATAATTGGATCGGTTCAGTGTCAGAAAATTATTCCTCAAAACCAATAATAATTTTAGATTCCATAATAATGATTCGTGTGTTTAAGGTTGTTGAAGACTAGCAATTTTGTCAAATTTTAGATAGTAATTCTATAGCAATATCTCAATCAATGGATGACCAGGAGTTGACAAGACCTACTGTAAACCTTGATGTAAACAAGGCGGGCGGCGCAGCCGGCCAAAGACCCTAGTAACATCAATAACAAGGAAGAGGAGGGGTATTTTGTGGAGGTGGATGATTGTGTGGTTGTGGGTGAGCCTAACAAAGCCTCTCTGTGTCTCATGTCTCACAGAGAGGCTTATGATTAATACCAGTTTATTGGCTTGAGTCCCGAGTGGGTTATGTGCTGAAAACTGCCTTTTTGCACAAATCCCTCAATACAGATCAATCCAGTCCAACCTGGGCATCACCGGGGGGACCACGCTGTAGCGCTGAGTTTGCACCATCTCAATTTGCTCCTACCCCTAAGAGGCAAGCTCCCCTGCCTGCTCAAAAACGCCTTGATTTTCATTTATTTCCAACTTTACAACTGTGTTCTGTGGCTGAAAGGTGAAGGATACCAGCCAATACAGGTATAACATCATGGCAAGGCACCTTAAAAGGGGGGCATTCTGGCCGGTTCCGGGAAGGGATCAGGCTTCAAAATTTGTTAGGATTGTAGACCGGATCAATGCCCTCATTTGGTCAGTTTGGCAGAGGGATCAGGTCATCCTAAGGTGTTGTAAATGATGTCTCAAAATAGCTACCACCAAAACTGGCTTAATCTATTCTCAGGACTCAAGCAAAGAATCCTGTATTACTCACAAGTCCCTCCCTGCGCTAACCCTAGTAAAGTCTCTCCTCTTTGGAGGAGGACTGAAGTCCTGGAGGGAGACCCTCTGAAGGAGGGACTTATGCCCAAAGTTTCCTTGCTTGCCTGAGGCAATTGGGGATTTCAGTGGTTTCTCAGAGATCACTCCCTAGTGCCTTTGGGTTGAATCTCTGGCTCAACATGTTGCAGAAGAAAATCTGTGCTTTGATCTCCTCATTCAACTGGTCTTGTCACATGTAATGATCTCCTCTTTCAACTGGTCTGGTCACATGCATCCTATCCTCCCATTCTCATCCCACAATTTGCTTTTTGTAACAATGATTCATGAGAAATTCTGCCAATGGATCACTGGCACAAGCTGCATTTGTTACAGGATTTTGATTCTGCAGACAATAAAAAATAGACATTGAGATGCAAAAGTGGGCATCTGATCCAAGAAATTTGTGATACTGGCTATAAGAGAGGAAGAGGAAAAACTGGACAATGATTTCTTGTAATCAGTTTGAAAGAGAAGTAATGGCTAATTCAAGTTAATTGCCTACCAAGAAGTTAGTGGCCTCAGGCAAGTGTGGTGACTTGAGGCGTAAGTCCCTCCTTTGGAGGGTCTCTGCGGGACTTCAAGCCCCCTTTCCAAAGACAAGGGGCTTCATTAAGTTAGAACCAAAGTCTGCTCCAGCCTCAAGGTCTCAAAGTTCTGATTGAGCTATCACTTTTGCTGGAATGCCAATGGGACTGACAAGATCAAACCACTGGTTATTGGCACGGCCCAGAAACCATGGTGCTTTGGGAGGAAAGCCACTACATACTGGGGGTAGGTACAATTATTTCTGGAACAAAACAGCTTGGATGACAGCTGGCATCTTCTCATCATGGCTCCAGAAGCCTGACAGCCGATTTCGCCACTCAAAAAAAACATTTTGCTTCTTCTCAATAGTTTTAATGGTCATGTCAAGGCTGTAGAGGGACTTACCCTTGAAAAAATCAAAATTCATTTTTTCTCACCCAACCTGATGAGTGTCCTCCAACCTTGCAACACTGGAATCATCTGTGCCTTCAAGGCATACTAATGAAAGCGGTTTTTTGACTACGCAATGGGAAACTATGACGACCACCCAGACCATGATGGCAAGACAGCTACATGCAAGGTCTGCTTGGGACTCTGTCACACAAATTACTATCAAGAACTGCTGGAATCATACAAAAATCTTGCCATCAAACACCAATGCTCCATTGGAAAGCAACTCAGACGTCCCAACACCATTGGAAAGCAACTCAGACATACCTCTGAAAACAAAGGCCTTGCCGATATTGTTGAAAAAGCTCAACATTCACTTGTCAAGTTATCCAGATACCCAAACCTACCTGGGTTGTCTTCTAGATCACGTATCTCCTTTGAGGAGCTTTTGAATCCACTCGCCAAATCTAAATTGGTCCACAACAGTGTCCCAACCCCAACCAATGATGAAATTCTCAACAAAGTCCGCGGGGTAGCCACGGAAGTTGAAGCTGATTCTCAAAAACAAGAAGAGGCCAAAGATAAAGCTAAAAAAGTGCCTTGTAGTTTAACTCAAATGGAACTTGCACTCAATGGAATTGAGTTTGGTATCTTCAGTCAACCAGTCAACAAAACATCCACATCAGCTCAATTCACTCTATTATACAACAGGGGGTTGCTTGTAAGCCCCCCTCCTCCGGCTGGGTTCACACACATCTCAATAACATGTCAAATAAGAATGATCCTAAAGAAAAAACAACAAAAAAGTTAAAGATTAAAAAGTCTGTTTTTTTTAGCTGCTTGTTTTCACCAATGAGTTGGTCCTCCATGAGAGTCGAGCATAGCCTGCATTCGCTCGGGCATTGATTAGATAATATTGATAAGAATTTGATTTGGGAAGTCGTCCCAGGCTTGTTTGAGGGCTTCTTGCATCTCAGCGACATTTTTTGGGTGGTAGAATTCTTGAACATTGGTCTTGAGGACCTTACAAACATTTTTGATTGGGTTGAGGTGGCCAATTGGGAAGTTTGTTAATTTTTGCATCGGCTAGGAAGTTGGCTGAGAGCTTTGCTTTGTGCACTGGGGCACCGTCCTCCATAAGTACCAGGTTGCGTGAGCGATCCGGGTTGTACTTGTCTAGAAAAGGAATCAGGGCCGGCCGATAAACATACTGGATGAAGTTGGCGGCCTTACGAGATTTTGGAGGGATAAAAACCAAGTCGGTCTTGGTCGTAGCGAAAAATGCCCCCCAGACCATGATCGAGGTGCAACCACTTTTGAAAGTGGGTTCGTATTTTTCTTTTGGTGTCCGCCAAACAGAAACGGCATGCGAGTTCTTGCCAATTTCAAACGATGACTCGTCCGACCAAATCACTCGCCTCCAGTCGGCAAGGGTCCAGCTGAGGTGAGCTCGAGCAAATACCAGTCGCTTCGACTTCTAGATATCATTGACAAAGGGCTTCTTGACAGCCACCCGACTGTTGAAGCCCAGCTCATGAATCCGTTTTCGGAGTGTTCGATTCGAAACTTGAGTCGGAATCGTGTCGCTGAGCTCGCTCAGCTTCATCTTCCGGTTACATTCAAGCGATGACTCGAGGTCTCGCAGATCACGGTCGACCGTCTCGACCGTTCCATTTTCTTTTTTTTTTTTTAGAACCGAGTCCACTGTTGATCGGGGGATGTGAGACATCTTCGAGATCTGAGAAACCGAAGTTCCTGCCGCCGCCATCCCAACTAATTGAGCCCTCTGCTCTGTCGTTAAATGGCGTTTCCCTTTGTTTTGTGCCATACGATCCTGAAAAAAAAGAAAAAGCAATAAAGTGTTAGACTGTAGGAAAACACACGCACATTTTTATAGCAGAAGAAAGGTGGACTTACCCAAGACCGCAGTGGAATCCAAAAAACGACTGCGATTTCGTGGCGATGTGGTTTTTGAAGTGATTGTTTGACTGCCGATAAAAAATAAAAAAAGAAAACCCACCTGCCCCCGCATGCGCAGCAAACATGTCACGAAAACTTATTTGCGGGCACTGTACAGGATCTGAAATCAGTGATTTTACAACTCTGATTGTAGCTCAACAAGAGGGGTTGAGGATGTAAAAAATTAGTAGAAAGATAAGGACAGCTTGGGCCGTCCCAGAAATGAAAACTACCTCGAAAATGGCGCAGAGACTCATGCAGGAGGTTGATTGTAAAGTCCCCACCAAAAGTTGAAATTCTCTCAGGCCGCGGGGTCCACATAGCGCACAAGTCCCTCCTTTGGAGGGCCCCTGCGAGACAGCGTCCCCCCTCCAATAGAGGGACCAAGTTAGGACTAGCTCCCAATCTCCCCCCCGGGTGGGGCATTGTATTTGGAGCGCGGGGTAGAAATTGAGCTAAGACTTGCAATTTCCACCCCGCGGTGGAGATGCTCTTATAAGGGGGGATTGGTATGCTTACAGCGGACTGTCATATAAGCATACAGATTTTATGCTTCCTTCGACAAGCATACCGCGATGTAAGCATAGGATATCCGTTGACCATTGTTATGCTTACATTGCGGGATCACTGTACCTTATAAATGATTATCTTTGGGTTTTGGATCAATTCTCTACTTTCTTTTCTTGGTGAGAACTAGATGTATTGTATGCTCAAATTACTCTCCCCAGTTGACAAGATTTATACTTGTCTGTGCTTTCACACCCATTCCTGAAAGATTAATGCAACTGAAATTCGACTGTCATTATATGTGATCCACAACCTCATGTAGCAGTAAATGCTAGGAATACTACATAATGTGGTCCCTCGCAGCAATGGCAAACTTGCCTTTTTCGATTCGGGGGACCTGGGAAGCGGGGACTCCCCCGTGTACGTAGGACATCCCGGGGGGCGTCGTTTTTGGATGGGGAAACTTTAAAATGTGGTCAACAAGAAACAGAACAACGACCACCAACCAAGAAACTACGAAAGAAAACCAGGAAGCTGAGTGTAGGAAGCCCAATCGAAGGTGGGAAAGAAAGAAGGCCGGATGAACTCCGAACAACATCAACTAAGAAGCAGGAGAACTGAGCACCACCACCACCATCATCATCATCATCAAGAGCATTACCATGTACCCGATTACCCAACCGAGACTCCGATCGCCTACCATGCCGTCATCTCATTCTTCAGATTTATCCTGGCTATCTTCTTCTCAAGGATCGTGATCGAGAATCCGGATTTGATACCAGGAAATGGGAGACCGACGATCGTACTAGTCAATCATTCCAACTCGCTGACAGATGCGCTCATCATCATGGCCTCAGTTCCGAGGCATGCACGGCGTATGCTGAGAATGACCGCCAAGGCAACCCACTTCAGAAAGCCGACGTTCTCGTCTTGGCTGATCGAGAAAGCCGGCTCGGTGCCACTCCAACGTGCCCAAGACTATAAGCCGGAGACCCGGATCGATAATTCGGTGACTAGAGAACTGCTCGTCAATGCACTCTGTCAACAGGGTGATGCAATCTGCATCTTCCCCGAGGGCATCTCTCGATACCATCCAGCCCTGGCACCATTCAAAACTGGCGCGGCCAGAATCGCCTCAGACGTACTGTGCCAATTCAAGGACCAGGCTTCATTCGAACTCAACCTATTGCCCTGCTCGATCACCTATTTGCATCGCCAAAACTTCCGTTCCGACGTCCTCGTCTCCTTCCACGAACCCATCCTACTACGCCCCTCAGACCCACAGAACGCCCAACTGATCTCCGACAACGGGGAGGTGCGCAAACGGGCCATCAGCAGCTTGACTTGCACTTTAACCGAAAAGATTCGCGCCGGAACCCTTGATTCGCCCTCATGGGACCTCATTAAAGCTGCCAACATGGCACGAGCGCTCTATGCTCCCTTTGGTACCCAGCTTAGCCTTGGCACCCACATCCGTCTCACACAACGCTTCATCGACGTCTTCGCGGGTCGGACGCCAGCATCCTCCTTGGCCTCTACACCATCGCCCACCGTGCCTTCTTCCCCATCGACCCACCCCGAGCTTGTCAAAGACCTTCTCGACTACCAGGCTATGCTCTTCCAATTAGGACTCAAGGACGCCCGCGTGGCTAACAATCGTCTAGTCAAACGCAGAGTCATCCTTACTCGTCTCGCATTTAGGATCTGTGCCGCTTGCTTCTTTCTCTCTATCTGTGCCCCCGGACTGTTCTTTTGGCTTCCTACCTTCTTTGTCACCGGGTACTTTGCCCATCGACAAAGACTCAAAGGACGTCAGTCTGTCTCTCCTTGTCTCCCTTTTCATCCGCTTTATTTCTCTGACCCTCCCGGACCCGTACTGTCTTTTTTGTGATTGCCTAAAGCTGCTTGGGATACGTATGATGAGGTAAGTCTCTCTTGCATGATAAAGATGTAAGTCAATTGCTGACCAAGATGTTTGTATTTCAGGTTACTCAAACAAAGATGTTGTGGGGATTAGCAACTGGCTTGGTGACCTACGGGTGTGTCTTGCTGGTCTGTCTGCCAATCTTTCCGATCGTCCTGGTAGTCTTTCCGGTTTGGATGTGGCTCACATTGAGGTGGCTTGAAGACCTTGTGGCTACTGTGAGTTTCCCCTTTGGATATATTCCTGAACTGATATCATAATCTAAATTAATGGCTTATCGATCCATACAATTATGAAAAAAAAAAAAAAATACACAGTTGAGAGCGACGAGATCGTTACTGAAGATGTTAGTGATCAGCAAAGACGAGATGAGTTCGATCAAGAGCCATCGGGCTCGACTAGAGCAAGAAGTCCACAAACTAGCAGTCGAAAAATGCTTGTTACCTCAACATAATCAAACCGTCTTAAGGAATGATCAGCAACAAGAAATCGTGATCAAGAACGGTCAAGTGACTAACTCGAGGTTCGATTACTTCTCGATCAGAAGACGTAGGAAGAAGGATTATAATGAGGTCTTGAGACTTTGGGACTTGGTCGATATGTAATAACTTGCTTCTTTTCTCTTTTCTCGGCTGGGCTTGATCCAGTCAACTCTTATTTAATCCTTCTCTAGAAACCGTCGTTGTTGTGTCAGATTCATTGATTCTCTTTTCAAGCTAGTCCGTTTGTTTTCACTTTTTTGATTTGCTTGCTATGCTTTCCTCTCTTTTAGTTCTGTCCTTCCCGTCTCGAGTCTTTGTTTTTCGTGTTGTGTAATTATCCATTTATTTAGATACTATACTATGCGTTGTGCATTTCGGTACGTCGTCAGGCAGGATTAATAGCTGTAAATATGTAGTTGATTTCTTTTTTTATTCTTTATCTCATCTTGAGAGATACATACCTTATTATAGAGGAAAACTCATAATCGAATTGGAAAAAAGGGGTTTTTAAACATGGTGGATTACCTTTTTTATTTTTAAAAAACATTTTTTGGAGTTTTGTTGAACTTGGAACATTTCATAAAAAATCATACATAATACATTGAATGAAGGATTTCAAAATGAAAGAACATGAATAAATAAATGATTAAATCTTGCCACTTAAATTTGCAATCATGTGTTTCATAAAAATATATGTATATTCAGGAAATAGACCTCATAGGAATACATCCTCAATACTTGAGGGGTCACCTTTGTCCAAAGTTTTTTTTGTGTCTTGTTTTCTGTAATTGGTTCAGAGACATGGAGACTAGAGTAAATAAAAATCCGAATTGTACTGATAATCTGCTACCGTAATAAAACAATACACTCTGGAATCTAAGTATAGCTTGTCAGCTTTGTATGGCTCAACATAAGAAAATACAACAGTATACATATACGTGTGAGTGCATTCCACTCCCCCCCCCCCCACACGCCAACATCAACCCTTTGTTTCATGTGGAAATCCTGGTCTCCCAAATTGCTAAGAATCTTGCAAAAAACACACAAGAAGGGATTTGTGTGTGGACACTATAATAGTGAGATCATGATGGGAGTTGCATTGGGAGACCAACAATGAGTGGTTGATTTGTGAGGTTGTACACTCAGAAGCTCTTCTCATCTCTCACTTCCTGTAGGGTAAACTCACCCTGGTGATTACTTGTGATTAGAGAAATTATCAGTTGGACATATAAAAAAAGGAACCATAGTGAGGTTATTGTTACTTGTTCTGTATCTGCAGTAACCATTCCTCCTTAGAAGCATAAAATCAACTTGTTTCACTGAAACATATTATGTACGTTTTTACTCACATCAACATTTACGAATAGTTTCAGTAAAACCGAGACTTTGGTCAAGTCTTTTGCATGCATTAAAGTAGACATCTCTCAGTAAAAATGCATGGTCAGGTTGAGCTGGCCATGTTCCAGAAAGGGCCACAGGTACAAATAGCTTTGCCTGATGAGATATGTATTGGCTCCCTCAGGAAGCCAACAACTTCTTTCATCCATTTGTTGGCAGTTGGAGACACCGTTTTAGTCAAGAGACAAAAAACAAACAAACTAAAGATAGAAAGCATCTTCTAAAAAAAAGTTCAGGAAAGGAAAGACTAATTTTTCGTTTTCATTTGCTCCAAAAACATTTTTGACAATATGGGTTTTAATGAAAAAATGGGATAGATCAATCATCCATTTCAGCAATAGTAGCTCTTCCTCGACCTTTGCCACCAACTGTTCTCCCGCCTCTTCCCCCCACACGTGTTCCATTAGCTTGGGCGTCTTGTGGTCCCTCTTGTTGGGCTAGGGTTAGTGCGCCCAGCTTGTGGGATTGATCTTGCGAAATCGCGATGATCCGCTTCGCCCTACACGTCGGTCGGTAAGATGATTTTTAGCAATTGCTCATCAACTGGCAGGGGTTTTATCTTTTTTTTTTTTTTGATCGAGGAGGATACTTACCGCTCAATGACTGATTGGTAAACCGAAGATGCTGGGTGGTTCATCCGGACCGTATTCTTTTCGAAAAAAAAAAAAAGAGGGGATCAAGTCAGTTGTCGAGAAGGAGTGGACTGGAATAAAGAGCATGTACCTCCTTGAAGTCGATCTTGGCGTCCAAGCGGGCATCTCGGACGAGGTTAACAATCCACTTTTCTCCCTCTTCTTGGCGGCCTTCGGGGTTATCGTTGAGGCCGAGCCGACTGGCCAAGTCAGTGATGTCGATACGATGGTGTACCCGACAGTAGGATTCGGAGATCATGATTCGACAGTTCTCGACCCAGGAATTCATCTCCTCGGAGAGGAAGAAATCGACGTTGAAGACTTTCTCGGACTGCTTGAGTGCCTTCTGAGCGGCCTCGAAGTCGACCTTAACGTAGAGGTTGAGGAGGAAGTCTGTGATCGGGTCCGAGTATTGGTATGCCTCCTGGCTTACTGCCCGTAAAGTTTCTTTGATTGTCTCTCGTGAGCCCCTGGATGAGCTCGGGCCTTTTAGCGAGCCCGAGCTGGCCCGCTTGGAGACTACGAGGGCCACGACGAGGTACCGAAGGAGGTAGGGACAAGTTGTTTGGATGGTGTTCAGGTAGCCCTGACCGAGCCATGCGTCGACTAATGAGCTCCGACCTTTGTCATGGTTGAAGTAAACGAACAGACTCCAATGTAACCACCAGGTGCGCTGTTGCAGTGACTGGAGTGGATTTCCGTATCCGGTGCGTTGATCGATTTGTTCTTTCAAACGATTGAGTTCTTCCAAGGCGGCATCGAACGAGCCTTCCAAGATGTCCGAGGCTAACTTACCCCATAGTGAGGAGAGTACAAGCTCGTTATCGGTCGATAGGACGCGGAAGTGGTACAGATAATCCGACGAACCCCCGTAGTTTCCAATGGTATAGTTGTAATGTCCGTACTGGTACAAAACCGCGATTTGAGATAGGCTCACGTTGTGCTCTTTCTCGAGGTAGGCCAAGTTCTGGGCTTTGTCCTGTCGGAGGGCAGCAACTACTTCTGGTGCGGAAATGACTGACATGATCTGTTTCGCAAGTCAGAGAGAGAGAGAGAAAGGGAAAGAGGGAATTAGTATCATATGTGGACGTAAGTTGTGTGTGGGTGGACATGAATCGTCGGCTTAACTTGATCGACTGATTCTTGTAAGGTGTCTAGTTTGGCCATTACTTGCTCTTCTTTCTGAGAGAATTCTATGCAAGGAAGCGAGCGAGTCAGTTAACGATGATTATTTTGATGTTAGGATGAACGGTTTCAGCTTATCGGGTGATACCTTGAGGGACTGGAGCCTGGTCATCCAAGTTGTGGAGTTCACGATGGAGGCCGGTGAGATAAGTGATCATGTTAGTCTCTTTGAGCGCATCGTATTTGGCCTGGAGGAGCTGATGGTGGGGATAGATGGCACTTGAGTCGAGACTGGATGAAAAGCGAAGACTGGTTTGAGTATACTGGTGATGAGGAAGACGAATAAAAGGAGAAGGGCTCAACAATTCGAGCAGGGGCAAGACCAGATGGCGATCGAGATGGGGGATGAGACGCTGCGCGAGAAACAAAGGGCGATCAGACGAGACTGGAGGGGCAGGCCGAAAGAGAGATGCACTGACTGAGGTGAGGTCGTAGGAGTCCTGTTGGTTGCTGGTGAAGGCTGACTGTGTCATTTTCTGTTGTCGTTGTCACTCGGGTCTTGTGCGCTGGCTTTCATGGCCTCTGCGGACCCCGGTCTTCGGTCTCGGGGCGGGGTCCCGGGCTATTGTCTGCGTGGGCGGGGGACACCGAAGGAGCCCGACGGTCGCGAAAGGTGCCCCCGGGCCCAGGTGGTCGGGATGGCAGGATGGAACCCCCGGACCACCCGGTGGTGGGGCGTGTGTTCCACGAAGCGACAAAACTCGTGTAACCCCTGCAAGTTCCATGGGCCTCCGTGGAACCCACAGATGCACCTATGGAAACACCTTTGAGGCATCTCGTAGATGGACTCGCGGCAGTCTGCGAGCTGCCTTTCCAACCAACCCCACCCCATCTACATACCTTGCGAGTTTCGCTGAAACTCCAGAGACTCCGCACTGCGCAGCGGCGACTGCCCACACAACAACAAAAAAACGACACATTGATTTATTTATTAATCGCACTCCAAGCCACCAGCACCAAACTGGATCAACCGGTCAGACAGGCAGCTCAGCCTGTTTGATCGGTCAGACAGGCTGGAAAGCCTCTCTGACTGGTCAAACAGGCTGGACGACGGCCTGTCAGACTGGTCAAACAAGCTGATCTGCCTGACTGACTTGAACTGGCCTTTCAGCCTGTTTGACTGGTCAGACAGGCCGTTCATGAGCCTGTCTGACCAATCAAACAGGCTGAACTGACTTCCTGACCACTCTGCCCCCCGCCCCTCAAACAAGCTTTCCTGATAGTGCTATAAAACAGCGTAGTGGTAGCGTAGCGGTTTGGCACTATTTTATGGCTACAAATAGTGGCTACCAAAAACAAAAGCTACATGCCAAGGCCAAAAAGCTACCACATCGTGCAGCGTAGCTAAGCCAAAAAGCCCTGTGCTGCGCTACTTGTAGCAAAAGCCTTTCACCATCGTCCAAACACTCAAAATACATGCACCCAACTACAACTCAGGACATACTGCACCAAATGGCACAGCCCCAACTGTTGGAATAGTGTTTTAATTGATGATTGAAAACACTATTCCAACGGTTGGAACTGTGTCATTTGGTGCAGTATGTCCTGAGTTGTAGTTGTGTGCATTTTAAAAGAATGCAAGCAACTAAGAGTTGAATTTCTTTGTTAGACTAGTTTTTCATTTCTATTTACATGATGTTTCTTCTCAATCAATTTTGTGCAATGAACTCTGGTGTTTACCTAAGAGCAGAGTGGGATTTGTCCTTAGCACGTTTGGAAGTCTTTTGACCTTATTTCTTTCTTTGATATTTGATTGATCTGTTTAATGTTAATTCATTCTTTTGTAAGTTTATATTGTTTTCTTTTTGTTTTGTTTAATACTAATGTTGTGCTTTTGCTTGCCTTAAATGATTTATCTCATTTCTCTTTTGAGCACGGATTACTTTTAGAGTCGATTATCTCAAATTATCGATTGCCTGAACAAGATTGTTTTCTTTATAAGTATCTTTCTATTGCTCGGCACTTTGCCTTTGCTGGATCCGCTGAGCAACTCAGAGCTGATTGTCTTTGCTAGTTCATTTCCACTCTTCTCAATCAGCGTTATCCTGTCAATGAGTGTTCTACTTTTTAATTGATTTGGTTTTTATTTATTTTTCTTATGTTAGTTATTTTTCTTATGTTAGTTATTTGCTCTCTTTGTTCTTTTTATCTAGTGATTTCTTTGCTCACTTCTCGGATTTATTCTCCTGGTGTGAGGATCTCTCTCTCGTTTGATCTAAGTTTTCGGGATTGTTCTCACCTGTAGGCGGAAAAATAAAATTCAACCAGTTAGGTTTAAGATTCAAGATGGTGCTCGACTTGCCTTTGCTAGTCGCGTGCTCGCTTTTGCAGCTCTTTTTATTCTTTTCATGATTAAGGTCTGCGGCTACATTCCAACACATGTTTCTCCAAATACTCAAAATACATGCACCCAACTACAACTGAGGACATACTGCACCAAATGAAACAGTCCCAAATGTTGGATTAGTGTTTTTGATGATTGGAAACACTATTACAACAGTTGGAACTGTGTCAATTGGTGCAGTATGTCATGAGTTGTACTACGTAGTTGTGTGCATGTTTCTCCAAACACTCAAAATGCATGCACCCAACTACAACTCAGGACATACAGCACCAAATGTTGTAATAGTGTTTTTGATGATTGAAAACACTATTCCAACAGTTGGAACTGTGTCAATTGGTGAAATATGCCCTGAGTTGTAGTTGTGTGCATGTTTCTCCAAATACTCAAAATACATGCACACAACTACAACTCAGGACATACTTCACCAATTGACACAGTTCCAGCTGTTGGAATTAAAAGTTATTTGAAGTTTGAGAATTAATTACTATAAGAAGAGCCAGAATCTAAAGAAGAAAGAAGTCAGAAAGGAAACAAGAATGAATAAAGAAAAGAATGAGAAGGAAAGATTGAAAGAGAACCAACAGTTTAAGAGACAGGAGACTGAGAAGATTTGAGACGGAGTGAGAATGAGAAAGAAGGAAGGACAAGACTGAATGAGAAAAGTTAGTATGTTGTTTGATTGAAGTGACCGAAGGAGTTGTTGAGTAGTCTTACTGGTCAGAAGATGACAATTGTTGAGGTTGAGTTTTGTGAGTTGATCAAATGAGGAATTTGAGAAGAATGAGAATGAAAAGAAGACAAGAGAAGGAAGAGATTGAGAGAAGAATGTAAGGAAGTTGATGGGAAGAGTTGAAGTGAGGGTTGATGAGGTTGTGATGGTTTTGAGATCAGGATTGAAGGTTGTGAAGTCGAATGATTTCGTTTGAGTCAGAGATTGATAAGTCTAGTGAAAGAGATGTGAAAGACAGATGTCACAGAGAGGTGACATTGAAGGTGAAATGAGCATTAAAATTCTAACAGGAATCATGTTTTCAATCATCAAAAACACTAATCCAACAGTTGGAACTATTTCATTTGGTGGAGTATGTCCTGAGTTGTAGGTGGGTGTGTATAATAGTTTGAGTATTTGGACAAACATGCACACAACTACAACTCAGGACATACTTCACCAATTGACACAGTTCCAACTATTGGAATAGTGTTTTAAATCATCAAAAACACTATTCCAACAGTTGGAACTGTGTCATTTGGTGCAGTATGTCTGAATGGTGTCCTACTGTTAACCTTATGGCCCAAATTCCACAACCCCAATAACTTCTAAAGCATGGGTGTGAATGTGGCCAGAAATTCGGTAAACTTTAATAATGCACTTAAATTTGGTGACTTCAAATTTTTATGGGGGTACATATTTTTGCAAGGCATTTGCCTTGCAAAGACTATACATTGCAAAGATCAAAAAATCATGTGACTTTTCATAAATTTGCAATGCATCATCCTTTTTTTTATTTTGCAAAAATACACCCTGCAAAATACTCCCCTCAAAATCCCATAAGATGCGCTCTCACAGAAATTTTGCAAGTGTGATCCTTGTAAAATTCATGTTAGCCTGCATAGCATAGGATCTTGCAATGATTCATCTCACAAGGCAAAAGCATTGCAAAAGAAAACTTTGTTAAACCGCTCCTCTCAACAACACTGGGAAGTTACACTACAGATAACTTCAAGTAATGATAACATAACAATTTTTTGAAAGTTATTGTTACAGTTATCTGTAACGTCATTTAGTTACGTTACAAAAAACAATGTCAATATTTTTTCCATTAAGTTACTTTATCCTTCCGTTCATTTTTTCCTTTTGTGATCACGTTACGTTATCCTCCCCTGTCCTTTACCCTTTTTTCATCACGTAACAATATTTGGATTTTTGGTAAATAGCAATCAGAAGATAGTGAGAGGTGAAACAGCTTAACATGTGCTGATTTGAGCTGTGGGTGAGCTCAGCAATTGAGTGATCTTTCCAAGTGGCTTTAGCCTAGCAGTATAAGAATTTAACTTTGCAGTAATTTTGGAGCAGGCTGCAAGTTGTGGGTTCAAACCGCATTGGGCGACACTGTTTTTCAGATGCACTAGCTTAGACTCTCAGGTACTAACAATTGAATATGGTCAAAGGATTTGGTCGTGATTTTTGTGTACACACCTTCTGGGAGATTAAGACTACATGTGAGTTTGAAAGGTAATTCTAGGGGGCTTTTTGCTCATCTGAGGAAAGAGTCTTCCGAAGTATTTTTTGCCCATATTTTTCAGAGTCATTTGGCAGAAATATCACAGATATAAACTTCTGGTAGTTTTTTTTACTTCTAAGTGCTATTTTTGTGCGTTATCACGTTATCTTGAGTTAACTTTTAAAAAAAAGTTACGTTATCTGTAGGTCCTCAAAAAATTAAAACACAGTAGTTACGTTTCTTAAATACAGATTTTATGATCATTAACAGTGGTAATAGATAACTCAATAAGTTATGTTACCAAAAAGACCCCAGATATTGTAACGTATGTAACTTCCCAGTGTTGCTCTCAACATCTCACATACATTTTTGCAAAGATACCTTTCGGCTTTTGCAAAGCAACACAGAGGAACAAGAATAACCCAATGCCCCCAGAAGTCGTCAGACTATCCCCCCACAATGTTTCGGGCCGAGCGGCGCGACCCTTTTGACAGCTTCTTATCCATTCCCTCCGCATTTTTTGAACCCAGTTCACACCCTCTCTTCTTCGCCTTTTTTTGGATCAGGAACTGTTCAAATTTTGTTAAGTGACCAAAAATTCACCAAGGAAGGGATGATTTCAGCTCAAATCCTCCCCAAACCCTGATGTCAAGACTTACCAGAATCCCCAGTCAGCGATGAGAGGTTGTTTGGACGTTGAATAACTGATCTGATTCCCGAAGCGTTACCATCCTTGCTGACATTCTCGTTTTTTTTTTATCGTTTCACATCTTAGTTGCACATTTGACCTGTTTGGTGGAAGCATTTGTCTTTTTGTTCTCTGTAAAAGAGCTATTCACAACCTCTTTGAAATGGATGAATGGGATTTGACCCTTGGATCCCGGATGATCTTTCTTGATCTTCAATATATTCTCATTTATGAGGATCTCCTCTTCTTCCTTCCAGGCTCTCAAATACATCACAAAACTAGTATTGGCCGACAGACCGCCAATAGAAGCAGGGTCAGTGTCAATAAATTGAGCTTTCCCTTGGTTAGATTGATCATTTTGCACCCATACGCCAAGAGTCCCGGAAGCTTTGCAAACAACCTTGCTCTTATAATGGGCGCCGGACCAGTACCCACGTGAGATCAACAAGTATTTCTTGCCAAGAAATTCCAGACGATATGGCCAATCTTGTTTGGACATAAAAGCTTTCCAATCCGGCTCGCGCAAGATGGAAGTTACCTCAATAAAGAAGTAAAGATGTGGTGGTGAGTTCCCCCCAGTGAATTAAAGTCTAGAAGTCCCAGTCATTGGGGCAATTGTATTTGTCGAATCCGAATCACATTTTGATTGACCTGAAGTACAGGAACGACAGCAGACTCCAGGTGTGATTTGGAGACCAGTCGATGTCCACTCATTTATCAGGCCAGGTACGTTGTCGTAAGAAAATCCATTGGAGTCGAAAAAGTCCTTGCGTATCATCAAAAATTGCCAGGTTTTGCGGACCCAAACACCTTTTTGTGTATCAGCAGGATGAAGCGAGCAGCAAAGGTGATGCACTTCATCCACTAAAAAGAGACTCTTCAATGCTTTTGAGGAGTTTCGAGCTGGATCCAAAAGAACTTCTAAGAAGTCACAGGATGAAAAATCCCCCGAAACAAAGTTGTCTTTGTACCTTTCGCTGGTCATTGCAAATAGTTTATTTTGCCCGAATTGATCCTGCTTCAGTCAACTCGTAAGTGGTTCTTGAGGTGAAGTGTGCAACCAAAGCGGTAATCAAATCGCTCCTTGATCTGTTAGTTCCAACAAGCCAAAGCGGGCTGTAAATAGCGTAGAGGGACTCCAACGCCGCCACCATCCAACAGCAATTTTGGCGCTGGGGGTCATTTGAAGCAGAATAAGATGGATAAGAAGTGAATGGGTTTTGATTGACGGCCTCCCTAGCTTCTTTCTTTGCTTATGGGGTTCAGGTGCCTCCAGAGCTTTGGTGGTATCGGGTGCACGCCCATTGTTTGGATCCCCATGGCGCTTTCGCTTTTGGGGCTTCTCCCATCACATTGACTGAGAGACATCCGTTTGAGCTTTTGTTTGTGAGCCATATTCAATAGATACACCCCGCATAGTCATCCTCGAGGACCTTGACGAAAGCAAATAGTTTGAGCATGCCCAAGAGCATACACTTCTTCCTGGAACTACCAAAATGCTACCATTAGTTCATCCGCACATATATTTTCAATAGATAATAGGAATTGAATGAACCTGAGCATGTAGTACAACCAATGCATACTCTCTTGTGCATTGGTTGTATCCGGCAATCCATCCTCTCCATCCGGCGAGTCTTCCAGTAATGTGCGCCAAGACCGGAAGAGCATTGCTTGGACGCCCGACATCGTCCACCAATCCAACCACTGTTTTGTTTTGGGGTAGCGACATCTGATTTCATCAAGCTTTTCTTCATGAGTGGGTCCATCAGCCTCAGCCCTCAGTAGCAGTGCCGCACACATCTGCTCAAAGTTGGACTAATGCTCCGAACACTTATCAGGTTTTAGGTAGTTTTCAAGCCAAAGAGGACAGCGTTTACCTCTTCTCCAGCAGTCACCACATTCCAATTTCTTTTGACTCAAGTCACTTGAGCACGGAAGTGCTCGTGACATCCCTTTAGGTTTTTCAGGGCCACTGTCCGGTCTGCCTCTCCAAAGACTTCCATAAAAGCCAAGATAAATCCTTCTCTTTGAGCGAGAGAACAATCTACTACTTGTTGTGCCAGAGTCTCCCGTTCGGAAGGGATGAGCGAAGGTATAACAAATTGCCTGAAAAGTGTATTCGGTAGTAGTTCTCCGACAAACCGCGGATCCAAGACAGCTGAACTGGAATCCAACGGGCCATTGGTTCACAATACATGGATGTAGTTAATAGATATCCATTTTCAAAGAAGCGATAGGTGACGTCTGACAGGAGGCCGCCTTTGTAAACTTCACTGTTGTGACCTTGAGTGAGTAATTGTTCTTTCATCCAAGGTGTTTGGAACATAAAGTGCTCTTCACCTTACATGAAAGAGCACGAAATTATGATGAGTCCACGTCTAACGCGGCAAAAATGTACCCAGGAGAATCAGTATGTGAATGAATGAATATTTCCCCTTCTGAACTCACTCGTTCCAGTGGAACATGTCCCCAACGCCTGCGCCTTTCTTCTTGGGGACATATCCAATTTCTTCCAAGACCCGCTTACGGTAGTATCTCAGGCGATCACTGTTGATGAGTGACCCATGGATTGCTGTCACACTTCCGACAATTTCTTTACCAGTTGAGTTCCCGATCTGCATATAAATGGAGTCAGTTGGTGTCCTCCAAAAAAACACTGGATATGCCATACCTTCAACTTGAAGGCACCGGCCTTCGGATTTTTCATCACCTCCGCTTTAAGTATAGCCTTCGAAAGAGGATCTGGCTTCTTTGATTTGGGCCATCAATGGCAGTGGTAGCCTTTATGCCTCATGAACCCCCAACCCGTCTTGAGGTTCAGATCGAAGCAAGTCATCGTATTATTACAGGCTTGATGTTGAACTTTTCCAGGACAGTTGCCTGCCAAGCCTCTACAGGTGGGATGCCTAGATTACAAGATAAATCAGCTTGTTTCTGGGGCATTTTATCCGATTCCCATCAAAATTTCATGGTTACCTACTTCTCAAGAAAGGCTGCGATCCCATTTGTTCCAGACCACTCACAATTGGGATTGTCGCAAACCATCACGCCAAGACAATGTACTCGGTTGACCTTTCAACCACCCTCCTTTGGAATTTCTGAGCTAGTTCTTATGGTGAAACCAACCAATCCAAAGCTCACCACTTCTTGGTTGGGTAATTTCACGAAAGTCGTACAGCCGTTCGGGTAAATGGGGTAGCCGTGGTCATCTAATTTGCAGTAATATGATCAATGAAGGTACTGAAGCTTTCCATCGCCTGTGGTAGGAACTACTCTTTGCTTCCGTTCTGTTTGGTTTGTTGGTTTACATCGGTTTTGGGATCTGATGATTCAGAATTGGGCTGGCTAGATTGATTTTTTTCACTGTTTTTGGGTTCTAGAGAAGAGCTGTGGGAAAGTTTATCCATTTTTTCTGTGACAAAAGAAATTAAATTGAAGGGAAATTAGTAATCTAAAAATATAAAGCGGTAAGGGTGGTTTGGTGTATGTCAATCTTAGGATACACCTGTTGTGCAAGCTGAAAGCGACCTTGCCAAAGGGTTTTGGTATAGAGCCGCGTAAAACTAATACTCATGATGAAACCTAGCGGTTTTTCAATGGCTTGTTTTAAGGGGCTCCTACCTTTGCACTGCCCAGCTTGTTTAAATTCCATCCCGGTTGGTTTCGGGTCAAAAATTCAGCCACTTGTTTCACGGAGCTTCCAGCCTTGCAATCCTAGTTTTGGATCACACTAAACAGGAATTTGCATTTTTTCATGCAAGCCTTGCATTGAAAACATTGCAAGATAGTATTCTGGGTTGCTGTTTCAGGAATTTGCCAACGCTTGATTTGCAATATGCCTTGCAAAAATACGAAAAGCCCCATACATTTTGTAATTTTGCAAGGCATAATATACTTTGCAAAATTATCTCACCCCAATTTTTATCAGCACACTCCCTCTAAATAAAGAATTACACAGGATGCTGGTTCTCCTACTCTAAGCCTTATAACCCAAAATACCAAAAATCAATTGCTTCCAACTCATCAGTGTGAACTTTTCCAAAATTTCAGTGAATCTTCTTGATGCAAACATATAGGCTACCTCCAATTTTGGTCATAATATTCCCCCCAATTCAATCATCCAAACAGCTCTGCAACTACTTCTTCAAGCACTCAGTCCTCTGACCGATGAGGCTTCCTCATCGGTCGGGGTAGGGTGAGCCGTTACCCAAACCAATTAGGCTTCCTCATCAGTTGGGGTAAAGGCTTACCCTTACCGATGAGGAAGTCCCATTGGAGTGGGTACAGTCTTACCCTGATCAATGAGGAAGTCCCATCGGTTGGGGTAAGACTGTACCCACTCCAATGGGACTTCTTCATTGGTCAGGGTAAGCCTTAACCCTGACCAATGAGGGGGAGCCTCACACTCACCAATGGGACTTCCTCATCCTTCAGGGTAACCCTTTCCGTCCAATGGGAAAGACTCATGGGTGAGGGTAAAACTTTACCCAGACCGATGGGAATTCCTCATTGGTTAGGGTAAGGCTATACCCTGGCCGATGAGGCTTCCTCGCTGGTAAGGGTGAGGCTGTACCCCGACCGATGAGGAAGTGTGTATCCAAGCCAGCAAGCAGTTGAGTATATAGGCCAATTCTCCAAAAGTCAATCCACATTTGACTTTGGCCAGTTCTTTTGTGGGATTCTTTTGCATAATTAGTTTTCCTTCACCGCTGAGAGGCTTCAAGGCATATTAATGATTGGGAGGGGAATCTGTGTGCCTGGATCATTGGTTACAGTTCTAGCTATCATGTCTGCAAATCACGTTTGGAATTTTTCTGGGTTTTCAAGATTGGCAAGTGAGATGGTGTTGGTGTTGAAGTATATTGCTAAGGAATGAAGTTTTGTAAGCTTGTGGTCACCAGTTTTGGAGCCCACGATGAAGCTTTCTTTCCATTTACAATTGTGTGACACAGCTGAGAGTTCTGCTAGAGTAAAACCATCAGAAAATCAATGTCCCAGAAGAGAAAGACCTGAAAATTGTGATTGAAATGAGTGTTGGATTAAGTTGGAATATTTGGACAAAAAAAAAAACTGAGAGAATTGTAGCTGAAAACTGACTTTTACTTAATGTCACCACCCATTTTCCAAAGTTGAGCTGCTTGGGATTGAAATATTCAACATGAGCTGATAAAACTTGGTTAAGTACCCATTTTCCCAAGATTTTTGAGTTAGGAATTAAGCTAGAATCTTTTCAAGTTCAAGAAATCAACTTGCAGAGGAAACCACACTTTCAAACACCATTTCTGCCCAGTAGCCAATTATTGCAGGTTGTGATGTGGGAGCTCAATTAAGCTTTGTGTTGAAAACAACGGAAACCTCTAAAGAGAATTGATAGCATTGAAAAGTAATCAATCTTGAAACTTGTTGAGCTAACCAACCTGACACAACTCTTCCAAATTTTCTATGGAAAAAATTTTATGGTTTGTTTGCTGTCACTGCCACTATCCCAGTTTTGGCTCAGATTCATGTGCTTTCAAGACCAGCTACCATAATAGGCCTTGGGATCCTGTAGTCATGTGTCCTTCTGGTTTCTCAATTGGTTGATTGTGATTTATTGTGATTGATTGTTATCTGTTCTTGTTGTTTATTTGTTCTCCCTTCTCCTCCTCTTTTCTCCTTTACCTTTTTCCTTCTCTCTCTCTATTTGTTGCTGAACTTCTCCTCCTTTTCTCATGGCATTAGTGTGCAATGTAGTATTTTAGATTTCTTAGCTTGTGTCCCCTCAGAATGCTGATACTAGATTTGTAGTGTTCAATGCCCTAGCCCTAATTATGCTTAAAAAATTTCTGCTTGTTTGTGTATTTCCAGAAAAGATTTAAAAAAGGAATACTGTTTGAAAAATGTTTCACAGCAAAAGTGAGTTGAAGTATCAGACAATTATCCATTTATTCCCCGTGGGGAGCTTCCTAAACCAGTACTTCTTACCTTGAACAATAGTGCATAGATGGGGTTCAAGATATCAAAAGAGAGTTATTGCCAAATTTTGATTTTACAGACAGGTTAATTTGAGCCATTCCCCAGCTAGAAATAAAACACTTAAAAAGTTGATGGGCATTAACCTCAAGGAGAGAAACTATTTTTTAAATTCCATCATGGAGGAGGAGTCCCTGCTGACTCTTTGAAGGTGAATTTGACCCTTCTCCCAGCGGTGGGCAGATACGTTATCCATTAATCTGCCAATTTTTTGTTCAAATTTGAATTGTCCACTCAACACAATTAAGTCAAAATGGCTTTGCATATTTTGTTTCTTGAAATTTGCCAAACCAAATCCCATTTTTATCAACAAAATATTTTTCAAAAACAGATTATGTGAATTTTTTTTAGTTATCTGTAACTAGTTACTTGGGTGACTTATTTTGGTCACCCAATGAAGGATTAAAAATCAATTACTTTATAAACACATAATTTTTTTTGATAAATTTCAAGAATAACCAGTGGCAAATTCATAGATTTTTTATCTTGATGATAAGTTGAAGTGTTTAGTGCAAAAATCCAATTTACAAATAAAAGGGAAGGATTTATGGATAACGTATCTGTCCACTGTTGCTTCCTCCCCCCTTAGGGTCAAGCTATAGACTTAAAAGTGTGGGGCAGTGTAGCCGCCTTGTTCTCTAGTTTTGAATTTATATTGCATACACGGTTATTGAATGCCTTTATAACAGGCATAACCACAACTTGGACTACATTTTTTATATTGAATTCCTTTATACTGGTCATAACCACACTCTGGACTGCTTAATCATATTGCATTTCTGTATTTTAGGCTGGATATGAAAGGGATGTATGGTAGATAGACTAGTCACAGCTACTTAGTGGATCTTCAGGGCAGCTAAATTGCCTCATTCGGGGTGTACCCCTTTGGCAAAAATACCTCATTTTTTTACTATATACGGAGGCCTTCTGCCTGCCAGTTGTTCCTCATCATCCCATCATCCAATATATTGGACACTGGTCACATTACATTCATCCAACTTTTTATATCCTGAACATCCTAATCTTATATTTTATTATACACCTTATATTTTATCAACTTGATAACCACCCTTATATCTTGCAATAACACCCTCATCAATTTTAACCATCAATTATATTGACCTCAAGGTCACACGTTCAATCCTCATTCAAGTCATATCCAAAATAAGGAAACATCACCCTGCCTCATTTTTACCCTTTTTTGAACTTATATACCCTCACCCAAAGGACTTCAGTTCATTACCTGGTTGAAGCATTTGCTCCCACACTCAACACCTCTTCAGTCACCTTATCCTTATCCTATCCATACCATCAGACATTATCATCATCAGACTTTCAGCATCATAACACCATCAACAACTCCAACAACGTCAACTTGCCTGAATAAAGATGCACTTCTAAAACAACAGTAGTATCTTTGATACACCTACTATCACTACATAAAACTTTCCAATCCAAGATTGGGAGGCTTGTTCAGTGTCTAGTATCCGGATTGGCAGAGGCATCCTCACACATACCTTTCCAAACTCAGCAAAAGGTCTTCACTGACACTTTTGAGCTTTACAACACTTTTTATCTAGCTCTTCTAATTCTAAGCTACATATTGTGATTTGATTTAAGCTTGGACACTTGCAAAAAAAAAACGCATAAGGTTATGCGGTTCTGCAAGGGTTTGCTGCTGTGCAGCAGTTTAATCCGTGGGTTTATGCCACACAGCGGAGGCCGATGACGTCATCGGCCGTACTGGCCAAGCCGGTCCGACCCAGTGGCACCCGGCCTGCCAGCCACCAACCAATAGCCATCGATCCGAGTACTGACCCGGAAAGCCATCGAAATTGACGCAGCATGGTCTTTCGATTGTACAAGCCGGACACCAAGGCCACCACCGTCCAATTGGCCCTTGAAGGGCACAGCCTTTCCTGAATGCGTCGATTTCTCGCCGCTGGAATTTCAAGGCAATCCTTCAATCAATGGTTGCGACTCTACGAGGAAACCCGTTGTGTCATCAAGGACCTGGCGAGCTATGAGGCCTGTGGATGACCAGCTCACCTCTTGAGAGAAGATTTCCAGGTCATGTTGGAGCTCGTCCAACATGAACCCGGCTTGTTTCTTGATGAAATCCGAGAGCGAGCGTACAATTTGACTGGGGTCCTGCTCACCACATCCGGCGTTCACAGGAACCTTGTTGAGCAACTGTCAACACATTAAAAAACCCCGAGACATCACACATTCACAAGTCTCTGATGGCTAAATATGCGTTTATCGAACGCATGGAGTTTTTCCCAGCTGAGTACCTGGTCTTTACAGGTGAGCTTTTCTTTTACCCTACCACTTGTAGATGACCAGCTGATCATCTCACACCTGGTCTTCTTTTTAGATGAGAGTGCCTTCGTTGACAAGGACCTGCTCCGATTGATGGCCAGATCACTCCGAGGCACCCCAGCCGAGCGATTTCTGGTTAACCAGAATGCTCCCTGTCTCAGTGTTTTGCCGGCAATTTTGGTTGATGGGCTTTTAAACCTCTCCACCACATTTGAAACATACAATTCACGCAAATTTGAGCATTTTTTGGAACACGACTTGGTCAGTGGCTTTGGTTGGCTTCTCACTAAAGTCAAAGACTCTTTGGACTAACTTGATCTCTGCAGCTGCGCCGCATGAACCGATACCCTGGACCTAACTTGGTCCTTGTGTCCGACAATGCCACCTATCATCAAGGAGACCGTGTCCCTGAACTGTGTGATGCAGCCGGCATCCAACTGATTTTTCTTCTGGCGTATTGCCCGGAGTTAAATCCAATCGAGCTAGCTTTTGCGGCAATAAAGCAAGAGATCCGATCATCCCAAGTACTGGAACGCACCAATGACCCTGAATGGGAAGTCCGAAGAGTCATTGCTGAGGTTGTCACTTCGGAGCTCTGCTACAAGCTGTACAAGCATTGTGGGTACTATGTCCCCCCAATGTTAAGTTGTCTTTCTCTCTTTCCATTAGCAACAAACAGTCATATCAAGTTTTTTCTCCTCAACAATTTGTACTCTTTTGTTGTTGAACAAGCAATCAACTGTTTAACAGCTTGTAAATGTAAATACCATGGTTTATCATTTATCACCGACTTACTCAATTCAGTCATGATTTATACTAACTTTGAGTGTGGAGGTCGTAAAACTGTCTAGACAAGATGATTGGGAATGATAAAAAATACGCTGATTGATGGCTGTTCTACAGATTAGGGGTTATCAATGAAAACTAATTGGGTAATATTAATCAGACATTAGTAAAGTGATGCGGTCTAATGAGACCAGGGTACAGTTAAGGCTACATATTAAGATATCAAGGGATACAAGGGATAAAAAGTGGTCGCTATTGAGGGCCTAAGAATCGATTGAACTTGATCACATTGTCACGCAACTTGGTGATGTTACCATCACTCAATCCCCACTTACTCATTTGCTCGGGGGTGATGCTCTTTGACTGGAACATCTGAGGATGGGTAATATCGTTGTCATCGAGGATCTTGATGACTTGCTCAAGTTTTTCTGGTCAAATTTTAACAAACTCGACATATTTGCAGATCAAGTCAGTGTCTGGTTCAACAACTGAGTCCCCATCGGATTCGGCGAAGGGGCTGCGGCCACGGACCCAATCAGATGCTGATTTTTCCAATTTCCTTTTCTTAGCTCGGGACATTGTTTCGAAATGGCGGTCTGGCGGAGGCGAGTGGAGGGACACTCCCTGCTCTTGGTTGATCTGCAGCCAAAAATTGCTTGGGTGAGTGATGTACCGACCAGAAGATCAAGAAGCGGAATCACTCACAATTGCATGCGCCCATCTTTGAGCAACACCCACAGTGAGAGGGATGTACCGGGCTGAGTTGGTTGGGTTGATGTAGACTGGAAATTTGGTGTCATATTTTCCGTTTGGACGGTGGGTTGACCAGATATTCTTCATCATGACATGAAACGGATTAAAATCATTTGATTTGGCTGGATGGGCTGGGATTGCCAATGCTTGCTTGGAAGAATTAGCATCATATGCCGCCTGCTGAGTCAAAACATGGGTTTTGACCTGGACGGAAGCCCTAGCTTGTTCTTCTAGGGTGGCTGGATTCGCTTTTGACACATGGAGGGTGGCGATCGTACAGTCTTTTCCAAGCTCAATGATGCATCGAATCCATTCATCAAATGCTTCGTCGTTGTTGAGACTGTGATTGGCTTGTTTTGAGTACTCGGGGGTTGACTTCAGACCCATACTAATATTCCAATTGATCGCTGGAGATCCTGAAGTGATGGCTTGATGAATAAGTCCACCAGCTCCATCGAAGTGTTTGTTACACGCAACAGCCACACGATCGACTTCACCAGCCTCGAACGTGATTTCGAAGGTAATGCAAGATTTGATGGCCTTCCAGGCAGGCTTGGCCTGCCCCGGCTTGGGAAAGTACAGCTCGAACGTGGCTTTGCAGCGGATCATCTGAGGCTGCATGGAGAAAATCAATCAATCAATCATTATCTCACAATGCTTTGATGAAAACCAGCGGAAACTGAGACTTACTGGCATCTCGGCTGGCTTGGGTCCCATCCCATGAATTCAAAAGCTCTCGGCCGCAGTTTGATAGCCCGGAGGAGGGTTTTCCCGCCCAAGAAGATTGTAACCAAAGCGTGACATCGGATTGAGGGCTATTCCAAAGAATTGGTGGGTGGATGGAAGACAGGTTCCAGCCAGCAGATCCTCCCAATGATAGAGGCGCCAGGATGCAGGGTGCTGTGGCCAATGACCTTGATCAGTGAATTCATCGATGTCATCATGGGTTTGCACAAGAAAAAATGGAGTAAAAATCCAAACTTAAGTTCTGAAAATCTTGGAAGATCCTGCATATCCGTCCAGGCGTTTTTCAAATCACAATAATTGATTCTTCAATAAACACTTTCTTTGGTTTAACGTTCTTTGTTTCGGATCGGTTGGTCATCTGGTCTTGTTGGTCTGCTTGTCCATTAGCTGCTGTCCCTTGTTTCGAATCATGCAACGACTCAACAAAAAGGACTGTTATTTGCCTAAGTCAAGCTCCAAGCCGGGATCCTGTCGGTCGAGTTTAATCCTGGATTAAACTCCCAACGGTTTCCCTGCGGCCCCACTTGGAAACCTGGAATTGTTTCCGGTCAACAGTGGGGCCGCTCCAAACTTAAACAAGCCCCCCCTTGGCAAGAGGAGCCGGCAACCCCGCGGAGCGCCTCCTGAAGGGAGGACTTGTGACTTATGTCAGAAAATTGGTGTGAGAGGTATTTGGGATTTGATGGTAAACACCAAAACCCCCTATCACTCCGCCCCCCATCAAACATTTTGCCCAATTTTTGAGTCATTGTTAGGCTTTGATCTTGCCATCAATCTATCAAAAATTTGGCCTAGATTGATCAGACCATTCTCCTCCAATCCTGACTCAAAGTTGGCTCACCTTGACCTTTGGGATGACCAGCTCAAATTTCCCAGTCGGACAAGTACATAATTTCCTGGGCGGTCCGACTGGGTTCTGGCAGCCTTGATGTCTCTAATTTCATGGTTTATGTATCACTTGTTTTTTTTCTTCTTCCTTCTTTGACCACTTGATGATGGTCAGAGGGTGCCAAAAATTACAAAAAGAATACACAAGGTAGGCTAGAGTGATGGCTATACAGTCATATAGATGTTATAATTTTTTGATGTATGATGGCAAGGCAATGAGGATTACAAAAAGAAAGTGACAATTTTGATTCAAAATTCACTTCCTGCTCACGCAAGGAATGTGATTCAAGTCATAAGTCCCCCCTCCCAGAGGGGACTTAGTTAAGTTAGGGGCCGCTCAGGAAATCATTTTTTCCTGGAAAATCCAACGTGTGCGACCTCCTGGGAGAGGTTTGAAACCCCCTATTGGGTGTTGCTGGATTGAAAGTGAAGAGATGGATGAAATCCCTCTTGAGGATTTCAAAATGGGGCCGGCTAAATGCAGAGCTTAGCTAAGCCCGCGAGCACCCGCCGAGAGGCTTATGCCTGAGGTCTCTGAGCCTGCATGAGCCAACCCAGTAAATAACCGTAGAATATCTTGCAATCCAACTTAAAATTACCTTGTAGCCATTCATCCTTGACGGGTCTACCATGGCAATAGGCCTTGATATTATCTGTGTTTCCGTCTCTTCCAATTTTTCGTAGTATTTTTTTCTCTTTATTATGATTTTTTAAAACACCATGTCATAGATTGAAAATGATGATTTGTCATCATTTTTCATTAAAACCAATTTGACCCTGGCCAGGAAGAACCAGATTCTCAGATTCTCAACGTTTTGTCAAATTTAACAGGATTCACTGAGATGGAAATATTGAGTTCTGGATAGACAGATTTCAATGCAAAATTACATAGTTCAAACAGTGAGAATTGAAGAAAAAAAAAAGGCAAAAAATATGGTTTCTATGTACAAAATTACATGTCTGCCACCAAAAGCCACAGATGCTCTTGTGTGCGCTTGGGCATATAATTCATAAGTCCCTCGCACTTTGGGTGAGGCTACAGTGCTTTACACACCTCCCTGCAGGAAGATGGACTTTGTTAAGTATGGCTAAATGCACGCCCCAATTTTGCTAAAAGGACGCTGTGGTGATCTATTCACGTTACAATGCCAAAAGCAAGTGGCAGAGGTATTGTAATGGAATAGATGCATGCACAGGAAAGTATATAAGAGGAGGAATCATTACATTATAGTCACATACAGCTTGGAAGGACAACAATCTTGGATCAAGGACTTATCACCAGCAGGAATGCAGCTTGGAAGGACAACAATCTTGGATCAAGGACTTATCACCATTAGTAATGGGAAGGAAGACCAAGGTTACATTAGGAGAAAGGGTGTTATTAGGACGGAAGAGGTTCTAGGATTCAGTATTGCAATAAGAGGAGGAAGAAGGAAGGAATTATGTAGGAAAGAGGGAAGAAGGAAGGAAGTAAATGGGAGGAGGGAAGAAGGAGTGAAGTGTTGTGGGCAGTAGATGGAAGGTTCTGGCATATGCAGTGGGGCTGGGTTGCCTAGCAACAAGGGCTGTATGCTGTGCATGCCAGGATGCATGCAGGCTGAGGTGCATATCAGAATGCATGCAGGCTGTGTTATGTGGCTGGGGTTGCCTAGCAACAACGGTGGGCCGCTACGCTACGCTACGATAAATGGACAATAACTGTTAGTGTATTTGTTTATTTTTTCTCACAGAATTATGTATTGTTATTTGGATTTTTATTTTGATAAACTAACTGTTAGTGTAGTGAAAGATTTTTGTTACAAAACATTGTTATTGTTTGATGGAAATAATCAACACTACGCAAACAAATATCGTAACTTTTTTTTTGATAACAGGTTTTTGGGGTAACAGTTAGTGTAACTTAATACAAGTTACACTACGCTACACTGAATTTCAAAGACTAACAACAGCTAACATTTCAGACAACTTGGTCTGAAAGAAATACTAAAAAACAAGAAATTCATGTGATTTATTCTTGTTTGTTTCCTTGTTATGATAGTGGTGAAAAGTAATTTCAATTCTCAGGATGGTTTCACCCTTGAGATGAATCATTTCATTATCAGATTCATTATGCTAGTAGAAGTAGTCAAAGAAAGAAAGTAAATCTATAAGACATAGAGAATAAAAATGCATGATTTGTTTTTTTGGTTTCAGAACAGCTTGAAACTAATAAATTGAGTTTTAAAAGAGATTGAAGATTGGTCAATGGATGGATATGAACATTGAATTGGTGTTTTTTTATTATTATCTAGTAACAATTCTGTCACTACACTAACAGTTAGTGTAGTTTTGAAAACACTACCCTAACAGTTAGTGTAGTTTTTGAAAGCAATACACTAACAGTTAGTGTATATATTTTTTCTGCTAACATAGATACACTAACACTAACAGTGGATTTGGTTATTGTTAGTTTTGTTTTCCTGGATAAAAATAACAATACACTAACAGCAATTTTTTTCACCAATAAATTCCGTAGTGTTAGTTGGCCAAAATTGCAACTAAAAGTATCTTTTTGTTAGTGTATCTAAAAAAACTATCAATACACTACAATAACGGTACTGTTAGTGTAACTGGCCCACTGTTGCTAGAAACCATGACAACCAGGCTGTGCTGATGTGTGCAGGCCAGAAAACAAGCTCCCCCTTCAATATAAAAGGAGGGTCTCTCCCCACCAGAATCCTTGTTCCCCATTCAATTCAGTCACTGAAGTTGGATCCCTACCTAAAGGATAAATTGGACAATCAGTATTAGTTTTGATCAGAATAGTAGTAGTAGTAGTAGTATCACCATAAAACACCAACCCAATCATCATCATCATCTGTGGATGCTGCCACTCTAGACCTATCCAATATAACCGGATTTCCAGAATCATGTAGAGTGTCACCACAAGGTAGGGGAATGTACAGTCTTATGGGTAGATACTCATGCATGATGTATGACCTGATACACAAGCACTGCAAGGAGTGTACAATGAAAGTCTCGATGATCTCTGTGGGCAAATCTGCTATATGTGCTTACTTTAAGAAGGATCACCAAGTAAGTTTACTAACTTTGTCCTTTGAGTGCATGCAGATGATAGTATCCCAGAAGGCTAATGTTTTTCACCTTGACCATTGTACAACTGACTCTGGTGATAGACTAGACGTTAGAATTAGAAATGAGGAGTCAAAAGGCACCAAGCTATCATCATCTTTTATCATCAGTTATCATCATCATCATCATCATCTCATATTATCATCAATCATCACCCACAAGTATTATTAGTCTCTTGACTGTATTTCACATAATCAATCCCACTGGATTGTATTATCCACTATTATCTGGAGTTATCACTAGTCTGCTGCAGTATTGATTTTCATTGATCTAGGTCTGATAGAGACTACTATACTTAGTAACTCTATCTTGAAATCAGCCATATCACTTTAAATATTGATTTTGAGATTCCTTACACATTTGTATAGTACCATCAAGGGGCAGGTCTTTCAAACCACCCGTAAATTGTTATAGCCTTTCAACCTATTATCAATTTATTTCCCCCTTATAGGAACTTTTCACCAAATAAACATTTCGTGTCCCACAGGAGTCCTACAACGCCCCGTATGGCGTGCTTTGGCGTGCACGTGCAAGGCTTGCAAGCCAAGATTTTGGCCTCCTCCTGGGTGCACGCCTTCGACCAAGGGGTGCACGCCTTTGACCAAGGGGTGCACGCCCCAGACCACAGGACCCAAGGGGCTCAGTGACCCGCCACTGGGTCCTGCTTGGTGGATGCACGCCTTGTTTTGAGGCGTGCATCCCCCAAGGACGCCTCGGCTTGTTCAAGTCCACCTTCGGTCTTGGAGGGAAAGGGAGAGAGCACTCTCTCCTCATCCCTCCAGAACCAGTCGGTCTTGGAGGGATGAGGAGAGAGTACACTCTCTTCTCCCTTCCCTCCAAGACCGATTGGTCCTGGAGGGATGAGAGAAAGAGGATTCTCTCCTCATTCCTCCAGGACCGATCGGCCTTGGAGGAATGAGGAGAGAGTCCTCTCTCTCATCCGTCCAGGACCAATCGGTCTTGGAGGGAAGGGAGGAGAGTGTGTGCTCTCTCCTCTCTTCCCTCCAGGACCGAACGGTTTTGGAGAGAAGGGACGAGTGGATGTACTCTCTCCTCCCTTCCCTCCAAGACCGATTGGTCCTGGACGGATGAGAGAGAGGACTCTCTCCTCATTCCTCCAAGGCCGATCGGTCCTGGAGGAATGAGGAGAGAATCCTCTTTCTCTCATCCCTCCAGGACCAATCGGTCTTGGAGGAAAGGCTAGCTTAACTAAGCCTCACCCCCGGGGCGCCCCGCTGGGCATCTCTTGAAGAGGAGGAAAGTTGAGTAACCTGGTCGTGAGCCAAAAAAAATGATGACAAGGGGACAGAGCAGTGATATTTTCAAAAAAACCTCCCAGCCAAAACTTAAAATAGTAGCAAACTGCTACACTGCGTGTATCGACTTTACCTGCAAGTCCCTCCCTGCGGGAGGGCGGCTTCGCCGCGGCGCTAGCGCCTTCACCTCCCACCAGGGAGTCGGACTTGTGTTAAGTTAGGAGGAAAGGGAAAAGGGAGTCGGGTGCCCCCACATCGTGCGCCGACAAGTAAGAAAAAAATTGGCCTGAGCGGTGATTGAAGGGGGTCCTTATAGCGACGAGCATGTCTCCAATAGGGCTCCAAACGGAATCAATGTATAAATAAGGACTTCATCTCATAAACTTCGCACATTGCAAATTTCTACCGTTGCCGGTGGGCTCTGTGAGATTGAAGTGTGGATGGCTCGTATCCCATTTACTTTGACCAGCTGCGGTGCAGGAGTAGATGGGAGGGAAGCATGTAGCATTGGGCGATAACATTTGGGGGGGGGGGGGGATTTCCCGTCCCATGTCGGCTGGTGGCCTGTACAACAACTGATGGTCGCAGCGGGCGCGAACTCTGCAGGGAGCTGCGCACAACCAGGGCACATGCAGTGAGCTGGAGAAGGCCTCGTGTCGTCGGACCACATCACCACAGAAGTTGAGCAGTCCGTCAGCACAGTAAAACCAAATGAGGGGAACGCCCAGTGATTGTTTTGAGCGAATGTGGAAATTTCAAACACATTGGGCAAGTAGAGCAACAGTAGAGGGTAGGTTACAGCGGGTGTGTTCTACGGTTGGGTGTTACATAAAACTGGTTACAAGAGAAGGGGCGAGATATAACCTGCGGCAAGAGGGAATCAGTTTTGAGAGTAGCGGGGTGGGTGTGGGGAGAGGAAGGGTAGCCAGCCAGAGAAATGAAGGATGCACCTGTAGGCCTGTTGACGACGCCTAAGCGGAGGGGAAGATGCTGTTTACCGTGTCTTTGCTGACGACGCAGCCGCCAGGCCCGCCAATTTCGCCGCGAGGAGTATGGGCCTCGTTGCTGACAACGCAGCCACCGGGTCCACCGATTTCTTTGGGACGATTGCTAACGATGCAGCCGCCCGGGCTCCCAATTTCTTTGGGACGGTGGCTGACGGTACAGCCGCCCGGGCCTCCAATTTCCTTAGCGTGAACCATGATTGTTGTTGTGGGGGTGGGAAGAAAACTGAGCTGGTTGTAGGGATAGGATGTGTTGAAGAGTTGCGATTTGATGAGGGTGGTGAGGTTGAGCGGGTGGAAGGAATGAGTGGTCGTAACGGCTGAGGCGAAGCGACTATTTATACCCGACCGGAGACGCGAAGCAGCAGGGCCTAGCAGGGCCTAGCAGGGCTCAGCAGCTTGGGCTGGTGCAAATCACCGTGCAATCAATCTCTAATGTGCAGGTGTGCAAAGTTCTGGGGACTTTTCTGTCACATGCGGCTGTGCGCCGGTAGGATTGCCACAATTGGAAGCTTCACGGGAGCTTCACGGGAGCCTACCCTTGTTGGATTGCTTGATTTAAATGTTTTTGGATCTGCTAGTTGCCATTGTGCGGAAATCTTCGGCAAGGTTACATGTGCAGATATGGTAGGATATGATGGTACATATTCCAGCCGAGTGCGGTGCAAACCGCGTCTCACGTTGCTTTGGCTATCCTGGAAATACATTTACTACCTTAATTCCCGATTGAGATTGCCAAGCAATGAATGTCCCGCATTAGTGAATCGCCAAACGTACTAGCCAATCTGGCAGCTCACAGTTTTCGGCACACGAGCAAAGACCTACATCTTGTGATGCTCGCCAGTTTCTGAGTGCGGGAAATTGCAAGGATCCATTGCAGGGATCCCATGGTCTATTTATAGACGAAGGGGAAAGTGAAGGGGTACAAGAGGAAGAGTCCCGGCCACGGTAGATGGCCGGTTCCGGACGAGTTCCATTAGATGGGACTCGCCGAATACAAGCTGGGAAAGGAAGAGCCGTCCTGATTAGATAATCAGGATCGGGATGACTATAGTAATACAACAGGCGGTCAGTAGATAATGAAAGGGAGATACATAAGGCTAGCCGAGAGCGGCACAGTCAGTAGTTGCCGAGAGCGGCACAGTCAGTAGTTGCCGAGAGCGGCACAGTCAGTAGTTGCCGAGAGCGGCTATGACAGAGACTAGCAGTTATAACAGAAGACCGAGAGCGGTCGAGATAGAGAATAAGAGTGGCCTTATAGCCTTCCGGATAAGGAGTCTGGGACGATGTCTTCACAATCTGAAATCTTCGAGACGGTGAACTTATGCGTGACTAGGCGAGGTGGCCGCAAAAAAAAATCATCCCCTAAGCAAAAGCTTTGTTTGACCGAATGTCGTTGTTTTCCGGAAATGCTTTGTTTGACCGAACGTCGTTGTTTTACGGAATTCTGCCTGTAACAAAAGCTTGGTTGGGTATGCACACCATGGCGCCCTCGACGTGAGGACGCTCCCAAAGAAAGTGCACATGGGACAGCTTCCAGAAAATCCTCATGAGACGCTTTCTGCCAAAAGCGTCTGATGGAGCCTCAAAAGCTGTCCGTGGGTCCAAGACCAGAAGCATCTTGAAGACGCTTTCGGTTCCCCAAGTGTCCCGAAGGTGTGGTCACCGCTACGCCCCTCAAGCGCCCTGGTTCCCGGTAAACCACCCCCCTGGCTTGCAGCCAGAACCGCAAACCCTGAGTTTCCTACACTCTCCCTTTGTTTAAGTGTAGTTTGGCTTATAGCATTGCACACTATGAATCTAAGTAACCACTAAAGGTGAGGGCACCAACATGACCACCTAACAAAACTACGATATCCCCAATGTTGTGAGAGAAGGAGAAGAACTGAGGATGTGAAAGGTAGCAAAACAAGAAAATAGAAAGCGAAAAAGAACCAAGAAAGAACACCATGTAACATTCAGTTTAATCTTATTCCCGTCAGACCTATTTTTTTTCTTGCAAAATCGGATACAGTACGGAACTTTGTTTGTGCACCAAAATTGCTGAGGCCCTTTTCTACGGCGATAGCGCCTAATTAGAAACGGAACCTGGCCCAAAACCCTTTGCTGACCCTCTGTTCATATCCTCAATCAAACTCTTTTGTTCTGATTTATTGATCCAAACTCAAATTTGCTTTTCTTATCGATACATCGCTTGACCCCCTGTTTACTTAAATCATACGTTCACTTTGCCTGATACGGAAATATGTCAACGATGTGTGGTTCCCTAAACATCCCCTTGCCTTAATAACCGCCGCAACTAAGTTTTGGCTCCATCTACTACTTCTCCCTCGGCAAAACTCCCATTCTCTTGCCTGCCTTTCAAGTTAACATTTGGGCCCAAACATCACGCCCATCTTACCAGCACTGCTAATCTCGTTCGTTGTTGGCTCTGCATTCCGCGTCCTGACATGCACCCCCTTGATCCTTCAGCCGGCTGTCCCTTCCCGCTCTCCCCTACTCCTAAATTATTTCTTGCCTTCCCCTTTCTTCCTCAATCGACGTCACCTCACCCAATCCATTGGATAGGATCCCACCCTTGGATCTTGGCGGACCACATTGAATCATTCCTCTTCCTTATGGCTATAAATAAACCTTGCCACATGTCCCCAAAATTAGACCTATAGACTCAAGTTTCCATCTTTATTCCACCTCATAGTTCTACCTACATATCCTCTTGACATTGGTCTCTTTACATGACCGACAAGTACAAATCTAAGAACTATCCCGCACGCGGAAGTATCTTATTCCAGGTCCTCAAACCCGTATGTTGCCATTCATGTCAGGGTCAGTGATGCCAAGGTCTTAAAACCTTCTAGCTACACTGCCTGCAAGTAATAAACAGGAGTGGTTCTGGTGTGGTAATGTTCTGAAAAGTGGTGGAACTTTGTAAAAAAGCAACAAAAAGAAAAGACAATAAAAAATATAACTATTTTTTATGACAGAGGGGCCTGCAAGCAGGGGTGGTTTACTGTGCACTCTGTAGTCAGGAACTGGGTTGCAGGTTGGTTTTTAAGACCTGATTATTCTGGTCTCTCAATTAAGAAAGAGTGCACCCAGAAAGGTGTCTGCTACTGAAGAAGGATAAAAGAATTACTCACTAGTGCTTCCAAGTTTATCCAAGAGTATTCAGAGGGACTAAGGCTGTCTTGAGGCGCTCAAAAAGGTCATTGGTTGGTGGTATTTGAAGGCTGAAGGCAGGATAGGTGGTTGTTGGTTGATATTCAAGGCAAAACAGCAGGATTTAAGCTAAAGTAACTAGTTTAAAGGCTGGTTAGAGGGCGGTAAAAATGCTGTTAAATGTAATGAAGATGATTTCTACATGGGGGGAGTTCTGGTGCTCTTATATAGTAATTTTTAGAGCCTAAGAAGCGCCCACAATCTCTCAAATTGGTGGAGTAGTGTATTTTTGGCTGGTCTGGGCCATTTGTAGCTATGTACACATGGCCCAGGAGGCTGGAGGAGCTCACCAAGGGGTCTGGGGATTTGTTACTTGGTTGGTAACAAGCCTTGTTGGGTCCTGGACCCCTTGTAACCTTTGGCCTGGGCCTGCTGCAGTGCTATGATGCAGTTTGTGGCCCAATTCAGCCTGTTCAAACCTTTGAGTGCCACACTACAAGTGATGCAACATGGTTTTGGGCGTCTAGGGAGTTTTTACCATATTTTTGGGGTGCTCTTAATCCCCCTGTATCTTTCTTATAATTTTGCAACCCTTCTAACCAGGGGTTTGTGTATTCTGGGAGGGTCTGTGGCCCAATTCCCAATTTCTGAACTGGGGTGCGGGGTTGGATTCCTCACGTCACAGTTGGGTCTAACTTGGTCAGTTTACACAATACCTCAATTTGACATGTATTTTTGGTCATGTACCAGTCAGTATTGATATACCTGATAGTTCATGTACTTGTGCAATGTGGACATGTGCCGTGATGACTGGGTACATCTGATTTACTACAAAGTAGGTGAAGGAGTAAGAATTAAGGGGTACCATGAGTGAGGTACCCTGGTTAATTTTTAGTGTAAATTATGAATATGCAATAATATTCTAACCTTTCTTTAAGGTTTAGAAGTTATTAACATTTTCATTTTTTATTATTTATTTTATGTTGAAACAACTGATTTTTATGGTTCCACATATTTTTACATGTTACATATGTAAAATAAGGTTTATTGTAATTTGAGCACATTTAAGTACATTTATATGGGTTATATATGTAATAATGTCTCTACAATAATAATGCTTATTTATATTTAACTAGAGTTCAAGGCGGCTCCGCCGCCCCCTCGTTGAGTTGTCAAGATGTAAGTTTCATTTGAAGCCCAACTTCTTTGTGGAGATTCAAGCCCACACTTACACCTGCCCATCTTCACTTGTACTCCCTCAATAGTTACTCTTTGTTCATGTCAAGCCATCTAACACCCAGGCTAATAAATAACCACTTTATTGCAACTTGCAAGTGACATACCACAGTATCAAGGCCACTTTCTACTTTTTGATGTCACCTGTAATCACTTGATTATTGATTGTTTTTGGTGATGAATCCATGAAAACTTCACATCTTCCCAAGGCTCTCCTAGTTGGGTCACCTTTCTGTCTTCCCTCCTGAATCAAATCAAATCAAACCCCATCTTTCCCTCCATGTATGTAGAACCTATTTCAGCCCAATTTTATCATACTAATTTAATAAATTTTCATTTTCCCTTGCAGTGACTACCTCCTGTGAAGCTTTGAACTTGTCAGTCTAAGACCATCTCCACCCCGGGTAGTCATCCAAGCTACTATATTTAGACTTACCCGCTGATGAAGCTCGACTGATTTATGATAGAAACCAGCAGCTAGATCTGTCAAAAATACCAAAGAAGAGAGGAAAAGCAACAACCAGTTACCAAAACCAAAGACTGTAATAACAACAGAAAAGAAACCAACCCCAAAGTTATCTTTCAGTCACAAACAGACAGCTAATAAGAATGGCAGATAACTATCAGGGATTGAGGATAAGGGTGGGCCCCCAACCTTGACTTTCGGGTCATGCCCCCGGGTTAGGGCATTGGGATTTTGTAAGCCCCAAGACAAGAATCAATCCTCAAAGAAGATTATTCTATGAGCTAGACCCTTGTCCATAGGACTAACTCATTTTGAATGGAACCACAAGTCGCGCACTTGTACGAAGAAATGAAATTTTCATCTCTTTCGAAGAAAGACTAAGAGAGAGAGAGAAAATATTCCCTTGTATACTAAAAGGAATTTAATAGAAATTGATTGTACAATACAAATTAAATACAATAGAATGTAATAAGAAAGCCTCATCCCTTGTCAGACAACTAGGAGGTTGAGTCAACACGCGTTAGATAAAATATAAAAGAAAGCTTGAAAGGAAGGCAAATATAATGTATAAATTAACTTGATCATTTTGGAAAGGTTTTTTCCTCCAGACTACTTCTCTTCAAACCGGATTAGCATTCTAGAACAAAAAACCTACAAATTCTTCTCTTTAGTTTTACTACAAACCACTCAAAATTCCTTTCTTCTATAAAATCATTATAAACTCGAAATCTATCCTCCCTTGGTGTATAATACCTCTCCTATTACCCTTAAACAGCACTTCTGCGGACCTACTCACCTAGGTTGGAGGATATTCTTCGGATCAACTTGCTCAATTAACCTAGTTAGTTTCGAGCCTGCTTATACAAATCTCATCTTTTATTGTGTCCTGTTGCCACTTAAGAGGTTCAGGCTCACAGATTGGGCTTAGGTCATGCCCCAAACCCCAGGGCATGTAAAAATGGAGGAAATCAGCCTTTTTTAGCCAATTTCCTCAACTTCTTATTCTTTTTTCTTCCCCATTGATGTCATTTACAGTTTCATTTGATGGGATAGGGGTCGCTGGATGGTCCTTTTTTTTGCTTCTTTTTGGTGTTGGAAGGGGGGCTGGGCTGCCCTCCGCCTCGGAATCTTGACTTTTTTTCACACCCTGGGGCTTCGGGGAATATCCCAGGAGACCAGGGTCTGTGCCTCGGGATGGCCCTCATGCCCCGTGCCAAACCCCGGGTCCCACCCTTAATTGAGGAATATCTACACGCCAGAAATGAGATGTTAGTTAAGTTTTGTTTTAATTGGCTGTGTTGAGATGTACAAGCCTCACCATATTGGAATTGAAGGCTTTTTTGAGGTTAGAGTTGTAGGATGGTGAAAGGCATAGGATGAGCTGAAGAATGGAAAGTAGAAAGGAACATAGTTTGGCAGAGGAGATATATGAAGGGCAGTTGATTGGTAAGTGAGGAGAAGTGATTTGACGAATTCTCTCAGTGAGCAAGTAGACACCTGCTTGCCAAGAGGATTTCTCTCAGGGAAGTAGACATTTGCTTTCCAAGAGGATTTTTCTCCGGGAGCAGGTAGACACCTGCTTGCCGAGAGGATTCCCCCGATGAGCAGGTAGACCCCTGCCTGCCGAGAGGAATCCTCTCGGTGAGCACGTAGATACCTGCTAGCCGAGAGGATTCCTCTCAGTGAGCAGGAAGACACCTCCCAGCCGAGAGGATTCCTCTCAGTGAGCAGGTAGACACCTGCTTGCCGAGAGGGGACATCTTGGTGGGCAGGCTGGCACCTGCTCGCCGAGAGGAAACCTTTCGATGGGCACGCTGGCACCTGCTTGTCGAGAGGAAACCTCTCGATGAGAAGGTTGGAACCTGCCTGAGGAGAGGAAAACTCCCAGTCAGCAAGTGTCATCCTGCTCATCGACAAGATGTGAAGACAATGTCAGATTTCGGCTATGGCATCTACAGCAGCAACAGGCTCTAACCATGACAATCATACAGGAGATGTAGTCAGTCATCAAAGGGAGTGAACACTCTCTCTTGTAACTGGTCATTCATTGGAAGGATTCAACACTCCCTCTGATGACCGACTGGTCATGAGAGGGAGTAAACACTCCCCCATGAACCATCAGTCCTTTGAGGGAGTGTTGACTCCCTGTCATGACTGGTTGGTCAGCAGAGGGAGTCTTCAATACCTCTCACAAATAGGGAGTACTTACTCCCTCTCATGACCAGTCAGTCATTGGAAGGGTGCATTCCCTCTGATGACTGATTGGTTTGAAGAGGGTGTTTCCAAGGAACGAACTGGGATCCTGATCAGGTTGGGTACAGGCTGTACCCAACCCAACGAGACCCTCATAGGCTTGGGTACAGGCCATACCCAAGCCAACAATACCCTCATAGGCTTGGGTACAGGCTGTACCCAAACCGAAAAGGCACTCATTGGTATGGGTACAGCCCATACCCAAGCCAACAAGGAGAGGGTCAGTCCGGTCTGGGTACCAGACTTACCATGAAATTGGCTCACCTCTTGACTATAAAGAGAGCACACCAAACAGGCTCTTCCCACAAGGAAAGCCCCATATCTGTTGCGTGAAGCGCAGGGGGGCTTGACTTGGGCTTTTTTTTCGGCCTCACCAGGCAAAGGGGGAACTCACACACTTGAAAAGCATGAAAGTGTGTCTTTATTATACTTAGATAATGTCTCTTTAAAACCATTTAATAATTTCTCTTTCTTTTATTTATTTTGATTAATGTAATTTTAACAATGTTTGTATTTTATGTAATATTTTTTTGCTTTGTTCAGGTTGTCTCTGAATAGTAGCAGGCTGACAATTCATATTACTTGCTAGACCCAGATTTGCACTAATTCATGCTTGTCATGATTTTTTGAGTTAGTCTTTAGTGTCTTTGAAACCTGGTCTTTCTTTCACCCAGTTTTATCTCAACCCAAAATCAAGAACTTACCGATTATAAGACAATGCTTTCTGCCAATACTTCGTCCGCATTTGGCTTGGAACCGGCATATATGTACTCCCTGAAAGGAAAATTCATGATTGAAAACAAGGCTACAACTTCCACTTTTCAATATTTTCCAGAGTTATTGATGTGTGTTTAAAAAGTTGGTGATCTCATTGGCACCACAGTCAACAAAGCGTACATCAAAAGCTACGGCGTAGTCTCCACTTTCAACAAAGATGTCCGCTACAAAGATAGCATCACTGAAAATGTCTTGCATATTGTACTCAAACATACTGATTGGGACATTCAAGTGAGAATAAAATCATAACCAATTTGCCATTAGTTGACAGTCATCATTTCCGCCACTCCAGATAAAATCTGTGAAACCCCTCTCACTTAGAGGTTTCATAATCAACATTACATAATCATTTAGTATTATTTAACCCAACTTCTCCCTCACCCTCCTAGCTCAGTAGAGACCTCAACTAACTCCATTCTTTACTAAGCTAGGTAAGTCCGCTTTCTCATTGTTTTTCTTTTCCTTCGATCCCTTCTTCTTTCCTTTTCTTTCATTCTCATTGTATAGAGAGACCTCAACTGACTCAATTCTTTACTGAGCTAGAAATATAATCATTCTTTGTTGAGTTCTAGAAGTCTCTCCAAGGTCCCTCCACATTTTCTACGTACGGTTCAGTGAAGAGGAACACACCTCTTACACTTTTTTTTTCTCGAACCCTTCCTAAAAAACTTTTGTATTCGGATTAACTTACCCTCATCGGACCCTTTCTTTTTGTATTTCATGCCCACCCGCCATGACCTGGTTCACACCGACAAACCCAAAGCTATCATCCGGGCTATAAACACTATCTTTTGAGGCTCACAGGCCCTAGTAGATCGGGCTCTAGCAGTGCAACATAACCAACCTTTCAGAGTGTTGGAATTCTCACCTGATGGCCTCCGTAGTGATTTCCCTTTTTTATTCATTTTCTCACTGCCGTTGTCCCACAAACTGGCCATCTTGTATCTAGCTATTTGAATCTGCGCTAGTACATGAGAAATTCATCATCTTTTCTTCTCTCAAACAGTTCCTTCTAAGAAATTTTTCACCCTCTTAGTCGTGCCACTCTGTAGCCTAGGGCCATTTAACCCTCTTAAGACTCAAAATTCTCTCACAGAGTTCCACCTCTACCAGCCTCTCCTCCATCTACAACCCCCATTGTGTTACCCCCTTAGTTATCACGCTCTCCGACTCAACCAGCTACTCATCTGAACATCATCCCTGTTGACATGGAGAATCCAGCTTCATTGTTGGGATCGGACACTCCCCCAGCTTCTTCCAGAATGCCGCTGTTGCAACCGGCACCAATCTCAGTCCACATGGCGCAAGCTTTAGCGGCTGACAAACAAACTGGCCGCCAGCAGGCTTCGTCAGCTCCTCCCCCAGTCTCCCAACCAAGCAGCTCTACCTACCAGTCCCAGTTTGACTTCATGCGGATGATCATGGAAACACAACACGCCAGCATCCGCCAAGTGCAATTGGACCGCGACGCAAGGGAAGCCAAGCAATTAGCAAACACCGACAGGATTGCTTGTCTGGAGGAAGCCATCCTGCTCCTCTCTGTTAAAAATGAAGCCGCCTCTACTCCCCTACCTCCTGCAATACATCCCCCTACAAACCGCTTTGACTTGCAACATTTCAGGACTGGAGACGCACCCATTTACGTGGGACCATACCATGTGGTTGAGCCTTTCCTTAAGTGGGTTCATTCAGTTCAGATTTTTTTCTCATCGACTGGCGTGATGCACAACATGGACAAGATCATCCTGGTGGGTTGAATCATTTGCAAAACAAACACTCTCGCATTCTATGCCAAAAGTTTCTCGACCTTCTCCACTCTTACCTGGTCAGAATTTAAAAACCAGCTTTTCACATTTGCGCTCGCGGCTCCAGGAGCAATCCGGACAACTACATATGAGAAAATTCAAGTCTTTTCCTGCCTACAGCACCAGGGCACGGACAATCCAGTCCCTGCTCAACTTTAATGATCACAGCCTCTCAGACGTTGATCTTGCCAAACTGGTTGTCTCTGGTCTTACTTTGGAAGTCAAGGCTTGGGCCTGAAATTTCAAACTGTTGGAGGCTTCTCCATTTGACTACAACCAGTTCAAAAAACGGGTTCAACGCCTTGTCTATAGCGTAAACGCACATAAGACAATGTGGTAAGCCAAATCTGAATGAAGCAAGTATAGGACAAGAAAAATCATCAGGATATCACAAGGAAGACAGGCCCAGATCCCACTCAAAACTCAAGAACACTCAAGTCACAGATGTTTCCTAGACCAATCCTCCAAAGTACCTCACCCACAAGTCAAACCAATTCCCCCTGGATGAAGATTTTCACCTGTAAATATTCCACCTCTCTCTCTACAAGCTCATACCCACATGAAACAACTCATAAAACACAGTACAATCCATGTAACTCTTCCCCTACTCTCTTAACCACAATCCAGCCACATTATGAGAATTTTCACTCTCACCATTTTTGTTCCATGACTTTCCATACCCACAACTTGACCATAATTTGTCAGCCTTGTTTCATTCTGCTTGGTTTCATACTTCTTCCACCCACATGTTGGCCTCTGCCCATTTCTCCTGGATTTAACTATATAAGAAGCCTTGTTTTCCCTCTTCATTTGTTCCTCACCTTGTTACCTAGCAATCAGTAGAGAATTACTAGCCCTGGTCATTTAGAATCATTCAGGAGCATTGATTAGTGTAAGGAACCACTTTTTTCCTTCACTGGAAGCTCAAGAAGAGGTTGTGCAGGCGATAAGAATTAAGGATTCTAGAACCAAGGTGTGGTGTATTGAAATCTAGATGGAGGAGAGAAGATATCTTCTTCAGTACAACCAATTCTAGAAGAGAAATGAGAGAATTGAACTATGAACTAAGGTACTTACCTAGATGGAGGAGAGAAGATCTCTGCCATCTAGGTAAAGGAGGAAAGTCGGATTAAGTACAAGATGAGCTTATATAATCATGTGACATATTTTGTGAAACCCAGCGGGGGATGGGGTTTACAATTAGCCTTGGTCACTTTTATTAGTTTAGCAGTAGAAATCTCCATCATCATTACCTTTGATTACACCAGTAGCCAGTCTGGGTTTTCACCTTATCCCCTCATATATCTACCAATCATCAGAAGAGTTGGTTAGTATTGAGCACAGTTTATTAGAGCATTAGTTTAGTAGTAAAAATCCCCCACCATCATTACCTTAGATTATACCAGTATCCAGTCTGGGTTTTCACCTCTTCCCCTGATATCTAGAAATCTTCATCAGTCACATCTTTCTTTAAGAGTCCAATACTCTTATTCTTGTTTTACCTTACTCTCCCAGCTATTAGCAGAGAGGCAGCCCTTCAAGCACCTATTCCCTCTCAAGCTCTATTCTCCCCAAAGAGTAGTTCCACAAGTGGTGTCCCAACAGTGGCCTGAAGATCTTTAGTTATCAGTCAACATATTATAACAGTTTTATTAGTCATCAACAACCCCTTATTATTTAGAATCCCTTCCCTCAACATCAACACTCCTCTATAACACCTTTACTCACCTATTTCCAGAATGCCTATCCAAACAAGAAACTCAATATCTGGAGCCATGCCCCACATCAACATGGCCAACTTGGAAATCCCACCCTTTGGAGGCTACAGAGAACAGAAAAACCAGTTATCAGCCAGTTCAGAATTCCAACCCCTCAGCAGACATGAAGACAAACCCTTACCTCCCTCATCCATAGCCTCTGGATCAGCCAGGAAAAATGAAAATCAACACTCCACTCACTTTCTGGAAAGAGAACCAAATATGCCACCCTACACTGGAGGAAAAATCAAATCAGTCAAGATCAAACCTATGGACAAATCTCTCTTTTTTGATGGAACCAACAGCAAATTGTACCATTCATCAAGTGCATGGACCTGAAAGAAGAAGTAGAAGAAATTTCAGTATACCTGCCAGGACCTAAGAGAATCAATCCGCAAAAACTCTCAAAATGGTGGAATCAATACATTAGAACAATTCAAGATGTTCCAAAAAAAATATGAACACATCACTCACTACCTTGCCAGAATGGGATACATCTCCAACATTTAAAATTGCAGAGAAAGCCTACTGGAAACCCTTCACTCAGATCTAGAAATTGCAGTAACCAGAGAACTCATCACTCACAACAAGATAATACTATCTAAGGATGGAGGTGATATTCCTCCAGACACTGAAACCCTGACCCACTACATCAACAGAGAACTAAGGACCAAATCACTCATGGATAGAAGGAAAGCAAACAAATCAGCCATTCAGTCCCAACCACCAGTTCACAAACCTCAGTCTCATAATCAAGGAAAAGCAGTTGAAAAACTTACAAAGACCCTAGCCAACTGGAATGTACAAAAGCCAAATCCATTTATTTCCTCCAGTCACATACCCTATAAGCCATCCCAATTTGAAAGAAACCCTTCCTCCTACCAGTGTCACTACTGCCATATGATGGGCCACTCTAGTTTCAGATGCAACTTGACCAACTCTGATGAAATAAAAGGATTAGTCAAGAAAGAAGGAAGAGAATTTAAAATTATACTCCCAGATGGAAACAAGATACCCTATGACAGGACCAGACCTATGAAGACAGTTGTGGATCAATATCAAGGACATCCACCAAGTAAACCAGGGATCATCATCCTTCCTCAAGGAACAGTCACCCAGAAGAAAGAAGAAAACTTACCAGTAGCCCAGACATCCTTTGTACAACTTGAAGAAGTAGAATCATCCCTTGGATCAGTGTATGAATGTGATATTAGAAAAAGGTTAAGTGGTAAGGAAGTAATTGAAACTCCATCAGCCAAGAAGATCAGATCACAAAAAGATGAAGTGATGGATGTAGATGATGAAGCAGAAAGGATTATGGAAATTGTCAGACAGGATAACTATGAAGAAGAAGTCATTTACACCAGCCAGGAAAATATGGAGCCATCAAGAAAGGTAATGTTCAAGAATCCAGAAGAAAAGGTAGTAAAAGAGAAGGCACCCAGGAAGACCTATGTAGAAAGACCATTGGCCAAGGCATTTCCAGAAGCAGAAGAAAGAGTGGTCAAAAGAATGCTAGTTGATGGAAAGATGGAGCTCACCTATGGAGAAATTTTTGCCATTTCTAGTGGAACTATTGAAGCCTTCAAGAAGAGAACCAATCCAAAAAGAGTACCCCTAGAACAAACCAAGTCAGCCAAAATAGGAAGAATCAACTCAGAAGATGAAGAAGAGGAAGCAGACAAACCCAAAAATTCCACTCACTATGCCTGCCCCCTAGGATACATATCAATCAGAATCAGTGACAAATCTCTTCAAGCTCTTTTGGATAATGGAGCCATAGTTAATGTTATGTCCAGAACTCTAGCTGGAAAATTAGGCCATGTAGTTACTGAGAAGAGAATGAACCTGATAGGTATTGGAGGCCACAAGAATGAAATTATTGGGATTGCTGAAAATGTTCCTGTCCAAGTGGGTCAAATCACCAAAGAAGTACACTTCTGGATCTCATCAGGGGATGTTCAACCTATATTGGGGAAACCATTTCTAGTATCAGCCTCAGCCATAATTCAGTTTCACAACCATGGAGCAGAATCCCTCTCAATACAGAATAATGGAAGAACTTACTTGGTACCAATACTCACTCCATCAACTCAGAAATGGGAACCCACTTTCCCTTTCAACAAAACCTTAATTTCCAGCCATTGTTTAACTTTGGGGAACCTTCCAGATGCAAACCATTGGAAGGTGACTCAATTTTCCATCAAAGAAAAACAATTTAATCCCGCTCTAAAGAATTCCAAGTCGGAAATCCTAGTCAAAGAAGAAAGTCGTACAGAAAGGATCAACTCACCCAGCTCACCAGCTAGCTCAGAGCTGCTATCACGCCGCCTGAGATGAACGCTGGTGGCCCAGAACCGTTTTGGGGGGTCCAGCGGAGCTGCTACACACCCCGCCAAAGCTTCCGGGGGTGGAAAAAATCGGCCATGGGCTGCCATTCTTGGAAGCTTTGCCCTCCTCCACCACGACCTGCCAAATCCGCTGCCTTGTTGACTCGTCGTCCACAAAACCAATTTTTTTTCTTCATCTCAATAGTATATCTTCTCCCTTCCTTCCAAGACCGATCGGTCTTGGAGGGAAGGGAGGAGAGATACTCTTCCCCTCTCTCCTGATCCTTGACCAATCTTGTGTTTTCTTTATTTTTCATCTCACTTAACTGTTAACTGATCTTATTTTTTCTTACATTACTTTTTTTTAAAAAAAACTTCTTTCTTATGCTTTTAAAATGGCAACGTTAATTAAAAAACAATTGAGTTCTTTTGAGAATAAACCGAGTGGGACATTTGAGCGTTCAGAAGAGTAAAAGCAACAAGAAAAATTAAGAAAGAAAGAATAAATCAACTCTCATCAGCAGATTCCAAACATCTTCCATAAATGCTCAACCAAATCAGCTTTTAGTCCGTTGTGCCCTTGGACATCTCGGACCGCTTGATAGTGCAATAGTGGCCTGAAGCGATGCAAGAATTTTGTCCTCATCTTCTGTCGGATGGAAATTTCAAAAAAAAGGTTCTAGAACCTTCAGTAAAAACAAGTTCGACAAACGAAGATTTTCACCTTCGATTTTTCCTCACTCACTTCTGCTTCTCATTGCTTCATTCACTGTCACCGCTTCAACCGTTCAGTTAACTCACACTCGAACAAACCAACTGAAAAACCACAAAGCTCACCAGTCAACCTGAGGTAAAGTCACATATCAACTGGAATTCCTTCAAGCTTTCACACATTCGTCAATCCTATCAATAGCTCAGGATACACAAGCCATTGCACAAGACCACCGATTCAAGCCACACACTCAGGGGGAGAATCAGAGGTACTTAAAATTGAAACCAAATGAAACTGTTTTCTTTTGCTTATGTTCTTTTCTTCACATTTTTATTTCATTTTCATTTCTTATTTTCTGTCTCAAGTTTTTGTCAACTATATTCTGCCTGTCATCTCAAACCAAACAGCTCAATCAGGTACAGCTCAATCAGGTAACACATCACACCGACCTCATTTCATTCATTTCATTTCATTATTTTCTTATTTCTCATGTTTCATTGTTATTGATTGTGTTTTTGTTTTTTCCTTAAGTTTTACTACTACTGGATATTAAGTGTTTGAAATTCATTAAGACCTCTAATTCTCACATCTTTTGATCCATTTGATGTGTTCTGCAAGGTTCAGGCAAGAAAAAAAAGGAAATGGTATGAAAAAAAAATCGATGTGGTGGAAGGGCTGGGTGTCGTGGCGACGAGATTTTGAAATCAATGTCTGGTCCAAAGCAATCCACCCCTGCTTGAATCAACAGTCCATTATTCGCAGGGGCGTGAAAGCTGTGTGACACTTTGGGACATTTGCTTGCGGGCTTCCAGAGGTGACATGATCCACCCCCGGATTGTTGGAGATGCTCTCACCCATGAAAAGACAAGCCCTGGAAGTATTGGAAGAAGAATCTAAAGTTGGTTTTGGTCAAAATGAAAGCAAAGAGTATATGTCAACTGTAGTCCCCATAGACAAAGGAAAACTCCTCAGTATTCAATCAAAAGATAACTTAATTGAAAGCCTTGAAGATCAAGAAAATCCTGTTTACCACTTTCAGGAAGCCAGTTCCATTCAAATTCAAGAATATATACCAGAACAGACAGGTTTGAACCAGAAGACTCCTCTGTTGGAACCAAAGCATCAACATCACTTTGAAGATTTTTTCCTAGTCAAAAAAAAGGCTAAGATAAAGACACCCAGATTAATTTGAAAAAAAAACATGCATGCATGCAATTACTCCCTTGAGGAACTGAAACCTTGGTTTGCTCAACTCTTTCAAGAAAAAAAAATCAGCAAAAGAAATCTGAGTTCATTAAAGACAGCCAATCACGAAAACAAAGATCTAAGTTTCCACCTACACCCAATTCATAACACACAAAAAAAAACCCAGTTTCTGACTTTCCAACAACAATTACCGCCTTCCGCCCACTATTCCTTCCCGTCTAGCGGGGTCAAAAATTAGTTGCAGATGACCCCAGCGCGCCAAGAGGAAAAATTAAGCAAGGGGGGCCACCAATTGTCACCCCTCAAACTGTGCAACTGCAGCAGCCGAGAGGTGTTGAACCAAACTTCCATCTGAGGGCAACCATCCCATGCATAGGGTAGCGCACATTGTTCTGGCTTAACCACCCATATCACGCCTGCAGGAGCATTCCTCCAGTTCCCTTGACCCAGTAGGCCACCTTGCCAACTCGTTGGCCTTTTTTTCTCTAAGTCCTCAAGTCCAACCACCGACAACACCCCCGCGCATGTCACCTATGAACACATGTCTCAACCCCTCCAAACCCGCCAATCCGACCAACCCCACCCCATCTACCTTGTGAGTTTCACCGAAACTCAAAAGACTCCGCACTGCGCACTCCAAACTGAGGTGCGCAGCGGCGACTGCCCACACAGCAAAAAAAATGATACACATTGTGCATATTGATTTATTAATCGCACTCCAAACCACCAGCACCAAACTGGATCTACCGGTCAGAAAGGCTGAATGGCCTGTTCAACCGGCCAAACAGGCAGCCCAGCCTTTTTGATCAGTCAGACAGGCTGGGCAGCCTGTTTGACCGGTCAAACAAGCTGAACGGCCTGTCGGTCCGGTTGAACAGGCCGTTCAGCCTGTCTGACCAGTTGAACAGGAAGTCCAACCTGTTTGACCAATCAAACAGGCAGTCCAACCTGTTTGATCGATCAAACAGGCTGGACGACAGCCTGTCAGACTGGTCAAATAAGCTGATCTGCCCAGCTGACTTGAAATGGCCTTTGAGCCTGTTTGACTGGTCAGACAGGCCGCTGTTTGACTGGTCAGACAGGCTGCTGTTTGACTGGTCAGACAGGCTGCTGTTTGACTGGTCAGACAGGCTGCTGTTTGACTGGTCAGACAGGCTGCTGTTTGACTGGTCAGACAGGCTGCTGTTTGACTGGTCAGACAGGCCTCTGTTTGACTGGTCAGACAGGCCATTCATGAGCCTGTCTGACCGGTAAAACAGGCTGAACTTCCTTCCTGACCGCTCTTCCCCCCGCCCCTCAATGAATCTTTCCTGATAGCACTATAAAACAGCATAGCGGCGCTTTTTATAGTGGTAGCGTAGCAATTTGGCGCTATTTTATGGCTACAAAAAACAAAAGCTACATTCCAAGGCCAAAAATCTCAAGCTGTAGCCCCAAAAAGCTACAAGATAGCGCAGCATAGCCAGGCCCAGAAGTGCTGTACTGCGCTACTTGTAGCAAAAACCTTTCACTGTTGTCCAAACACTCAAAATACCTGCACCCAACTACAACTCAGGACATACTGCACCAAATGGCACAGCCCAAACTTCTGGAATAGTGTTTTAATTGATGATTGAAAACACTATTCCAACAGTTAGAACTGTGTCATTTGGTGCAGTATGTCCTGAGATGTAGTTGTGTGCATGTTTCTCCAAATACTCAAAATACATGCACCCAACTACAACTGAGGACATACTGCACCAAATTACAGTCCCAAATGTTGGAATAGTGTTTTTGATGATTTAAAACACTATTCCAACAGTTGGAACTGTGTCAATTGGTAAAGTATGTGTTGAGTTGTAGCTGTGTGCATGTTTCTCTAAATACTCAAAATACATGCACCCAACTACAACTAAGGAAATACTGCACCAAATGACACAGCCCCAACTGTTGGATTAGTGTTTTTGATGATTGAAAACCCTATTCAAACAGTTGGAACTGTGTCAATTGGTTCAGTATGTTATGAGTTGTAGTTGTGTGCATGTTTCTTCAAACACTCAAAATACATGCAACCAAATACAACTCATGACATACTGAACCAATTGACACAGTTACAACTGTTGGAATAGTGTTTTTGATTATTTAAAACACTATTCCAACAGTTTGAACTGTTTCAATTGGTGAAGTATGTCCTGAATTGTAGTTGTGTTTATGTTTCTCCAAATACACAAAATACATGCACACAACTACAACTCAGGACATACTTCACCAATTGACACATTTCCTATTGATATTTATGTAGAAGAAGTCTAAAAGAGTGCAATTTCTTTTATGTATTAAAGTCTAGTTTATATACAAGTATTCTTAGGAGGTCTAGGAGAGTCCATAAGGTAACCCACAACTGGGTTACAACACTCCCCCCTCGCCTAGACCTTTTGTCCCGTTTCCCTTGTGGTGCTCATGATCCTCCCCCAAAAATATTCGAAGAGGTCCCTCCCTAGCGCCTTTGTGAAGATGTTCACCAATTGTTCCTTTGTGGGGACCCAAATGAGTTCAGTCTTTTTCTTGTGGAGTGCTTGATTGGTCAAGTAGAACTCCTGGTCCACGTGCCTCACCCATTTTTAGCATAATCATCAGTTCTCACTTGGATTGCTGCCTGGTTATCACAATGTACGAGACCCTTAATTGGTTTCTTAAGGATTTCAGTCAGTAGATGTTGTACCCAAAGGACTTGGCGGGTACCTATTCCAACCACCATATACTCAGCCTGGCAAGTTGATGCAGTGACAGAGGCAAAACGTCTGGAGGTCCAGAGGACCGGGCAGTTGTAAAACATTACCCATATGCCGTATGTTGACTTGGCGAATTCTCCCCCCTCCCCCCCCCCCCCCCCCCCATGATGTGTCACAGAAACATTTGAGTGGTTTCTAGGCTTCACAGGGAAAGAGATCAAAGTGGATATCCCGGGATTCTGCTAGATAGCTGATCAGGTGTCTTACTGCCTGGTTGCGCTGAGAACCGGGCAAGAAGATTGACTGCAAATCAGATGTCAGGTTGGCTCCCCACTGCCAGGTAGCTCAGGGATCCAATGATGGACAGGTATTCTGTTGTCTTCGTCACATCCCCCATTGGATCCGTGACTAGGTCGACCGATGCCAGCAGTGGGGTTTTTCAAGCAGAAGGCTCCATCCCAGTGGGACTCAAGGATACTGTTGATCAGTTTCGGTTGCCGAAGTTGGAAACCATGCTTACTGCAAAAAATCTCCAGGCCATCACTCCATTTGATCTGCAGCAGGCCTTTCAAACCATTCTCCAGGCTTCGTAGTAGTTTCTCAGACGACCCAGTGACAATGCTGTTGTCCACATGGATCCAGATCATGCCTTTTTTGGAGCTGTGTTTTAAGGTGTAGAGGCTGTTGTTTTATTGGATGGCCTTGAAACCCAGTTCCCGCATTACCTGTTTCAGATGAAGCCACCAGAAGTGTGCTGCCTGCTTTGTCCCATACAGTGATTTGTAGAGTAAAAGAGCCTCCCCTGGGTTAACTGCCATGCCCTCAGGGGCCTCAACCCACACTTCTTCATGAATGGGGTCATTCAGATACTCTGCTACAAAATCAAATGAGTAAAAATTCCAATCAAATTTGGCTGCCATGGTCAGTATAAGTTGCATCAACACAAAGGTTGCTGTGGGGGCAAAAGTAGACAAGTAATCTAGGCCAACAACTTGGGTGAAGCCTTTTGCCACATAGCGGGCCTTGTGGCGGACTGTTTCACCTAAATCATTAGTTTTTTTGGCAAACACCCACCTGCCCTTCAAAGGGCGTCAACCGGCTGGTATTGGTTGAACTGACCACACCTTCATTCTGTCCAGGTTGGATAGTTCTTCCTTGACGGCCGCGTCCCATTTGTGCCAGTTGGGTGATTTCTGTGCCTGTTTGAACGTCTTTGGCACGTTTTTCGCGAAGAAGGTGCAGTCAAGGAGTTCTTGTTCAGAAAAAATAACCTAACTCCATCCGGTTCACAATGTATGACACCACCAAATTTTTCAGCAAGTGGTCAGTGGCTACAGGTGTGTGTTTTTAATTTTTCAGGTGGGCTGTGGTGTTACTGCTCAAGCCGGTTGCTTTTGGGGTCTTGTCCGGCCATTCTACCAACGCCGATGTAACAAGTTGATTGGTGTCTTTGAAAATGAAGATCCAACCCTTGCTTTCATCACAGTGAGCCACTACCCACCCTTCGAGTGCCCTTTTGTCAAGCTTCCTCCGCCTTTCACATGGCACATTGAGGAAAGCTTGTTGTCCCAAAATCTTTGACCTGTCGCACGATGGTTTGACACCTCGGAATGCTTCAAAAGGGGTTAGTGCTCCACTTCGCTTGTTTGGGATTGTGTTCAGAACATCACATTCCCACAGAAAAGCAAAACCCTAGAAGGGTTTGCCAAGGCCACTGTCGATAAGAATGGTGCGCCCCATGTCGGCCACTGTCCTGTTGAACCGCTCAATCACACCATTCTGGTAGGGTGCACTCCGCCTTGATACCTTGAGTCTTGACGAAATCGGCGAGTTCATTGCTGGAAAATTCCCCACCGTTGTCTGTGCGGATGATCTTCACCTGGAAACCGGTTTGCCTTTCCCATCGTGTGACTGTGTCAATCAGGAATTAGCAAGCTTGGTCTTTCGTTACCAGAATCTTTGCTTCACTGAAACCAGTAGCCATGTCTTGGATGGTCAGTAGAAACCTGCCTTTGTTAAAGGTGTCAACTTCAAACGGGCCAACAATGTCAGCCATCACTACGTCAAGTTTACCGATCTCTCTGCCCGACTCAAAGAGTCTGTTCCGATTGAGGCTCTTGCTACGATAGCAGATTGCACATTTGATGTCACCTTTTGGCAGCTTTGCTGGTAATTTTGTGCAGAGTTTTTCTTGTATGATTTGCCTTGCTCGTCGTATGCCTACATGAACAAAGAGCCTGTGATAGTAAAGGAGGATCTTTTCATCTTTACTCAGACTGTTAGTTGTAATTTCATCTGTTTCATCATTATTAGTGTGTAGGGGCATCACAAATGGTCGTTGCCTCAACTTCGTGGATATTGGGCAGAATTCAGGCTGTGATGAATTATTAGCATTGCTTGGCACATCAGAGCGCATAGGAGAGGAAACATAAGTGGTGATTGGTTTGGGGAAAATCCATTGGTTTTTTTTAGGAATGAAGGGACAGCGGAAAGCGAGGATGTTGTTTTTGGTATATATATTGAAACAGTCCTGTTTAAAATTGTATGCAAAATCAGCATTAGCCTTGTGGAGAGCGGCAAGGGAGATGAGAGTAGATCATTCTATCTCACAGTACAGCACTCCATGGATGGTGACCATCTGGTTATTGGCCCCGTTGAAAGTCAGATCCCCTTTGCCAGTAATGAAAGCATTATTCCCGGAGGTTGCCACTTTGAGAGGGATGGGAGAAGGGAAGTAGCGGAAATTAGAAAACAGCTTAAATTCACCACAAAGGTGGTGCAATGCACTTGAGTCAACAATGGGCATGTTTTCTTCACCTCCTGCCACCACATGTTCAAATCTGACATTTGCCAGGTCCTTGGTTACATCTCCGAGATCCACCATATGGGCCATTGACGCACCCGCGTCTAGGGAGATAAAAGCTTTGTTGGCTGATTGCCGAGCTTGCTGGGAGCCGCCCTCCGGCATTTGAATGGTTTTTTGAGGGCGGTAGTGGGGCCGGTAGCTGTCAGTAGGTCGAGTTGCTGTGGGGGGAACTGTTGAAGAAGGGGGTTTTCGTCGAGTCTGGTTGAATGTTTGTGGGTAGACTCCAACAAAACCAGGTGGCGCGACAATTGGTTAGAAAGGTTGGAAACCACTTTGCGGCGCTGTTTGGAAGGATGGGTAGGCAGGACCCCACGTGCTTGGTTGAGATGGTCTGAAACATTGAAGAGTTGTGTTTGGACGTTGTCTGAGGGGACAGTCCCGGAGGAGGTGTTCTGGGGATCTGCATTGCCATGAATTCATGGGCATCTGGGATGTTGTTGGGGTGGACATCAAACTGGGGACCCGGGTGATTGGACACACTTTCGTTGTTCAGGGTTTCAACTTGCATGGCAAGAGGCGTTGTTTCGCGGCGGGAAGGGGGGGATTTGGTTTGGAAGCGTTGCTGGTGGCAGATTGTATCAACGAGTCGGATCATTAGTTCAAAATTCATGTGTGGGTCATTGATGGTTGCGGTTTGGTAGTCCATCTCGACTTGCCGGTTGAATTCCTCCTGAAGTTCTGGTTCCAACGCAAGACCATATTGAGGTGCCAAACCTGCCCAGTGGTCGCGTGTGAAAGGCATCTGGATGGACTCCATTTTGTCAAGGATGTCGTTCATCCTGGCCGCTATCTCCGCTGTTGAAGTGAAATTGGCTACATCAAAGTTGCGTAACTGGCTGTAAAGTTCCATTTGCGCCGCCCTGCTAAGAGTCTGGAAACTGACCTGGACGTCATTGAACATGAGATATGCGCTGGTTAATCAACCAAAGTTTTGGTACAGTCCGCGTGATACTGAGGCCAGTAGAAGGGATTGTGCCACACGTTCATGGAGGACATTGGTAGGAGATCTGTGTAAGTAGAATGTGACCACTCCAGCATTGCGCATGCATTGGTCGAAAAACTCGGCCCACACAGAAAAATTGGATCCGTCGGCCAGGAGTCTGTCTTACTCACGGATTCGTCCATTGATTGAGGCGATGATGGCAGAAGCTGCTCTGTCAATGTCTACCTGCGTGCGTCTGGCCATTGAGCTATTGTCATGTAGTACCTGAGGGGGTACAGCGGTGTCAGCGTGAGAGTTGCTAGAATGAGGAGGCAGATCTTGTCCACGGGAGCGAGGTGTTTTCCGGACTGCGCTGTCGACTGTTTTTTCCTCCTCTAATTTGCGGGAGCGCTGATGCGGTGGTGTTTGCTAGGGGAGGTGTCAGCTTGCTATTAGTTCAGAGACAACCTGACTAGCCATAACCAAATACACAGGAAAGTACATATAAACATCATCTTAATTAAATACATAGTTGATACAATAAAAATAAGAATTAATGGATAAACATACTGAGAACACAAGAAATACATCTATGATAAGAACTTTATTATATAAACATCTTATACTTTATTTTATACACTTAAATACATATTCATTTGACTATAAACATTACAAAGAGTAATAATAATGACTCCAATCATTCTAATCACAACAAAACCTTATTTTACAATAGAAATACCTTTAATTACTTAAATACCAAGCTACAAGTAGAGAAATTATTACATTGATAATGTTATGTGTAAAACATAATATTAATAGAGGAAAATACTATAAGCCTTATTTTACACTTGCAATACTTGGATATACTTGGAACCATAAAATTAAGTTGTTTCATGAAAAATAATCAACAAATATCAAAAGTCATAAATAAATTTTGAACCTTAAAGAAAACTTAGAATATTATTGTATATTCTTAATCTACACTAAAAATAACCTAGGGTCACTCACTCATAGTAACCCTGAATTCTTCTTCCCTGTGTTTATAGGTTACAGTATTTACATGCACCACGACAGAACACAAGGTTGTAACATGTTTACAAATATATGTGGACTTCCAGAAGACCATTTCTGGAATTAAAATTGGGGTTTTGTGTATAGTTTGGAAACTAGACCCAACTTAGAAGTGAGTCCTCCAGGCCTGCGCCCCGGCTACACCCAATTCAGAACTGGGCTCAACCCTGCCTAAAGTGGTAATACCACTGTTACAACACTTGCACACGTGTAATAAAATTATGAAATCATCCATCACGTATATAATTAAGGTTTATCAACTAAAAACCTTAATTACATCACATGTACACATGTGTTGTGGTAGTCAAAGATTAACTCCTTGGGATTTGTGGCCCAATTGGGAAAATGACTAATGACTCCCAAGGTTTAGCCCCTAAAATTACAAATCAAATCTCTCAATTAAGGTTCTGACGCATAGAGAGCATAGTACCAACCTTAATTACATGGAAATAACCCCTCTGTCACAACAAATGCAGACAGAGTGTGTGGTATAATTCCAGATGAGCATTATTACTACTGTAACTCTGTAGTTACAAGTGACAATAAAGCCCAAAATGGATTGAATAACCACGAAAACATGTCTTAAGTCCAAGATTTACTTATGTTACAGGTTGAAAGGCATCACCCAATTGAGCCATACCATTCCTAAAAATAAGTTACTACCAGTACTACACGCCTTTATAAAGGGTACTGCTTGCCTGTAAAATTCAGAATCATCATTTATAGCATAAACCACAGACATAAACCGTTTTATATACCAGATTAAACTTGTAATACCTGTTATTTAGAACTAATTTGCCTGTTGTTGTGCTGAAGATCACTAGTTTTCTATTTACTTTTACTTTACCACTCTCAACCACACCACCAAAGGTCACCTAATCCTTCTTTACTTGTGGTTGGACTTTTCCCTGGACTATTTGGATTTTTATAAAGGTAATTGCTAGTAGTGAGTAATTTACTTTCCAATAATTAGTCTCGAATAGCGCCTATTAAAGGATTGTACTAGTTAGATATCGCCCCTGATTATCAGGATCTCCAATCTGGTGATTCAGCATCACCCTGTTCTGGCAGAATCTGAATCAAGAGGTCACCTACAACAACCCCTGTGCTATCAGGACCCTCTTTTAAATAAAGATTTCTTCTTTATTTAATTCTTTTCTCTATTTTTACCGTGACTTTACATTCTACAATCCCTACTACATCTTTCCATCACCATGTGTAGCTAAAAGAATACCATTCTTGGCATCACAGCGGCTGACAGAAGGGGTGAATTGAGGTGGAATGTTTTCAGACATGTTAGGATTAAGAGGGTGGGATATAGAAGGAAGAAGAATTGGTCAATGGAAGGATAGGTAGGTGAAAGAGAACAGAAGGTGTGGTGTGTGTGGGGGGGGGGGAAGATGGAAGAAAAAAAAACTGGAAAAAATGGAAATGTAAGGGAGAAAGTTATGGAAAATTGAATGTGTGGTGTAGATTGGATATTTGAGTGGTAAAGAAAAAGGATAGAGAGTTCACAAAACAAAAGAAGAGAAGGAAAATGCGGAATAGATGAGGGTTTAAGTTAGAGCTGTGGTAATAAAAAAAAACGAACAAGATTTTGAGGGGTTTGGGATCAGTGTCGGAACATTTTTTCTTGTTCAGCCCCAGAACCTAGCTTCCCAGGTCTGGATATACCAACAAAGAGCTAGTTCGCGGTAGCTTAATCAGCTGAATAAGGTCCCAGCCACGTGATCTGAGCCGAAAGATTTTAGTTTGAATATGGTACCGCTAGGATTATATTTAGGTAGAAGAAGTCTAGAGTGTAATTTCTTCTATGTAGTAAAGTCTAGTTTATATACAAGTATTCTTAGGGGGTCTAGGAGAGTCCATAAGGTAACCCTCAACTGGGTTACAACAGTTCCAACTGTTGGAATAGTGTTTTCAATCATCAAAAAGACTATTCCAAAAGTTGTAACTATGGAGTATGTCCTGATTAGTAGGTGGGTGCATATAATATTTTGAGTATTTGGAGAAATATGCACACAACTACAACTCAGGAAATACTTTGCCAATTGACACATTTACAACTATTGGAATAGAGTTTTAAATCATCAAAAACACTATTCCAACAGTTGGAACTGTCTCATTTGGTGCAGTATGTCTGAATGGTGCCCTACTGTTAGCATTATGGCCCAAATTCCACAACCCCAATGACTTCTAAAGCATGGGTGTGAATGTGGCCAGAAATTTGGTAAACTATAATAATGCACTTAAATTGGGTGACTTCAAATTTTTATCACCACACTCCCTCTAAATAAAAAATTACACAGGAAGCTGGTTCTCCTACTCTAATACTTATAGCCCCAAATACCAAAAATCAATTGCTTCCAACTCATCAGTGTGAACTTGTCCAAAATTTCAGTGAATCTTCTTGATTCAACCATATAGGCTACCTCCAATTTTGGTCATAATATTCCCCCAATTCAAAACTTACACACACAACAGTTCTCCTACTCTAAGCCTTATAGCCCACAATGCTGAAACCTAATAACTTACAAAGAATGATTGTGAACTTGACCAAAATTTCTTTGACCTTTATTAATGCACTTATTTTGGTGAATTCAAATTTTAGACAAGACACTCCCCCAAATTAATTTACACACAAATCCAGTTCCCCTACTCTAAGCCTTATACATCAACCAGAATACTGAAATTCAATAACTTCTAAAGAATGAGTGTGAACTTGACCAAAATTTCAGTGAACTTTATTAATGCACTTATTTTGGTGAATTCAAATTTTGGTCAAGACAGTCCCCCAAATTCAAAAGTGACACACAAATCCATTCCTCCCACTCTAAGCCTCTAACCTTAATAACTTCCAAAGCATGAGTTTGAGCTTGATCCATACTTCACCAATTGACTGACAAGTCAAACAGGCTTAAAGGCCAGTTTGAGTCAGCCGGGAAGATCAGCTTGTTTGACCAGTCTGGCAGGCCGTCGTCCAGCCTGTTTGATCGGTCAAACAGGTTGGACTGCCTGTTCGACCAGTCTGATAGGCTGATTGACCTGTTCAACCGGTCAAACAGGCCGTTAAGCCTGTTCAACCCGTCAGACAGGCCGAACGGCCTGTTCAACTGGTCGAACAGGCCGTTAAGCCTGTTCAACTGGTCAGGCAGGCCGAACGGTCTGTACAACTGGTCAGACAGGCCAAACGGTCTATTCAACTGGTCAGACAGGCCGTCCAGCTCTTTTGACTGTTCAAACAGGCTTAACAGCCTTTTTGACCGGTCAAACAGGTGATTCAGCCTGTCTGACTGGTCAAACAGGCAGTCCGACCTGTTTAACTGGTCAAACAGGCAGTCCGACCTGTTTGACTGGTCAAACAGGCAGTCCAACCTGTTTGACTGGTCAAACAGGCTAAACGGCCTGTCTGACCAGTCAAACAGGCTAAATGGCCTGTCTGACCAGTCAAACTGCCTATGAAGCCTGTTTAACCAGTCAAACAGGCTGTCCAGCCTGTCTGACCAATCAAACAGGCTGAGCTGCCTGTCTGGCCAGTCAAACAGGCTGTTAATGTTTCTGACCGGTCGATCCAGTTTGGAGTGTGATTAATAAATCAATATGCACAATGTGTATTGTTTTTTTTGTTGTGCGGGAAGTCGCTGCTGCACAGTGCGGAGTCTTTTGAGTTTCAGCAAAACTCGCAAAGTAGATGGGGCGGGGTTAGTCGAGTTGGCAGGTTTTGAGGGGTTGAGAAAAATGGCGTGGAAAGGCAGCTCGTGAATGAGCTCTCAGAATGCTGCGAGTCCATCTTCCAGCTGCCTTGAATGTGTGTTCATAGGTAGGTGTTGAGCATGTCAGTAGCTATTGGGGGTGTGGTGTTACATGTGGTACGAGTACATATTGGGGGTGTTGCCGGTGGTTGGACTTGAGGACTTAGAGAAAAAAAAACCAACGAGTTGGCGAGTTGGCCTACTGGGTCAAGGGAACTGGAGGAATGCTCCTGCAGGCATCATGTGGGTGGTTAAGCTGTGGGATCGCACTACCCTATGCATGGGAGGGTTACCCTCAGGTGGTAAATTCAGACTTTAGATTTGGCTCAAGGGAAGTCCAACACTGACCATCCTCTCCTTAAACCAACAGTGGGTAGTTACGTTACAGTCAGCGGTAACGGGTTTTTATCTGTTATCGGTACAATAACCGTAACGCTTTGCACGTTATGGTACAATCTTTGTTCTGATGGGATTTTTTTTCGTTACAATACCCCAGTAACTCCAATGGCTTTAAGTTACGTTACTGGGGCTGGCCGGTTAGGCAGGGAGCAATCAGCCTGTTTGAATGGTTGAACAGGCTGTCCAGCCTGTTTGAGAGGTTGAACAAGCAGTTCATCCTGTCTGGCCTGTCGAACAGGCTGAACGGCCTGTTTGGCCAATCAAACAGGTTGCCCAGCCTGTTTGACTGGTCAAATAGGCTGTTAAGCCTGTTTGACTGGTCAAGTCAAATAGGCTGTTAAGCCTGTTTGACTGGTCAAATAGGCTGTTAAGCCTGTTTGACTGGTCAAATAGGCTGTTAAGCCTGTTTGACTGGTCAAATAGGCTGTTAAGCCTGTTTGACTGGTCAAATAGGCTGTTAAGCCTGTTTGACTGGTCAAATAGGCTGTTAAGCCTGTTTGACTGGTCAAATAGGCTGTTAAGCCTGTTTGACTGGTCAAATAGGCTGTTAAGCCTGTTTGACTGGTCAAATAGGCTGTTAAGCCTGTTTGACTGGTCAAATAGGCTGTTAAGCCTGTTTGACTGGTCAAATAGGCTGTTAAGCCTGTTTGACTGGTTGAACAGGCAGTTCAGCCTGTCTGACCGCTCGAACAGGCCGTTCAGCCTGTTCAACTGGCCAGACAGACTGAATTGCTTGTTCAACCGGTCAAACAGGCAGAACAGCCTGTCTGACCAATCAAACAGGTTGTTCAGCCTGTTTGACCGGTTGAACAGGCAGTTCAGCCTGTTTGACCGGTCAAGCAGGGCCGTTCAGCCCGTTCGACTGGCAAGAAAGGCTGAACAGCCCGTTCGACCGGTCAGACAGGCTGAACAGCCTGTTTGACCATCAGACAGGCTGAACAGCCTGTTTGACCATCAGACAGGCTGAACAGCCTGTTTGACCATCAGACAGGCTGAACGACCTGTTTGATTGGTCAGACAGGCTGTTCTGCCTGTTCAACTCGTTGAACAAGCAGTTCAGCCTGTCTGGACGGTCAAACAGGCTGAACGGCCTGTTCGACTGGTCAAATGGGCGGCTTGGCCTGTTTGACCAGTCAAGCAGGCCGTTCAGCCTGGTTGACCGGTCAGACAGGCTGAAATGCCTGTTCAACTGGTCAAACAGGCTGTTCTGCCTGTCTGACTGGTCAAACAGACTGTTCTGCCTCCAACCGGTCGAACAGGCAAAGTGGCCAGCTCGAACGGTGGAGGCCGTTAATACGTTCACTGGTATTGCGGTTAACACGTTAACTGGCCCCAAAAAAGTTACTATACTTTTTTTTCAGATGGAAAAAAAAGAGTAACCGTTATGATATCCTCCACAAGAAAAACTCACCATTATTAGTAGCGTAAGAGGGGGCCACTAGTAATGGTATGAGTTATGATACCCAGATAACGGTGGTTATCATAGCGTATCGTAACTACCCAGTGTTGCTTATACCCCATCAATCCCTCAACCCTCGACCCTTGACCAATGCCATTAATGCCACGTGATGGACCATCATTATCCACAACTGTTACCTCTACATGTAACCACACCTCCTTCAATATTGTACGCATAATTCACCCTACCTATGACTATACAGGACCAATCCTAATTGTGATTTCATCAACAACTTCTGACCAGCTCCACGTAATTGTAAGCATCTCATAGAGACTGTGAAAAGTAAGATGTCTGATGGGATTTGAACCCACAACCTCAGCCATGCTCAGACACCTACCAGAGTGCTGCCTTTTCCAACTAGGCTACAGACGCTTGTGGATGGCAGGGTGTTTGGGTGGTAGTGCATATGGTTCAACTCATCAGAGGAGTGATACATCATGATAACACACTAACAGACACCTCAACATGTCTCCCGTCGGCCTCGACAACCGTTCTTACTCCGCAGCTGACACTCATATTAGGGGGTTTCAAAATTTCCCCAGGAGGTTGCGCAGGTTGCAACTTCCTGGAAAAATCTTTGAGTTGGAGCCCCATCTGAAGTCCTGACCTCCTTCCTAGGAAGACTGTTCAGGAGCACAGCTCTTGGGTCTAGAATCAGGTTGCACTCGCCTGAATTTGTTTTTGACCAATGTTTTTTCCTCCTCCCCAAAGAACCACCATAACCCCTGTCACCCTCCGAGTATTTTTTTTTCACCATATTTCATATCTTCCGCACTTTCTACTTCCAACATCCCTTTTTGACCTCCTTTTACCAGTTCTCCCCCCACCAGATAGTCATGCCACCCAGAAGACCCTCTGCACCAGATTCCAACACCCCTACCAACACTCCGGCCAATTCCGCTGCAACCTTCAACTTGACCGGCAACTCACAAACAAAAAAGAAAAAACAAGCTGTCCCGTGGGACAAAGATGGTACAAAAGGTGTTATTAGCATTCGAATATTGCTCGACTGGCTTTCCAAGGAAGGTAACTACTCAAAATGGCGAGATGACACAAAGACCGGTGCAGCCAAGACAGGGTTGGCAAACGAGATTCTACTTGAAATGACCGAAGCTGGTATCACCCATTGTGACAACAAGGGTATCCAGACCAAACTTCAAGAGCTTCAACAAGCGTACAACAAGGGCAGCGACTTCCTCACTGCTGGCATTAACCCCTCTGATTGGTTAGTCAGAGGAGTACTCTGTTTTTTTTGTCCAAGGTGACCTCGGAACTGCCGGGTTCGAGATGACAGCTTGAGTTGTCCTTGGACCATCCAATTTTCGCGGGATGGGTCCGAGGACTTGATTTCATCGGACCTGGCTGGTTCAATCATTCAGCCAGATCGGACCCACCGGGTTCGACTAGACCTCGGCATTGGACCGAGCAGTCAGGCTAGGCTCAAGATAAGCGCAATGGGGAGGCTAGCCTGCCCGTCGTGGTGTGTACCAGCTCGACGAGCGGGATAGCCTTTAAACCTGGGTTTAAATGATTTAAACCTGGGTTTAAACCACTTAAACCTGGGTTTAAATGATTTAAACCTGGGTTTAAACCACTTAAACCTGGGTTTAAATGATTTAAACCTGGGTTTAAACCACTTAAACCTGGGTTTAAATGATTTAAACCTGGGTTTAAACCACTTAAACCTGGGTTTAAATGATTTAAACCTGGGTTTAAATGATTTAAACCTGGGTTTAAACCACTTAAACCTGGGTTTAAATGATTTAAACCTGGGTTTAAACCACTTAAACCTGGGTTTAAATGATTTAAACCTGGGTTTAAATGATTTAAACCTGGGTTTAAACCACTTAAACCTGGGTTTAAATGATTTAAACCTGGGTTTAAACCACTTAAACCTGGGTTTAAACCACTTAAACCTGGGTTTAAATGATTTAAACCTGGGTTTAAACCACTTAAACCTGGATTTAAATGATTTAAACCTGGGTTTAAACCACTTAAACTTGGGTTTAAACCACTTAAACCTGGGTTTAAACCATTTAAACCCAGGTTTAAGTGATCTAAACCCAGGTTTAAATCATTTAAACCCAGGTTTAAGTGATTTAAACCCAGGTTTAAATCATTTAAACCCAGGTTTAAGTGATTTAAACCCAGGTTTAAATCATTTAAACCCAGGTTTAAGTGATTTAAACCCAGGTTTAAATCATTTAAACCCAGGTTTAAATCATTTAAACCCAGGTTTAAGTGATTTAAACCCAGGTTTAAATCATTTAAACCCAGGTTTAAGTGATTTAAACCCAGGTTTAAATCATTTAAACCCAGGTTTAAGTGATTTAAACCCAGGTTTAAATCATTTAAACCCAGGTTTAAATCATTTAAACCCAGGTTTAAATCATTTAAACCCAGGTTTAAATCATTTAAACCCAGGTTTAAATCATTTAAACCCAGGTTTAAATCATTTAAACCCAGGTTTAAATCATTTAAACCCAGGTTTAAATCATTTAAACCCAGGTTTAAATCATTTAAACCCAGGTTTAAATCATTTAAACCCAGGTTTAAATCATTTAAACCCAGGTTTAAATCATTTAAACCCAGGTTTAAATCATTTAAACCCAGGTTTAAATCATTTAAACCCAGGTTTAAGTGATTTAAACCCAGGTTTAAATCATTTAAATCCAGGTTTAAGTGATTTAAACCCAGGTTTAAATCATTTAAAACCAGGTGTAAATCATTTAAACCCAGGTTTAAAAAATCATTTAAACCCAGGTTTGAATGATTTAAACCCAAGTTCAAATGATTTAAACCCAGGTTTAAATGATTTAAACCCAGGTTTGAATGATTTAAACCCAAGTTCAAGTGATTTAAACCCAGGTTTAAATGATTTAAACCCAGGTTTAAATGATTTAAACCCAGGTTTGAATGATTTAAACCCAAGTTCAAGTGATTTAAACCCAGGTTTAAATGATTTAAACCCAGGTTTAAATGATTTAAACCCAGGTTTAAATGATTTAAACCCAGGTTTAAATGATTTAAACCCAGGTTTAAATGATTTAAACCCAGGTTTAAATGATTTAAACCCAGGTTTAAATGATTTAAACCCAGGTTTAAATGATTTAAACCCAGGTTTAAATGATTTAAACCCAGGTTTAAATGATTTAAACCCAGGTTTAAATGATTTAAACCCAGGTTTAAATGATTTAAACCCAGGTTTAAATGATTTAAACCCAGGTTTAAATGATTTAAACCCAGGTTTAAATGATTTAAACCCAGGTTTAAATGATTTAAACCCAGGTTTAAATGATTTAAACCCAGGTTTAAATGATTTAAACCCAGGTTTAAATGATTTAAACCCAGGTTTAAATGATTTAAACCCAGGTTTAAATGATTTTGTGGGAAATAGGATAAGGGAAAGAATCTTGTGACAGTTTGATGGGTGAAGGAGTCAGCCAAGGAAATCAGGAATGGAGCCGTTAGGAGTTCAAACCTGGGTCAATGGGAAAGACAAGAGAACAGGATGAGAAAAAGGAGAAAGGAGACTGAGGAAACAACCAGACTAGAACTAGGTACACATGTCACAGGACTATCACAGCTAGAGGACCTCGAGACACCCTTATTTCTCATACACCGCCTCACTGATCATTCTTTTGATGACGTTGGCTGTTCCCCTAGGAGATTTGACCTGAAAAGTTCAGTCTTTCCCTCTGTGAGGTTCTTTGTGAGGAGGTCGGTGTGCATTTGATTGGTTTGAAGGTACTTGAGATCAATGTTGCTAGTAGTAAGATGGTCACGGAGGAAGTGGTATTTGAAGTTGATATGGTGTGTGCCATGGTGATAGATGGGATTTGAGGCGATCACCATCGCACTTTGGTTGTCTGTGTGAATGGTGATCTTATGCTTGGTCTGGAGGAGTTCTTCCAGGATGTTTGCTGCCCACAGAACATCTTGGGCGGATTCGGTGAGCGCAACATACTCACCCTCAGCTGAGGACAATTCAACAGTGTTTTGTTTCTGACTACGCCACCCCACTGTCCCATGAAAGTAAACCACCAAGGCGGAATATGAGTTCCAAGATTTTGACCCATTCCAGTCGGAGTCTGAGAACCTGACAAGATCCGATGTTTTATATCCCAGGTCGTTTTGGCCCAAGACCAGTTGTTGGTCTTTAGTGGCACTGATGTTGCGCAGCTGCGTAGTGTGATTCTTTGGGTTCCTCGAGGAATTGTGACAGGAAGCTTAGACTGAAAGCCAAATCCGGTCAGGTGCATTGCACCAGCCACCGGATGAGCCCGACTACACGTCGGTAGTTGAATGGGGGAGTTACTGGCGTTTCAGAGGGAACGGTCTTAAGGGTTTTCCAGTTGGAGGGAAGGGGGATGTGTGTTGTTCTGTTGTTGCTGGTTTGAAATTCTGTGAGCATTTGAAGAATGTATTTGTCTTGGAAAAGAGCGATCAATCCAGATACCAAGTGTGTACTTGGCTACACCTAAGTCTTCCATGTCAAATACTTTGGAAATTTCTTGTTTGAATTTGTCCGGCCACTTTCTGCCAAAAAGAAGGTCATCGATGTGAATTAACAGGAATAGTGGATTTGTGGCATTGGTTGAGTGGTAAAGACATGGATTGGAGTGGGTCAGAACAAAACCTAGAACCTTAAGCGCTTGTGTGAGCGCTTTATGCCAACAACGCAGACTCTGCTTGAGACCATAGAGCGCCTTGTTGAGTTTGAGAACCTACTTTGGATGATTTTCTAGTCCCTGGGGCGAGTAAATGTAGAGGTTTTCCTTGGGGGTTCTGTTGAGGAATGCGCACCAAACATCCATTTGATGGACCTTCCAGTTGTTTATCACGCAGATGGTGAGCATAATCCAAAGGGAGGTGAGAACACATCCTGGTAGTCAATGCCCTCCCGTTGGTGAAAACACCTTACACACAGCCTTGCTTTGTACTTTGTGAGGTTTCCTTTTGAAAACCAATGTGGTGGTGAGGGGACGGGAGTTTTCATGAACCTGGTCAACAGGTGACCACACATCATGTCGGGCCATGTTCCCTAGTTTGGTCTTGATGGTATCTTCCCAATGAGCTCGGTCAGGGCAAGCTACTGCAGCGTTGTAGGTTCTGGGGTTGTTGTCGCAGGGAAAAACAGCATTTGCTGTGTTTCTGGTACGCCTGGAGCCCTTGATGATATTGGCTGGGTCAATTTTGCTAGAGATGTTGTTTGTGGGAACAGAGTCAACCGGGGCCCAGTTGTAATGATGCCCGGCGGGTGGGGGTGGAGTTGGTAAGGAGGTCATCCACCTCATCCAAGGAGCTTTGGTATTCCCCGGAGGCTTCTGATTGGGATTGTGAGTCAGAGTTGACGCCAGGTGGGACTGGTTGAGTAGCGGGCAGTGCTGCCGGGGGAGATTCAGCATTTTCTGGGGATACTGTTTCAACAAGTAAGGAGAGTAAGTCTTTGGTTGAGTTTTTTGGTGAGTGGGTAGTTGCGGGAAACACATGGGGATTGAATTTGACGTGATGGGAAATCACTACTTTACCTGTCTCCTGATCCAAGATGCGGTACGACCTGTGCCCCACTCTGTATCCTAGGAAGACCCCCGCTGCTCCTTTACTCCCGAATTTTCCCTGTGACCTATTAAACAGATAGATAACTTGATAGCCAAAAAGGTTAAGGCGAGCAAGGCTGGGAGTTCTTTTGAACCATTTTGAGTAGGGAGAGTTGAAGGCAATGGATTTACAAGGGGATCAGTTTTCTAAGTAAACTGCACAGTTTACCGCTTCAGCCCAGTACTTGAGGGGAAAACCAGAGTCTTTGAGTAGACACCTAGCTTTTTCCACGGTAGTGTGGTTTCCGTGCTCAGAGAACGGGTTTTCTTCAGGATGGTACGGGGAAGTGGTAAGGTGTTGGATACCTTTAGCCAAGTGAAACGGATTTAAGTCGGCATTCTTGAATTCTGTGCCATTGTTGGTTACAAGGTTGGAGATCTTGCAATTCGACTCGTTTTCGATGGTGTGGAATAGATCTTTGATGATGAGATTGACATCGCTCTTGTAGGCAAGAAACTTCACCCAGACGTAGTGTGAGAATCCGTCTACTGCTCTCAAGAAGTACTTGAAACCCAAGACGGAGGGAGTAGCAAAAGGCCCACAGAGGTCGATGTACAGGAAATCCAGCTTTCTATTTGCTCGGGGGAAATGGGTCCTTGTGCCTTTTTGACAGGTCGCAGGTTATGCAGGTAAAGTTGACACGAGGCAGCTCTGGGAACATTCGATAGAAGTAGTCGATGGAGGGCTGTCCAGCAGCTTGATGTTTGATGGTCAGCCGGGAGACGTCTGTTTTGAGTTTTGTGGTGAGAATATTCAACGATGAAATTTCCTTTGACTAGACTACCCGAGAGGACTAAGGAACCGAGGTTGTCACAGAGTTTGAAACGCCCGTCTCTGTCGGACTGTAGTGAGTACCCGTTTTGGATGAAAGAGCTGAGGCTAATAAGGTTGGATGCGAGGGAGGGAACAAAAAGAGAGTTTTGGAGTTGGAGGTGGGTGTGAGGGAGTTCCTGAACCATTTGCAGAGATTTGAGATCCGTTTGCAAGGAAAATTTGTTTGGAGGATTTGGATAGAGTGGAGAAGGAAGGTGGTTGCTCCAGAGTCAAGGATGAATGAGACAGTTGAGAGACTTGGAGGGCTCTGGTCAGTTTCTCAGGATTTCCAATCAGGTAGGAGCATTCAGCCTTCGAATGTCTTGTCTCGGGGTATTGCCAGCCAGTAGAACATTTAGGTCCGTCCTATCAAGATTTAAAGTTTTTCCTGTACGTGGCTAGCGCTTTCGCATTTTCAGTGGATTCATTGTTTTGTTGGATGAAGTTTCGCACATCCTCAACAAGGACTTTCAGGTTCAATGGGTGTTTGTCGATTTGACACTTCTTAAGGAGGAGTTCGCCCGTGGCTTTGAATTCTGGAGGGAATTTGAAAAGAACCCACATCGCAATGACGCAGTCAAGCAATTCAGAGGGAGTCACTTTGTTGTCATTGATAATTGAGCAGAGAGTTCAGCAATTGTCGGAGATGTTGTTCAAGGTGGATTTGAGATTGTTGGAGGAAATGATAGTAGAAAAGATTTGATTGAGATAAGTGGCTTCATTTTGTACCGTCTTAGGTTGGTAATAGTCATCGAGGAGTTGCCAGAATTTTGATGGATTGCCATCAGATTCAAGAGTGAACCGGGCGGAAATCTTTGAGTCACAATTCAGAATTAGGATGGTGAGGGCGTCTTCTCAACAATCAGGGTCTGCGGCATCTTCTTTGGATTCTGATCCATTCACAAGTTTTAGAAGATGTTTGAGCTGAAGTATTGCGGATACTTTGATTTGCCAGTCTTGGTAGTTAAGACCTGTGAGTTTAGCGCTGTCTTTGAGTTTGACGGCAAGATTGACCATGTTGACTCGATGAGGAGGAACGAACTTGAACTCGGTGTCTTTATTGATGGGGAATGATAAGTCAGGTACTTTTGGTTTTGAGGAGGAAGAGTTGTCGTCATATTTGTTAGCGGGATTCATGAGAGTTTATCCGGTCTCATAATCTTTGGGAAATAGGATAAGGGAAAGAATCTTGTGACAGTTTGATGGGTGAAGGAGTAAGCCAAGGAAATCAGGAGGTCGAACCTGGGTCAATGGAAAAGACAAGAGAACAGAATGAGAAAAAGGAGAAAGGAGAATGAGGAAACAACCAGACTAGAACTAGGTACACATGTCACAGGACTATCACAGCTAGAGGACCTTGAGACACCCTTATTTCTCATAGATTTAAAACCGGTTCAGATGATTTATGCCCAGGTTTAAATGAGGTTCAAATCATCTAAAACTGGGTTCAAATGATTTGAACACATATTTAAATCATCTCAACCTGGGTTTAAATGATTTAAACCTTCAATCATCTATCTAAATCATTTAAACCTTAAATCATCTATCTAAATCATTTAAACCCAGGTTTAAATCATCTAAACCTGTGTTTAAATCATTTAAACCCAGGTTTAAATCATTTAAACCTGGGTTTAAATGATTTTTTAAACCTGGGTTTAAATGATTTTTCAAACCTGGGTTTAGATGATTTAAACCTGGGTTTAAATGATTTAAACCCAGGTTTAAATTATTTAAACCTGGGTTTAAATGATTTAAACCTGGGTTTAAATTATTTAAACCTGGGTTTAAATGATTTAAAAACCTGGGTTTAAATGATTTAAACTGGTTTAAATCACTTAAACCTGGGTGCAACGTGACGGCAGGCTAGCCTGACTGATGAGCTGGTGCGAACCAGCGCGACGATCAGGCTAGCCTGCCCGTCAAGCTGATGCGTACCAGCTTGACAACCAAGCTAGCCTGTCCGTCGAGGTGGTGTGTACTAGCTCGACGAGCAGGCTAGCCTGCCCGACGAGCTGGAGCACACCAGCTCGACAGGCAGGCTAGCCTGCTCGACGAGCTGATGTCTACCAGCTCGACGAGTCAAGCTGGTGTATACCAGCTTGTCGGGCAGGCTAGCCCGCTCGTCGGGCTGGTACACACCACGACGGGCAGGCTAGCCACCCCGTCGCGCTTATCTTGAGCCCAGCCTGACTGCTCGGTCCAATGCCGAGGTCTAGTCGAACCCGGTGGGTCCGATCTGGCTGAATGATCGAACCAGCCGGGTCCGATGAAATCAAGTCCTCGGACCCATCCCTCGAACATTGGATGGTCCGAGGACAACTCGAGCTGTCACCTCGAACCCGGCAGTTCCGAGGTCACCTTGGACAAAAAAAAAAACAGAGCACCCCTCTGACTAACCAATCAGAGGGGTTAATGCCAGCAGTGCCTATGCAACACTGGCTCGGGTCTCATGGACGAGGACATCGCAAGTGGCACGCGTACCCTTCCAAGTAAGCCCACTGCCATGCTTGATTCTCACAAACTGCCCCAGCTTACTCGATCATTCCCAGGTGCTCTCGGGAAAATCTGTAAGTACTGGGACGAGTTACACTCCATCATGGCGACTAGGGCCTGCACCAACCCCCCCGTGACCAAAGAATCTCTTGATGATGCAATTCCCGACCTCTTGGGCCACCAAAATCACCCTGACTCCAATTCCCACACCACCCCATCTCTGGACCAAGACACCAAGAAGGAAGCCAGCTCCAACAACGATATCAGCCAAGCCAACAAGCCAAACCATGAGATCATCCAACCAAACGTGGTCGAACAAACCTCGTCTCCCGGTGTGACTGGTTCAACAGCGACTCGCAGCTCTGGCAAAAAGAGGAAGGAGAGCTCAAAGGGTTAGCAAATATTTTTTTGAACCCTCTAGACATTCAGAGCTAACAAGAGCATCTTTGACTCTTAAGGCGGGGCCCTTGAGACCCTTGGAATCGAAAAGATTATGGCTGAAAATAGCAAACACCGCACCAAAGTGCTCGAAGCCCGAATACAAAGAGATGCGATGAAAATTGCTGCGTTAAACAAGAGGTCGAAATGGAAGCCGCTTGCGAAAAACGCAAGCTTAAGTTGGAGGCTCGAAGGTTGAAGGTTTCCGAGAGGGAGTCCGAGATGAAAATCAAACAAGCCGAGCTTGACGAAATACGCAAACGATTCGAGTTTGTTCAACAGTTGAAAGCGCTTGGCCAGTCGACAGAAGATATCGAGTTGTTTATGGAGAAGCAATTTGGCCTGAAAGAGGGTAGCAGCAAGAAATCAAAGAAGGGCCGGTCATCCAATGATGATTCAGAGGACTCGGATTCCTCATCTAGTTCCTTAGCCTGATTTTATCTTGTATTATGTTAGTTTTTACTTCCCCAGTGGGCTGGTATTCCTCAATCGGCTTGTTCCTCATTTATGCCTCAGTGTCTCAGTGTCTCATTTCAAATGACTCGTTCGGTCCAGAAGTACAAATCAAAAAGAATTTCTTCATTATGTGTGTTGACACAAAATGCATGCAAACTGAACACATTCATAATGCTATCGGTGAACCAACTGAGCTGTATTGAGAAATCAGTTCGAGTATTCAATCCAATTCCTACACACGCATTATTAAAATAGTTCCTCCACTACGTTTCACCTCTGCTTGCATTCCCTCACATCCACATGACTCTAATCGATTTTCTCAGTTTCAAAATCAGTTTTAAGGAGCGTCCAAAGCGAAAGAAAAAATCCAGCAACCACCAAAGCGTCAAATCCGTGGGTCCTACACCTCCACCGCCATTGCCATCTGCCAAGGTCTCAAATGAACCTGTAACTGAGGGGCTGTCATCTCTGGCTGCCTTAATACCCCCCCAGAGCTAATGAGACCAGTGCCAAAAGTGGATCTACTCGCTCGGATGAACGAAGACCTCGCAAATCATGCTGATTTGGCTGTGGAAGATCCAGAGTCCATGATACACCCAGCGTTCCGGTCGTGCGGCAACCCCAGTGATAGCGAATTGGGTTTTGGGCTTCTACCTTTTGAAGAGGCAACGGTCCATCGGGATCCTGGTCAGTTATGGGTTTAATTTGGCATCGGATTCAAGGAATTAACTGACTTTCCATTCAGAGGCCCTTTGTCCTTTCTGCGACAAGTTGTTACCCGAGTGTCCTTCAGATAAGGTTATCCGACTGGGCAAATACCTGAAGAACAAGCCCAATGTAAAAATTAGACGCACCAGAGAAAACATCCTTGGTCTCCACCTTCTGGTAAGTCATCACTTGACACTTATTGCCTGTGATGACGGCGCAAGAAAGGTACTTATGTATACATGTCAGCAGTTCCCTGAGACAGCTGAGTTCTGTCATTTGCACCGCATCGAAGTGGAGGTTATCCCACAGGGCAAGTCAAGAGGGTGGCCCACCCACATCGACTTCGATCTTCTCTATATGTATGTCAAAAATTGTCAGCTGCTGTGATGCCAAGAATGGTATTCTTTTAGCTACACACGGTGATGGAAAGATGTACTAGGGATTGTAGAATGTAAAGTCATGGTAAAAATAGAGAAAAGAATTAAATAAAGAAGAAATCTTTATTTAAAAGAGGGTCCTGATAGCACAGGGGTTGTTGTAGGTGCCCTCTTGATTCAGATTCTGCCGGAACAGGATGATGCTGAATCACCAGATTGGATATCCTGATAAACAGGGGTGATATCTAACTAGTACAATCCTTTAATAGGCGCTATTGGAGACTAATTATTGGAAAGGAAATTACTCACTACTAGCAATTACCTTTATAACAATCCAAATAGTCCAGGGAACAGTCCAACCACAAGTAAAGAAGGATTAGGTGACCTTTGGTGGTGTGGTTGAGAGTGGTAAAGTAAAAGTAAATAGAAAACTAGTGATCTTCAGCACAACAACAGGCAAATTAGTTCTAAATAACAGGTATTACAAGTTTAATCTGGTATATAAAACGGTTTATGTCTGTGGTTTATGCTATAAATGATGATTTTAAATTTTACAGGCAAGCAGTACCCTTTATAAAGGCGTGTAGTACTGGTAGTAACTTATTTTTAGGAATGGTATGGCTCAATTGGGTGATGAGCCATGATTTTGACGCCTTTGAACCTGTAACACAAGTCAATCTTGGACTTAAGACATGTGTTCGTGGTTATTCAATCCATTTTGGGCTTTATTGTCTCTTGTAACTATGGAGTTGCAGTAGTAACAATGCTCATCTGGCATTATATCACACTCTCTGTCTGTGTTTATTCCCATGAAATTAAGGTTGGTACTGCGCTCTCTATGCGTCAGAACCTTAATTAAGAGATTTACCTTGTAATTTTAGGCACTACACCTTGGGAGTCATTAGTCATTTTCCCAATTGGGCCACAAATCCGAAGGAGTTAATCTTTGGCTACCACAACACATGTGTACTTGTCATGTAATTAAGGTTTTTAGTTGATAAACCTTAATTGTGTACGTGATAGATGATGTCATAATTTTATTACACGTGTACCAGTTTTGTAACAGTGGTATTACCACTTTATGTGGGGTTGAGCTCAATTCTGAATTGGTTGTAGCTGGGGTGTGGGCCTGGAGGAGTCACATCCAAGTTGGGTCTAGTTTCCAAACTATACACAAAACCCCAATTTTACGTCCAGAAATGGTCTTCTGGACGTCCACATCTGTATGTAAACTGTAAGAGTTGTGTACTCTTCACTGGATCTCTTACTTTGAAGGTGGGCAAAGGATAAGTCCAAGGAATTTCTAGAACCAAAGAGGGGGTCTTTTATTTCAAATCTAGATGGGAGAGAGTAATTCTCTCTGTTAGTGACAACTAGAATGCAGTAAGGAACAACAATGGAAAGAGATGAATCGAGAAACACTTACCTAGATGGGAGAGAGTAATTCTCTGCCATCTAGGTAAAGGGGAAGGGGCGGACTAAGTGTTCAACAATGATTACTTAATCAGGCCCGTGTGACCTTGTGAAACCCAACAGAGGAGGGTTTTTACATAAACATGTTACAACCTTGTGTTCTGTTGTGGTACATGTAAATACTGTAGTACCTGTAAACACAGGGAAGGAGTAAGAATTCAGGGTTACTATGAGTGAGTGACCCTAGGTTATTTTTAGTGTAGATTAAGAATATACAATAATTTTCTAAGTTTTATATAAGGTTCAAAAGTTATTTATGACTGTTGATATTTGTTGATTATTTTTCATGAAACAACTTAATTTTATGGTTCCAAGTATATCCAAGTATTGTAAGTGTAAGATAAGGTTTATAGTATTTTCCTCTATCAAGAGAATCTTTTACACATAACATTATTAATGCAATAATGTCTCTACTTGTAGCTTGGTATTTAAGTAATTAAAGGTATTTCTATTGTAAAATAAGGTTTGTTGTCATTAGAACTAGAGGCCAGGGCAGCTATGCCACCACAATTTTATGGCTGTAGTATTTAAGTATTTTCTACCCCTCTTAAGATCAAGTTTAGCCAAATTATATTAAAAAATTTACACATGTAGTAATTCCACCATCCACCTGATCTGCTTGTTTTACCAACAAGAAATACCTCCACTTCAATTAAATCTAAACATGTTGAGGGAAATTTGTCTGATAAGACCCCAAGGTGCTTCATTGAACAAATTAGCCTGCTACCAAAGCTGTCTTGGTGAGCAGATTAATATTTGTATCCTGGTAGGTGATTGCATGCAAGTGACATGAAAAATATCCCTGGGATTCTTGGTAGATAAAAACTCAATAAAAATCTTGATTGAACTGGCATCTTTTTCCACAATACATTGCGGTTTCTGTCCTCCCACATTTACTACTCTTCACTTGACAGGTGTCCCACATCTTTTTCATCTCTTGTTCAAAAATCAAAAAATTGCTGTAACCTTTCAATGTATCCCAAGAAAATGCTGTTAAGATTTGGTGGAACTCTACACAATTTGGAACAAGATATGACAGTTCATTTTTTTCCTGCTTGTACCATTTTTGCTAAATTACTCCAAGCCTTGTATCTTTTGAATGTCTCACTTTTCATGAATAGAAAATTGTTGTTACACTTGCATTTAGCTCTGGAAGACACCATTCAAATTTGGTGGTGCTGTACACAGTCTTTGAAAAGATAATCCTGTTTATCTTTCTCTGGCTTTTACTTTTTCTTCCTCAATTATTCTATCTGTTTGTATTTCCCATTCTTCATACATGAAAATTCAAGGTAATTGTTTAAGATAGCTTGAACAAAACTATGATTTTTTCTTTGCGCTGTATGATCCTGGATGAAAAGAAATAGGAGTCATATCTTTTCTCCCCTCTGGGACTGGTTGGTCTGGGGGGAAGGGAAGGAGGTCACACTCTCCTCTCCCCCCTATCACCAGTCGGACTTGGTGGAAAGGGAAGAAAATACACACTATTCTCTCCCCTCAGGGACCAGTTAGACCTGGAGAGAAAGGAAGGGAGTACACTCTCTTCTCTCCCCTCTGGGACCAGTTGGTCCTAGAGGTAAGGGAAGAGAGTGTGATCTCTTATCTTCCCTTTGGGACCGGTTGGTCTTGGAGAGAAGGTAAGGGAGTACACTCTCTTCTCTCCCCTCTGGGGCCGGTCGGTCCTGGAGGGAAGGGAAGACAGTGTAATCTCTTCTCTTCCCTCTAGGGCCAGTCTGTTCTGGGGGGAAGGGAAGAGAGTGTTGTCAGAGCAGACACTTTCAATTCCAGCTCCGACACAAGGAAACTTGATTTTTGCTCTGGCAGAGTCATCTAGCCATATGTCTCCTGGTAAGTCTAAGTCTATTTTGAACCATGTTTGCGAATGACAACATGTGAAAATATGCTTACCAAGAAAATTACCACTTTTCTAGGTGAGGATCTTGAAAATCTCAGCGAACAGCATGGTACAACCTCTTTCCTACCTGCAGATGCTGAAGAATAAGATGCCAACTGAAAAGCTTGTGAGTACTTGGATGAATTCTACCCAAAGGACTATAAGAAGAGCCTCTGACTTCTTACTTTTGCTCAGCAGACTGATCATCATCAGTCCTCAGGTTCAATCTTCTTTAACCAAACATTTAAAATTGTTGTTCAAAAAAACTCATAGATTCATTAGTATCCGCATTCCTCATCTTCTCTAAAATCAAAAATAGATTTCTCATCATAAAATACTCAACAAAATCATATATTATCACTGTTTGTTTTTCTGCCTTGCACCACAATATTCCTACCACTGCTCTTAAGGTATGATGTGTTATGATTAAAAAGAACTTTCTAAAATAGTGTTACAATTATTCTGAAAGGAAATAAAACTCTTAAGTCTTCAAATTCTCACAAATGTCCTCTCTTCTCTTCCTTCTAGGACCAGTCGGTCCTGGAGGGAACAGAAGAGAGTGTAATCTGTTCCCTTCCCTCTAGGACCGGTTGGTCCTGGAGGGAAGGGAAGAGAGTGTAATCTCTTCTCTTCCCTCTAGGACCGGTTGGTCCTGGAGGGAAGGGAAGAGATTGTAATCTCTTCTCTTCCCTCTAGGACCGGTTGGTCCTGGAGGGAAGGGAAGAGATTGTAATCTCTTCTCTTCCCTCTAGGACCGGTCGGTACTGGAGGGAAGGGGAGGAATTACACTCCCACACTTTTCCTCCAGGACCAATTGATTGGTCGGCTACAGTGGTGCTGAGCAGGCGCCAATCTGCTCACCCGGAGGTACACCCAGCCATTGACGAGGTTGCCTCATCGACGGCTGGGTACACCCAGCCATTGACGAGGTTGCCTCATCGACGGCTGGGTACACCCAGCCATTGATGAGGTGGCAATACCCTGCCTGCTCGATGTCTGGGTATACCCAGCCATTGAGGAGGTTGCCTTGTTGGTGGGTAGACCCACCAAGGCGATCCAACTTTGTTTTGGAGTGCAGCGCTTATAAAGTCCACCTTTCTAGGGGTGAACAATCCTTGTGCCTCCTTGTGCATCCCTCCACATAGCACTTGGCGAGAGCTGCTAGAGGGTTCACAATGGAATTGCCAGTGACATGCTTGTGTTACTGTCAAGGCCTGGCTTGGAAAGGGGGGTAGTCAGTGTAAATCTTGGCTTTTGACTGGGAAACTTTCAACTGCACATCAAGTTCTGAGGACAAGGGGGATTTTTTTTTTTTTTTTTTTGAAAAATGTACAGTAAGAAACCTGTGATCTTGATTTTGTGAAACCAAGGATTTACTAGACTTTGATGATTGGAGTTATTCTATGTATAATCTTATTATTGTTTTTACTGTTTATAATCACATTAATATGTATTTAAGTGTTTAAAATAAAGTATAAGTAATAGAGTCAACATTATTGATGTGTTTCTTGTGTTTTCAGTATGTTTATCAATTAATTGTTGTTTGTTACTATATCAACTACGTATATAATCAATATGATGTTTATATGTACTTTCCTGGATATTTGGTTCTGGCTAGTCAGGTTGTCTTTGAACTAGTAGCAAGCTGACAAAAATCATGATTCTGCATGCCAGGGTTATTGTCATCCTGATCTTTTTGTACACAGGCGAGTGGTCTGTGAGAAGCAAAAATAAGGTATGTGACCTTATGACAGGATTAAGCCCGATGAGCTGTCAGCTTGGGTGAGTTAAGGATGGGAGGAGCAGTTGGATCGAACCTGAGAGAGGAATTAAAAGGAAGAAAACAGGATAAAGAAAAGAGAAAACAAAACAACGGTTGGAAACTGGTTAAACTAGGTACACAAAGTTCACGCGCATTTCCTTGAGCTGTCACAAGTTCTGATTTATTCTTTCTGTTTCCAACACACGGCCTCACTTATGATTCTTTTTATTCCTCCCATTGCTGGCCCAACAGTCTTCGATGGTAGGCAGTATTTCCTTCTGTCAAGTTTTTTGTTAGAAGATCAGCTTGCATTTTATCTGATTGAGTGTATTCTAGGGAGATGTTTTTTGACTCGAGGTGATCTCTAACGAAATGGTACTTAAAGTTGATGTGTCTGGTTCTGTGATGATAGATAGGGTTGGAGGCGATGGCTATGGCACTTTGATTGTCGGTATGTACCGTTATAACAGGTTGAAGTCGGAGTTCTTTGAGTATGTTTTTGCACCATAGCATGTCCTGGCATGTTTCGGATAGCGAGACATATTCGCCCTCGGCAGAGGAGAGGGCAACGAATTGCTGCTTGTGGCTTCGCCAACCCACAGTTCCGTGGAAGTAGATGACCAACACCGAATATGAGTTCCAGGCCTTGGACCCGTTCCAATCCGGGTCGGAAAATCCAATGAGTTCGTTTTGTTTTGACCCAGGATGAGCTTTAGATTTCTCATGGTGCCAATGTACCGGAGCGTGTGTTGAGCGGCCTTGTAATGGCATGCTTTTGGTTGTTCAAGAAAACTCAGCGCGAATGCTAGATCAGGTCTTGTGCATTCCACAAGCCACTGGATGAGACCCACGACTCGTCTGTAGCTGAAAGGTGGGATCGCAGGGATTTCAGATGGACATGTTTTCAATTGCTTCCAATTCGACGGTATTGGTTGATCAATTGTTTCCAATCTGGAACTCTTCAAGCATTAGACCAATGTATTTGTCTTGGATCAACAAAATTGTTCCCCCAAGTTGGTTAATTCGGATACCCAGTGCATATTTTGCAACACCTAAGTCTTCCATCTCAAAGATTTCCAAAATCTTTTGCTTGAATTGTTCAGTCCAGGTTCCCCCAAACAGAAGATCGTCAACATGTACAAACAGGAAAAAGGGTTTTGCCTTGTCTTCGGAGATGTATAGGCAGGGATCCAAGTATGTAGGTTTTAGATCGATCTTCCGTAACACATTTGTGAGGGCCTTAGGCCAACACCTAGCGCTTTGTTTTAGCCTGTAGAGAGATTTTTCGAGCTTGAGAATTGAGTTGCCATCATGTTGCAGGCCTTGGGGAGGTTTGATATAGAGATCTTCTTCGGGAGAGCCGTTCAGAAAAGCACATCTGACGTCCAATTGATGGACTTCAAATTGATGCAGAGGGTGAGCATGATTCGAAGTGAGGTGAGTCTTCCTGTTGGAGAGAAGACGTCATTGTAGCCGATTCCTTCGCGTTGGTGGAAACCTCTGACGTAAAGGCGGGCCTTGTATTTGGTAAGGTTCCTGTCTTGGTCGGTTTTTTGCTTGAAAACCCACGTAGTTGACAGGGGTCTCATTGCTGGCTCTGGATTTTCGACTGCGGACCATACTTCTAGCCTTTTCATGTTGCCAAGCTCATTCTCAATAGCTTCCGTCCACTTATCCCCGTCAGATCTGGATGGCGCTTCAGCATATGTACGCGGGTCTTCTTGGGCAAGTATGACTGCATTCACAGTGTGGTGGTCAGGATATTCGCCTGATCGATATCACTTGAGATGTTGTGAGTGGCTGGTTGGTCTGCAGGTACCCAAGTGTAGTGTTGAGACGACACAGGTGGTTGGATGGAGTCACTTTCGGGGCTTTCTTCTGGGAGTTCTGTGCTTTGTTGGCTCGGCAGCAGCAGTCTTTCGACGTTGAGTGTTTCATCGGAGGTTTCAGATGAGGAACTGTGGCTGTTTCCACTGATCCATCCTGAGAGACTGCTTCAATTTGAAGGGAGGGGGCTGTTATTTCGAGAGAGAATAATTGATTAATATCCTCTTCGTCGGGAGATTGATTTGTGAGGGAAGCAGGAAAGACGTGATCATGGAATTTAACATGATGTGTAATATGAAGTATCCCTGTTTCCCTATTCAACACTTGGAAAAATCTGTGCCCCTCCCCATACCCAAGGAAAATCCTGGCTGCTCCTCAACTCCAAAACTTCCCTGCTGACCTGTTCAGAAGATAGACGGCATGACACCTGAAAGGATGAAGATAAGCAAGGTTGGGTTCTCTGTTGAACCATTTTTGGAAAGGAGAAGAAAAGCCAATCGATTTACTTGGAGATAAATTTTCAAAGTGAACGGCACAGTTGATTGCCTCCGCCCAGTAGTTTAGGCCTAATCCAGAGTCCTTTAAGAGACATCGAGCCTTTTCGACCGTTGTCCTGTGTCCCCGTTTGGCAAAAGGGTTATTTTCGGGGGTGTATGTTGTTGAGATATGCTTATATTCACTATGTAGTATGCTTCAACCATAACACTAGCAACCATGTATATAGTCTATACTCGGCTTGCTTTATTAGTTTCCTTCTCTAGTGAATCAAGAACCTTTTTCATTCTCACTCTCCAGTGTCACAGGATAACCTATCTGTGAACTTCAGGTCATTCATCCCCTGTCCCCTTCAACAGGTTATCATCCCATCGTCGCTCTAGCTCCCAAGTCAACATTTGCTTTCATTCAAAACCTTGTCGCTCTTGATTTGGATTTATTACGGTCAATACTCTCCTATGCTCCAAATCAGCATGCCTCCTCGAACAATTCAGAACCCTTTGGCTTTAATAGGAAACGTTCCAGTTCTCGACGGAAACTCGGTTAACTTTCCAGCTTGGCATACCCGTCTGGAAGATCTCTTTGCGATCCAGGGGGTGCACGACATAGTTTCAGGCAAGCTTGTTCGCCCGGAAATGGACTACAAGGATGCAAAACAGAGTACCCAAGTATCTCAGCGGGTATATTACGCCGAAGAGGCCGCCGCCGACTGGGATTTGCTCTCCAAAGTGGAGCGGGCTACGTTGAAAATGACCTGGCTATTCGACACAAGGACCTCAAGCCGGTCAACCTCCTCTTCAAGACAATCTGCGACACCTACGAGAAGAATACTCGTGCGAGGCGCATGATCTTACAGGACGCTTTCTGGTGCGCTCGACATGATCCCAACCAACCCATCTCGAAATGGATTGCGAAGGTACGCAACACTGCGTCCAACCTCAAGTCGGTCAAGCTCACTCCGGCCGATCAACAAGTTTGCGACCGTCTTCGACCAGAATCTTTAAGGAAAGAGCCTTCTTATTGATTTGGCAATTCTTGAGCAAGAGTTCACCGGTTGACGAGAATTCTGGGGGTAGGTTGAATAATGCCCACATAGCGATTACTGAGTCCAAAAGTTCTGATGGGGTAACTTTTTGATCGTCTATGATTGAGCACAACATCCGGCAGTTGTCCGCAATGGAATTTAGAGTGTTTTCTAGATCGTTGGAGGAGATGACAGTGGAAAAAGCTTGATTCAAGTAGGTCACCTGATTCTGGACGGTTTTTAATACTCGTCGAGTAATGTCCAAAACTTGTGAGGATCCCTGTTTGCTTCGTGAGGAATCCGAGCAGAGATTTTAGATTCACAATTCAGGAGTAGAATAGCGAGGGCTTCCTCTCGTCAATCTGGATTGCATTCATCCCGTTTTTGAGCATTGCTAGGAGATTCTGTTCCATTGACTAACTTGAGTAGGAGTAGGTGTTTTAATTGGAATATGGCAGAAATTTTGATTTTCCAATCGAGATAATTTGAGCCAGATAATTTCGAGTTGTCCTTGAGTTCAACAGCTAGTTTGACCATGTTGATTCTGGAGGTGAACGTCGGAAGAAAAGGTTTCGAATTGTCTTCAGTGGGTAGGCTTTGCGATTGCTTGGATTGAGCAAGATTTTCAAAAAGTTTATCAGGGAATTAGTCAGTAGGAGACTCAGCGTGATTCATAAGAGATTATCCAGTCTCATAATCTGTGAGAAGCAAAAATAAGGTATGTGACCTTATGACAGGATTGAGCCCGATGAGCTGCCAGCTTGGGTGAGTTAAGGATGGGAGGAGCAGTTGGATTGAAACTGAGAGAGGAATTAGAAGGAAGATAAGAGGAAAGAAAACAACGGTTGGAAACTGGTTAAACTAGGTACACAAAGTTCACGCTCATTTCCTTGAGCTGTCACAAGTTCTGAATTATTCTTTCTGTTTCCCACATGGTCCCTCTCACAAATCACCTTTGGGCCATGATCCGCAAAGAAACATGTTTGAATTTTATGGATGATGCACTCAAACACTGGAATCTACTTGGGTGTAGGAAATCACAAAGTGTATTTCACGAAATGGGCTCTTTTGAACTTGAGCAGCCGGGATAGTAAGCTATTAGACTGTATAACTTTTATATGCCTCATCCTTCATCCTTGCTGATGCTTAGAAACTTATGACTTACAGCTATGGGGGGCAAGGGTTTGTGACTATCTAAAAGACCCTGCATCAAATTTATCTAATCGACCACGTTGAGAGCACCCAGCGGATGGGACACCTACTCGACCCGGGGTAGCTTTTAAGAAAGGTCCTCATCCCTGAGGTCGCTCGAGCATTAATAGCAGAAGACTTGAGCTTGCCTATGGATCATCCAAATGTCATGCAAGTCTTATTAGAAAGCCGAGCTTATGACTGTGCAATGTTTCCGGAACAGGATGATGACAAGTAAGTGCAATCATCTATTGCAGAGAGCTCAATTTTCTTGATTGCATATAAAAATTTATCTAGTTATAAGTCCTGCCGTTCTCTCTGAAGGCTAATGCTTGAGCTACAATCTCTGTCTGTTTTTCCCTACCAGCTAGAGAAGGCGGTGTCATTGAATCCCCTTGTTGGAAGAAAAAGATTTGATATCTAAATCGTGGAATTCATAGTCTTTTCCTGGTTGAGAAAATTGTGTAGCACAGCACAGCTCTACACAAGAGTTATCAGCCCTCAATCTCTGAGGATGAATGAGAGAAGAACCAACCATTATCCAGGCATTGACACGGACAAATCTCTCTTGTTTGACACTCATAAGCGCAAACCCCGGAGAATTTGGAACTGGTTCTTGAGGAGACCTATGCAATTTTCAGTGCCAACTCAGACGGTTAAACACCTGTGGCTGTGAACTCATTCTGGATTGTGGTCTCAAGGGTTGTAACTAGCAATCTTCTTGTTGATGTTCGGACCATTGTGCTCCTTCCTAGGGCTGAAGCCGTGACCAGTGCCTGAAAATACTCCTTGTGTGCTACAATGCGTCTTGGTTTAGCTTATAGACCACTACAAAGGTATCAAGTGGAAAATAATTTACCTTGGGCCAAGCTGCTATCAACTCTATAAGAATCTATCCTGTGGTTTGCTGCATCTGCTCGCCTTCTCAATGCGCAAGCTGTCAGATAGCATTGCTGAAGCATGCTAATCTGCAGCAATATGCCTGCAAGCAACGCTGGGTCACTAAGCCACATGTCCAATAACTGTTAGCGTAGCGGTGAGTTTTTTCCCCCAGGATTTGGTTTGTGTTAGTTGAAATCCCATACCACTACACTAACAGGTAGCGGAGCGGTGATTTTTTCCCCCAGAAATCCTGTAGCGTTAGTTGTGATTGATCTCATGCTACAATAACAAGTAGTGTAGCTTTTCCACCGCTAACATGATTCTCTCATCTATGTAGCATATTTTTTCCCACTAACAATATTTTTGCAAATTAGTAATGTAGCAGGCTTTCAAATAAAATTTAGCATAGCAAATTCACGCTGCAAGTCAGCCTAACATGAGATAGCACAACACCATGCAATAAATAGTGGGAGGTAATCAAATCATACCACAGAATTTAAAGAAAAATAAAACAAAACATGGAATCAATGAATCATCCCCCCACCAATAAAGTTATAAGTCATCAAATCATACCACAGAATAAAAAAAGAGCTCAAGATTAAAGGAAAACAAAGCAATCATCAACTATTTCACAAATGACACAAAATGAATCAACTGAAGGATAAGTCACAGTTTTCGACCCAACCGCCTTGCAACTTTATTACTCGTGCAAATAAGCCGCTTTGAGTTGGTAAAGTTGCAAGTTAAAAAGGGTGTCAATGGTTTGAGTAAAGATCATCAAGGTTTTCAGTCTTATACTATCCCAGGAGTGAAATTTAGAGCTGTCTGAGGTCAAACTTGGTCCAATGCAATCAATTAGACCCTGAATCTAATTCAACCTATTGGACCAAGTTTGACTTCAGACAGCTCTAAATTTCAATCCTGGTATAGTATAAGACTTAAAACCTTGGTGATCTTTACTCAAACCATTGACACTCTTTCCAACTTGTGAATTTACCAACTCAAGGCGGCTTATTTGCACATGTAATAAAGTTACAAGGCAGTTGGGCTTAATGGGGGATCATAACATTATTCTCCTTTCTTGTCTTGTACTCACACTTGCATCCTCAACACTCCTGGAATAATGCTAGCCCAAATTACACTGCTCATCTCTGGTGTTCCAAGGATACAATCAAATCTGGAGCCAACTTTGTCGTGACATGTCATACTACAACAGTCTATCTTATAATTTCTCATATTTGTATATACATAATCCACTATGTTTGTGGGCTTACTTATCTACCCAAGTATATATTTAGTCCAGATAGCTTATATAAACTCTGGAAATCAAATCACATTTCCCCTTGGGGGAGTTTCTCTAAATCATCTTGTATACAGCACAATAAACTTAACCTCAGTACGCTCTAAAATATGTGTACTCATGTTGTTATCCACCAATCCAAAGAAAAGTTTATTACTTGTTATTTTAGTGCTAATAACATCACCTGTACAAATTTCTGGTAGTGTTAGTTGTTTTTGCCTGACCCCAGCTAACGCTACGCTACCAACTAACAAGAAAAATTCAAAAGTGTAGTGTAACTTTTTCAACTGCTAACACAAATTTCTGGTAGTGTTAGTTTTTTTCCTGACCCCAGCTAACGCTACACTACCAACTAACAAAAAATAGTGTTAGTTGGCTGGAGTGTGCTGCTAACGTTAGCATGTTTGTTAGCTTAGCTTAAAAAGCTAACACTACACTACGCTAAAGACACGTGTAGCATAGCTGACCCACCGTTGCTTCAAGGACATATAAAAAGGGGGTTGGAAATACAACTCCCAGGCATTGGACAAAGGACTCCGACGACTGAGTCAACATCCAATTTGGGAGTCGTCGGTCCAATTAAGGCCACAGGGTTGGGAGTCATCCTCCCAATCCCAAAAAAATAAAAAAGGAGGGAGTCCTTCTCCCAAATCCGCCAATGGAATGTGCGGATTGGGAGTCGCCCTCATTGACCAGAAGGAAAACCTTCTGGTCAATGAGGTTTTTGTGCCTCATTGACCGGAAGAAAAACCTTCCGGTCAATGGGGTTGTTGTACCTCGTTGACTGGAAGGTTTTCCTTCCAATCAATGAGGTAAAACAGCCTCACTGGCCAGATAGAATTCCTCCCGGTCAATGAGGAGTTGTACCTCACTGACCGGAAGGATTTCCTTCCGGTCAATGAGGAGTCCTTGCTGACTGGAAGGATTTCCTTGTGGTCAGTGAGGAGTTGTACCTCATTGATTGGAAGGAAAACCTCCCAGTTGACGAGGTACAACAGCCTCATTGACCGGAAGGATTTCCTTCTGGTCAATGAGGTTGTTGTGCCTCATTGAGCCAGAAGTAAAACCTTCCAGTCAATGAGGCTGTTGTACCTCATTGACTGGAAGGTTTTCCTTCCAATCGATGAGGTTGTTGTGCCTCATTGACCTGAAGGAAGTCCTTCCAATTGATGAGGTAAAAAAGCCCCATTGACCGAAAGGAAGTCCTTACGGTCAAGGAGGAGTCCTCAATGACCAGAAGGATTTCCTTCCAGTGAAGGAGAAGTCTTCAATGACCGGAAGGACTTCCTTCTGGTCATGGAGGAGTCCTCAATGACCCGAAGGATTTCCTTCTGATCAAGAAGAACTCCTCAATTACCGGAAGGAGTTACTTCCAGTCAAGGAGGACTCCTCAATGACTGGAAAGATTTCCTTCTGGTCAAGGAGGACTCCTCAATGACCGGAAGGATTTCCTTCTGGTCAAGGAGGAATCCTCAATGACCGGAAGGATTTCCTTTTGGTCAATCAGGAGTTGTAGCTCATCGATCGGAAGGAAAACCTTCCGGTTGAGGAGGTACAACAGCCTCATTAACCAGAAGGATTTCCTTCCAGTCAGTGAGGTACAACTCTTCAATTGACCAGAAGGAAATCCTTCTGGTCAGTGAGGCTGTTTTACCTCATTGATCGGAAGGAAAACCTTCCGGTCAATGAGTTACAACAACCCCATTGACCGGAAGGTTTTCCTTCTGGTCAATAAGGGCGACTCCCAATCCGCCCAGTCCATTGGTGGATTTGGGAGAACAACCCCCTCCTTTTTTATTTTTTGGGGATTGGGAGGACAACTTCAAACCCCGCAGCCTGAATTTGACCGATGACTCCCAAATTGGACATCAAATCGGTCATGGAAGTTGTTTGTCCAATGCCTGGGAGTTGTTTGTCCAATTCCTGGGAGTTGTTTGTCCAATGCCTGGGAGTTGTTTTTCCAACCCCCTATAAAAATGAGCCAAGCCAAACACCAAGAAATCACATTTGAGGAAATAGGCAAGTAAGTGTTACTTACCAGATGCATTGTGATGGTGTATTCCTTTCACTTTCATCTCAGCCATGATTTCGGCACATAGAGTCCTCTTGGGACCTGTACTGCGCCAGCAAGCAAAGTTGCTTTCAAGCCAATCCAGCTAGACGGTAATACTGTGAGGCTGACCATTTTCTCTGTCGTCCCCATTGGTATCCCACAAATTTTGAATGGCATGGAAGTGTATGTTTCAAAGATTCCTAGGTTTAGATAAGCTGAGGGTCAAAATGAGATGCGCAAAAAAAAACACAACAGGAATTTTGGAAGAGGCTGGAGTGTAATTGGGGCAAATTGTGGTTGCAGGGACCCCAAAAGCATTGTGATAATTCCTTTCTGGGATTAAATCCCCCCGCTGAGCTTCTGGACTTCGAGGTTGTCAGTTTGTTGGAGGGGGTGGCAGGACTTGTGGCAAAAGTGGGGCGTTCAAAATTCAGAGCACCGGTGGTGTTTTTTGGCAGTGGAACTTTTCCTGTAACCTGTGACCTGTGCAGCCTCCTTGACCGGTGATTTTTTTATTTTGAAACCCCCTATTATTAGCACAACAAAATGAACCCCAGCTAACAGTCAGGCTGGTCACATCCTACACTCCAGTTCACCGCAACATACATGACACGGTTGGTCTAACGCCAAGCAAGCTGGTACTTGACCAGCTTGTCAGGAGAACATCACAGCGCCCCACTCACTCACTCACTCCTCAGACAGTCTGCTATTTCCGAACTCATCCACCAAACCAACTCCTTCTTGACCATTTCCACCATCAGGTCTGAACTTCCGCCATATGCTGTCACCAAGCACACACTGCCAGTGGCACAAGGCACTCAAGTTGACCTTCAATGTCAATCTATTACAAGTCTCAACTCAATCATCAGACCCCTAATCCTTCTCCGTACTCATTTCTGATGCTTTCCTCAGGAGATCCCTGGAACTCGCAAACCTGGCCAGACTGTACACTATTGAATGCTGCAACCCAAATTTCAACACCATTGAGACCCCTGAGAGACAGTTCCTGCGTACAAATTGTAAGCAATAAGATCGAAGACAATCACTTATAATATACAGTACTGATCATCAATTGTTTTGTTATCCAGATGAAGTGTTTAATTTTGGACTGGGTTGATCCTATAACAAACCTTGTCTTGGACATTGGCCCATCAACCCAGTCACCGGTGAATTATAGCGGTCTCATGCGTTTTCAGCCAAGGGTATGCTAGGCACCTCTGATCAAACCGGATGGACTCACAATCAGCCCGGTCAGCCTTTTTCCCTTGACTTCTCTCAATCAATACACCACTTTCTGACACATAAACAGTTTTTTCAATTGCAAATTGTCTCCCACACATGTGCAGCTTACTCAATTGTCATCATCTCTCTATGAGACCCTTGGACCAACCGTTGTGGAATACTGTATCATTCATTCAGAAAATTGTATTGTGGTCTCATCAGCTTCTCATATTCTTGATCTACTGCGAAATGCACATGCAACTCCTATCATGACAGTCATTGTCTCGGCCCACAGATGGCAAAATCTTCACCTGGTAGAACCTAAAACTGTATCTGCTGGAGATCAGAGCTGGGGTGAAAAACTCGGCATCAGTGTATATGAGAAAAAAGTATGCAAATCTGCCAAATTTTGTATCTTTTTCCTTTTTTTTTTTTGAAGAACCAAAATACTTTCTCTTCTGTCTTTTCACTGACTTGATAATATTATCCATTGAGTCAAAGCTATGGGTTGTGCCCATCCTACAGCTCACATCCCACCCAGCCCATCTTCCTTCAACTCAATCTGTTACACATCCAGGACAACCGGAATGCCCAAAGGCTCTGTCTTACTCCATCGCATGTTTTGCTAACTTTCACGGATCAGCTTGGGCCCAAGTCAACACAGATCTTTTAATTTCTTATCTCCCACTCACTCATATCTGTGAACGGTTCTTTGAGGCGGTCACCTTTGGTTAGTCAAACCCCAGCTTATTCATTTGCTCGTCAGGAGAGCATCACGGCGAGATGTTACATGTCCAGCTCGTCGAAACAGCCTCACCAAAAACTGGTGGTTGAACAGCTCATTGGGAAAGCCACCGGGAGAGGAGTTCCTTGACCAGCTGATCAGAGAGCCTCACGGTGAGCTGGTACTTGACAAGTTTGTCGGCAGGCACTCACATTGAGCTGGTACTTGACCAGCTTGTTGTTGTCCTTTTCACTTCTCGGTATATCTTTTTTCATCAATATAAGGAGGCCGAGGGTTGGTGATTTGGTGTCCAAAGAAGGGCTTGGCGATCTCTGGCAAATTTTCAAAGGCAAAGATCACCATAAAAATTTATGTTTGGCAGTTTCAAAAAAAGGGTTATCATGGTACACCATCCTTGTTGAGGCCCAATTTAGAATTGAAAATTTGATTTGGTCTCTAGATTTTGGAAAATTGGCTACTATGGTACAGGCCCTGATTCAAAGCCTTAGTTTAGGTGTGTGGTTGATGTGGGTTGTGTTGCATAGATCACTTAGTGGTACATTTGCTGTCATGATGAGTGTGTGGTACATAACTCATCTGTTTATTTCTTCATGGCAAATAAAGTTTGAAAGATAAAAAAAGATTCTACTCATTGATTGGCAAGACAATTAAGATACAGTTATGGTATAAATATAGACAGAACTGTTGATGTGGGGTGGGGTTCATGGGCAAATGGTGTATGCTTCCAAGGAGGTGGTGTCTCAATTACATAACTGTAAATAATTCTATATCTTGCCATGCAAGGCAAAGGTTAAATGAAAATCAAGTTAAATTGAACAGTCTTTGTGATTTGACATGAAATTTTCAAGAGAAAAAGTCACCCTTAATGGGGAAAATTTGAGGGATGCATTTTTTCAACAATGCTGTTGCCATTGGGTGTGGGTGGAAACAACAGTTACAGCCGCGAAAATTCATCAACAGATTATCTGCTTTTAGTAGTCAAGGAGATCAAGGACAGGTACTGACATGTGATTAGGATGACTATGGATGTGTTGAATGAAGTTTGAACTGCTTTGATTTGATTCTGTTATCTCTCTTCAGTTGCTTTTAAGGTATAAAATATAGATTGAGATGTATTTATCTCAAATAGAGAGTTATTGTTAGCTCTGAAGATAATTGTTGGTAATAATATAAACATGAGTTAAAATAAGCTAATTATAAATCAAACTTGGGGAAGGTGACTGATTTGTGTCTATATATGATAGGATCAACAACTCCAACAGATTGTTGGTAAGAGGATTATGGAGGCTGATATAGATATGCAATTGATGAAAAGGACACAAGACCAATACAAGATGAAAGTTGATGTTTCTTTTGAGTTACATAGTCATGGCAATCTTTGTTTTAATGAATTAAAGCAGGTGGCTTCAAATACAGAAATTGCTAAACAAATGACACTTGAGGTGCTGTTCTAGAGGTGTTTTTTTGTTCTTGATTCTTGGTTTACCCGTCTTCTCCCTCATTGACTGCATCATCTAAATCAGACAAGGTGTAAACAGGCTTGGGTTATTCTTGATCCATTGAATTCAATCAAAACTTGGGGCTTTGCAGCGGCGAAGCTGCCTTGGCCTCTAGTATTAATAATTGTAGCCACCTTTACAAGGCTTGTACTAGTTGGATTACACCCCTGTAGATCAGGATCTCCAATTTGGTGACTTAGGTTACCCATTTTACACAGACTTTGAATCTAGAGGGAACCTAAAACAACCCCGGTGCTAGCAGGCCCCTCTTCAAAATAAACACTTATTTTTTTGATTTCATATTTTTTCTCTATTTTATCATGTCTATTAGTCAACCATCCCTTTTTTTCATCTCCTTGTGTAGCTGAAAGAGTAACCCTCTAGGAATCACAGAGTCTGACACAGACCATCCCAGCTTCAAGTTCCCCTCTCATTAATTCCTGATGATGTGAACTATTCATCCTGGTTCATCACACAGTTTGCCATAAATCATTCAGCTTGGATTGTTAGCATGCTTGTTTTTTCATCTCAACCACTTCTTAGTCTTGCATGTGTGGTTTATGCGCCTGGAGTAAAAAAATAATCTAGTTTATAGAATACCAATTATTCACCGCTCCTTTATCCAATCTAAGCCCCTTGGGGTTGTTTTCTCTCTTCTTCCTCTATCAAATCTGGGCTATAAATCCAACATGTATCAAAATTGGGAAACCACTTTTACATGTTCCAAAGGTTTTCTCAAATAAATTTCAAGCCATGGAGTGATGTAAATCAAACCGTTCTTCTTTATTTTCAGGTCTGGTTGGTGTAAATTATGTGTTTCTGTTATAACTAACAATACATTTTTCAGACACTTAGCAGAAAATGATTGACTTAGGTAGGATTTGAACCAGCGACCTCAGCATGAAGCTAAGACACTATACTAGAAGTTCTGCCTTTACCAACTAGGCTACCAAGTCTGTGCCTGATGTGCTGATATTTATACCACAGTGTATTACAATATTTCAACACACCTCCTTAATCCACAGTGGGATGACAGGAGACCCTGAAGTCAACCAATTTTCTGAATTACACAGCGGCTGATGGGAATCGTGGATCCGACCAATCCATGAAAATCTGTTTGGATCCACGTTGGCCGACGTCCTATCCACCATCGGGTGGAAAAGACAGGTATTCCATGTCGGCCGACATGGAAACTAGCCTTGGTGGAATTGACAGATTGGCTTGATCATTTGTCGTAACCATCGAGGCAAGGAATGCCATGGAATCCATGGTGCCTCACAGCTCCGTGGATCCAATTGGTTCACAGCTCCGTGAAACCAACATGGACCCCACGCCGGCTGAACCAAACCATGAACCAGTTGGATCCACGGAGGCATGTGTCGTGGTTTCCACATCAAAAAATAGAAAAATGACAACCAGTGTAAGCTGGTTGTTTTTGTCAGAAAAGAAATGGCTCCACCAGGAGTTGAAACTGGGTTGGGCTAACTCTAGGTGCCTGCTTTACCACTAAGCTACAAAGCCTGAGCTTCCAGATTCATAATCTAACATCCTCCCGGAATCTGGATGCTCTTTGGCTCCAAAATCCCCTGGTGGGCTCATTCTCCTGCAGGTACGCATGGCTCATTAGAGACTGAGACTGTAAATCTGTCAGAAAAGAAATGGCTCCACCAGGACTTGAACCTGGGTTTGGCTAACTCTAGGTGCCTGCTTTACCACTAAGCTACAAATCCTGAGCTGCCAGATTCATAATCTAACAGTTTTGCGCCAAAACAATGGCGGAAAAAAAAAAACTTTGATGAGGGTTTTTTCTTCTAGAGAAGTAGGGTAAATAGTGCCATCTGGCGGCTGATCATCAAAAGCAGTGTAGTTGAGTGGATTCAATTAGGGCCGCTCGACTTGACCCGGGGTTATATCCTGGGTCCAATTCCCATGTGTTATTTTTGCTGTTCAGGCCAGATAGCCACCAAACACAACCCCCCATTTCCGTTTTACCAACGAAAATCTTGATGTGGAGAACACCACGCGCGACGGTTTCTCCACACCAAGGATTGGGGTGGATTCCACCTACATTCCCTGGACAAAGTGGCATACGTCCGAGCCCGATCGGTGATTTCCACCAGATAAACCGGTGGAAAGTCATGTCGAATTTTGGCCGCTGTGTAGTCTATACAGTGAGATTGCATATTGCATAAGTAGATTTTGAATATAGTATATTCCATACACCACGGGTGCAAAAGTCAAGCTGGTTGATGTTGGGTTCGCCCATCCGTCAAATTTTAGTCGGCCCACCCTGAAATGACCTCAGGAAGGCCTTAATGGGAGGCTCGACCTTCCCATTAGCCGCCCTGAGATGACATGCTGGGCGGCCTACATTACAGTCTTTGATGGAGGTATGGTCGGCTTGCCTAGCAGGTCAGCCAGCGAGCAACCCCACCTCTTGAATATGTCGGTCTCAACACTTGCCCACTTGCCGACTTCTTTTTTTTTTTTTCTGAGCAAAAAAAAAAAAAAAAGTTGAAAATTCAAAAAAAAAAAACTTTAATCTTTTTTAAATCTGGTATTCTACAAAAGCTGAATGGCTCAGTGGTAAGACATTCCTGGAGCTTCACACCAAGCAGTGTGGTCCGAGGTTTGATCCTGACCCAAGTCATCTTTTTGTGCCTGGCTCACCTTGCCAGACCCGCTCCTTTCCCACGGCTGAGTGGTGTTGCCATTGGGGGCAGATAGGCGCTTGCCGCCCTGGTTGGGTTTTGCATACCTACGACGGCTTGCCGTTGGCCTATTTCAGGGTCAGCAGTAATTGGCTCAACCCGACTTCCCACGTCCGTTTTCCGTTGATCAGCACCCGCAGTGTAGTAGGACAATGTCCCAAAGTTGCATATTCCATAGTAGGATAATATTCCAAATCTTTCATAATTCATAGTATGCGCTTAGCGCATTTCGACTGTTAATCATGTCAAAACTAACAATGTATTTTTCAGACACTTAGCAGAAAATGACTGACTTGGGAAGTATTTGAACCAGGGACCTCAGAATGAAGCTAAGACTACTAGAAGTGCTTCCTTTATTAACTAGGCTACCAAGTCTGTGCCTGATGTGCTGATATTCATACCACACTGGATTACAATATTTCAACAGTTTCAGCCCTAATTGAATGTTGTGTCAAATCAAAAAAGTAATGCTTGCCTCTTTGAAGTTTGTGGATGGCAGATACATTCACTGCAGGAATTGTTTCATTGTACCAGTAGGTCCAGTGAATTGTTGGAACCGCCTATCTGACAAAATTGTCCGACAAGATTTCAGAACGGCTTGCCCATGCAGTTGGTCCTGCATTTCAACTGTTTGGACAGGCAGGTCCAACATCCTGTTGGAAAAAGTTGTCCAATAAGATGTTGGAGAGGAGGGTCTGAGGGCTCATTGGAAATTAATTTCAGAAGTGATTTTGCTCGGAGCTTCTGGAACAAGCCAAGGATGTGTTTAAAAGATTTTTTCCCTGATTTTCTGGAAAAGTCCTGTGTTTCACCATTTTTAGCAGTGCCCAACAATATCCAGAAAGATTGCCAAGTGGCACCAAAAAAAGACTGTAACACAGCTTAGTGGCACCAACAAAGTCTTCCAATTCTACAGCATTTGTAGGATGAAAAGAAAACTGCTACACTGCAGTTTTTTTTTCCAAAAATGTGTAGCCTAGCGTAGCAGCCCAGTGCTGCCATACTGAGCAGTTTTGATTCCAGATGTGAATCCTAAAGATAGTTCACAGAGTAAGCATTTTCTGGTCTTGTCCCAAATGCCACATGACTAAGACTTCCTTTGAGTGAAATTTATTTGGAGCTCTTTATTCCTAGTTCACCATCTTCCAGAGAACTGCTACAGCCTTCAGGTATCAGATTTGTCTCTATTAAGAAACCATCCCACCTCTCTTTCAGGATATTTTTGATGATTTACAGTTCAGTGAGCTCAAAACTGGATGTTTTCGACTCAATTTTAACATCAGCCATGCTAGTCAGGCTTTCATTCCACTCAATCTCTATAGAGCCCTTGACCTGAGTCTTCAGAAGCTTTAAAACATTGGTGGACAAGCGGGTAACAATTCCATTGTCAGCAAGCACCCAAATGATAGACTTGATGCTTTTTTTGGTAAATGTCTAGATGCTTGAGTCATTGTAACCCCAGATGTAGCCTTTACACCTGGTCACTTGGATCGCTACAATCTGTCATTTCTTTCCGCAAAATCCCACCTCCTGAAATTATGCTCACCAAGAGTCATTGTAACCCCAGATGCGGCCTTTACACATGGGCACTTGAATTGTTCCAATCTGTCAATTCTTTCCACAAAATCTCACCAATCAAGAACTAGCTCTGATGAATTTGATTGAAGAATTCTTCCTGTATATCATACTTACACTCTGTACCTGGAATATCAAAAGGAATATCTGTGGCAGTACCTCTTGACTGATCAAAGAACAGTTATATGCACTTCATAAAATCATCAATCACTGCAGCAATCTGATCAAGATTACAATAACTGGTGATTTGTATGCTTACTTTGAACATTTATCTGCTTGCTGGCATCTGGGTTTCATCTAGTACATTAAAAAAACATGGATTCATTAGCAACTTGATTGTTCAATGCTTGGACAAACAAAATATCTCACTTTAAACATTGGATTACTACTCAAATTGAACCGTCTCATGTCTACATCAATACTTGCCTGCTCAATTCTCAATCCAGGTTCCCTGAAGTTTTGAAACTTATAAATGTTGCCCTGAGAGCTCAAGAACACAAAATCAAATATCAGATCCATCAGCAGAAGATCACTGGCTTTCAAAGCATCAATATTATCTTTGAAAACTGCCATGGGAAAATATTAAACTAAGTGCTCTGTTTGTCGCAGGCCTGTTTCCAATCACTCAAATTTCATCACCTGGAAGATTCAATCAAGGTCACAAGACACAAACTAGAGAACCTTGTAATCTTTGTATTGGGGTGTTGGATCCAAATAACTTCCACTGGCAGTGGTACTTGAAGGTATTGCTTTCAAATCAATTTATTCTCCTTTCAAATCTCCAGTTTAGTTTGTACTGTATTTTTTTTTTCTTCTTTCAGTATTTGAATCCGCTAGATTATGCTCCAGAATCATTTGCTGAAGAAAAAATAAAAATAAAATTGAATCCATCTGAGCAAGAAATTCACCTGGACCCAATTGAACAGCTATTATGAGAGGCTCAGCTTCACTTGTTGATATCCAGTCACCAAAAGGTGCACAAACTACTAACAAGGGTGGGCAGGTACATTATCTGGGGTTATCCAGGGAGTTTTGGATAATGTAACTTTTTTCAGTTATGCAAAATTATATGTTTCAGTGAAGTAACTTATCTTCAGTTTAAATTCTAGTAAAGTAACTTGAATTTAGTTATCTGATTTTTTTCCCTTGGATAAAGTGATAAAGTAACTAACTGCTAGTTATCTAGGAATGTAACTAAAAAAAGTCACTTTATCACAGTTACCAGGATTTTTCTAAATTTAAACACATTTTTTTGGTATACTACATGGGTTTTGGCAAATCTCCTGCCAAATTAAATCATAATATGGTTGATAAGTTGATCTATGAACACCCAAACAGATAATTCATCTCACAAAAAACTGATCTACTGAGGTTTTTCTGTTTTGTCAGTTTTAGGGTACGGTAACTGATAAAGTAACTTATATTTAGTGATCCATTTTTTTGAATTGAATAAAGTAACTTGAATCAAGTCATCAGTAACTAGCAGGTAGAGGAACTCATGTTTCCTCCCAACTAGGTTTGAACTCAACTCACTCTCTTTGAGAGCTTGTTGGTCTGCAGTGGCTGAGACATAAACTTTACAATTTTCCATCCTTCATTAGAATAGTTTGGCCTTCTGTGCCATTTTTTGTATCTTTGATTCAAGTGCTTCTCTCTTTGGTGTTAGTGTAATTCAATCTCTACTCCCCTGATGTCAAACGGGCAAATCAGGGTTTTTTTTTCTTCCTTTTTTTTCTTTTTGACAAGCCATCTTTGAGCAGGCAAACAGTACTTGACGTTCATCCAAACAATCCAAAATGACCATGTGGTTCTTCACCACACAAACCATTCCATTCCGAATGATGTGCAAAGATGGAGGAGATCTTGTATCACAACCTCTGGTCCATCAAACATGCTCCCTACCATTTTCCCAAAACGAATTGAGAAAATGCTTTCTGGATTTTGCATGGGTAGCAGATTGACCCCAAACGCCCGAAAGAACAGAGCAAGTAGATAAATCACTAGTACCCTGGCAACCTTGTCAATACTTTCTACTGGATGACACGGACAAGGTGAGAAGATACGTCTTCACCGGGAGGCAGCGCTTGATTGACTCACCGGTGGATTGACTGGCCGCTCATGAGTTAGCGAGATTTTTCTGTAGCTGGTAGGCGACGTCGAGAAAAGCTTTGAGGACTTCAACGACTCGCTTGGTGCTTTTCCGCTGAGATCACGCGGCCCCCTTTGAGATCACGCGGCCCATTTCAGCTCAGGCGCCCTCGCAGCTGGCGCAGCACAAGCTGAGCCACCGTTCGCCGATTTATTTAAGATGTGCCATCAAGACCGGGCTGCCTCTCTCCAATCATCCCTCTACCTCACCCTCACCCTCACCCTCCCACCCACCCACAACAAAAAAAAAGATGACTCCTCCCCCCAATGTTCTCGTCATCAAGAATGACGGCGGCAAGGAAATTGGTGGTGGCAACCACTACTGCATCATCTGCCGTGTCCCTGCTCCTCGTAGCCCACCTGGTAAGTATCCGATACCCTTCCCCTCTCATCTAATTACTCGTTCCACTCATACAACTCTTTCGCCTTGTCTCCAGCTTGAATCCCTGTTGCAGTCGATCCTTGAATCGTCAGTGACCGAAGCTCTTACACGGGCTACATATGTTATCCTCGGCCATTTGGTGGGTCTCTAGAGATCTATCATCCTCTACTTTCATCACTCCTGACTTTTATCACTCTAGTCATCCCCAGTTTCAATTTCAACATCGATCTAAATATGCTACTCAGAACTATTACTAGAATCACACTCTGAAGATTGATTTGGGCGTCGAGGTAAGTCATTTCACACTCTAGACATCAGCTATATTTCACTCAACACTAACTTGTAACGGTCTTTTATTTTGTTTTTCTTTTCTTGTCGCGATTCTCTCCGCTTGCAGGAGAAAATGGCTACTTTCTGGAGTCGCTTTTTGTTCTATCATCCCTTGTACCACTACTTTTAGTTTTTTTTCTCATAACTCCTGGAAAATTTATTATTGCATGCAAAGAAACATGTGAATGAAACCATGAAAACTCAAACGTTAGTTTGAATTGTCTAATTAACAAACTTTTCGATAATCAGATGGAGGTAACCAACAATAAAATTCTACTCTTGATGAATGGGCGATGAGAGAAGAAATGCGATCTAACCAACAGCTGTAAAATATGATCTAATCGACAGCTGTAAAATATGATCATGCTGATGAAGAAGGAGAATTACAGACTTTATGATTTGGATTTTTATAATTAATTGTTTAAAAATGTCGAGTCTGTTGTCAAAATTCCAAACAGAGTCTCAGGGGAGAAAAAGACTCTGCTTCGAAAGAGGGAAATAGCTGTCTTCTGGAGAAAACGGATTTTATCTTTGAGCCGTCGGGCTCCTCTTAACATTCCTCGGGTCTGGGTGACGTCGAGACATGGCTTCACACTTTAGGTCCGGAGGCTTGGGCAGCCGGGCAGCACAGGTTGAGCCGCGCCTGACGGGTCTATATAAGACGCACCATCAAGACCCGAGTTGCTCATTTCAACCATCAACTCTTCCTTCTCCTCACCTCCAAGACCCACCCAAAAAAAAACAAAAAAACAAAAAACAAAAAAACAAAAAAAAACAAAAAACAAAAAACAAAAAACAAAAAACAAAAAACAAAAAACAAAAAACAAAAAACAAAAAACAAAAAACAAAAAACAAAAACAAAAAACAAAAAACAAAAACAAAAAACAAAAAACAAAAACAAAAAACAAAAAACAAAAAACAAAAAACAAAAAACAAAAAACAAAAAACAAAAAACAAAAAACAAAAAACAAAAAACAAAAAACAAAAAACAAAAACAAAAACAAGATGGGCCCTGGCAAGGAGATTGGTGGCGGCAACCACTACTGCATTATCTGCCGTGTTCCCACTCCCCGTACCCCACCAGGTAAGTTTCCAGTGTCCTTTGCCTCCCGTCGAGTTACTTGGTCGACTCATACATCTCCTTTACCTCTATTCTTAGCTTGAATTTACCCGCCCTCAATGTCACCCTTGCCTGAAGTGGCTTCAGCCTATGTCGATATCAGCCATTGGCGCAGTGTAGGTGTTTTTCACCATCAACATCTATTTCTCTCGATTCACGATCTTCTCTGCTGCTTCCCTCGTGCTGATTTCCTCAATCAAAGTAAACAGGTTTTGTTTTTGTCTTTCTAATCTCGGTTTGGCTCGCTGGTCCGGCCGACTTGTCAAGCATTGTAATTGACAAAGCGAGGTAAGCTATTGGATATTCATAGTATCAATCACATCAGGCTCAACGCTCGACTAACATCACACTTGTTCTCACTGTTTGGTCACTTTAAGCCAGCTGGAATCGATTCCATCCTCCAACATAGCTTTTTCTTCCGTTTTATTTGTTGTATCTTTATCTCAAGTGCTGTTCCATCTGTTCTTTGTGCAATTCAATTTCTATTCCTTGGACATCGAACGCTGGCATTCGATTTGTTTAATAAGCCGTCTATGAGCATTCAAGCAATATTGTATGTTAATCAATAACATAACACGATGCTAACAACCACACAACGAGTTTGATGCAAGATAGTGTGCAAAGTCGACTTTAAAACAATCGAGAGAGTAATTGCTGATATCTCCTCCACCCAGCACGTTCCATTTTGAATGAGTAGCAGCTTGACCCGGACCGCCGTCGAAAGAGCGAATAGATCACTCACCGGTATCCTGGAAGGATTGTCGATACTGTTTTCCGGATGACAAGGACAAAGTGAGAGCTGGGCCGTTGTATTGTATGTTTTCGATACGGGCAGGCAACTTTATTGACCAGCCGCTTATAAAGAGGTTTCAGGACTTCGGTCTGAAAGCTAAAGGGGCTCGACTGGGGCGTTTCCTTTGAGTTCACGCGGCCCCGTTGAGATCACGCGGCCCCTTTCAGTTCAACTTCAGGCGACGGACTGCCGCTTCAACACGACCCTTCGCAGCTGGCGCAGCACAAGCTGAGTCGCCGTTGGCAGGTCTATATAAGACGTACTATCTAGACCGGACTGCTTGCCCTCAATTCACACCTCTACTTCTTCCTCACCCTCCCACCGACAAAAACAAAAGATGACTCCTCCTCCTCCCAATGTCATAGTCATCAAGAATGACGGCGGCAAGGAAATTGGTGGTGGCAACCACTACTGTATCATCTGCCGTGTCCCTGCTCCTCGTAGCCCACCAGGTAAGTAACCGGAACCCATCTCCTCTCATCTAATTACTCGTTCCACTCATGCAACTCGTTCGCCTTGTCCCCAGCTTGAATCCCTCTCGCAACCTTCTTTTTCCTTGTCGGTACCTGAAGCTCTTGCACTCGCTGTCTATTTTAGCCTCGGCCATTGGGTAGGTCTCTGGAAATATATCATCATCTACTTTCACCACTCCTGACTCCCGAGCCTTATCCCCCCAGTCGCCCCCAGTTGTTCTTCCATTATCGATCTCAATACGATACTTGAATAAAACTCTGGTAGACTGATTTGTGGGTCGGGGTAAGTCATTTGACACTGTAGACATCGGTTTCCCTGCATTCAACACTAACTTGCGCAGGTTTTTCTTTCTCTGCGTTACAGAAGACAATGGCTACCCTCGAAGGTCGCTTTTCGTTTTCTTCTCTATCGTTCCTTGTACAATTAGTTTCTTCTTTTATCAAAACTCTTGGAATCTGATCTGCCTCAAATCAAAATCCGCTTGTCCTCCACTATTGTGCAAATATACCTTTGGGGGAGAACCGGCAATGGATGAGAATGGTGCTGAGATGAGACCTTTTGAGTGTGAGACCTCCTTCCAAATGATAACTCGAGTTACAATTCTTATAAAAAATTTTATTGAGAACTTGCCCTTCTCTTAAACTACACAGGGAAAAAAGACACTGTTTTCAAAAATCATTTCTTCTGTCTGTTTTCAAGACAGGATGAGATGAGTAGGATGGGAATATGGACATTGGGACTGATATCATAGAAAAGAAAGATAGGAACCACAATATTCAATCAAGACATGAGGCATGATAAGGATCACAAAAACAACAGAGTGACATGATAGGCAACACCTGAAGTGGTTGAGCAATGATAATCTTTGGAGAAGAAGTAGTTGAAATCTTAGAATATACTGGCCAAAAGATAAAAGAAATTGAATTCATGAGACAACAGCAATAGCGGGAGAACACAAGGAAGACTTAAGATTTAAAAAACAAGTAAGACACAGAAAAACCCCCAAGTTCAGCAAGCAAAGAAAAATTAAACAAACACAAAAAAATTAGACCAAACAACAGTGCCTGAAAATTTAGGCCAGTCACTAATGGAGGGTAGTAGCAGTTTCAGGGAAGATTCACCCATTTTGAGTGGGAATGTTTTTTTTTTTTTGATGAGAAAGAGCAAATAAATTTGCCTTCTTTGACTGATTGAAATTGACTAACATCTTCTTGAAATGTGTTGAGGCATTTGGGAACTTTGTTCTGCTCTTGAACTTCAATTCTCAAATTATTCAGTTCTGCCAAGCAATTTTTATTTAATTGTTGCATCTGATTGACAAACAATGATTCTTGTTTGGATAGTTAGATAGAGATAAATAGTTGGGCCCCAACCACCATTCTTGGATAAGTTTTTATTTGAGTCAGGTTGTGCCACGTGCTTGGTCATTCCTAATAGTCTTTCTTTGAGTCATAGAGCTTGACTATTTATAAAATCTGACTCACAGATTTTGTGACTTATCTCTATTACTCTTTTTGGATGAATTCATGAAAGAGAGTGTCTGTTTGCGGCCTAGTCAAGGGATTTATCTTGAGTTCTTTATAATTCAAGATACCCTAGATGCCAACAAATAATTTCTTGTTTAATGTTTGCAACAATATGATTGGTGTTATCCAAGCAGCTCTCTCCAATTTTTTATGAGTCAAGTTATTTCAAATCATTTTCTTTATTTATTCAGTTCTCAGATAAATAAAATATATCAGATAGATTGAAACTGATTCTTGTTTTTCAGATCTAGGACGTTTAGGTAACATTTAACAGTCCATACATGATTCAAGACATAAGATGAAAGTTAATCACTTACATTTGCTTTTGAAGATGGTTGTGCAGTGCTTTCACTTTTTGAACCATGCCAGTCTTTTGAATCTGTTTTTCTTATTTCTTCTCATTCCCAAAAATAACAACTTTTCTAATATTCCCACAGGTAAACATCACTTGCCATATAGTCGGTTAAAATCTCATGATATGCATGTCTGTCCAACAATCTTGTAGTCAATGATCCCTGATTAGTATTTCTTCAGATGACTGTTCCTTGGCCTGGATCTATCTGTTGCATGTATCAGCACAGCATGATGTCATGGTTGCTAGCAATCCCAAGGCACAGAGAATACCCTGCATTCCTTGTTTCTAGGAAGCCCAGCCAAAAAAAGCACAGCATTTTTAAATTGTTGCTAGACAAACCAGCCAAAAAAAACACATGCTAGAGACTTCCAATTGCTGCCTATAGCACTTCAGCCCTCCTTTGCCTCTTCCTCCTGACCTAATAAGTTCCTTACTCCAAATACTGAAATACTGAATCATAGACCCACTTTCATCATGATAATTTCAATTTATAACTCTGGAAAGTAGTTTGTGAAAATTGAACTCGTATTGAATATGCATGCTTCCTCAAACCACATGAATTCAACCTTGAAAATGTTTTCAAACTAGAAGCTCAGACTTCAGCCGGCAAACTTCATCTTGCTCTTTTCCCGGGAAAACATTGCAATGAACCCTTAATCAAGGGGCCGGCTGAATGTATGGCCCACTTTTGCTAAAAGGACACCCGGTAAGGCGTGCCTTAGTGTGCACGCCTCTGCACACCCCATTTGGGGGCTTGCAAGGCTTGCAAGCCCATATTTTGGCCTCCTCATGGATGCACACCTTTGAACAAGGCATGCACACCCCAGACAGGACCCAAGGGGCTCAGTGACCCGCCACTTGGCCCTGCTTGGTGGATGCACACCTTGATTTGAGGGGTGCATCCCTCAAGGACACCTCAGCTTGTCCAAGACAGGGTGATCAAGTCCACCTTTGGTCTTGGAGGTAATGGGAGAGAGCACTCTCTCCTCATCCCTCCAGGACCAATTGGTCTTAAAGGGACATCCCATCCCTCCAAGACCAGAATTGGTCCTGGAGGGATAAGAGAGAGGACTCTCTCCTCCTTTCTCCAGGACCAGTTGGTCTTGGAGGGATAAGGAGAGAGTACTCTCTCTCATCCCTCCAGGACCAATCAGTATTGGATCAACGGTGAAAAGTTAAGTTACCGGTATTGGTAATGTAACAGTTTTGGTGTAGTTAAAGTTGCAATAATGACCACTGCAAGGCTGTTATGTTTTCTTTTCCTTTTTTTGGTACTGTTACATTATACGCTGCGTGATTTTGCGGATAATGACCCTTCCTGAGGCCTTTTTGCCCAAAATTACCTCGGAAAATGTGGATAACATTTTACCTGAAGAGAGAGCAAGGTTGAGAACACTTATGGACCTATTACATACCACATAGGGGCGGTGAGCAACTGAGACAGATGATGGGATCAGAGAGAGCAAGTTTGAGAACACTTATGCACCTGTTGTGCAATTGAAGAATGAAAAGACTGAATGAGCATTGCATGACAAGAGCAGAAAAGATGAAAAAAAGAAAGAAAGAAAGAAACAGAAATCAGAAATCAGAAAAGAATCAGACCTATTAAATACCAGATAGGGGTGGTGAGCAACTGAGGCAAATGATGGGATCAGAGAGAGCCAGGTTGAGAACACTTATGAACCTGTTGTGCAATTGAATAAGGAAAAGACTGAATAAGAAAAGAAAAAGAGAAAGCAGGAAAAACAAGGTGTAAACTAAATACAAGAGTAGTGAAACCTAATAAGATTACAACCGTAGTTGAGCCACAGTCAAACCTTAAACCTCATCCTCCTTTGGAACTCTTTGGACTGGGGTTTTCATTGTCACAAGTAGTACTTGAGCTTTTCTCCTCAGTTCTTAAAACCAGCTATTGGAGCTTTTCCTCTGTGTCCTCATCTTCAGTTTCTGTGGCATCAAGCCCAAGTTTCATCAAAATCCTACATGATGATTATGACAAATTAGTAAGATTTTAACTGGTGATGAAAGGAATACAGGTGATCTAGACTGGGGAAAGGAGGGAGAGCTATTGATTCCTTTCACTAAGTACCTGGAGACCAAACCAAAACTCTTGAATGATGTATGAGTGTCCCTTTTTACTTTTTTACATGCTTGAAGGATCCTCTTGGGCTAATCCTTCAGGTCTTTTAGGATCCTGACATAGCATGAATTTGCATTGTATTTTCTGATTATTCTAGCAAGCTCTACCATTGAAACCTTGTAAATTTTCTTGGAAGACTAAATCATGTGTACATAATTAATTGAGTATTTTTCTGATAAATGTTCTAAAATTCCAGCAGAATTCCATAGTCAAACTAGGATGCACTCAACCAAGTTAAATTTATTTGTATTCCAAGTGATGAAATACAAATACAAGGACTTGGATTTCTATTCCATCAGTTGTAATCCAACCAAGTTACACTTCTTTGAGTGCATCCTGGTTTAAGTGGGATACCATCAAGCTAGCTAACTATGCTGTCAGTGCTACTATTCTAGGTCAGTTTGGCATGTGGTAGTGTTGCTACATTATTCTATACTTGTTATAAACTTTCTGAACCTTTTACAGTTGTCTGGAAGACCTTCTACATGTGTTTGATATTTATTTAACATAATCAGCAGGCTCTGTAAGTATTTTCTATGAAGGAGACAGACTTAGGGGTCATTCTGCTGGGTTACCCTAACTTATGTTGGTTTTAGAATTTGTTTCTGAGCTCATATTCATGGTTTCCTTCATGGACCTTAAGTTACTGGATTATCATATTATTGTTTTTGATTTTATGTTGTATTGGTTACTATTTCAGCTTGTCCCTGCATAGTGAATTGGGGTGCTACTGCCAACTGGCTTCTGGGAAAATACAAATGCATTTCACCAGCAGTGGGACTTGAAGGTATGTTTCTAAGTCAATCTATCCCGCTTCAAATCTTCAGCTCAATTCTGACTGTCACCACAAATAAAATAAAATAAAATAAAATAAAATAAAATAAAATAAAATAAAATAAAATAAAATAAAATAAAATAAAATAAAATAAAATAAAATAAAATAAATAAAATAAAATAAAATAAAATAAAATAAAATAAAATAAAATAAAATAAAATAAAATAAAATAAAATAAAATAAAATAAAATAAAATAAAATAAAATAAAATAAAATAAAATAAATAAAATAAAATAAAATAAAATAAAATAAAATAAAATAAAATAAAATAAAATAAAATAAAATAAAATAAAATAAAACAAAATAAGACCTTTATACCTCCATATTCCCCCCCCCCCCCCGATATTTTCTATTTTTTGAAATACGGATTGTGCCCGCTGATATCCCCTGTGGTCTCTCAATTTGATAAGCAACATGCAAGATGGTGGTGTAAGAATCAGGAACCTACAACATGATTATTTCCCATGTTTTGGATCGATGTATCGTGCGGTGGTGGCTTTGCAACTCAGACAGATAGTCAGACTCAAAGATGGAGGGGACCAGAATACGATCTATGCCAAGGCAACTTACAAATACGGAGACCATCAGTTTTCACTGAATGCAGATAGTTCTCTTGAATCTTTGATCCGCATTGGAGCACAATATCACCGTGTCTGACCACAAGCTCTAAGATTGATGAATTAGATTGGTTGAAAGTTGCACCATTGTTTTTCTTTTTGAATTTCATGAGCGCAGCCGATCCTAGGCTCAGGCTCCCTACAGTGTTTCCTAGACCAAACTAACCGACAGAAACAATCTAAGTCGTTGGATGTACGCGTAAATATCAGAAGGAGAATTCCAAGTAGAAATCTACAGACCTCATTATCCGAATGATACTATGAGCACAATTGCTACCAACGATCAGTCAACTGCCTTTGATTTAGCTTTGTGATTGGCGAGATTCAAATACATACATTCATACCAGTTTCAGGGAGGTAAAAGCAAGTCAACAGCTCATTGAAGGTTTGAGGTTCGGGAAGGAATACGATTCGTTTTAGAGCTTCATAATGTAGTGCACGGAGAAAGTTACAAAGTCTAGAATACGCCATCACTATCGGTATTGGCGCTTGATACCAAGGTTTTGTTTCCACTTCTGCATATGATTAAGTTTATCATCAGCACACCATCAGCTTTTTAAAGTTTCTTGTCGTTACTTACCTGTGCAATATTTATAGGCCTGTCCAAAATTCAAACTGAAGAAACCAGTTGGTCAGCAATACACTTAATCCTTCTCCTAATCTTCAGGCAATTGCTTACGTAAAAGCCTGTGCTACCATTCCACCGACTGCAAGCCGTGCGATGCAGTGTTAGCTATACCTTCTCGGGCAGTGGAAGAAATCAACCGGCTTACTTTTGTTATGTTTGAATTTATTTCTCTTCAAGCTCAAAGGACCCAACCTGGTTTGAAATTCTGCGAAGAGGAAATCGGCCGATGAATTCATCTGATCGCCATTAGGAGTAGCATGTATGATACAGCCAGCACCATCAAGAAAGTTGTAACATGTGACCACGTAGCTTTGAATCTGAAACCGCCAGATTGAGTAAAATGAGCTGTAGTCGTAAATACTATTAATCATCCTCCGATAACTTGATGGCAAATCGGATGGACTGGCCGGAGATGACAACGACAAATCCACTCGGAACTTGGTGTTATGGAGCATCAAGTCAGAAATGCTGATCAAAGTAAATGCGCGCATTCAACGCAAAGCGAAAAATAAAAAATGCAGGTGGTATGTACCCACCAGGCATCCCTCGTTGGAACAAACGAGCGCCCTCCAATAAATCCTGACTGACAATCGTCCGCAAAAACTGCAATAGAATCCGGATTTGCATTGTTGATTCGCTGAAAAATCGAGTTGGTTCCCGCTGAGTTCTTGCAGAGTTGTTGGTTTCAGTTGAAAAGGAACCCGCTGTTCTTCTTCGAGAAACTGCTGGTGCCTCAAGAACCAGGATACGTAGTGCAATTCCCTCTCGGTCGAGTCAAGCGCATTTGATTCCTTTCTTTGAAAAAAAGATTGACATAGTTCGTTTAGACACATCCAGGAACCTTTATAAAGGGTCAAGCTGCCCACGCCGCAGGCGTCACATTTAAATTCTAGAGGCTCTTCATCATCCACTTCCGACATCTCTTGATCTGAGGAATCGTTGTAAATCGTGAATCTTAAAATCAGCTTGGTATTCCTTGGGCGGCCATCACTCTGTAGTGCTTGGACATACCCCGGCTATAGATTTCAGACGGTATGCAATGGTCGTTGATCGATCGACACAATGATTCGAAATGCTTTTGCATGTCAGATAGCCACCAGGGATCTCCTTGCGACGACATCCATTGGAAACGAACTGGGAAACAAACAGAGCACAATCAGACCAAAATAAATAAAATAAAACACGAAATCAGAGTGAAGTTATATTTGTAGGTTTTGACTATTGATGAACTGAGGACTGACATTTGAAACGGACACAGTGTTGTGTGGGTTGATCACTCCTGAACTCTTTTTCTGGCTGATTAGATAATAAATATCCCAAGCTTCAGACCCTGGAAACCGATTGAGAAGTCTTATAAGTCATCTTACCCAAGAGTGTGTAACCAAATAGTATCCAAGCACGGCGTACGCTACTGAGTTGTAGTTTCGAATCCACGGCATTCCTAAATATTTTTTCCCGGCCTGCACCTTTCCTGAGTAACACCATTTCAAACAAACTAGATACTTGGGTTTACTTACGATTAGAACGACAGGCAGTCGCTCCTCCTGGCAATGTTGCAATGCTTTGACCCGGAAATTGTCTCGGGTCTGAGAATTGACCAAGGTTAGTTGAGGAGGTCCTGATCCAGCAGAATGAGACGCTGATCCACCGCCACTTCCTCGAAAGAAAAAAAAAAGCGTCAATATCGAATTTTTGGTCTTCATGGTCGACTGACTCACGCGTGACTGATGATGACTCTTCCCGAGTCTTCAAAAATATCCCTTGGTGATGGGCAGCCATCGAGTAAATAACCCAGTGTGCGGCCATTAGAAATGTAGTGACCGCCTGTGCAACACGTCTTTAGCACGTTCTTCAGTAGCAAAGTCCGGTTTTCGGGCATCTAATCAGAACACTCACCTTGATAAGAGCGAAAATAAGGCAAAGCCTCGCATAACTCTTGTCGATTCTAAACGTTATGTTTGGAGTCAGCTGTCATGATCATTCAATCGTTTAAGAGATTTCTTCATAAAGAGTGAACACTCATGCTTACTTGAGAGTGTAAAGGCGGGTTTTCTCCAATCTTTGCTAACTTCTCGGGAAACAACCATTGAGATTTGTCGATGGTGCCTTCATCTTGAGGTGGCATAGTTACAGCCTGGCGAAGCACGGATAAGTTGAAGCGCACGCAACCGAGTACGTCTTCGAAATGATGGGCCTTTTGCCTGCATCTGTTCAAATCTTTGTGCAATTGTTGTCACTCACTGAAGTTTGAAGCAAATTTGCGGACATGTGTTGGACGGCTGCGTAATTTCCTATTCAACCTACGAAGATAAAACTAAGATAAAGAAAGAGAATATTTCTCAGGACGCTTTGTGAGATTGAGGTATCTTATCTTAATAGAAGAGCTAACCCGTACGTTTTTATATCGAGTCGAACTGTGATTTGAGGACGGGCTGGCCTGATTTCGGCCTCAAGGAAAGCTATGGCACTTTGTTCAGAGCAACGCCTGACCTTATATGAATCCGGATGTGATTTCCTGTTGCCGGCTTTCACGACCTACACTCTTCCAAGTTACTTGAAGATTGGTCGCACAAGCTTCAGGTGTTGAGTCATGTACAAACAGCCAAATTCTCGGCAGCTGACACGCCTGAGCCAGCTGAGGCTCAGCCAGGAGTGTGATTATAGCCTGGAAAAGTGCCTGATATGTACCCTCTGATACCAGCAAACCCCACGTAACCTTATACCATGAAGTGTGACCTCACCAAGGTCCGAACCTTGCGAAAGTATGTGAAGCCACTCACCCCGGGCAAACCGGGCTCAATCTGGAACTTCATGAGACTTGCGCCGCTTGACGTTACATATCAGGAGCTGGCCTGCACTGATGAGGGAAATGACTCCGATGTGATCAGATGTGGGTAGAAAACAAGGGGTGGCTATGATGCTCCTCTTTTCCGTGACTGCTGGAAGGTGGAAGGAGGGTTGGTTTGGGCTTAGATTGAGTGTTGTCGGAATACGCTGGATATATTATGTACTAGGGAACAGTGCGGCTTCGCCGCAAACAAGGTAACAGGTACATACAACTTTATTTTTACAGAATCATACGGAAGCCCACTAGGTACGACATATTCCTAACTGTGAAGTAGGGGGGACTGAAGTCCTGCAGGGACCCTCCGAAGCACCCTTGACGACTCACCTGACTTGCAAGCATAAACCTACACGAAGCATACACCCGAGCCGCGCGAGCGGCATGCTTCAAGCGTATATTTGGGGTGTTTTGAGAACGCATGTAGGGCCGGGGCGCTTCGCAAGCGTAACAAAGCCCCGCGAGCACCCGCTGAGAGGCGTGGAGGTGCAAGCGCTAACTTATCAAAGTCCCGCGAGGACTTTGCCAAGGGGCTTTCAAGTCCTGAGGGACTTAGCCCTTAACACTACTTTCTTAGCTGATAGTATCACATTTTTTGTCACTTTTCGACATTTATTTTTTCCCTGTTCTCACCACACACCACCTCCAACAATGAACCACATGGCAAGAAAGGTGTGGTAATCAGCTTTCAGCCTAAATTTTCTTCTACCCTCCGGAGGTAAAAACAAAATTTGTAAAAACTGTTCTTTTTTTCAGCAAGAAGATGAAAATTGGCCGTGCACGGGCATTAAGGAGTGGTGGTCTGAGGGCGGTTTCAGAAAAATTGATATTTTCGAAAATAAACAACTGGAAGAAGGGAGTTTGGAGGGAATGTCGGCAAGATGCAGATCATTACATCATTGAAATTTCAGGTTTTTTGGCTGATGAGTCTGCGAGGTAGTGTGAATTTAGGTTCCTGCCACCAAGACTTTTCAAAAGTCTCAAGCCAGAATCCTTGTTAAGGCGCAAGACCATCCAGGGCCCGGGGGACTTGGATAAGTTAGGTGCAAGCGAGGCTTATGCCCAAAGTTGGGAAGCCCGCATGAGCCTGGCATCAAATTAACTGTGGCTTTTCTTTTCAGTCACCTTGTAAATGATTCTGACTTTTTCAACCTCAGCCATCCTGTCATGGTGATAGGCTGTGATCTTCCCTTTCTTTCTGTCTCTTCCAATTTTCCTCAACTTTTTTTGTATAATTCTTATTATTTTTTAAAAACCTGGTATCCAAAATCAAAAATATGATTTGTCATTGTATTTGATTAAAAACCTTTTGGACCAACAACTGTTGAGCAAAAAATGCCATACCTCTGAATTCAATGGTTGGCCGTTTGAAAAAAAGAGAGAAAGTGTTATAGAGAGAGAAACAGAGAGACTGACAGAGCTGGAAAAGGAAACGGTGCAAAACAAAGATCGACTTCAAAACTTCTCAAGTTTCATTGATTGGAGTCAAAAAAAAATCAATCCCAATCCAAGATGCCTCCAACAAAAGTGATGTTGACACAGAAATGGACCAGACTGGACAAGTATGACTTACGTGAAGCAATTTTCCATGACTGCTCGCCACGCTACCCACGAGATGAAAAACCTAAACCAGTCTGGTATTGGTGAGGAAGGCAATCAAGAATGATTTGGGAGTGTAGTCCAAATGTGTGAGGAGGGCAGCAATCGTTTCTAGCTTGGATTCTTGTGTTCTGTTTGGTTCTTTCTGGTTTTCGGCATTTCCGCAAGACAGTATTTTTTTGTTGAAAGTGATTGATTGGGAAAAACAAATAGGATGACTGTGGAGGTATGGGAAGGAAGTGGGGAGGAGAGAGAAAAAGGAAAGATGATCGGATGGTTGGGGAAGAGAGGTTGGATGATTGAAAAAAAAGAGCAAAGGAATGAAAAAAGAGGAAAGTTTGGGAAAAAAGAGAAGGGGAAAAAGTCATGGCTTTGGGACACTTCAAACTTTACCAATTTCACCCCCAAGAAAAACTTGATTAGTGATGGGGAAAATAATACCTTTTCAAATATTCATTCCACAAAAAAACAAACCTGCATTAATTTTGGTGACATTTTAATGACATTTCAACAACATATTTGTGACATGTCCAATGATGTTTTCTGGTAATTTCCCAATCATGTGGAATTTTTTTTGTGACACCTGTCTGACAGCCCTGTGACAGCTGAGATGCAGAAATGTCACATAGCTGTCACAGATATGTCACAAATTTATTTTTTTCCAATTTGCTTCAGAATCACCAGAAAACACCGTTGGACATATCACAAGTATGTTGATGAAATGTCACTAAAATGTTGCCAAAATTACTGCAGGTTTGTTTTTTTGCGGAATGAATATTTGAAAAAGTATTATTTTCTTCCCCATCACTTATCAAGTTTTTCTTGGAGGAACCTTCTAGTATGGGCAGCCATTGTGTTAGTCGGCATGTTCATCCTTATGGAAACAACAAATGATAATGAGTCCTATTACAGTGATGGGGGGGCAAAGCCACCCTAGCCGGATTCCTCCTCAAAGAAGCAAGACCTGAGCTATTCCGAGAAGTGACAGCCCTTGAACGTGCAACCTTTGATGCTCTTGTGGCCAAATTCCGACAAAAAGGGCTACTTTTGGGTGGCTGTTCTGTCCCCGTTGAGGAACAAGTCCTCATGTTCCTCAATGGAGTTGTCAGCAACAACTCCATGAGGCAAACTGCAGTACAGTATTGACATGGCTTGTATAACATGCAAAGGTAAGCCATTATCATTTAATCAAACAATTTATATCCTAAGGATTGACCATTTTTCAATCACAGGTACTTCCATGATGTCCTCGATGCATTATTCCCCATGACTCAGTCATGGAGGTAGAAAGCCACCACCATGACTGAGTCCTGGAGGTAGTGAGCTACCCCCATGACTTGGTTGTGGAGGTAGCGAGCCACCACCATGACCAAGTCATGGAGGTAGTTGTCAGATTTCCTCTGACCCTGCCTTGTCACCAACAGTCCCTGTGGACAATCTTGGTAAGTTCTAACTTGAGCGCTTTTGTCGCATGATAAAGCTTACGCACTGTAAAAAAAGAACCCTGCCAGCAATCTTGTAACACTAACAATTGCCCACCACCTTCTACAAGTGATGTAAAGATGGACAAAGGACTTAACAAGTTCAGTAATGATTCCAATACTGTTCCTGAGCTGGACCCTTAGGGCCAGCTTTGCCACAACGCCACAGTATCTTCAGAGCATAACCACGTGAGTGTGTGATGCACCTAAACTTCCTTAAAAGAGAGTACTTGTTTGACTAACAAAATTTACCGTGATCTATCTTCTATTCTTTTTCCAAACACAGTTTCATCTTCATCTTCTATCTTGCCTCAATTACATCAATCAAACTCAATCTTAACCATCACCCCACATTCACCTCAACTTAGCAAAGCTCTCGTCCCGCTACTTTTGACTATTCTCACTTCACCTTCTAGTCCATATTTTCTTCTTACTTCCTGTTTAAACCTTGTCAAAGATCTTACTTCATCAACTTTATATTACTGCTTTCTATAGCCTTCATTACTTGTATCTTACAATCTCTACCCTGATCTTAGGTATGAACAAGAGCCTTACTGCCTTTTCTCTCTGAACTGTTATCACATTCACTTTTCTGACAAATATTATCTCTTAGCTTCTTGAATTATTGCAGTAGTGAGCTACCCCCATGACTTGGTCATGGAGGTAGCGAGACACCACCATGACCAAGTCATGGAGGCAGTGAGCTACCCCCATGACTTGGTCGTGGAGGTAGTGAGCCACCACCATGACTGAGTCATGGAGGTAGTGAGCTACCCCATAAATGAGTCATGAGGGTAGCTCACTGCCTCCCTGACTTGGTCATGGAGGTAGCAAGCCACCACCATGACCAACTCATGGAGGTAGTGAGCTACCCCCAGGACTCAGTCATGGAGGTAGCAAGACACCACCATGACCGACTCATGGAGGTAGTGAGCAACCCTCATGACTCGGTCATGGTGGTGGCTTGCTACCTCCATGACCAAGTCATGGAGGCAGTGAGCTACCCCCATGACCGAGTCATGGGGGTAGCAAGTTGGTTCTGAGCCTCCATGACCATTTCTGAGTCATTGGCTTTCAACGTGACCAATTCGTTTAGGTCTTTCTGCCGTGGAGGTAGCAAGCCACATCTACAAGCCAAAAGGGGTAGTTTGCTACCTCTGTGACCAAGTGATGGAGGTCTTTGTGCCTCCATGACCAAAACATGAGGTTTGTTCATCAGGTCAACAGTGGGTCAGCTACGCTACATGTATCGTTAGCTTTTTAAGCTACGCTAACACACCACTAATGTTAGCGGTACCATCCAGCCAACTAACGCTAACATTTTTTCAAAAAAAAAAATGTTAGTTGGTAGCGTAGCGTTAGCTGGGGGTTGGGGGTCAGGAAAAAAACTAACGCTACCTGGAATTTGTGTTAGCGGTGGAAAAAGCTACGCTACACTTTTGGGATTTTTTTGGTTAGTTGGTAGCATAGCGTTAGCTGGGGTCCGGCAGAAACAACTAACGCTACCAGAAATCTGTGTTAGCGGTGGTGTAGAGGTGTTAGTGGCTCCACAAGTTATGCTACACTTTGGAATAATCTATTGACCCACTATGCTACAAGTTAGCGTAGCTGGTGGAGTTCCTCTAAATATTAAATAAGATGATGGATTCATTGATTTAACATAGTGACAAAATGGATTCAGATTAAATGAAAGAAAAATATGCGACTGAAAATTACAACATGGAAAAAGAAAACATTTTTTTTTTTTGAAATGGGCTACTTATTTTTTTTATTGATTGCTTTTTTTGTAGAGAAATCTGTATATGAAGTGACAACATCATGTGCTTTGGAGAAATTTCCACTTGATTTAATACCCTCTTTCAGCCACATGTGGCTACTAACACACCATTCAATTTTACGTGGTTTCAAGCTTCCTCTGCCAGTAGAGAAGACATTGGCAGCTGATGAAAAGGTGCGCTCTGCTGCACAAGATGATGCAGAGCATGCCAAGTAGTCCCTGGCCAATTATGAGAGGACTGGGTAAGTCTGAATGGTCCTGGAAGTAAAGAAACATCAAGTTGGTAAGTACTGGAACAATATTTCATTAATCCCAAACTTTCATACCTTCCACCATATCAGAACTAGAGGCCAGGGCGGCTGTGTTGCCACACTAACAGTGTCCATGCTCTTAGTAATCCTCAAAAATGTTTCAAGAGATGAGCCTTTTGATTCTTGGGAAGAAATGAAACAAAACCCAGGAAGGAAGAGAAAAAAAGAAAACTAATTTTCAACTTCTATGGGATCCTTGTATTGAGAATGTCAAGAAAACATACATTTGTACAAATTTTTGGAGTCGTCCCAGAGGGGGCAGAGAGACTGAAGATTCTCGAGCCACACAAAAGGTTTATCCTATCTTGACAGTCAGAGTATGGTTCCGTGAAAAAGACAAGAAAAAAAAGACTATTTATGTTGGTTGTATCAAGAAAAGCTGTAGTGAGATTCAAAATCAAAAAAAGAATGATTACACAAGAGAGATGATTGAATCAGGAAAGAAAAAAAAAATTGATTGATTGAGAAACAGATTACAAGCACAAAGAGATTGTGGAGTGTTTTTTCTAGCCTCTCATGATCTCAAGAGATCAACATCAAGTTGATTAATTAATCTACTACTTACTGGGATTGTGAAGGTGATGCATTGGTTTTAAATTTACAAGCAACTATCTTTACTCTTTTTAATGGTCCATCCGAGTCTCCACCTTTAAATTTAAAGATTGGATCATGCAACAAAAATTTCCATACCTATTGTTATTTTTGGGGCCGGCTAAATGCAGGCCACCCTTTTGCTAAAAGGACGCCCAGAAAGGTGTGCTTTGGCGTGCACGCCAAAGCACACCCCATTTGGGGGTGTGCAAGGCTCGCAAGCCCCAATTATGGTGTCCTCATGGATGCACGCCTTCGACCAAGGCGTGCACGCCCCAGACAGGACCCGAGGGGCTCAGTGACCGGCCACTGGGTCCTGCTTGGTGGATGCACGCCTTGATTTGAGATGTGCATCCACCGAGGATTCCTCGGCTAGTCCAAGCCCACCCTTGGGGGTTACTGAGTAAGTAATATGTAGCCTCGGCTAAGTGTTAAATCAGACTGCATATTAGTTAGCTGCGGGCCCTCCCCCTCCCCCTCCCTCACAAATTTTCTCCAACCCTCACACAGCTTGTCACCCAAAACAAATCACAAGTCGTTGCTCGCCTCTGGAATGCCAAGTTGGCCGCCCCAAACTCTCAGCTTTCCTCCCCCTCAATATGATTCCCACTCTGATTGAAAACTATAACATTTCCTGGCCCAGGGATGGCTATATTCCCCCCAGCTGGCCCGACAGGCTGGACAGCCTTTTTGAGTGGTAAAACAGGCTGCATAGGCAGTTCGACCGGTCAGACAGGCCGTTTAGCCTGTTTGACCAGTCAAACAGGTTGGACTGCCTGTTTGACCAGTCTGATAGGCTGATTGACCTGTTCGACCGGTTGAACTGGCTTTTAAGCCTGTTCAACCGGTCAGACAGGCCAAACAGCCTGTTCAACTCGTCAGACAGGCCGAACAGCCTGTTCAACTCGTCAGACAGGCCGAACAGCCTGTTCAACCGGTCAGACAGGCCATTGAGCCCGTTTGACTGGTCAAACAGGTCAATCAGCCTATCAGACTGGTCAAACAGCCAGTCCAACCTGTTTGACCAATCAAACAGTCTAGACGACAGACTGTCAGACTGGTCAAACAGGCAGTCCAACCTGTTTAACCGATCAAACAGGCTGGACCACGGCCTGTCAGACTGGTCAAACAAGCTGATCTGCCCGGCTGACTTGAACTGGCCTTTAAGCCTGTTTGACTAGTCATTCAGTTGGTGAAGTATGGATGAAGTTCAAACTCATTCTTTGGAAATTATTAAGGTTCTGGATTTTGGGGTATGAGGCTTACAGTGGGAGGAATGGATTTGTGTGTCACTTTTGAATTTGGGGGACTGTCTTGACCAAAATTTGAATTCACCAAAATAAGTGCATTAATCAAGTTCACTGAAATTTTGGTCAATATCACACTCATTCTTTATAAGTTATTGAGTTTCAGTATACTGGGCAATGTATAAGGGTCAGAGTAGGGGAACTGGATTTGTGTGTAACTTTTGAATTTGGGGGAATGTCTTGATCAAAATTGGATTTCACCAAGATAGGTGCATTATTAAAGGTCACTGAAATTTTGGTAAAGTTCAAAATAATTCTTTATAAGTTATTAAGTTTCAGCATTGTGGGCTATAAGGCTTAGAGTAGGAGAAATGTTGTGTGTGTAAGTTTTGAATTGGGGGGAATATTATGACCTAAATTGAAGGTAGCCTACATGGCTTCATCAAGAAGATTCAATGAACAGTTGGACACGCTCTCACTGATGATTTGAACTTGGAAGCAATTGATTTCTGGTATTTTGGGCTATAAGGCTTGGAGTAGGAGAACCAGCTTCCTGTGTAATTTTTTATTTAGATGGAGTGTTCTGATAAAAATTTGAAGTCACCAGGTTAAGTGCATTATCAAGGCTTACCAAATTTCTGGCCACATTCAAACCCATGCTTTAGAAGTTATTGGGGTTGTGAAATTTGGGCCATAAGGCTAACAGTAGGAAACCATTCAGACACACTGCACCAAATGACACAGTTCCAACTGTTGTAATAGTGTTTTTGATAATTTTAAACACTATTACAATAGTTTGAACTGTGTCAGTTGGTGAAGTATGTCCTGAGTTGTAGTTGTGTGCATGTTTCTCCAAATACTCAAAATATTATATGCACCCACCTACAACTCAGGACATACTGCACCAAATGACATAGTTCCAACTGTTGTAATAGTGTTTTTGATGATTGAAAACACTATTACAACAGTTGGAACTGTTTCAATTGGTGAATTATGTCCTGAGTTGTAGTTGTGTGCATGTATTTTGAGTATTTGGAGAAACATGCACACAACTACAACTCAGGACATACTTCACCAATTGAAACAGTTCCAACTGTTGGAATAGTGTTTTCAATCATCAAAAACACTATTCCAACAGTTGGGGCTGTATGTCCTGAGTTGTAGTTGGGTGCATGTATTTGGAGTGTTTGGACAACGGTGAAAGGCTCTTGCTACAAGTAGGGCAGTTCAGCCCTTTTTGGGGCTACAGCTTGAGATTTTTGGCCTGGCATGTAGCTTTTGTTTTTTGTAGCCATAAAATAGTGCCAAACTGCTACGCTACCATTATAAAACGTGCCGCTACGCTATCTTATAGTGCTTTTGTAGCGCTATCAGGAAATCTTCGGCAGAGCGGTCAGGAAGGCAGTTCAGCCTGTTTGACCGGTCAGACAGGCTCATGAAAGGCCTTTCTGACTAGTCAAACAGCGGCCTGTCTGACCAGTCAAACAGGCTTAAAGGCCAGTTCAAGTCAGCAGGGCAGATCAGCTTGTTTGACTGATCAAACAGGCTAAACGGCCTGTCTGACCGGTCGAACTGTTGGGAGGGCCGGGAAATGTTGCAATCAGGGTGGGAATCGGACAGTTGAGAGTTTGGGGCGGCCAACTTACCAGTCAAGCAGAGAGAAAGGACTTGTAATATTTTGGGGGTTGTGAAATGCATGAGGGGGGGGGGGAGGGCGTGCAGCAAACTAATATGCAGTCTGATTTGACACTTAGCTGAGGCTACATATTACTTACTCAGTAACCCCCAAGGGTGGGCTTGGACTAGCTGAGGCGTCCTCGGGGGATGCGTGCATCCACCAAGCAGGACCCAGTGGCCGGTCACTGAGCCCCTCGGGTCCTGTTTCCTTGACCTTACCTTGCACGCCAAGCTAACCGATGCGAGTCAGACTAAGAATGTGAGGGTGTTCATTAAATGAGAAATTAAAGAGGGTCAAACTAGGACAAGAAGGGTGATAGTAGTAGTAAAATTAAAATTAGGGGCTGGCTAAAACCACACCCCATTTTTTCTAAAAGGACGCTATGCAAGGCGTCCTTTGGCGTGCACCCCTCTGCACACCACATTTTGGGCGTGCAGAGGAGTGCACACCCCAGACACAACCCAATGGGCTCAGTGACCCTCCACTGGGTCCTGCACGCCTCAAGTCGAGGCATACATCCCCCGTGGACACCTCGCCGGGGCCTACACAGCTATGCACGCCCTGCCTTGGGCAAATGAGGGCGTGCCCGGTTGTGCCTTGATATGAGGGGTGCTCAACGGAAGAGACAGGAGGGAGAGGGTACACTCTCCTTTCATCCCTCCAGGACCAATTGGTCTTGGAGGGATGGGGAGAGAGTGTACTCTCTCCTCATCCCTCCAAGACTGACCGGTCCTGGAGGGATGAGGAGAGATTTCTCTCCTCTCATCCCTCCAAGACCGACCGGTCCTGGAGGGATGAGGAGCAATTGCTCTCACGCCCCTTCAGGTGTGCATCATCCCGCTTGGCCTGTTACCCCCGTCCATGTCCTCCAAGCTGGACGGGGATGACCCGTGGCGTGCATTGGCATGCACGCCACGGACCGAGGGTGTGCCAACTTGGGCACACCCTTCGATCCAGCACCAAGTCATCCTCCAGGACGTGCACGACCATGCATGTCCCACCCTTGGTGTCAGCCTGCTACTATTCAGACACAACCTGAATAGAGCACACTTAACAAAAAAATATAAAAAATATACACAAATAAAAAAACTATGTAATAATGATAGAGACATTATTAGGTGTACATATAATAAAGAGACATTATTACATGTACTAGAGTGTTATAAACACGGTTTAGTACTGTTACGTAAGTATAATGACCCTTAAAATCAAAACCTTATTTTACAAGGTTCATCACTTAAAATTACTTTGAACCTTAAAAATAAGTTGGTTCAATAACAAAAAACAAATAAAAATAGAAGTCATGAATAACTTCTGAACCTTAAAGAAAACTTAAAATCTTATTTTATATTCTGAATTTACATGTAAAATAACCTAGGGTACCCCTTAAATCCTACTCCTTCATGTATTTCTCACTCACTCACATACACTCAAGCATCACGGGTCACAATGAGGAGTACACATTACATGTACATCTCATATATCCATACTGACTGGGTACTGACCAGAAAATGACGTAAAAATGAGGTGTTGTGTAAACTGACAAAGTTAGACCCAACTGTGGCGTGAGGAATCCAAGCCTGCGTCCCAGTTCAGAAATTGGGAATTGGGCCACAGACCCTCCCATATTACACAACACCCCTGTTAGGGGAGTTGTAAAAATATGAGAAAAATACAGGGGGTTTCAGAGCGCCCCAAAAATATGGGAACAACTCCCTTGACCCCCAAAATCCTGTTGCACCACTTGTAGTGTGGTGTTCAAAGATTTGTATAGGTTGAATTGGGCCGCAAACTGCATCATAGCGCTGCAACTGGCCCAGGCAAAATGTTACAAGGGGTCCAGTACTCAACAAGGTCTGTTACCAACTAAGTACTGACCCCCAGACCCTGCTGGTGAGCGCCTTCAGCCTCTTGGGCTATGGCTACACCTCACAAACTGGCCCAGGCCAGCCAGAAAAGTGCCACACCACTCCAAGGGAGGCATTATGAGCGCTACAGGGGTTCTAAAATTAGTATATAAGAACACCCATGCTCCCACCAAGTCAAAAATCATCTTCAATTTATCCTACACAGTTATAGCCACCTAAATAAACCAGCTTCAACCTACTTATTTGCCTGTCATCCCTGTTATACTTGAATATCAACACAACCCACCTACAAAAACTGTCTCCAGCACTATTATCAACTCTTAACCATCTTTCTGAGCGCTTCTTACACCAGTTGTACCACCTCTGAAGATCCCTTGGCCTTGGAATAGCACCAGTGAGTTTTATTCCTCTGTTTCTTCAGCATCTGGGCGTACTCCTGCTACAGGACCAGATAATCAGGTACCCAAAAATACCTCCGTCTTTGGACAGATCCTGATTCTTAATAAGGCACCGTAAAAACCCCTGTTTTAACAGGTCCCTCTGTGTTTTAAAATACTATTATTTTATTACATTACTCTTCATCCATTAAAACCCCATTCCATACCATTTTTTGTCGCACATTTGGGCGTTAAATTCACTTTGCAGCTAGTGTAGCTAGAAGGATATCAGTCCTTGGCATCACTGAGCCTGACATTAGTCGATAGGTTGGCCTCAAGTAGAAGTGGCAAAAATCTTTCTTATGCACATTGAGGCAAGGGGCGATCTGTAGCACCTTCAATGAGGGATTGTGAGGGAAAAGCAGTTGGATTTGATTGTGAATATAGTCAATTTTGGAATAGGCGAAGCACATTAACCTAGCCAATGAAGAAGCCTCATCAGTTTGGGTGATGTCAACCTTGACTGATGAGGTTTCCTCATTGGTTTGGGTACAGCCTTTACCCCAACCAATTAGGAAGCCTCATCAGTCAAGGTCAAGCCACACCCTGACAGATGAACTATATCCTGGTGGCCCAGGCGACAGAGCTTGGTCCATGAACACTCCAATCCGCCGTGGCATCCTGGCCAGTTGCTGTGATTGAGCTTCAACCTTGATCCTGTATATTTAGCTAATTGTCGAGGTTAGGATGGCCAGAAGTAATTTGACCAGTTCAACAATCACCCTGATGGTTCTGAAACACCAAGTTTGGAAACGGAAGAGGTGGATTGGGCAACTGTTCCAAGTGGGTGGGTGAAGGGTCTCAGTGACCGACATCTTGACTCAGGGAATTTGATTGAATGGACGGGTGGTCAGTTGAATCAAAGGTGGAGTATCCATTTTACAACAATCGCCAGGGGTACACATGTGTAGTTGGTCAGAATTTTCCTGGGAAGTCACATTCAGTTAGACTATGATTTGGATCAAGAGGAGATGAAACAGTACATTTACCGGCAAAATTGAACCCCGTTTGGACTATAGTCATCAGGAAGGTCACAAACAGCTTTTACAATGACGAGAATACTTGTGGAGACAGACTTATTGAGGTGTGGCCAGGGGGAATACACCAAAAGCATGTTGAAGGGTGGCTGTTGTCGGCCAGCTGCAATGTGTACACGTCCAAGGAGGGATTGTGTATTGTCATCCATCCAAGAGAAGGGTGATTGGGTTGGTGGTACATTGCGGCGGTTATAAATAGGCTATCTTGAGAGACATGAGAACGGCATAGCTAATGTCTCCACTAACCATTGCTTGTCGCACGGGGGGGGAGCTGCGGCAGGTAAACCTCTTCTCCTCTTGCGCAAGCGGGGATCTGAGCTGATCCACGCACTTGCATTTGGTGAAAATGTGGTATTATTATACTTTGATGCTATTTACATCCTTCGCACTCGGTAGTGGAAGTCGGTCCATGTTCTTGATATAGACTTCCAACTCTTTGCTTTCATCCGTAGGTGGTGGGGAATTGAACATTTCAAATATGTCATCAGATAAGACTGTCTTCTTAGAATTCGATACCATCATTGTCATTTTTCAAGCTTGCTTCATGTTTGTTGAAATGTGATTCAAGTAACACTCTGGCTTTCTCTGCTCTTTCTTGCCAGCAGTGGTGAATTAATTTTAACCGGAAAGTTGGATGAAGCATTGTCGCTATGAGTAGTGTTTCACATTCCAATGCCTCATCTTGATAAACCTTGAGCTTTGTGATCATTTTATGATACACTGGATGAAAAGTGTTTCCTTGATTCCCACCTGCCTCCTTCTTCTTCAAATCTGTGATGAGTTGGAAATAATTCTGTAGGACCATCACCCTCCATTATCTTAGTGAGATGTTTGAAATGCTGAAAGTAAATTCAGCATCATATTGATTACAAAGCTAAATGATTTGAGGAAATATCTCACTTTTAATTCCTGATTCAGTTCGTTGATCAGCATCCAGTCCTGTTTGCTGAATTGAATCTCATTGAAGTGACCAAACTTCTTTCACTTGTTGTCACACCTTTCACGTTGAATCTGATCTTCATATTTCTCATATTCATCTTTGAGTATTGAATTGATAACCTACCATGCTGACATCAATAAAATTATTGTATAAATACACAGTAAAGCACTTACTTCTCTTGCCTTGAAGGCATGCTTTAGGCTTTGATATTTGATGTTCCAGCGAATACCATATCCAGCAATCAGGTTTTTCAAGTTTCTACCTGCTGCACACTGTTCAAATTCTTGTCGCCATACACAAGAGCCAGTGATTTTTTTCACCACAAAATCTAGCTATGCAAATAAAGTTTGTCAGCAGACTAGTTTAATTTTAGCCAAACAAGCAGGAAAAAGCTCACCATTTTGGTCAACTCATGTATAGTACCATCAAGGGGCAGGTCTTCCAAACCACCCGTAAATTTTTATAGCCTTTCAAACCTATTATTAATTTATTTCCCCCTTATAGTAAATTTTCACCAAATAAACATTTAGTGTCCCACAGGAGTCCTACATCTGGTGTCCCAAAAGTGGCTGAATTTCTTCAAGATTATCAATTAAATCAATCAAATCAAGTGGATCAACAATAACTTCAACTTACAGTGGATCAAGATAATCAAGTGGATGACAGAGAGGAGATAGAATTTGGCAAGCTTAGCCTATCCAATCCTGATTCCTGTTGTCACTATTGCTATCCTTCTCTCGCTAAGATTTGAGCGATCAGGAACAAGAATTCATTGGTGGATATGGCGACCAGGTCCCCTGAAACAAGTCAGAAGAATCAATAGGACTAGAGTTCAAGGCGGCTCTGCTGCACTCTCCTTTCAGGTTTGAAGTCATTCCTTTAACTTCACCTTCACCTCATGGCGCAAGAACCCTCCTTCAACTCATGGCTAAGCTCAAAATCTTCGTTTTATTTTAACCATTTCTTTTTACAACTCCCTTACCTAACTACTCAGCCAAAGTCTTCCATTTGAGACAACGGTGAAATTCAATTGTTCGAACAGCCAATGTTTTCATCATCCCTTGTTGGTGATTTACACTTCAGGATTCATCCTTGTCTCTCAACAAGGAATTTTGCTAAGGGTTACAAAACATTGAATTTAGAGACATCATGGGCCGGGACTATTTGAGCTTGGTTTAATGCTCCCTGCCTAGCAATTTTTAGACTGAGAAAGTAACTAATCCCATGTGGTGTGCACGGCCTCATGCCATGCCAGAATATAACCCACTCCCTAGCAAGTTGCCTCCTCTTGTTGCTTCCGCCTCAACTATGTGGTCCAATAAAAGATTGGTGGCAGTTGAGAACTCAAAACTTCTTCCTTCACCTCTTCACCTTCACCATGGACCCCACCCAACTATCCATCATCTCTGTCTCTTTGATACCTCACAGTAAAACAACCAGGATGTATCACTTCTGCCAATTCCTTGGCCAGTTTCAGGTGATGAGCAAGGTTAGCTTAAACTTCCAGTTCATGATCAAGTCAAAGATGTTAACAACATTTTAAAGTATCACCTTGTTGGGTGCCCAAACAAACCTCCGCTTCAAGTCATTCCTTCAGCCATCTTCACAGCCAACTCCCTAATGACATCACCTTCCAGCTTCCAAGGCAACTTAGCTACCCCGGAAGCAGGAAGGATGGTCTTGAATGAGGCATCCGTTTACTTCGTCGGAGGTGAAATTTGAATCTTGGATGACGGGAAAACTCTAGTGTTCCACTTTCTAAGCCAAGAATTTTTTGAATCACATTTCTGCGGCCATTCCCTCCACAAAAGCAGGGAATAATTGTTGGAATCAAGACATACCAATTTCAGCGTGGGAAAGGTGAAACTCTTGTCCTTATTGTCGTCCACAATGTCAAGGTACTCCCAATTTCCTACGGCTAACTCCCACTGTTTCTAGGACTTCTCAACCCATCAACATAGCCTATATTCTACGCCCCAACTCTTGCGCACCCATTCCAGGATTCTCTTTTATTCTTGGAAATACTTTGAGAGCTAGGCAGTTTATATTGGACTTACTTCCTGCCTTGGGCCTAATTTTTGTTGACGTAAGTTTGGTGGTACTTTATCCTTCACACTAGCTTACTGTTTTCTCTTTCTCAGGTCTTCTCCACTTGTGTTGAACAACTTTTTTGAAGCTCTGGATTTTTCGCTTGGATTTGTTTTGCATGCTTAACCTTCAGGGACGAAGCTCATATTCTCTCCTTATGACCAAGATTGACATTCGCGCGTAATGCTAACCTGATAACTTGGTCCCTAGTGTCATTGACCTCTCCTGTTTACCAAATCCTTTAAAGCTTAGCCTCCTCCTTTACACTTTCTCAACACAGTACTATGACACGTTAGTCCTTCAAAGGTTCCAATTTGGGAAATTGGAATGTGCTTCAACTCATAGTGTGAGCCCGTTGTATATGCTAGAAATCAACACAAATAAGACTTCGCAAGTTTTCATACACAAAAATCTGAGTTTACGCAATTCCATTTAGCCTTGAGTTTTATCCAAATGTTTGACACTACTGACTCATGGAAGTTTCCATGTGAATTGAACATATGTTCTGACTCCTTGACCTAAAGCGCAAAATCTGCCCCAGACATACCTGACACTTGCCACACAGGCCAATCCGATGGGTAAGCCTTCAATACTCCACCCATTCTTCCTCCCTTCCTCGATAGATCACTTAGAAAACCCAATGTTCTATGTTCATGATGATAATTCAAATCAAGCCTAATAAAATAGTAAAATGTTCAGGTAAGTGGATCAAACTTACGTTGTCAAAGAGGAGGAAAAATGCTAAGGAGTCACCTTCATGTAAAAATTTGGTGATGGACAACATTGACAACTTTTGGCCTCATGGACAGTTTCGCTACAAGCAGATTCTGTGAGCTCTACACCCTCGACAATGCCACATAGAGCTGACCGTGAGCAAAAACATCTGTCTCAAGGAGAATTCCAACTTGGCTCAAAGTTTGGCCTAGAATTTTGTTGATGGAAATTGCATATGCCGGGCTGAGAGGAAATTGATATCTGAAGAAACTCAGCCCGGCATCTCCATTCGATTTGTGGTGAAGCTTTATCTTGGGGATCATTATCTCATTGCCAGAAAAAGGTCCTGATAGCAACTGACCTACAATGAACCCTTCAACGATGACTGTGATCACCATCCTCAAGCAGTTGCAGACACCCCTCTTACTGTACAATTTACGCGTAATGACAATAGGCATCCATCTTCATGTTGATTAAATGCTCCGGCAACTCGGAAACAGAAATTTTATTCAAGCATTCTTTGGGAAGGGAGTTGAAGCCGTCAGGGTCAGGAATATCAATTGATTTTGATTGGTAAAGTTGTCCTGGTAAGGCGGCGGTGATTTCCTTGTTGATTAATCTCACATCCCGGTTTAAAAGTGCTAAGATGCAACGCTCATACAAGTAACGACCATTTTCAGTTGGTCCTCTAGTGAACTGACTCCTCAATTCTGAGTAAACAAACTCTATCAGGCAACAAGCCATCTCATCAGCGGTGTAAAAAGATTTAGTTTTAGCCCACTTCAACCTAGTCAAGCCGAAGTCCTGGAGTTGACCTGACCCAATCCCTAGCTTCAACAGTGAGGCAGCAAGCTTTCTATTTTGCTAGTTTTCTGCCAAGTCTGATGATCTGATTAAACACATTTTTTCAGTCAACCTGAATTGTTCAATGTGTTCCCAAAGTTGAGTCAATTTGATGGTAGCGTTAACTGATTGGGGGAACTCATCATATTTGACAATTGTGAGAATTTGTCAGAAATCTCCAGAGAAGATGACAGTCTTTCCCCCGAACCAATCCTCTCAACCACATACTTCTTGGAATGCACATTTGACGGAGTTGATTGCATTCATGTGGATTGTGACGATTTCATCCCACACAACAAGCTGGCATTCCCGGATTTGTCTCTCAAGTTCACCGTCTGTTTCAATCAAACATTCACTTGCCTTTTTGCATGGAATAGGTACTTTGAATGTCAAATGGGCCATCTGGCCGTATTTGATCAGGAGAGTTGCTACTCCTGAAGATGCAACGACAATCACATTGAGGCTGTTGTCATCTGCAAAATCGATGATCAAATTCAAAAGGAATGTTTTTCCAGTTCCACCTGGTCCATCCAGGTAGGATATCTTTCCTTGAGGTTTCTTGATGTTCCGGCTGATGAACTTGTAGAACTTCAACTGCTCTTTGTTCAATAGTAATAGGTTGTAGGCCAGTCTAGCTTGGGTTACATGAAGCGGCTCTCTTTGTGGATCTTCATGTTGCAGCTCCGCAACGGCTAGTTGTTTGCTCAAGGTTATAGTCAGGCCAGCACGTGCAAGGGAACTGCTCATCTCAAGGAACATCTCCTCAAGACGTGTGAGGGTAACTACTTGTCTCTCGTGATGTTCAAGTTGTCGGCTATTCCTGTTTGTCATATCAATCCTGCTGAGGTCATCACTCATCGCCAGGAAATGATTTTCAAATAGAAGTTTCGGGGAGGATGGTGGAGTATGAACACACATCATTGTGAACAACTGGAAGATTTGGAACCCTCCCCGGATAATCAAGGCTTCCGTGAGAGTTTGGTAGTAAAGAAAGTCATTGACCAGAATTCCTTGAGCGTTGCATGCCTCTTGGTAAGTCTCAAATTCATGGCCGTCCACGGTCTTGAGGTCTTGAAAGGAAATAGCTCCCTTCATATGTAAAAGAAGTACTCACAAGTAGAAATTTTCTCCAGCAAGGTACGATATGGAAAACACTCTATGGACCGCGTCAGCTCTACTTTTTCGCAGGAGCCACAACTTCTTGGACTTGTTCCACCAGAAGTAAGTCGGGATATCCTCATAGCGTAGCGTTTGAGCTCTTATGTTGTCCGCTCCGCGACTGTTCTTGATATTCAACTCAAAGTATCCTGTGAGTGTTGTCCTTGAAGCCTTTCCCGAATTGATTTGGCCTTCAGCCCCTTCATCCATGTTGAAGCATACCAACTGTTTGCCTTCGTCGTGTAAGTTGAGTCTATTCAGGGGGGGCATGAATCCTGAAAGGGGGTACTTGAATAGGTGCCACACCGATGTTGAGATCAGGTTTCAATGAATACATGTGAGTCTTCAGGTGGTCACACAAACATGTTAAGGATCAATTGCTTACCTTCAGGTGGGCTAACATACCGAGCCTCTAATTACAGTTGAGTTTCGTCACAACCATCCAACTGCATGTAAGACCTGTCGTGGCCCTTTGTGATATACTTGTATAAGTACTTAATTGCCGTTGTGTTGACGGGAATTTCAACGTTAATATGAAATTCGAACATCAATGTCAAAAATTTGTTATAGGGCACAACATCTTGGTTGCTAAAATTGGATGTATACTTTTGAATCCCAAGGTTTGACTCTCGGCACCAGTACGTCAGATACGCCCCATCCACAACCACTGTTCTTTCGCTATGAGGTTTTGGATAACCATACTTTCAAGCTTTCCCATTCCAATAGGGCTTATTGATACATGGCCCATGGAGCATCAATGTAGATACCAATTTGCTTAACTGAGGCTCGAGAATTGGGTCAGGAAGCTCTGCCCTCACAATTAAGTCTATTTTTTTGGGAGTTGAGGGCCTATCCTTCTTGTCCAAAGTTACCATTAAATGCATGTGGGGGAGGCCCCGCTTCTGAAATTCTATTGTGTAAACATAACAAATCATGGCTCCAAGTTGGTGCATCTTTGTTATCTGAAAGATCAACTTTTTGACTTTGAGGTTGAAAACACGAGCTGTCACAGTTGGGTTATCATAAGATTCATTGCCTTGGGGAATTTCTGCCACAATTCTAGGCCACGCCGGATTTGCTGTCATTGTGATGAATAGTGACGGTGGACCATATTTCCTACATATGGCCATTGAGTCCTGGTAGAGTTGAGCAATGGCGCACGGCCCTCCGATGAAGGATGATGGTAGAATGACTCTTCTTGATCCCATCACAGTTTCATTCTCCAAAATTTGAACAAGTTTGTTATATTGTTCGACTTTCATTCTTGTTTGATTATTGCGGAAATACTGGAGGCGCCCACGCTCGACTACTACCCAAGCATCAACGAGCAATTCCTGGAACAACAAACAACCAATGAGAATTGGGGAAAATTTTTCTTCCCGTTTGAACAGGAGGAAACAGAACTATTGGAGAGCTCCAACCCTACGGCCTTGAATTAAACAGAAAATTAAATGTTATACTAAAGCCAACATGAGGGACTAAGCTTACCTCATTGTGTCCATGCTTTATATAATTTTTCCCATTGCTGAGAGCCATGGGGAACAAACAATGGGTATCCCAGTGGAAAATAGGCCAAATGGTTGTCGTTGATAACAACGATGAAGTACAATTTTCCTGTTCGCTATTACGTCTCTGTCCCCTTCTACAATTGCGGTCACTTCATCCAGTTGTGGTTTGTTGTACCTCTTTAGGTCACAGCCAGGTTTTGCAACTCTCTTAAGCGCCAATGTTTTAGCTCCTGAAGTTTCCAGTACCAATTTCGCCAACCGATAAACTTTTGCATAAGGATTCAATTGGTTCATCATGTCTGTAATCTCGAGAATAGTTGACTCTAAAAGAACAGGTCCCCGTCCCCTCTTATTGCTGTTGCCTTGAGCTTTTATCCGGCGGAAGCGTGTCTCATCTGTTCCGCCTAATCCTGCAACAAAAATTTGAGAAAATACAGGGTTGTCGTCCTCAAGAGGTTCAATGCTGGAGATTAAGTGTGTCATACTACCACTGATGCGAAAGATATCAACTCCTTTCTGCCCTCTGACGGATGAGTCTAACTTCAACCCAAGAGATGTAAAGCTGACAGAATTATTATACATTCTCACAAGTGCCTGAAAATTTATTGATTCTGGGAAAGTCTTCATCAGCTTTAGAAATGAATCAAATTCCTATAAGACTTAATTGGTGAAAGTCCTGTAAAAAGATCCTTGAGCTTTGGGGGAAAATCTGGAGCACTCACATTGGCGGACGGAATCGTGACTTTGTTCTTCTGGCAACAAGTCGAGAAGAGCAGTTTTGATTTATTGAATTCTTCACCAGTTGTTTTCTCATGCCAATGAAGTGCAGCACATGTGGCACAAACAACGTTGCAACTTTTGAGGCGGTGAGGAAGTGTCTGTCACACGGCGTCTTGTACAAGAGATGTGTGGGCACTATTTGAAGGAAAAGAAAGGAAAAAGATAGCTTCGAAGAGAGGACTGACTGTTCGAAGGTCTTCTTTGTTTCGAAGAAGATTTACTAAGGCTCAGAGGGACTTAGAGTAGAACACTGAAAAGGTTCGCAATAAGAAGGCTCAAAGAAGGCGGAATCAAGTTATGCTGAAAACTATAATCTTATTTTGATGAGGAAAGATGGAAAGCATAAAAGCAGACAGCTTATATAGTAAATACAAGTGAGGCTACAAAGGTATGACATAGGTTCTAACAAGATGTGAGGTCATAGGGTCCAAACAGAAGAAATGAAAGAAGGTCAAGCAACACCAAGGCGAGGAGTCCAGGACTGGAGGACCAAGCAGGGGTAAGTGTGATGGGTGCAAGAGTGAGGGAATTGAAGTTCAAAGCTTGAGGACTGTGTGTCAAAGTTCAAAAATTTCAAAGAGGGAATGCACAAGTCTGGATAAGGAAGTGAACCACATGAAGGTGTAATGCCGAAAAGAAAGGAAGACTGGTGAGAGGGTTAATGGTCATGCTTTAGTTTGCATAATTGGAAAGAAATGTGCTATTGAATCTTTGAAGGTTTGGAAAGTAACTTCGAAAGATCACTGAAGATTGCTGAGGGTGCATAGGTGATGTCATATGCGACCTGAGGATTAACCAAAAGCTTGAAAGTTTCTGATGGCAAAAAGTATGGTAGAAAAGCATCCTTAGCCAAATGCAAGATCCTGAGTGCTGAGTGTGAAGCTGAGTCTTCCGTATGACAGGTGCCCGGGGTATAAAAGGGCAGGTCCCAAGAGCGATATCATCCAGAAAACCATTCACAATCATCATCCCAACTATCCATCTACCAAACATATCCAACATACCCACCCAACTTCCCCTACCAACAAAATGTCCAACAACACACTCCGTAACCTTCCTACAACCCCATCATTGAAGTCACTCCGCCAAAAGGGCTTTTTCCCGACCATCCAATTTCTCCCCGCGTGTGAATATTGCGAAAAGAAAGGCTTGTTCTGTGGACAATCGACAAAGGCAAATGGGAAGGGAAAGGCCGACAAGTGCGAGTTGTGCCAGGTTTGAAACACCAAAGAAAGAGGTCTGGGATACGGTCAAGAAGTGTGGGCCAATTGGAAAACCGGATACACTCGCGAATGGCCGTACCACGCATATGCCACATCACCACCGGTTTCAACTGTTCCAGACGGAGAATTGATTGGCCTTGAAATGTCGAATGAAGTTGCGGGGCTTCGCAACTGGATTGAGAATATTGATCCAACAGGTAAGTGCTGGTTTGAAGAAAGAAGAGAAGAAGGGATTATTTAATAATTTTTTTTTTTTTTAAAAAACAGGGGATGATGCGAGAGCAGAAACAGAAGAAGGGATTATTTAATAATTTTTTTTTTTTTTAAAAAACAGGGGATGATGCGAGAGCAGAAACAGAAGAAGGGGAGGAAACTAGAAAAGAAGAAAAGGAAGAAAGAGAAGGATAATAGAACAAGGAAAGTGAGGAAGAAGACCTTGAGGACGCTGCGAGGGAGCTCGAAAATGTGGAACTAGGCGAAAACATCGAAGGATCGGTGCAAAAAAGGCGTCGAAGTTTGATCAAAGACAAAACCGAGTCTATTGAGGTTGTTGTCAAAAAGCCAAGGATTTGAATTCTGGTATCACCCAAAGTTGAAGAGTTCACAACAGCGACCAAGATTGTACAAGATATGGTGGGGCTCTCTAGGGGTTTTTTGGTACCAGAGGAGTTGGAAATAGACAAAGGATTTCCAAACCCTGAGCAAGAAGTTGGCGGGTCAAAGGAGAAGGAAAAAGAAGTGGAAGTGCCACAGGAAGAGGAAGAAGAATGGGAGGTCCAATGGTCATCAGATGGCATAGAATTGGTTGACGTCAATGGCGAAAGGAAGAGGAGGAAGAAGGGGAGGTCCGGTGGTCATCAGACGGAGAGGAAGAGGTCAATGTCAATGGCGAAAGCAAGAGGGAATTGCAAAAGGCAATGGCGGAAATCAAGGCTGAGGTGGCAGCTTTGATGAAGATGGTGCCTAAGGGGGAGAAAGAGGAGGCCAAAAGATTAAGAGAAGGGTTAAAAGAGAAATTTGAAAGGTTGTTGAAGAAGATGGGGAATACAATAGAATAAATGTAGATTGCTATTTTTTTTATTTATTGTGAGAAGTAAGAATACTTTTGGACAATAGTGATGATGGGAAGTTGTCAGCTAAGGAATTCAGGAGAGGAGCGTGGTGGGTCAAAAATGGGTCAGATTTGTAAGAAGAGAACAGGATAGAGGAAAGAGAGAAGAAAAGGAAACATTGGAAAGTAGACTGAAAACTAAGTACAAGGTTTCACACGACTATCACAGATGCCCAAACATATCTTCTCATTTCACATATTTATGGGGCTGGCTAAAACCACACCCCATTTTTGCTAAAAGGACGCTCCACAAGGTGTCCTTTGGCGTGCACCCCTCTGCACACCACATTTTGGGCGTGCAGAGGAGTGCACGCCCCAGACACGACCCGATGGGCTCAGTGACCCGCCACTGGGTCATGCACACCTCAAGTAGAGACGTACATCCCCTGTGGACGCCTCGCCATGCTCAAGCTGGGGCCTACACGGCTATGCACGCCCCACCTTGGGCAAATGAGGGCGTGCCCGGTTGTGCACAACCGAGGAGACAGGAGGGAGAGGGTACACTCTCCTCTCATCCCTCCAGGACCAATTGGTCTTGGAGGGATGGGAAGAGAGTGTACTCTCTCCTCATCCCTCCAGGACCAATTTGTCTTGCAGGAATGGGGAGAGAGTGTACTCTCTCCTCATCCCTCCAAGACCAACCAGTCCTGGAGGAATGAGGAGAGAGTTCTCTCCTCTCATCCCTCCAAGACCAACCGGTCCTGGAGGGATGAGGAGAGAGTTCTCTCCTCTCATCCCTCCAAGACCGACCGGTCCTGGAGGGATGAGGAGAGAGTTTTCTCCTCTCATCCCTCCAAGACCGACTGGTATTGGAGGGATGAGGAGAGAGTTCTCTCCTCTCATCCCTCCAAGACTGACCGGTCCTGGAGGGATGAGGAGAGAGTTCTCTCCTCTCATCCCTCCAAGACTGACCGGTCCTGGAGGGATGAGGAGAGAGTTCTCTCCTCTCATCCCTCCAAGACCGACTGGTCCTGGAGGGATGAGGAGAGAGTACACTCTCACCCCATCCCTCCAAGACCGGTTGGTCCTGGAGGGATAAGGAGAGAGTTCTCTCTCCTTATCCCTCCAAGACTGATTTGTCCTGGAGGGATAAGGAGAGAGTTCTCTCTCCTTATCCCTCCAAGACCAACCGGTCCTGGAAGGATGAGGAGAGAGTACTCTCCTCTCATCCCTCCAGGACCGATTGGTCCTGGAGGGATAAGGAGAGAGTTCTCTCCTCTCATCCCTCCAAGACCGACAGGTCCTGGAGGGATGAGTTGCAATTTCCCTCACACCCCTTCAGGCGTGCTGTGGGGCATGCATCATCCTTCACGCCCCACAGCTTGATGTGTTAACCCCGTCCACGTCCTCCAAGCCGGAGGGGGACAACCTGTGGTGTGCATGCCAATGCACGCCATGGACCAAGGGCGTGCCAACTTGGGCAGGCCCTTCAATCTGGCACCAAGTCGTCCTCTGGGACGTGCACGACCATGCAGGCCCCCACCCTTGGGGTGTGCATGGTCATGCACGTCTCATTGGGGGTGTGGAGGGCCAGTACGCCCCATTTGGGGCCTCCATGGTAGATGGACACCCCAAATGGGGTGTGCACCCCAAAGGAAGCCTCACCGGAGGTGTCCTTTTAGCAAATCGGGGGCTTGGTTTTAGTGTGAGCTTCATGCCAATCAATGGAGGGATGAACAATCATCTTGATGTCAGTTCTGGGCCCTTGGGAAGCCCCCATCAAACTGGTGGTTTCCTTCGACAAGTTTGTGTTAGCCTGGCATTGTCTCATTTGCTTAACAATTTTGGTATGTTTCAAATCAAGATAAATCATTCCCAATCCCTAGATTTCAAGCTTTCTCATAACTTAACATTTTCCAGAACACACGGTTACCATTATTGGGCTAACAAAGTGGGAGGGTTTGTCTTTGGATATTGCTACACTAAAGCTTGGAGTCAATCCCAATCTTCAAACTTGTCCCTGCTATGATCACCTAATGAATTTTACTGTAAAACTCCAACCTTTGACACTTCCAAAAACCTGGGTTCCCGTAGAGGCTTTCCTAACAGAATGTTTGATTTGAAATCAAAAACTGTGTGTAGTCCAAATTAGGTTGATAGCCAAAACAAGCTTCAACACTTATTTCATTTTTGTTGAACATAGAAGCCCATTGGATAAACTAAACATTTGATTGCTTCACCCATTTCTGGGCTGCTACGCTAGGCTATTTGCCATAAATAGTGTAGCATAGCAGCCAATTTCTTTTGCCACAAATGCTGTAGTGTTAGCAATTTCTAGTTGTCCTAGGGGATGCTACACTACAGCCCCTTGTAGAAGTTTTTCACCGCTCACAGGGGCTGTAGCAACACCCTTTTAGGGGCAAAACAATGTAGCAATAGCAATGATATCACTAACAGCTATGGTTAAAGCCGTTAGCCGTTTGTAATTTCTGCTACGCTACGGGTAGCCTGGCAACAAACTGCTGCTTCACACCCGAATCATATATCCACTCCTCCCCTTATAATCATTGACCAAGCTTGCTCAACCAATGTCCTGTTGCTTTGCTCAGCTACACCATTCTGCTCTGGGTGCAAGGAGAAGTCACATTTTTAATGATCTCCAGTTTATCAAGAAAAGGAATCACATCAGAGTTGAGGAACTCTCCTCCACCATTGGTTGTTGAAGAATTATTGATGTTTTTTATTTCTTGCCCAGAAACTGCAATCTAGGATTTTATTTCACGAAGAACTTCTTCTTTTGATTCTGAATACAAAGGATACACATCTTGACAATCATGAGCGGGGACAGTTCTTAAACAAGCTGAAATGGTAACATTGGATACAAAAGATACATGCAAGAGCACTGCACAAATGATGACCAAGATCAATTAAAGATCAACTCATCATGTGGGTGGGAAAATCAACAGTCAGAAGAATTAATACTGACAAGTCGGCACAAGACATCCAGTCAGGATTTTCCAATCCTCACCAATGGGATCAACCAAAATTGATTGTGGTTATTGATATTGGTCACTTAAAGAGCATGCTGAAATCAAACAATCAATGGTCAATGGGCAGCTTACTTTTTATTTATTGCAAGTCAGGATACAATTATCAACATAAATGATTATGAATGATGTGGAGTAGACAGGCCAGAAGAAACAAAGGTTTGGAATGGTATAGAAGATTCGAAGGCAAGAGGATGACTGACAAGGTAACCACCACTTTTGTTTCCGGTGGACACTTAATCTCATTATAATGGCTAGCTTTACTATTTAAACCAGGGAAATTACCTCCACTAAAAGAGCTAGAATTGGCAGCACATTGAATTTTCTTGGGAGGATGAGTACCCTCATGAAGCTTTAGCTGACCTGTGGCCTTGACGATCCTGATGGCCTGTACCCTGACCTGTGAGTCTTCCTCATTGGTTGTGAGGCTTACCCTGACCGATGAGGAAGCCTCATCGGTTTGGGTAGGGTCAGCCTCTACCCAAACTGATGGGACTTCCTTATCAGTTTGGGTAGAGGCTGATTCCTCATTGGTCAGGGTAAATGTTGCCCTGACCAATGAGGCTTCCTCATTGGTCAGGGTAAATGTTTCCCTGACCAATGAGGCTTCCTCATTTGTCAGGGTAAATGTTGCCCTGACCAATGAGGCTTCCTCATTGGTCAGGGTAAATGTTTCCCTGACCAATGAGGCTTCCTCATTTGTCAGGGTAAATGTTGCCCTGACCAATGAGGCTTCCTCATTGGTCAGGGTAAATGTTGCCCTGACCAATGAGGCTTCCTCATTGGTCAGGGTAAATGTTGCCCTGACCAATGAGGCTTCCTCATTGGTCAGGGTAAATGTTGCCCTGACCAATGAGGCTTCCTCATCGGTCAGGGTAAATGTTTCCCTGACCAATGAGGCTTCCTCATTGGTCAGGGTAAATGTTTCCCTGACCAATGAGGCTTCCTCATCGGTCAGGGTAAGCCTTTACCCCGACCGAGTGGGAAGCCTCATCAGTCGAGGTGAAGGCTGTACCCTGACTGATGAGGAAGCCTTATCAGTCAGGGTAAAGCCTTACCCTGACCAATGAGGCTTCCTCATCGGTTTGGGTAGAGGCTGACCCTGACCAACAAGGAACCCTAATTGGTTTGGGTAGAGGCTGACCCTACCCTGACCAATGAGGAAACCTGATTGGTCGAGGTAAAGGCTTACCCCAACCAATGAAGAAGCCTCATTGGTCAGGGTAATTCTGTACCCTGACCGATGAGGCTTCCTCATTGGTCAGGGTAATTCTGTACCCTGACCGATGAGGCTTCCTCATTGGTCAGGGTACAGCCTTCACCTCGACCAATGAGGCTTCCTCCTCATCGGTCAGGGTAAGGCTGTCTGACCGATGAGGCTTCCTCATTGGTCAGGGTACAGCCTTCACCTCGACTGATGAGGCTTCCTCCCCGGTCGGGGAGCCTTGTCCCCAGGCCACAATAAATTATTGTTGCGGATTGTGCAATGCGTGGCCTCAGGCAAACCTCAACATTGATTGTCAATGTTGGGCCGAGCCAAAGGGAAAGGGGGACTTACAATTTGAGAAATGTTCAGGCCAAACCCTTGAACCAGAAAGGGCTGAATCTGTGTCTTTAATATACTTGGATTTTACTTGTGAATATTTATAATTTTAAATTATTTTTTTTGAGAGAGGAGAAAGTGAGTCAAAGAAAAAGAGAAAGTGAGAGAAACAAGAGAAATAACAAATGAAGAAAAGAAGATAAGAAAAAGGAGAGAAGAAGATGAATAAAAGAGAACAGAAGGGGAAAGATTTTGGTCGAGGTTTGAGGGGATAAGAGGAGTGAAAAGATTTGAGTAGGTCAGGACAGTTCGTGAGATGTGAAGCTGGTTCCCACGATGTGCAATCAGTGTCCTCCATATAACCAGACCATTCAACTAGGTATTGGATTTTACCACACCTTTTCTGGGAGTCAAGGATTTTGGAAACTTCCCATTCAAGATGATCTTGAATTTTGACAGGCTCTGGAGGAGGAAGAGATTTACCAGGGAAAGGAAAAACGGAAGGGGACAGAAGAGAGACATGGAACACTGGATGGATGCGAGAATAAGATGGGGGAATCTTGAGTCGCAAGGCGTTCTTCAAAACAATTGATTCAATTTTGAAGGGGCCAAATTTTTTCTCTGAAAGCTTCTTCGAAGGTCGGGTTGATCTGATGTTCGAGGAGTCGAGCCAGAAAAAGTTGCCTACTGCAAAAGTCGGAGGTTCAAGCCGAAGTTGGTCAGCGGTGATTTTGTTTTGTTCGTTGGTGGGTCAAGATTCTTCTTGATGTCTTGCTGGGCGGAAGTGATTTTGGCGAGGTAGTCGGCAGCCAGCTTCAAGTTGTCCATGTGGATGGAGTCAAAGGTTGGATGTCGTCCATACAGAGTGAAGAAGGGAGATTTCTTTGTGGCCGAGTGAGTGGAATTGTTGTAACAGAATTCGGCCAAAGGAAGACAGGAACTCCAGTCATCTTGCTGGTAGTTGACCACCATTCGAAGATACTTCTCCAGGATCTGATTGATTCTTTTGGTTTGGCTGTCTGTTTCAGGGTGATATGTGGTGGAAAGATTTCAAACAATCTTGAGTTGGTCGCACAAACTGGTCCAGAAGGTGGAGACAAAAAGTGATCCTCTGTCCGAAACTATGTTTGAAGGCAGGCCATGTTTGGAAAACACAAATTCAACAAATAAGTTGGCCAAATCTTCAGAAGTGGCTGTGGTATGAGTTTTGAGAAAGAGGGCCATATTCAAAAAGCGGTCCACTATGACTAAAATTGTGTTGAAGCCATTTGAGAGAGGCAACTGCGAAATGAAGTCCATTGAGAGGGAGTCCCAGGGCCGAGGGATGATGGGAAGGGGTTGGAGAAGTCAGAACTTCTTACGACAAGGAGTTTTATTCCGTTGACAAGTGTAGCACACTGTGACATATTCTCAAATCTCTTTGGTCATCCCAGGCCAGTAGAAATCCTGGAAGACAAGTTGTTGAGTTTTGTCTTGGCTGTGATGACCTGCTAGGGGCAAATCATGGCGGGAAGACAGGATTTTGAGCTTCATGGCAGCATTTTCAGGAACATACAATCACTCATTGTAGAGGAGAAGGCCGGTTTGATCATCCAAGGAGAATTTCTTGTGATTTCTGCCTGTCTGAAGGTCAAGGATGATGGATTCGGACTTGGGATCATTTAAATTTGTGAGACAAAAGGTCTCTACGCAGTTCCCCACCTCATCGGTAGGGATTAAAAACAGCGTCACGGATCCTTTGGGCTGTTCTTTGAAGATTTGTAGGACATTGTCTGGGTTCTTGTCGGCAAATTTCTTTCTTATGGTAGGGTAGACATCCTTGCATTGAGTCAGGGCGTTTGGTAAGCTGGAAAGATGTCTGGGGTGGAAGGTGATGACAAAGTTGAATTGACCAAGGAATTCAACCCATCTGGCTTGGTGCAGGGTAAGGACCTTAGTAAGCATGAAATACTTCAAGGCATCATGATCTGTGATGACTTCAAAGGTAGAAGAAACACTAAATAGATAGGTGTGCAATTTCTGCAAGCAGAAAATAATGGCAAGGAGCTCTTTATCATGAATTTCATAATTGAGTTCGGAAGCCTTGAGTTTGCGGCTTTCGAAGGCAACAGGGTGCTTCGAGGAAGCCACTAGAGCTTTGGAAAACTGTGAAAGGACACCTGCGATAGCATAATTGCTGGCATCAGTCTCCACTAAGGTGCGGAAAGCACTATTAAAGCTTCAAAGGATAGGAGCAGTCGTAAAAAGATGCTTGAGCTCTTCAAACTCTTTGTGCTCTTGCTCAGTGAAAACATAAGGAGTATCCTTTTTCACAAGCGCAGTCAGGTTTGTGATGGTACCGGCATAATCCTGAATGAATCTGAGGTAGAATTTGGCAAAGCCAAGGAAATATTGAACAGCTTTTACGGAAGTGGGGTTAGGCCAATCCAGAATACGCTGAACTTTTTCCTGGTCCATGGTAAGACCGGAACAGTTAAGAAAATAACCAAGGAAGGTGACTTTGGTGGCATGGAAAACACACTTGGTGCCTTTCACATATAGATTAGTCTTGTGAAGTCTTCAAAGGACTTCCTTGACATGATCTACATGTTCAGTGCGAGAGCGTGAATGAATGAGGATGTCGTCCAGATAAACAACAACACAAACATTGACTAAATCTCCCAATATTTCATTCATCAAGGCTTGGAAAGTGGCAGGAGCGTTAGTTAAGACAAAAGGCATGACCAAGTACCCAAAAGCACCATGACGGGTATTAAACACCGTTAAATATTCATGGCCTTCAGCTATCCTGATTAAGTGATAGGCACCTTGAAGGACAATTTTGGAGAAGACTTGAGTGTCAACAAAAGTGGTGAGAAGATGGGACATCGGAGGAATATGATAACAGTTCTTTCTAGTAACCGCATTCAGTCTGCGGTAATCCAAACAAAGTCAAAGGGAACAATTGGCTTTGGGGACAAAGAGAACAGGAAAACCAGTTGGTTAAGAACTGGGTCGAATGAAACCTTTTGCTACATGCTCTGAAATGTAGTCTCAAAGAACTTTGTCTTTGGGCTCCGACAGGCAGTAAATAGTACCTTTTTTAGGAACTGGTCCGATGAGGTCAATTCGATGATCACACTTTCTTTGAGGAGGAAGTTTGTCAGCCAGAATGGAAGAGAACACTGATGCGAATTCGTGATACTCAGAAGGGATTGTCAGTAAAATGGTTTCAAGATCTGCTGGTTCTTCGTCAAAGAAGTCGCCTTCAAAGACTTCTTGATGGGATCCAGTGGTGATGCTTTGAAGTAAAACTTCTTTATTTCCGAAGAGAAACAAGTCAGGGATCATACACAACAGATGACAAGAAGGTGGAAGGATTTCCGGATGAATGCACATCATCAGGAAGAGAGCTATTTCTTGACAAGGAAATGAGAGATTTCAGGCTGACATGGTCCTGAAGGGAGGAATAAGATATTTCACTGGGACTGGGTAAAGGTTTAGTTCAAGGGTTAATTACTCCCTTAGAAAAATTAATATCTGAGTTCCAGTGAGAAAGAAAATCATGACCGAGCATGGCTTCATCCTGCCCGGTCGCATCTATGATTAAACATTCCCAATCAAATGTTTGATAGGAAAAAATGGTGAAGGTCCATGTAATTTTCTTCGAAAGAAACTGCAGCGGCTTTGAAGAAGAATGATAAGTGAAAAGGGGAATGGGTTTCTCCAAAGGAGTAGTAGAAAGAGAAAAGGAATCTATCAAACTCTGGCTTAAAAAGGAATGTGTAGCTCCAGAATCAATAAGAACAGAGTAAGGTGAACTATCTGGAAACAGAATCAATCTGAGTTGATTCAAGACAACTGTTCTTAAAGAACAGATTTTGGACTCAAAAGAAAGAAGAGAAAGTGGGTCAATTGGGTCAATGGCACTTAGTTCATTCACCACAAACAATTTAGGGGAACCCACATGAGGGTAAATCCTCTTATCTCAGCTTTATCTAAGGGTATATCCTCATTTTAACTTTGTTATATCTTTGGTTATATCCCAGACTCATCTCAGGGTATATACCAGACTCATCTCAGGGTATATCTCACAACAAGGGTTATTTTTCTGTCCAGACAGGTGGTGAGTTGGGTCAAAAGTTTGAACTGGTATTTTCAACTTCTTAAATTGTAAAATTTTGAATGTTTCAATAGGAACATAACCCATTATCATTTATATTTGTGTCTTCTTTTTGTTCTTTCTCTAAATTTCTTAATCAATTTTTCTTGTGCTATTGTTTACATGTTTTTTTTTGTAGCCTGATCATCTAAACTTTCATCCAATATTGTTCATTGTTGTAGTCTTTTGATGAATTTAGGTGACATAATAAAACTTTCCTATCCAAGCTTATTTATTGTGTATTCAATGTAGATGTATAACAAGAGAGCAAGATCACATGTTTTTTGAAAATGAAGAAAATTTCCCTGGGGATTGGGTACACAAACTTTTACCAATAAAACATATCCCTTGAGAAAGTATGTAGATGATTTTCCAAAACACACAACCAATAAAAATCTATATCTCCCTCTGGTAAGAGAGCGATTGAAATTCTAAAACAACACTTCCCAGAATCAATCCCTTTCTCCCAAGAAATGTCTAGTTTTGTCTGCCTTGGATTCTGCAACTTACCAGTCATCCTAACATCTAAAAACGAACCAGTAATAACACCTAGTTATGCCATTCTACACCAAGGGAAAAAAAAAAATATCCATGTTTGTTGTTCAAAGGTGGATTCAGTTGGAAATCTGGAAGAAGAAGCAAGTTTCTGGATTGGACCTTTACTAGGAGATGTTGGATGTCAGCCACTGAGGCTACCACTATGGTAACCCAAATGGCTGCGATAATAAAAACACAATAGTCTAGTGGCTAGTACACCAGACTATAACATATACACATTGAAATCAATCAAGGACATAAGTTCAATCCCCCTATTTATCAATCAGTTTTACTTAAAATTATCATATTGTATTTTTACTTCATCTTCTAGGAAATAATCCACCTTCAGTGTGATTATCTCCAGAAGATTAAGATTCACACAATTTTCCCAACCAGCTAAAATAGCCTATTGGGTAAATCATTTTCTTACTTATCTTATTATCATCATTTCACACTTATGGAATATTGTGTCCACCTTTGAAAATAAGTATTTTCAAAGATGGAAATTATCATCCTTACCAGATGATACTAAACTTCAATATTTCCTTTCAATCAGTATGTAAAGGGCTGAGGTTTCCTTAATCAAACCTCACCCATGATAAATATTAGATTTAATTCCTGAAAGGCTTACCTATAATCAACAAAAGTTAACTGGGGGCAATAATATATCATCACTCGGCAAATCTTTCTTCCTTCATCTTCTATCTTCCTTAAACTCTATCACCACTACTTTTCCACCTCATCTTGACACTTATCTTATCCCTAAAACTCTCACCCTTTGAAATCTACCAAACCATTTGTCTTTAGACAAATAAGAGCAGGCACAGCTTCTATAAGCTGATTTTCATCAGAACTCTGGTCTGATTGCTAGCCCCTCTGCTCTATCCAGCGTCGAGGTGTGGTTATATTCTGCTACTATTAGTGTGTAATCTATCAACCGGTCGTCACATAAGAGACGCTGGCCAACATTGGCAGTGTTTCAAAACCACTCACTAATGAAGCCATTCGAGGGGAAAAACATTCCAATACCATCTTTATTCGGGTGTTTTTTGATTAATGTGGAACCAAAGCTACTAGAGGACAATTTCTTGCTTTTGTGTTCACATGCAAATCCAAAACTCGTAACGTCCAACACGTCTTCAACTGGGCAAAAATTTCCCTATTTGAAATATCCAATTATCAACCATCAATTTTCTTCGATACCCCACAAGTCTCATTCAAAAGCAAGCCACTACTTGAAGGACTGAATGACAATGGATGCCGTGTGAAACTGATGTCACATCAAGTGAAGGTTGTTGAATTCTTATTGTGTTGCGAATCAAACTCTCCATCGATAGAACAAATGATCTGGTATCATCCAAAAAAACAAATGGATTCTGAAAGTCTATGCTGAGGCAGTGAACAATGGGAAAGTGGGTCCTCATATCAAATTTACCTGTAAAGGAGGTATCTTGGCAGACGACATGGGATTAGGAAAGACGCTTTCAACTCTATCACTCATCTGTTTAACCAAGAAGAGTGTGATTGAATTTGAAAAACCAACTGGTTTGCAACCCTTAGCTCCCCCCCCATCTATCTGCCACCCTCGTTGTAGCTCCCTTAACCACGACAGAGAGCTGGATCAAAGACATCAAAAATCATTTCTATCCAGGCAGAACTCCATTTCTGTTATTCCACTCAAACAAGAAGTCTTTGATTGAATTAAGCCATTTGAAGAAAAGTGCCATTGTTGTGGTCACTTACGAAACCCTAATGAACACTAGCAAGGGTACTACGGATCAAAAATTCTTGGATTTATCCCAATTTTAATGGTTTTGAATAGTGTTGGATGAAGCTCAGTAAGTAGTGAACACAATATGTGTGAAAGGTCAAGCAATGAGGCTGATTCAACAAATGTTTCAGCTATATGAAGGACCCAAAAACAATACGAAGCAGTGTACTCAATGGCTTGAAGTCAGACCGCCAAATATTCCTGACAGGAACCCCACTACAAAACAATCTTGTCGATTTACATAGCTTGATCTAATTCATAAAGTTGAAGCCTTGGAGTAACAAACCAGTTTGGAAAAGCTGTATTGAAGGAAGAGTTAAAGCAAGTGACCCAAAGGGAATGGATTCACTGCATAATATGATGAATCATATCACCCTGCTCTGACTGAAGAAGACAGTTTTGAAGATGCCAGAAAAACAAGAAAGTGTGGTCACCATACCACTTACCACCCCTTGGCATTTGGAATATGCTAGACGACATGAAGATTTTGCCAACCATTTTGGAAGGAATCGAGAAAAATGAACTCCATGAAACCATAATTCTTTCTTTTCTGAGCTCATGGACCTGCGACAAATGTGTAATCACCCTGCTCTTGTTGAGAAGGATGTTGGGACAAAGAAATTCTCATGGAAAGATAGCTCAAAAATTTTACATTTGGTGGGGGATCTGAAGTTTTTTTTAAGTGGTAAAAATGCTGGGGGGGGATCCATGGAAGGCTGTGATTTTTTCTGAGTATTCAATATTTCTGTCAATGTGAGTAATGTTTTGGTATTTTTTGATGAGATTGTAATAGATCAATAACTAATACTTATTGTGTGGTGTAGAACTGAGGTGGCCTTGGATGAACAGGAAATTTCATGGGCTAAGCTTGTTGGTAGCTTGGACATGCAAACACGATGTGGAAACTTGCAACACTTCCAGGAAGACTGCAACTGTCAAGTACTGTTGGCAACTATAAGTGGAAGGGGTAGGAATTGATCTCTGATGTGCCCAAAATGTATATATAATGGTGAGAAAGTTGAAGAGATTTTTATTATACATATATATACATAAGTAAAAAAAAAATTATTGAAACAATTTTTATTTCCAGGAACCAACGTGGAATCACTCATTGGAGGAGCAAGCTGTGGATAGGCTATAAAGATTGGGACAAAAAAATATGGTAAAAGTGGTCTGGTATTGTATTTCTGATAGCATTGAGGTTAATGTGAATCAGATAAAAAGAAAAAAGGCGGAGTTGTCCATTTGAGTCAATTTCATTTCTTGATAGTGTTTTACTATTGAGTTCCTGACGAAGGTTTGTGGCTGGCAACAGGATGAGTATTCATCAAATTTGAATTAGCAAATATATTGATGAGCTGAGTTGAAAAATGAGAAATTTTAATTAGAAAATATATTGATGAACTGAGTTGAGATAAAAGGTGAGGGAGTTGAAGCATACCATTCATGGTACAACAAGCTTATTGAAGATAGAACTGAGATCAACCTCTTCTTTTAGATCAAGTGCATGAATTGTGGTCGGGTCAAGAGAAGAAAACATATCAGGATGATAGCAGTTCCGAGGAAGGGAAGCTGGTACCTTGTATGAGGATTCAAATGATGTTCCTTACGTACAGAGGCTCCCAAAAGAGTAGCCGTGTTTATTTCTGTTATGATGTTTATCTGTTTCAGCTTTCATTTGGATGTATGATTGGTCAAGTTGGTGTGCAAGTGTAGAAAATAAAGGTGACCGCCAGCTGCATTGAATGCTTTTGAGTTGTCTATTAGGGCTTTTCTCAGTATCTGAGGAGCAGAGGGGATCGTCAAAGAGGCCAGCTTGTTCAGGAGAAAGGTCCAATGTGGAAAGGACCTCTGTTCAATTTTTGGAGAGCTGAGGGAATAAATTTTTTAAATTTTGCTCATGAAATCATGAGTTGATAGGCATAATTGGAAAACGAACCCTTTTTCTCCACTTGGATTTTTTTACTTGGTGTGCTTTCTTGGCCCTTGATTTAGAATTGGTCTTTCAAAGTTTAATTTCTTCGGATTTTCCACAAAACCATTGGTGGAGGACCAACATCTGATTGGAAGGAGTATTGTCAGAGGTTGAGAAAGGAAATTGTGAGGATGCACCTTGAGCATGAGCATTATTCCAGTGTTTGAGAAGGATTTGGGCAAGGAGTTAATTCCCATGGTTCAGACCATAAGAAAGTGGGGTGATCAAATTTTAGAAAAGCAAGGTCCCTAAGAAATAAATCTTGATAGCTCAAAGAAATCCCCATGTGTTTTTTTTCAGCAGCAATGTTGGTATTTGGGAGAGGAGGAATAGGTTTTAGAGCAGATTCCTGACTTAGAAGATTGATGGATTGAATAAGGGAAGTGGGGGGAGGTAATTGCCAAGTGGATGGCTGGTGGGGATCATGATGAATAATAAGAAGAAGAAGACAAAATGAGTGAATAAACCTGCTGAAATGCATATTTGAGCCGGGAGTAATGGAAGAAAGAGTCTTATTTAAAATTTTGTTATTTGGGGAGTGCTTCCAATTTTTAAGAAATGGAGACATGAGTTGGTGGTTTTTGGTGGATATATTTGATGGAGGGAGGGACAGAAGATAAGGTCTATAAATATCATGAAACATGAGACCATTGAAATACTGACCCATTCATTGATGAGCAAAAGATTTGTTAAAAAGGATGAGGTAATTCAATAGTAAAAGAACAAAAAAGGACAAGGGAATGGGGTACATTTTTTTGTTAAATTGAATGGATAAAGGATAGAAAACAAAGATGGGGGTTAGAGTGAAGGGAATCAAGGGAGAAGTTCCAGTGAAAGGATTCAAGGGAAAAGTGCTGGTGAAAGGATTGAAAATTTTAACCATATCATGTGTGACCCATCAGTCTTAGTGAAATGGAGTGCCATAATCAACTTATGCATACAGTCTTAACTGAAGTGTGATTAATTATCTTTGATTCAGGACGGTGTCCTTAACAAAGGTATGAATTTTCTGTTTATTAAGGTTGAGGATGATCATGTGGTTTATAGCAAGGACATAAACGACTTATATGTATATATCCTGTCTTAAAAATGGTATGAATTGTGGATTCCATTCTAATATGGTTAAGGTCGGTGTCCTTAATAAGTGTATGGATGAAATGTTTGTTAAGGTTAAAGAGGGTGTCCTTAACCAGGATATGAATTCCTTTTGTGGACCAGGAAACATATATATTTTACTCAAACAGTGAAGGTCATATTGTATTTGTCTAAAAAAATTATTCTCATGGAGGTTAAGGAGGGTGACCTTAATAACTTGTGGAATTAATTGCAATTTTGAAATTAACCAGGATATGAATTCCTTTCGTGGACCAGGAAAAATATATATTTTACTCAAACAGAGAAGGTCATATTGTATTTGTCTAAAAAAATTATTCTCATCGAGGTTAAGGACTAACTTGTGGAATTAATTGCAATTTCGACAATAAGGTCCTCAATGAAATATATTAAGGTCAGCGTCCTTAATAGAAGGATTGGGCAAAATTAATATGGATCAACATCAATAACGTCCTCAATGAAATATATCAAGGTTGGTGTCCTTAATACCAGGATTGGGCAAAATGAATATGCATCAACATGATTCTTAATTAGAAACGATTCATGTCAGATGAATCAGAGAAGCTTTGGAAGATTCAAAACCCAATCAAACATGCTACCCAAAGGCTGGAAAGTTTGCCAATGCACCAAATTGAACTGAATCAGTGAACGATACAAGAACAATGGAAGAAATGATAATATCGGAACGGCCTTTTCGAATAAAACTTTCAAAATTCATCAAGCTGCTATTGAGAAGACAAGACAAGACACGAAAGGACCTCAGAACACAAAGGAGAATGTATACAAGGACACCCAAACTGAGGCTCAAGTAAGTATCAAAATTCAATTTCTGTACAATGTAGAGCCTAACATGTTTATTTTGTATATTGTGGAGATTGAGGGGCTTGATGCTGCTCCACTCATGAATAGAGAAGAAACAATTCTTCATCACGATGTCATTTTCAATACAAACCCAATGAAATCAAAATCCTTCCAGTCCATACAAAATCACAGCTTAGCAGTTATGTTGCGAGCTGCAAACCTATCCTTGGTGTCCCACGTCAGTGATAAAACTATTGGTGAATTTTTGAAGATGGAGTGAAAGAAGATTACCAACTTGGCTTGGGAGCATGGATTTGATGCAGGAAGAATCGTAGAAATAATACCTCTGAAAAGATCAACAGTCATGCGACAATTAGGATTTGATGTGCAGCTTCAAGAAAGCATATGCTTCAAACTATATCCCATTCCTGATGAAGAAAACCTAGACAAATGCACAAAAGAAAAAGCCGAGGGAAAGAAGAACTTGCTGAGGGTATATTCAAATCAAAAGTCGATGGGATACCTAGAAAATTTACTGGAATTTGGTATTCTACCTCAAAGATGTTTGTTCAAAGTGCAGAAGGGGATGGGATTGGTCAATGTGAAGATTCACTCTTTCAACCAGAAAGCAAGCAGGGGAGTGAAGAGCCCCAACAAGTCTTCAGGTATCAAATGTTGAAGAATTGGCTTGGGAATAAACTTTGGATACCTAGATTTGAAGACCTCTTAAAAGCAAACCTTGGCCCGAGAAGACCTGATGGAAAAATGAGTGATGTGTGGAATGGTAGTGTATGGAAGAACTTTGAAGGTCCAGACAGCTCATCAAGTCCTTATACTCAAGTTGAAGGAAATCTTGTTTTCAGCCTGTATGCCGACTGGTTCAACCCACACGGGAATAAAGTTGGGAAGAAATCTTTTTTGGTTGGCCTAGTGGCTCTTGTGTGTCTCAACATACCGATGAAACAACGATACCTCCCTGGAAATATTTACGTTTTTGGAATCATGTCTGGACCAAGAGAACCAAAAGGCACCAAGCTGAACTACGTTTTGGAACCACTCATTAATGAATTCCTTGAATTCTGGGATGACATCTGATTTTCCGGAAGGCCACAAGATACGAGCAGTTATATTTCCATTGATAGGTGATTTACCAGCCATGTTCAAGGTATCTGGATTCTCTGGACACTTGGTAAGACTTTTTAGTTCTTATTGCGAGCTTCCAAATGACAAAATTCAATCTCTAGACAAAATTCAATGGCCAAAAATTACCCACGAGAGACACATGGAGGCTGTAGTTGAGTTGGAGAGCTGTAAAAAATCATGGGAAAAAGATGAAGTAACAAGGAAGAAAGGTGTACAAAGTAGCATCCTCAACAAGCTCCCATACTGGCGGCCAATCGAATACTCAGTTATTGAATTGATGCATGGGCTGATCCTAGGAAATCTCAAGAATCACAGTTGCAACTATTTAAATACAGGTGTGGCAGGCGAGAAGCTCAAAAATATAATCACAAAAGAAAAGAAATTCAAGAAAGAAGACTCTAAATCTGTCTTTGCAGGAGTATTTACTAGTGAAACTGGAATGGAGAAAAGACAACTGTCTGAGGATCAAACTACTGGTGTACTTTCTGAATAGTCAACTAGTAAGAGATGTAAATCAGTTCTTAACTCGGAAAACCTTTGTAAGCTCACCAAAATCCAAGCAGGACTATCCAATGAGCAGCCAAAATCACATTACAACTTACAGGGATGCTCATCAACTGAAGATAAAAGCTCGACTTCAGCATCAGCAAGGGGAAGGCCATCGAAAGGATCCATGGAGAACTCTAGAATAAGTGGAAAATCTGGCTCCAACAATCAGAATAGCTCTGTCAACAAAATGAATCATTTTATTGATCATAGGGGAGACAACAACGATCCAGGAATCACCAAATACGAGCTCCGCATTCTCCAAAAGGCCATTGTTGCTACCAAGATATCTTCATGGGTAACCAGAGTTCCAAAGAATTTTGGATTAAGGAGTGCTGGTTCTCTGAAAGCAGATGAGTGGTTGACATTATACACAATATATTATCCGCTTTCTCTGATTCCACTGTGGGCTGTGAAGTAGATTGATGGACATCAAAAGCCTACCTCTGGGCCAACGAGAAAAAATCATCAAGACATGCTGAGGGATTCAAAAATCATGCTTGTTTCAATTACAAATATCCTCATGAAGCATCACCTGGATTCTGTGGACCTTCAAGAATTAGAGAGGTTACTCTTGAATTATCAACGGGAGTTATGTGATGGGTGGGGTTCAGAAACTTCAAAGCCAAACTTGCACATGACACAACACTACCCAGAAGTGATCCAATAATTTGGTCCTCCAATGGCAACTGCAGCCTGGGCACATGAAAGACTTAATGGGGTTCTTGGAAAGATACCCAAAAATAATCATCCAAGTATGTCTTCCTGTTGATATTTTAATTTCATAAATGATGGCTGACACATAATTTTTTTATTATGTTATTATGTAGGGGAAATACATGGCACTATCATGACTAGATGGATTCATCAGGCTCCGTACCATAGTATAAATCACATGTGGACAATGGATGGCACTTGTACTAGAGGTGTTTCATCAAAGAAGTCTCCGCAAAAGCTGATCACCTTAACCAAGGAAGTCCATGGCGAATGGACAAAGTGGAATTCAAGCAATCAAAATGAAGGGGAGGAGAAATTTAAAATAGTCCAATCCTTCACGTTACACAATCGCCGTTACACACCCCAAACAATTTCACAAACATCGGGCAATTCCAACATTCAATATGTAAGAAATGGATCTCATTGGTTTGGAAGGATCAAGTCTATGTTTAAATTGCAAGGGGAGGAGGATGATGTGTGGCTGTTGATTTGACCCTTCAAAAACTTGGAACCACACAACCAATCAAAGAGTCCATATGTTAATCTAGAAGGTCTGAATCGCAATTTGATTCTCCTGACTGTTGGAAAAGAAGAAGTTATACCAAAAAGTGCGATTGTAGGACATGTTGCCCTCATGCTCAATGAGGGGGGGACCTTTGATATTGAAGTGAAAACTGTATCTGTTGTCAGCTTAGGTAACACGGTGAGTCATTTTTTACAAGCATGAAAGAGTGAAGAAAGCTAATATGTATTGTTAATATTTGAACAACATAGGCTTGGCATGGTAACATAGGGGAAGATATGGAAATTTTATTTGAAAATTCATAAAGTAATTACTCACACTTTCAATTTATTTCTTTGTTATCATAAATAATGTCTTTCCCTTTGATGGTGGTTTGCATCATGTTTGGATTGGAGGGTTATCCGTTGATTGTAGAACAACTGGTCCTTACAAGATGATTCTTTCCCTTTGAGGGCCACTGTAAACTTTAATTAAGTAACTGGGTAATCCACGCAGTTGAGAAGAAAAATAACTGTCAAAGTCTCTGATGAGAAAAAGGGTATAGATGATGAATATTACTGTGAGAATATATATATAAAGAGGAGGCAACTCACCAAAAGAACGTATCATTAATCCCAAGCTAGTATTCCTCTTTTCCCAAGTCTTCAAGTCGTAATCAGCTCTAATCCATAGAATGTTAAGACCAGTTAAGTTTTTATTCAGATTATCCTAACCTTACAAAATTCAGTATACATACCAGTTGACATGACTGACTTTACAAATCATTTCATTTCAGACATGTATGGTCCACCATCATCGGATACAAATGAAATGGAAGTTGAGAGGAATCCTGGAACATCTCAGGAGGATACAGATTTGGAAAGGCTGCTGAATGATCCCCGTGGAGAAGATCCTGTAGTGGATGGTAGTGAGTGTTTTTTGTTGATTCAATGGTGGGCTACCCAATGTACTCTAACCTGTATGTTACGAGTGACAGATTCATCAGATGAAGGTGGTGAAGATGTGGAACTTGTGAATTTACCCAAGCGAAAGAAGAAAAATGTTTCAGGATCCAGTTCTCAGGCCCAAACAAACCAGAAGATTCACAAATTAGTCACCAAGCTGAAGTTGCCCAATCAATCAACAGCCCTCGCACAATCTATCCAAACTTTTGCTCTGTTCCTGATGGGAATGCCCACGACCGTTCAAAATTATCCTTCTGAGCCCTCCGAACAAGAAGTGAATACATGGAACGAGTGGACCAGAACACGTTATCTTTGTCTGAAAAAACATATGGAGAAGGTTGAGGCGGATAACTCGGGGCTGCCTAAAGCTGAAGCAAAGCAGCAATGCAACAAAGAAATGGCCCGCCTCTGGAAACTACTTCCTTCACCCCCCTTTTTATCATCTCCCCCGGTTAAGTGCACTGGTTTTGACATTCCTCTGACTGCAAAGGTAGCCTGTGAGAAAGATATCCAGCTCAGTGGATTTGGTCAGATGATGTTCGAATGGGGAGCCAGCTCGTTCACGACTTCTGCATGGAATGCTAGCATGGGGGGTATTGTATGTAAGCATTATCTTCAATGAGCAAAGGGAAAAGCTGGGATTGTCTTGGAGGGGGTGGAAAGTATTAGTGGCCTTTTGGAGCATTGGATACAAGGCCAGGGAAAAGAGATGAAAAAAGTAAAGAATTTAATGCCTTTGGAGTCAGAGGAATTGAAGAAGGCAAAGTTGATCTTAACAGCCAGATCTCGTGCAAAGAAACAAGTATGTATCTTTTAACATTTATCAAAAAAAGAAGATGTACTTACCTGGATACCTGTTCCAGATATGTGATAAGCGATTCGACTGCATATCTAAAAGGTCAACCAATAACCAGTTGAATCTATAATTTAGACGGAAAGATGTGGTTTCAGAATGGGAAGATGGTCCAAATCAACAGGCTCCAATGCAAATCTGCCCTATCAGGAGAAGTGAAGAATTCCACCAAATCATTTTGTGTTCTGATGAAATGCTAGTCACCTTTGCCAAGAAAGCTCAATACCCTCATCTAAGGAAACTTCTTGACCACCAATTGCCCGACAAGCTGGAGACAACTTATGAATTCATTGATATCCCACGAAAGATACATGAAGAATGTTATGAAACATTGTTCTTGGCCACCTTGTCCACTTCTGAGAATACTAGCTTGAAAATGAAGCCATCAATCAATGTGGGCCATATCTTACAAACCATGAAAGATCTGACCGGCCGTAGGACAAGGCCAGTTTGAACATGATGACCATGAGGTATGTAGTAATTCCAATTCTACATTCATGTGATTATCAATTTTTTTACTGACTCAAACATTTCTTCTCATGCAGGTTCAATGGATAGATTTCAGTATTTTTCTTATCTATTTTTGAGGGTGAGGTGTATGTAAAAGCTCTTGTGATTCTTGACTCTTAAAATGTGAAACAAACCCTGGGTTAAAACTTTCCAATTTGCTTGTTATGTTATTATTTGTGTATGTAGATAAATGTATAAAGACTGCCTAGAGGAGTGTTATTTTTATGTTGATTGATCTGGTATTAACTTGAATGATAGATGCATTTGTATGCTGATTGATCCTAAATCTGAATGATTGTTTATGGACTCTGTGATTAATATGAACATGTTTTTCCCCCAAGAAAGAGGAGAAATGAAAATTCCTTATTTGAAATTCTAAACCACATGCATGAATTGAGTTCACAGCAAAGAAAATTAAAGGAGGGAATAACCACCGTGAAATTTTCTGGATGCATCATGGATGTCATCCTTAGACAGTGTGGCTAACAATGACTCACAAAATGCATATTGTATAGTCAAAGTGATTATGGATGGTGACCTTAACCAAAAAAAAGTGATTACTTATACAGTCAAAGTGATTATGGATGGCAACATTAACCAAAACATATATAGTCAAAGTGATTATTGATGGTGAATGGGACCAAAACAAAGTGCTTATGGATGGTGACCTGGAACAAAATATATGACTGAGAAAGGTTTTGGACAGAGAGAGGTAGTTTGTAAAATATGACGGCTCACATTGGTTAATTTTAGCAAATTTGTAACCAAACATCAGCAGATTTTCCCAGCCAAATTTGCTGGGAGAGCAGGTTATAGTTTTCTGATGGGCTGCTGATTTCAGCACTATATGAACCGTCCTAATATGTCTACATAGGACACAAAGATTTATCAAGCCTATGTTTATGTTGTAAACTGTCATACAGAGACACCTTGATTCCAACTGATGACGGAGGATGGCTGGGATTTATGAGGTATGGTCTGGTTAGATTCAGAAAGTAAAACAAATGAAACTTGTGATTTTGGATATGAGTGTTGAGTACTTCCACTTCTTTTTAATACATACAGGTAGGCTGATGCATGGTTTTTGCAATCAAGGGTGAAGACTTTTGGCCTGTTGGTACGTGTATATGTGGTTTTGACAATGCCAGGGTGTAGATATGGACTGAAACTATGTACATTTGAAATACTGCAGTTTAAGAAAGGAGTGAACTAAACCAATGGAGAGTTCCAACTTTCATTCAATGATTTGGGGAGATTTCACCCTTTGATACTTCCAAAGTGTATACAGGGTTTTGTTCCTTCATGAGAGGGGGGCCTACACGGGAGTTATTGTCAGATGTGTGGAACCTGGTTTTTCATATCAGGATGAATAACCTTTTCCCAGCTCAGAATGGCGGGATACCCAAAGCCCATACAAGTTTGGCATTTGAACATAGGACAACTGCATGGATTTGGCCTCCTGTGTTACACCATCGTAGTAGAAATTGATGTGCCTGAGGACATAATCATCAGCCAGGGCCTTTTCAAGGGGGGTTCTATGGTCAGGGTATGGTTCAAATTCAGTGTTGATTTTGAACTTCATGGATGCAATTACCCCATCCAACCACAACTTCTGATTGGGGGTAAGGATCTTTGGGACTGAATGGTCCTGTGGGGGCATAGAGGCAGGTGTGGGTGATGATGAGGTGGTGGGTCAGGGAAAGGGGCTTGAATGGGTTACCAAAAGGGACAATAATGCTAAGCTCCAGTGATTGGAGAATGCTTGGCTGGTATTTGTACCTGAGGGATGGCAGTAATGTTGTTGAGGTGGGACAGTAACTGACATCAAACCACCAAGGTCTGCCGCAGCTAGAAACAGGTGTCAGATGTAGAATGTGCAGGGAAACTTATGTTGAAGGACTTGCAAACATGAAAGTAAACATTCTGTGTTGTCAAGGATCTTCCAAGGGTGGGATTTGAATGGTGTTTGGTCAATAGACATTTATGAGCGGCGTCGTTAATCCATGAAACCTGTGAGAGGTATACCTGAGCAAATTTTAAAATATGTACAATCAGACTTTGTAGCTTTATGGACGGTGTCCTTAATTCTTGAAACCTATGAATCTGCATCTTTATGGACGGCCTCCATAAAGATAGAACCACTGTCTCTGCATCTGTACATATGTACATGAGAGGTTTTGATTATCAGACACCAGAAGTTTAAGGACGGCGTCCTTAGTTCTTCAAACATCTGACTCTGCATCTGTATGGATAGCCTCCATCATTCTTGAAACCACTGTCTCTGAATGTTGATATATGAACGTGAGAGGTTTTGATCATCAGACACTAGAAGTTTATGGACGGCATCCTTAATTCTTCCAACATCTGATGAGAGGTTTCGATCATCAGACACTAGAAGTTTATGGACAGCATCCTTAATTCTTCAACCATCTGAATCTGGATCTGTATGGATAGCCTCCATCATTCTTGAAACCACTTTCTCTGCATTTTGATATATGTACATGAGAGGTTTTGATCATCAGACACTAGAAGTTTATAGACAACGTCCTTAATTTGTCCAAAATCTAACTCTCCATCTTCATGGATGACCTACTTAAATCTTGCAACTGCTGTCTCTACATTTTCACATGTGTATGTGAGAGGGCTTGGTCATCAAGCACATAAGCTTTATGGACGGTGTCCTTAATTCTTGAAAAATCTAATGCTTGGGGCTTGATCACCAAACATGTATGCGAGAGGGTTTGGTCATCAGACAGATGGCATCCTTAATTCTTGAAACATCTGACACTTGGGGCTTGATCATCAGACACTAAATTTTATTGAAGGTGTCCTTAATTTGGGAAACATCTGACTCATCATCTTTATGGATGTCCTACTTGATCCTTGAAACTACTGTCTCTGCATCTTCACATTGAATTGTCTGATTCTGCATAGCTTGCATGTATAAGTATTTTAGATACAACTTTATCAACAGCATCCTGAATTCTTGGAACCCCTGACCCTGCATCTTTGCACATATTCAGAAAGAGGATATCGCTGTGGTCATCAAGCATTGAAACCTTATGGATGGTGTCCTTAATTCTGCAAACATCTGACTCTGCCTAGCGTGTATGTGAGAGTGTCTTAGAAAGGGAAGGTGTATTTAATCCTCAGACCCTTGAACTTTATGGACGGCATCCTTAATTCTTGAAATCACTCACCCTGCATCTTTGTACATATATGTGAGAGGGTCTTAAAGATGGTTATTGGGTTATTTCTACGACATAAACCTCAAAATTTTATGGATGCCATTCTTAGTTGTTCACCTCCATGACACTGCATATTCTCTCCTTGAATCCCCTGCTTTTCCAAATTTGGATGAGGGATTCACATTGCTCTCTGAAACAATGCATCACATCTCACTGTGCAGTCTACGCATAGACTTTATTCTCCTTCCATGCAAATGAAAAAATCCAGATTTGTTCCTTGGTATGTCTGGAATTCTTATTGGTGCTTGGTTCAAACTAAACTACCATAAAAGGGCCACCCGCCTGGAATTGTTTTCCTTACCATCTTCCATTTGTCCTTTCACTCTACGTAGCCATCATCATGCAGATCAATCCCACTCAAAAATACTATGAAAAGACCAACCAAACTCGAGAGCAATATGAGTGGCTTGAAAGTGTAGAGCTTACTATCCACTCAACCATTGATAAATTTGAGGACTGCCGCCCTCATGGTCATGTAAACAATTACCATTGTAATCATTTCAATTGGCATGAGGCTAGGATGGTTCAAGAGAATATTGATAGTCAGGCCAAACAACTTGGGATTCCCAATGAAGACGTGCCTAATTTATTTAAGGAATGGACTGAGTACCGAAAGGCAGCTGGAAAAGGTATTATTTTATGATTTTTCCCCAGTATCCTTCTGTTTTACTGAAGAATGTTTAAATGCAGAACCAGTTACCCAACCATGGAATGATACACCTTCCCCCAAAGAGCAAACCACCTCAGACCCTTGAGTTCATGGGCATCATGGGAGATCTAAGAATCAGTCAGTAGGATCTCTTCCCATAAATCTTTAACTCAAAACTATTGGCAAGTGAATCTTTCCAATCACAATGCCATCTGAATAGGTGGGATTTCTCTGTGATTTTTTAATGTATGTCCCAATTTGAATTGCCTTCAAAGGTTTATATGATTTATCTCTCCATTATCCCATTTTGTATGGCTCCCACACTCATCATCCCAAATTTGGTCATGAGCTTACGAATTGTGAAGTAATTCTATCATACCATGAATTATTATTTACAAAGACAACCAACCTAAAGACCAGTTGTGACTTAAATTCATTGAGCATTGGAAAGAATGGATTGGGAATAGTATAATTCTGGAAGGTTAGATTCATTTCCAATCTTTCCTGATGTCTATGTGTGGACAATGACACACTCATCTGCTTAGATGCCTGTCTATATATATTTCCCTTCTACATATTTTTGTGTATTATATTTACTAACTTCTACAGAATTATGTTTTTTCTGTCTGATGTAGCTCTTGTCCAGGTACCCCTTTCATCTTTGCTGGTAGCACCAGATCCTTTGTTTATTTGTAGATTTTTTATGAATGGGAATGTAATCATCCAGCGGGTATTATGTCATGGGATTCACAAGGCTTCGTTCTGTAATCTACAAGGGGCTGCATGAGCATCTCCTTTTGCTGTATCAGCATCTCCTTTCATAGTTTCTATTTACATTATTAGAACAAGGGTAGAGTTTCCTTTCACATGCTCTTGCCTGATTACTATCTTTTAAATCCCCTTCATCATCACATTCATTTATATTTGGTTATGCTCTGTTCTCCATTCACTAACTTTGTTCCTTTCTCTCTACCAACCACAACTCGGCCAGAATTGTATCCTTTTTGCCTCTGTACCCATGCCAGCACCAATAATCAAGTGTGAATTCTTATTATATAAGAGACCTTTTGTGTTTCATCTTTCCTCCCCCAAATTGTTCCTCCATCTTCAGAATTGTACTTCTCCTATATTCCATTCCTCCATCCTACCAAAATTTTAAAAATGGAATTAACTCCAGTCAATTCAACTCCTCCACTTTTCAATGCTGAAACCTTGACGGACATCCAGTTACCTTCAGCAGCTTCACAGGAATCAACAAACAAACAACCTGCCAATACTATTCACAATGATTCAGTCAACAAAGAATCAATTTCCCAGCCCTCTGGTGAAAGACCATCCTCATCAACACCTGAACCTGGTATGCCACCTTATTTCTCTGCATCTCTTCCACAACTAATCCTCATGCTTAATATCAATTAACCCCTTGACTTTTTAGTGGAAAAGGACATGAACCTCACCTTCTCTCAAGCTGCCATCTCCCAATCCAACAGTTCCAATAAAAATATTGTTCCATCTTCCAATCAAGAACCACTCCTTGCCCAAGAAATTCAAGAAATAAACAAGGAAGAATTCCTCAAGTTCTCCACCAAGATAGTCAACTTTAAAAAGTAAGTCGAGAAACAACATCACCTTCCCAACTCAATCAAGAAAGGGTTTTGTTACCTTGTAGAAAGGTTGGATCATCTCCATAATGGTATGTCTCATACTTTATCTTCATTATTGCTGAGCCCAATGCTGACACAATCATGTTCTTCATCCAACCAGAATATGCTATCAATAAGTGTTTACCGGCAGATGAGCATCTTAAAGTCAAGCATGTGGCTCCACCAACCACCACCAAACCTCGTCAGCCCAAGAAGAGCAAAAAGAGAAATCCTCCTGTCGAGATTGCTTCACACATTGCCATCCCTGCTAGCAACACCAATCCCACCTCAAAAGAACCAATTACCGCAAATAATCCTGATGGTCAATCCTCCCACCCCCCTGATTCCCACCCAGACGATACCCACAATCAAAGCTTTTCCCAGGACCCTGAAGAGGAAGAGTCTAGTTTGTCAGAATCTGAAGCTGAAAACGAAACATCCAATTGTTCCAATCATCCTGATCCCTCCCCCTCACAGACCACACCTACAGCTCAGCAAGCTCAAAACTCAACTCCTACCCAACGGCCTACGACCTGAAGCCAAAGTGCTTCAAAAAAGACCCAAGTTACCCCTTCTAGTGCTGAACCTCAAGACACTCCATTCGAAACTTCTGCAGCAATAAATCCTTCCTCTTGACCCCCAATCAGTACCACTCAAAATCAAATCGCTCCAAAACCCCCTGCTGGCCAACCAGAACCCAATTCTTCTTCAAAAGAGCTCACTACGCAAGAACCCAATCCTTCTTGGAAAGATCTGACTACACCCAGCACTGATCACTTGGACAAGGCCCCCTCCACCTCACCAAAACCATTCACTATTTTTCTGGATGACTCTCTCTGTGCCATAATCCAAAAAAAGTCTGACGTATATCAAAAGGGGAGAATTTTATCCCCCAAGTATTCCCAAGCTTGGGATGTGACAACTCAGCTTCTCATCTTTCACCTTGCCAGCTCTGACCAACCCACTCCTCCAACAGGACAGTATGTTTCAAACATGGCCGCTTTTTCAACTGAAAACTGGATTTGAGATATTATGACCTCTTGTAAGTTTTCTCTATTCTCTTTCTTTCCTCTCCTTCCATTCAAATTCACTAATCCTCAATCATCTCATCAAACCCCACATCACCAGTATGCCTGGGACCCCAGCCACACGAGTTATGGAATGACACTGACATCATTGACATTCCCCTGTTGGGACAACTTGCCACCAAGACTGGTATTCATGGTGCTCCTTCACTTATGCGATCAGAAAACCATCCTGAGTCTACTGTGGTTCGAATGCTTCACAGTCTCCATAATCCACCTCCAATCCACCATGTCTCTAACTGGGCCAACACCGTTGCTATCTCAATTCAAACAATATCAGATGAGATTCCCCTTCAATCTGCCCCCCCCCCCAACCTCCAATCAGAAACCAATGATCTCAGCCGTCAAGTTCAAACCTCTCATGGCTCCAACACCAGAAAACAACTGTCATTCCCAACCTGACTATCACCTCCCCAGAAGTTACTTCTTCCAATGATCCTACCTCTTCTGAACACATCCCAATCCAGAACCAACTTGAACATCTTTGAGTACTCATTATAGATATGATGATGTCCTTAACAATACTCCGGGCCCATGGTGAAGATAACGTGAATTTCCGAAAAGTTAATAAAAAAAGAAAATCAAACAATGGTACTGTTGCCAAGATTGATGATCGGGTCTGAGAAGAACTCTCCCAATACCAGATTAACGACAACTTCCTTCCCTTCATCTTATATCTTGCCTCTGGAGTCCGTGGAATTTTCATTGCATCTCGTGATCGACGTTCCCATTCCATGTCAAACTGTATGGAATTTGTCTGTGCACTTGAAGCCATTAAATCTCACTCAAACACCCCTGCTCTTCCCTGTGAAACCATATGGATTAATTTAGTTATCTACATTAGAAAGATTATTTCATCTGTTTTCAACTCTCCAGCGGATGACATATCCCAATTCATAACTCCTACTCTTCATTCCCTTGCTCAAGCCATTGCCCATGACTTTATGAATCATTGTAATAAAAATGTCATCACTGGTACTTCACCGACAGCTCCTGCCACTCTTACATCTGCTAGTTAATAACATCTGTTTCCAATTGTTTTTCCGCCTTATTTTTTTTATGTTGTTAAACTTTGTGGTGCTATTTTGAATGTATATTTCTTCCCTGTCTTTTTGAATTCTAAAAAAATTCAATATATTTATCCTCACATTTACTGTCCAATAGTGCCTTGAGAATGTGTTTGATTAAAAACGCAATATTTCATTGGTTCCAAGGTGTGTTTCGTCCCATGATATTCATCTAATCCTCAACAGAAAAATTAGGTTGTGGACCATTTGAATGACACACAATAATCTTGTCATGTTCATTACTAATGCCATTTTGGCCAGCTAATAGCTGCTACTACTATCCCTGTTATCTTCTATGATTGGTTCAAATCCAAGTAACTCTTTGAATTGATACACTCCAAATATTAAGGACGCCTTCCTTACTGATCCTCCCCAGAATATCACCATGATATGTGCAGGCCTACTGATCTGGCTAAGATGTTGAATTCCTAATTCCAGTGTGTTGACCTTATTGAATATCAAATGATCCTAATTTTCTTCTTTGTGCTAAATGGCCAGAATCATTATGGTACGACAGTCATCCATCTGATTTTTCTGATGTATCTGTGTGAGACTTCCAGAGCATTTGTGATAGGTACCCCAAGATTGCCTACCTGCAATTCCAGAGATCTGTTGATCATAATTTTTCTTCATCTCCTTTGTCAAAAAGCTTCCATCATTAAGGACGTCGTCCATAATTACCCCATTCCCAATCTGAGTTGAGCTGGCCAGGATCATCTTTGTCTATTTCTCTCTGAACCAAATTTATTATGAAGGATGCCATCCTTAATTACCTGCTAAAGGATGTTAGATATGTATCCAGATGGATATGATTGTTTTCATTCCTTATTTATCAAGAAAAGCTTTCATATGTAGGGAAACTATCCTTCCCTGTTCAGTTTAGCCAGATTATATTTTTCATTCATCACCTCTGAACCAAATTTTCCATTATTAAGGATACCATCCTTAATCCCCCCACATTAAGGATACTGTCCTTCATTCCCCCAATTAAGGACACCATCCTTAATTAGGCCATTATCTTAGTTGAGTTGGCCATAATTACATTTGTTCCTTTCCCTCTTTTTTGAAGGCTAAGCTGTTAATAATGAGAAAGCCATTCATAATTACTACCCCCATCAAAGACAACATCCTTAATTACCCCCATTAAGGATGCTGTCCTTAATTATTAAGGATACTGTCCTTAATTACCCCCATCAAGGACAACATCCTTAATTACTCCCATTACAGAGCCTGTGCTTAATTACTATGATTAAGGAATCCAACCTGAATTATCCCCATTAAGGACGCCGTCCTTAATTCCCCCACTAAGGATGTCCATTATTAAGAATGACATCCTTAATCCCCCCACATTAAGGATAATGTCCTTCATTACCCTCATTAAGGACACCATCCAGGACACCATCCTTAATTACCCCCATTAAGGACATCATCCTTAATTATCCCCATTAAGGACACTGTCCTCAATTACCCTCATTAAGGACACCTTCCTTAATTAGGCCATTATCTTACTTGAGTTGGCCATAATTACATTTGTTCCTTTCCCTATTTTTTGAAGGCTAAGCTGTTAATAATGAGAAAATCATTCATAATTACCTTGAGCCAATCTTTGAGATCTGCCACAGAAAACTTCCATCCTTAATAAGCTCATCCCACTATCAGAGGACTGTTGAGTTTGCCCAGATTTAATTCTTATTCATCACCTCTGCTAACACCAGCATCCCATCATTATGGATGCCGTCCTTAATTACCTCACTACCAACCTGAGAGAACTATTGAGCTGGCTTTCAATTATTGTTGTTTCACTACCTACTATCATTACAGGCACCATACTTAACTACATCATTCACAATCATCAAAGCCCTTGAAAAAACCCTTCATGATTACTTCCCATTACAAAACCTGAAAACATCTATTTATTGATTTCCTGAAGCTGGAAACAAACTCATGTTAACGCCCAATTGTATCCCCCTACTTTGGCCATGGTATACTTGCTGTTCACATTATTTGGAGGTAGGAAATCAAGTCATGTATTATACATGCAAGATTTGAATTGTGCAGCCTAACCATCATGATGACACCTCCAATGTTCCATAGGGTTCCCCACAGCTATTTGTATCATAAATTGATTAAAGGCGGACCACGTTCTGCACACCAAATTTTTCATTTTCAATTCAGTAAACCTCAATTTGGCATGTGTGTTACTTGAGCTACTGCGTGTTCTTGTTGAATTGAAGTATGATCCTCACTTTCCCTCTAATAGCAGCAGCCATTTCAATTGTGAAATGTATTTGAAAGCAAACAAACTCTAACTCTTGAATGTTTGAAGAGCTCTTCGTCATTCAATCATGGGTGCAAGTTTATCCCAGAACAACACATGTTTTGTGTTCCACCCTCCCACATATCCAGTTTAATTAATTATCATGATGGGTTAAACTCCTACCAGTATGAACTTAACCCATGTCCATGTACCTGTTAACCACTTGTGATTTTCATTTACCTGACTTTTAAGCATCTGCCAAACTTCTCATTTGACATGTTTTCCTTGGGGACTGTCCCTTTAGTCATGTGCTGTGTAGGTCATATACGTATTATTTGTTTTCCTTGTGATTTGTTTGTCTCCCTCCATTCAGAATCTCACATTCTGTCTTCATGATTTCATTTCATCTGCTCTTACTCACTCGGTTACATGGTGAGAAATTAGAAATCGTCGCCTAGGCTCTGTTTTTACTACAAAGCCCTAACCCCGTTTTTTGGCCTTATCAACCAATCACACCCTACCCAACCTGTGTTTTCAGCTTCAATCATTTAGTAAACATCAACCAAACAGCTCATAAAACTGTAAGCAACTCCTTTTTCTTCCATCCTACCAATCAAGTACTGAGATCTGTTATTTCATCGAAATCACTCGTGAATTGTCTGGTGTATTCAACTGCACCTAGCTCGATCAGAGGGTCCCTTTTGCTCCATTGATTCTTCTCTGCTCAATTGATCCTACTGGGCCTCTTCAATCCACTCTGGCTCCTTGAATTGCATTCCTGAAATTCAGGACATCATGTTAGCTCTTCTCTCTCTAACCAACCTGGGTGAATAGCTCCTACTGACCCCTACTATCATTCCTTGGATTGACCATTGCTCACTTCTACCCTTTCCAAATCAATTCACCATATTCAACGCTCCTCAATCATCATCTCTTCCCCCACACTCCATTTATTATCCTACGTACACAGTACTTGTTGGCCTCGTCAATCCCATTTGTCTTGGCTCTATCTATCATACATTGCCTCATACATCATCCTTGGCTCGTTCAATCGCCTTCTTCACAATCACTTTATGTAAGCTCCTCTCTATCTATCTAATTTGGTTTGAAATTGATCTGACTAACCCCCTTTAATCACCCTTGAATCCAAATTGACCTCCTTCCATTTTACTCTTGCTTGATCAATCCAGCCTGACTTTAAACTGGCATATCCAGAACTGGTTACAGGTATGCTCGTTTGATCAATCTACCTTAATCAATTGGACTGGACTCAGCGAATTGACCACTCACTTATATATCCAGCTGAAACAAACAATTTTGATTATCATCTCTCTGAAACCATAGATAGGCTGCGACTCGGTCAACCATACTAGCCTCTTATATCAAACACAACAGCCTCCACCGATCAACACTTTTCATTCTCTGTCTTCATCAAGTTACCTTGGCTCAAACCATTGTACTCCACTCCATCGATTTTACTCTACTCTGTTGCCTCAATTGATTGATCAAGCCACAGCTCTTGCAAGTAAGCTTTTATTTTGATCTGGTCCTTATTTGCTTGCTTATATACATGTTTCATTGCTCTTTCAAGTCAGGGTTCATCCCCTCAATTCAAATCAACCTATCAACCAGAGTTGATTCGATCAATCAGAATCATCATTCAATCGTTTTAACCTCCTCATTAGAGGCAAATCAACTTGGTCAACTCCGCACATATCAGCTCAGGAATCATTATCCAACCTCTTCCCACAACATCCCAAACAAAACGGTATTTAAAATTCTATTTAGTTAATTCTTCCAGCCAATCAATACTGAGTGTTTGCCTTTCTTGTTGATTCTACTCCAGGATTCAATGAAGAATTCCCGACCATCAGATCATCACCCCAAGCCCCAACACCATCTGGAGGGCACTGGGATGTCTGAGGGGTGCACGGCCGGTCAGGTCTCCCAGTGTTCAAAGGATGGTGATTGGGGTAATCCAGTCGAACCAGTGGACCACCTGGGTAAGGGTTACTCGTCTGGGGGGTGCATGGCCTGCCAGGTCAGTAACCCTTATAAAGGTGGCTCTGCTGGTTCAACTTCCAATCGATCTCAAGTGGACCACCTGGGTAAGGATCACTTGTCTGGGGGGCGCACGGCCCTCCAGGTCAGTGACCCTTATAAGGGTAGCTCTGCTGGTTTGACTTCCAGTCCATCCCAATCAAAGAAATGCTATATGTCACTTCTGAAGTATGCATCTAGCACTGCAAAGGAAATAGCCAAGATGCAGAGAAGATACGAGAAGGAAACCTACTCTGCAATTGTTCCTCATTTTGAAAAAATCTCACCATCCGAGGAAAAAATTTCTTCAAAACCCATCACCACCTTTCCAATGCATGGTGAAAAAACTCAAAACCTCATTTCCATCTCTGGTGGTCAACCCCATTTCTTAATCGAAACACATTCTTTCTCCAAACAACCACACCAACATTCAACAAACTTGGTGAAATTATTTTGACTCTCTTTAAGATGGCACTCCATCGACAGCCAATCAAGACCAACTACAATTTACTCAATGGAACAATGTGTGATATTGGTTTTTGTCAAGGTTCAGGTGAGGGCAAGTCTGGTGGTTAGAACAAATCTTTTTCTCTTTTTTTTGTCACTTTGACTGATCACGGTGTTTTTTTCTGTAGGCACCTATGCAAGAAGACATAAGATCAGTGAGGCGGATTCTATTGCTGATAGTGCATTATGGGCCAACCTTCAAGATCATAATGACTTCATTGCAAGCCGTATACAGTCCTTATCCAAATCCGCCTAGGTGAAAAACCACAATGTCGCCGCCTCCCATGGAATCCCAAATTGGAATCAAAAGGAATGGCAGGAATTCAAGGATGGACCCAACTTTTCTGGTAATGTCATGGTCACTTTTGATGAATTCTTTAATCATATCCATCAGGATATCCAGGACCTCAACCCTTGGGCCTATGGATTATTCTCATAAATTGACAGAAAAACTGGTAATCCTATCCCTCCTCCCTCACAAGAAAAAGGTCATGGTCTCCAATTTACTCATCATGCTGTTCTGATTGACTTTGCTCATGCCAATGGGATTGTTGAGGTTTTGTGGCAAACCACCATGTTTGAGCACCGTACTACTCCTCCCCCTCCTTCTCTTAAAAGTTCTTTCTCACATACTCATTTTGGATGTTCTTTTCAAATTAACAAAAAATTAGCTGCAGTTTCTAATAATTTAAAAGATGCTACTGGTGAATATTTTAGTGCTAGAACCCTTTGTAAAGACCAGAGATATGCTTTGTAGTTGTTTTATTTTTTTTTTTTTCAGTTCTTTCATTTCAATTTTTTTGTGTCAAATAACAGAGTGCCTCTTCACCTTATGGGCCAATTTTGAAGTATCTCCCCTGTGATCTTAAACAAATTTGTGTATTTATGCAAGATAAGGGAGAGGATTCTCAATGGCCTTTCCAAATACAATGATAATAATGAAGATAATAAAAATCATAACATTAATAATATGAGTGATAATAAGAATAAGAATAATAATAATAATAATAATAATAATAATAATAATAATAATAATAATAATAATAATAATAATAATAATAATAATAATAATAATAATAATAATAATAATAATAATAATAATAATAATAATAATAATAATAATATAATAATAATAATAATAATAATAATAATAATAATAATAATAATAATAATAATAATAATAATAATAATAATAATAATAATAATAATAATAATAATAATAATAATAATAATAATAATAATAATAATAATAATAATAATAATAATAATAATAATAATAATAATAATAATGATAATAATAATTGGCCATTACCGGAGTGCAGCAGGAGGTTACATAGTCCATGGGGACTCCAGGCCCAGGAAGAGACTTCCTGGAAAGCGCAGCGCGGGCAAGAACCTGCACAGGGGTGCGCTGCTGCAAAGATAATCTTCAAGACTGCCGACAACAGTAGGCAACTCCCAACTTGATACCCACCAACACAATCCACCTGGAACCAACCGACCTTGCCGCACCCATCTTCGAACTCACAGACTCGACATCCGCCTTTCCTTTTCCCCCACTCCAATTTTTTCTTACTACTCCAATTTCATTCTTTTCCTAACTACTTCAACCCCCTTTTGTCCAAATCACTTCCGAAGAAATGGCAAATGAAATCATGGCGGATCGAATCCAAGAACTCAACTCTGCCTTAAGAATTGACCTGAAAGACTTGTCATCCGGAAACACACTGACCGGAACAGACCCAAATGGAAGAGGTGACATCCCTCCTGACGACAACCAAAACGGGTCCAACCAGGAAATTAAGGAAGAATGGGGTCAATCTGACAACCAAAAAGACAAGGTAAACTCTCATAGAGAGCGCCAAAGAGATGATGGTCACAAAGAACCAGAGATCCAAGTCATCGGCGAAGAGGAAGTTCAGGGGAAACGTAAGTGTTTCAATCCGAACAAAACAAAAAAAAAGAGAAACCCAACCAAATAAGGGTTGGGCCAACTCAAGGTTCAGCTAGAGCTGACAAGCAGCGCAATAATCTCCCACACAGGCCAGGCAGATCAAAAGGAATCTTCGCCAAACCCAAACCTTGTCAGAGACGTGATTGCAAAGGCCATGGAGGCGGAAGGGAGGGGAGATTCAGCAAGAGCCGCCAGGCTATTCCAGATGTATGATGATCTGAATTCATCGACAAAGGAGGCCAAGCATAAACGCTCTAGGACCACAGAAAGCCCGGAAGCCATTGGCGAAGAAGAGTCTATCAACCCTTTGGCCGATTAAGAGGAAACCAAAGATGGGTCAAATGACGGAGAATCTCAAGTAGGCGACCTCGTCTTTGCAACAGGGGCAATCCCAAAACATGACAAGATGGGATTCACACTGTTTTTCAATAAAAACATCCGCAAGCTAAAGGGACCATCTTCAACCATGAATGGAAGAACGGGGCTATTCTCTATCACAGAGAGAAACACCCCAGAGGCGAGGACATTTCTGATGATCATAACCATTACACGGGGTTTCCTTACCTGAGCAAATGGACCCAGACGTTTAAAAAGTGGACGACCAATCACCAAGGTTTCTACTCCACCTTAACCACCGAATACAAATTCACTAAGTTTGAAGGGTGGCTGTTACGTCACAAGGCCCATTGCTGAGGACGGATTTATGGTGGCCTCACGCTACGATATTCAGGTGCAGACCAATTGTTTCGCCAAGAGGGTGGCGCTACCGGATGGCAGGAAGTCTCTAACAGATATATTGGTCTTCAGGAGGAAGGCCTACGCAGTGTGTTACAAATTCTCTGACAACCCATATGCGTCGAATGGGGCAAGGGAAAACTGGGACCCAACTACGGGACATCCGGCCACTAAACCAAAGCGGGCAGCGAAGGCAACACCCCCACAGACAAGTGTTGGTGATCCTGGTAACTATGGCCAAGACAGCCGGAAAAGTCCCCAAGACTGTCAGGGTATTGTGGGAGCAATTTTAATACAAATCATATCCCTTGACCGATGGAAAGAGAGAAGGGCAAAAAGCCATAGTAGATGCTTCTTGAACAAGCCCTGTGCCCCTAAGCCCTTGTCCCTCCTAATCCTAATTGTACATAGATTTGGCCTAACCTATCAACATGAAATTAGCTAAAATGATCAAACCCATCCTGTTTGAATGTGCCCACACCATAGTAGCCCCCACTTAGACCTGTCCACACAAAGGGTCCAGAAAAGCTTGCATCAAGACAGAAGCCCCTTGCCAATAGAGAGCAGCAAATCTGTGGTCTGGCCACAGGATTGGCCCAAAATGGTGAGCTTTGAAATGGACATCAAATCATGGGAGGTAGCACTGGCGAAGCACAACATCCTTAGCAAATACAAAGATGTGGTAGACGGGTTCAGGAACGGTTTCCATCAAGTTATCCTACCCCACTCACTGTAAGGACACACCTTTTTCACTCCAGATAACCACCGCTCAGTGTTATATGCCCAGGTTGAGATTGAGGCAAACTTCAAGGAGGAATTAGAAGCCGGCAGGATGCAAGGGCCTTTCTCACACCAACAGGTAGCCCAAGTTTTTCCCTTCTTTTGGTCTAACCCTCTAGGAGCGGTAACCAACGGCAATGTAAAATTTAGACCCATGAAAAATCTCTTCTACCCATACAATGATCCACTGATCCTGTCAGTTGCTACTATGCAGAGACAAGCTTACATAGTAACCAATAAAATATAAAATAAACAATAATACTAAAAGTACTCCAATTTCCTGATTACCATGGAGAAAACCTTGAATATTATTTCACAGCTGAATTTTACAGCCAAAATAACCTAGGGTCACCCAGCAGAATGACCCTCAAAATCCTACTCCTTCGTACTCTTTGTCTTAGAAGGAGGAAGTACTTGTAAAAAATCATGCAGGGCCTGCTACACATGTTACACAATTACCACAGACATGTAAAAGTCCCTCTAGAAGAAAGTAAAAGCCTTAAAAAAATATATACATAATAAAAATGAGTATAAAAAATGTAACAACTCTGTAACATAATAAAATAACTAAAAGTAGAAGAACCTTCTAGAAAACTATAATCAATTGAATATAAATCAATATTTTAAGTTTGATTCATAATCTTGAGAATATTATAAAGTTATAATAATAGAATGTTTCAGAACATTCTACCAATACAATTAGGTTTGAAGAAGCCAAAATCCCTCTATTTAATCATGAGAAGAACCTGCCAAGGGAGCAGTAAAATGACTCAGGACCCTCATACCTAATCCAAGGTCCCTGATTTCGTCCTTAAGGCCTCTGAAAGGCATAAATAGACCTCATACCTTCCCCTCAGAAGCCTTTCCCCAGTCTAGTTCATCAGTAATTCCCTTATAAGTATTATTTTCACCAGTTACATCCTTACTAAATTGTGATTATTATCCTGTAGGACTTCCTGATACCTCTGATTTCGCTCAAAACCCACATCCAAGCCTTCCTGTAACTATATATCAACCCCAACACTTCTACTCCAGGAAATAAGCTCTTTGAAGGTTCCAAAACAGTAAGTACTATTTCTGTTTTAGAAACTTCATCATCACTATATACCTGGGCACTTAAAAAACCCCTGCCCTTGCAGGCCCCAGAAGATTACGTTATACTGTAATTCAGGCCTAATACCCAGAGGGCACCCAAAAAAACCCTTCCCTTTCAGGCCCCTCTGAAGAATATTTAATATTTAAATATTCTTAGGCCGCGTTTGGCAGCAATATATGCCGGCCAGTATAATCACAAAAATTGTGACATCTGATCAAGATTTGGTGGACTTGATCAGATGTCACATGAGCTATCACAAAAACAGAGATATATACCACCCGGCATATATTGCTGCCAAACATGGCCTTATTTTTCTGTAACCATATCCTTTTACATCGGATACCATACCTCCCTTAAACTTTGATAATAATCAAATTATAGCTACTTTGATTATTTTAATTATTGCAGCTGGTGTAGCTAGAAGGTCTAGCCTTGGCATCACCGAGCCTGACAGATCCCATCTTTTTACTCGTTTGTCGAGGCCGGAGACTTTGCTACCACCTGGGACAACTTTAATGTCGTCTCAAGCTTCCACATCCCGTCTCTCTGGCCCTGTTCGATTGGGCCAAGGTGTATTGACAAATACTGACAGCCTAGAGTCAGTGGCCGTTCGAAGACAAACTCATCTTGGACACCAGGATTACGTTCGGTGGCATGGCTGGATGCGGGTCTTTTGGCAGGCCCGCAGATGTGTGGACCAAAATTATGGCCGCAGAATTCGACCTACTAAAAGTATGTCAATGGGTAGATGACAATCTCTTCATCAAGACCCAAGACTCTAATGCCAGTATGGACAATATCATGAAGTGTTCCAACAAACTAGGCATGAAGACTAACAAAGGGAAGTTCGGGCCATTTGCCAACAAACAAAAGCTCATTGGGTTCGTCTGGAACGGCATCAGTAAAACAGTGCGCTTGCTGGACGGAAAACTTTTCAACCGGGTCAACCAGCTTAAGATCTTCCTGGCCCAAGAGCGCTTTAGCTTCAAAGAGGTCGAAGTAATGACAGGAAGGATCAAACACGTCTCTTACCTACTCCTGCAACTTCGCTGCTACCTGTGCAGTTTTTATCGGTGGATGAAAACTTGGAAGTTCCGAAGCAAGCAGCACTCAATCCCTGAAGACGCTAGAAAAGACTTCTCTTTCACCTGGTTACTTTCCAACCAACAAGGTTCATGCCCAACCCGGCACCAACCAAAATTGGGTGGGTCGGGGACGTGTCAACATCATTCGGGATAGGCCGGCGCTGGGCTCAATTACAGTTAAGGAAGACGGCAGAAGCAGGATTGCATGGCTCAAAACCGTCGCAGTGAGGCTCAAGCAGGGGAAGACCTTTGTTTGGACAGACAATACAACAACCAAAGGCGCCATCAGGAAGCGGAAATCCAAAGACTGCGCGGTCAATGAAGAATGAAGGGAATACAAAAATGGCTGTACTTCACACACAGCAGGAAACTCGTCACGCACTGCAGGGGCCATTGGCTGGACGTCCCCTCCACAGTGTGCGGTGCCTACAGATGCTTCGCACACTGCACAAACACCAGAAAGAAGGATATGGGTTTTGTGATTTTTCTCTTGACCAATCTGGAGTCTGGGGCTCCAGAGGCCCACTGAAAATTTTTTGAAGGAATCTGTGGACCTCTTTACCCCTCAAAAAAATATGAAAAGTTAAGTCCAAAGAACCGCTTTGCCCACCTGAAAAGCATGTTCCCAAGTCGCAGGGGCATCAATTTTTTTGGATAATAAACCAGCACGTCCAAAAAGCTTTCTCAGCCCTCCTCAGCCTATTTAATGAGCATCAGGCCCTTTTATGGGCATCAAATTCAAGCTGGCCAGAGTTTCTTACCAGTTAGACAGGCTGACCGGCCTGTCTAACCAGCCAGACAGACTGAATGGCTCCGTTAAAAGGTCAGACAGGCCAAACAGGCTGTTTGGCTAGTCAGACAGGAAGTTCAGCCTGTGAGCCTGGGTCACTTATGTGAAAACAGGACACAAGGGTTTGTGCTCTCAAGGGTAAATTGCTCAAGAGAAAGGAGGAGGATAAAACCAAGAGAGGAGAGAAGATACAAAAAGATAAAGAAGATTAAGATTAAAGTTATCAATTTAATGGGCAGTCTTACTACCTCTGAGGCAGCTGCTTAAGTGGAGTAGTCTCGACGACTCTTCCTCAAAAGAAACTGATGGAAGGTAATTGGTCCAGACAAGTCTAGCCAACCTAGATTTTTCTGGATAAAGGTCAAGGCTATTTAACTGGAAACCTATGTAGTATCTTATGGATGACAACTACCAAAACCAAGAGTAGGAAAGGTTTGAAGAGGAATAAAGATAGCAAGAAGCAATCAAGCAAGACTGTGATCAAAATATCAAGGGAGTTCAAGGACTCAAGATTGAAGAGCCAAAAGGAATCAGGTCTAGTGGAACTTACTGTGGAATAAACCAAACACTTTTAAAGTGAAGAGTGTACGCCAGATAATGTCCAGTAGAGAGGTACAAACGCCAAGGATAGTTGAAGTGAAGGCTGATGATTTTTGGTGGTTCAATTTCGAAGTGAGAGACATGTGGAAGGGGGGAAGGGGATGGAAAAGGTCTTCGAAAATTTTCCTGTACAGATTAAACAGTTTCTGACCAATGTGGGATGGATTCGGTTCAAGATTGAATATATGCAATATTCAAGCTTACTGGGTTGAACTTCAATCAATTTCAATCATTAATCAACACATTACAAAGATAAAAGAAGACACAACAAGTTATAAAATATAAGGACTATAGAAATTAGAGAAATACATTATTTAATCATCCAATTGTGGGTAGAATAGGAGATACTCTTTCAACAAGATCAATTCATATTCAAACAATGAAGGATTAATTTATCGAGGCAATCTCATGGAAGCCATTTGGGCAATGAGTATTATCTCTAAGGTTGACACAGCCTGCCTGAATGGTCAGACATGCTGAACCGCCTGTTTGGCCAGTTAGACAGGAAGTTCAGCCTGTTTGACCAGTCAGACAGGCTGAAATGCCTGTTCAGCCGTTCAGACAGGCAGTTCAGCCTGTTTAACCGGTAAGACAGGCTGAACCCCCTGTTTGGCCGGTCAGACAGGCATTTCAGCCTGTTTGACCAATCAGAAGACATCCTTCAGCCTGTCCGACTGGTCAAACAGGCTGAAACACCTGTCTGACTGGTCAAACAGGCTGAAACACCTGTCTGACCGTTCAAACAGGCTGAAACACCTGTCTGACCATTCAAACAGGCTGAAACACCTGCCTGACCGGTCAAACAGGCTGAATTCCTGTCTGACCGGTCAAACAGGTTGAACGGCCTGTCTGACCAGTCAAACAGGTTGAACGGCCTGTCTGACCAGTCAAACAGGTTGAACGGCCTGTCTGACCAGTCAAACAGGTTGAACGGCCTGTCTGAACGGTCAAACAGGTTGAACAGCCTGTCTGACTGGTCAGACAGGCCGAACAGCCTGTTCAGCTAGTCAGACAGGCAGTTCAGCCTGTTTGACTGGTCAGACAGGCATCATTCAGCCTTTCCGACTGGTAAAACAGGCTGAAATGCCTGTCTGATCGTTCAAACAGGTTGAAAGGCCTGTCTGACTGGTCAAACAGGCTGAACGAACAGCCTGTCTGACTGGTCAAACAGGCTGAATGGCCTGTCTGACTGGTCAAACAGGCTGAACAGTTGGTTGGTGTGCCGCAGTCTTGTGTCAGATTGTGTGCAATCCGACACAAGACTGCGGCAATGGGGGTAGGGGGATCGGGTATCCCGGTCCTGGAATGCTTATTTTTTTGAAAAAAAATTTACGCCTTCTTCATTGGGCTGATAGACACCAAAAAATTTGTGGGCATCAAGGAAAGCCCTCTCTAGAGACTGCCAAAAGAAATCTGGGTTTTTGACAGTGCTTGCCCTGCGGTGTGCAAAGTACCTGGAGATCTTGCTTACTGTGCACATGAAGTCGCAGGGACAACAAGTTTATAGCAGTGCGCAAAGTACAGCCATACAAAAATTACTCATCCACTTGCAAATTGACATAGAAGCCATGCAAGTCACCTCAGATGCCAACAAAGCAGATGGGTTGTCAAGGGGAGACTGCAGGAGCAATACCTGGAATCACAATGTAGGCATCCCACTCCCTCTAGACCTAGACCAATACATTTTTCAAGTGTTGTACTTAATAGATTTGAACCAACCCAGGATAACATGTGTCAGAGATAGCAGTAATGAATCTCAAATCCCCTGAACATAAGTGAGACATAGGCTCAGGCCAAAGATAGAGAGGGGCAGCTATAAAGAGTGAGTCGACAAGACTTGTCTTGCCCCTAATCTGTTTACTACAAATGGACTTATCAAAGATCCCTTCCTTTCTTTCAAACAGCACAACAAAGATAGATCCATCACCAGAGGATATGCATTTCCTCCACGGGTACAAATGGAATTTCCTTGTGGGTTACAGTTCAGCTGTAAAGAAGTACAGAAGGTTCCAGACAAGCACCGGCAAGGACCCCTTCTTCCTCCCATTGGGAGCTGACAACATCTACCAGTTCTGCTACTGGGCAGGCTAAGATGAGAGGAAATCGCCTCGAAAACTCTTGAGAAATACCTTCACGGTGTCAAGGCCTGGCACCTGTTCCACAAGGCGGCGTAACCGATTGTGTTAAGATACTCCTCCTGTCCTCGGCCAAAGCTGACACCATTATACCCCCGAAGCCGAAGAAAGGAGCTATCCACTTAATTCACCTCGTCCATCTTGCAGACCCACTAGCGCAAGGGAGTCCCAAGGAAAGAGCAGTGTTTGACCTGTCTGTCACTGCCTTCTGGGGGATGGCAAGGCTAGCCAAGCTAACTTCTCCAGAAGCTTTTGGTGTTCTAGACCCACAAACAACTGTTTTCACCTCAGACATTGGATGGGAGAGGTTTGGGAACTCGAATTGAAGGATGCTAAGACCTGCAAACCTGGAGAGCATCAATTCATCTACCTAAAGGCAGTGGAGAATATTCTCTGCCCGGTCGAAGCAGTTAGAAGGAGACTCCGGGAGGAAAGAAGCACCCACACGTCCCTGTTTGGGTACTACAACGACGACGGAACTAGGACCCACCTGCCCAAAGACTCGGCCATCAAAACCCTTAACAGTGCCTGGGCGTCAGACGGCTTTATGGAAATCTCCGGCCACTCCTTCCAGGTAGGCAGGGCCTTGCTGCACTATGTGATGGGAATAACCACCACTGAGATCTGTCGACTGGGTCAATGGGTAACTGACTGCTATCAGCTCTACCTGAGAGAGTAATCTGATGAAGAGAAGGAAGAAGCCTTGACCTTGATGGGAGAGCTGAATTGTTGCTGGTCTCAGGCCGGAAGCAAGGGGTCAGGCAATAGGCCCATCCAGGCTGTGGAGAAGGGGAAAAACAAAAATGAACAACATTGAAATTCAAAATAATTTGATGTCGTGAACTCTTAGGTTTGGCTCTAACCCCAACCAAAGAATGGGTTGGAGTTCATTGTTTCTGTTGCGTGTCAACTGCACCGTTCACGCCTCCCTTGCTCTTTGCGAGAGAGGCACGAGGGGACGACACGACCCCACAACCCGCACCCGGCCGGCTTGGGAGTGTGGGCTAGTAGTCACGCCTCCGGGCCTGGCCTAGGGACAAAGAAGACTCTTTCAAGTCCCAAAAAGGTCAAGAGAAACATTCTGAGGGCAGACGCCTCAGAACCCCACTCATGCATCAGACACTATAGAGAACTAGGCGCTATCAAAGTGGGACCTTTCAATTTAAGGTGCCTAACATGAAGCTCTGGGCTAAGGGCAGAGAGGCTTGAATGGATTACCTTTCAAAAGAGGTTCATGAGATGGAGTTCCCCTGGTAAAAACCAGTTGGTGGCTGGTGGATTTTCTCCTGCCAAACTGATTACTGGTGATTTATATGCCCAAAAGAGCAGAGTAAGCTGGAAGAAAAATGATTATTCTTTATTCTACACTTTTCTCTGCTTTTACTGTGATTTTTAGTCTACCATTGCTTATCAAACTTTTCATCACCTTGTATGGCTGAAATAGTAAACACCTTGAAAGCATGGTGGCTCCAATTGGCAAGAGAGGTTGGGTGAGATGGGTATTACCTGCCTTGGGTGATCTGGATATTTACTTTACAAAATAGCTGGGTAAGCTGGATACTTAACTTTCAAGGGAGCTGGGTGAGCTTTATTTTCACTAACCAAAAGGGCTGGGTAGGCTGCACTTCACCTGCCAAAATCAGCTGGTTGAATAGTTTACTCTGGCCAGGGGTTGACAGAGCTTGCTTTTGTAAGAACTCGGATTCAGCTCCTGCAGGTTGAAAGAACATGGACTCAGCCCCCGTAGACCAACAAGCTTTCACAGAAAGAGAGTTGAGTTCAAACCCAGTTGCGAGGATATGTGAGTGACACGAGACCCGCAGCAACAAACTCAGAACCCTAAGCTGATGATAACCTTGTTATTCATTCGGTCCCAGACACCCGATTACACACATCAGGAGCGGTAGATAGAAACAAAAGCAGAACTACTACAAAACATATGTAAGTACTTTTAGACCTGTGAAACAGAAAAAGAGAGAATTGGAACTGACCATTGATCCTATGAAATATCATTGCTCTTACCCATAGAATCACGGAACCTGAACCAGTAAATCTGGCAGACCTGCTTAGTCAAATATCGGAAGATAACACAACCAAGTTCGAAGATCAAGGCTGAATTCCATACTTTCCTGAAGAGAGTCTGCTGAAAGATTGTATCAGTAAGTGCTTCAGCATCTAGAATAACAGCTGGCAGTTGATCAGACCATGAGCACAATAAATTAGCCACAGATAAAGAGACCAAAGCCAATAAGACTGTCTTATGTTAAGTGGATTAAAGAAAAAGCTGAATACAGCTAGAGTAAGTCATCTCAAGACAATAAGAGATGAAGGCACTGAAGCTAATGGAGAGCCTTCATATGTAGACTATCATCGATATCACTATTCTCTGTAGTCTCTCTCTCTTGTTTGTATCTAAGTCCCAATCACTCAGTGGAATAGCCACGAAACTGCTTTCAGGTACTTATTCTTGTTATACTTGCTTACATTATAAGCATAGCTTTGTTAAGCACAAATAGTAATGAAAAACATCTTTTGGTTGTTTGAAAATTTATAGATTTACAGTCTCGAGACTTGCAATCTCGACCTCAGCGCACAACTAGAAGCAGTTTACTATGGCACCACCTCGCGCCAGTAGATCAACTGAAGTTATCAATTGAGAACCTACTCGAGATGAATCATTCAACCCCAATAAAGACTGTTCTGGTCTTCCGCACTTCACAGGCGAGAATTTCCCCATCTGGGAGCGCAAGATGCAAATGCACCTTGATGCCTGGTATCTACTGGACTATATCAAGGAACCTCTGAGTGAGGATTATGACCCAAGCAAGATTCTTAAGCACCACCATTGCCGACAAGATATTCCTCAGTGTCGTAAACAAAGGAAACCAATGTGATCCACATGCCATCTGGGAAGCGATTTGAAAAAGATATGCATCTGACTCCCTGCTTGCCATTTTTCGGATCTGGAATAAATGGGAGGACATTCAGTTCAACCATGATTTGCATCAATTTGTGGACAACATCAAGGCAAGTTTTGCTGAATTTGGCTTGATTGGTTTCGAAGTCCCAGATAGGATTGTTGGATGTACTATCATTTGACGCATTACCAAGAAATGGCCAGCTTTAATGGAATCTCTCTTCTCCAACATGGCTTCCCTTTCCAAGCCGAAAGCAAATATAGACAAGCTCAGAGACATTGGTCACCATGAAGCAGTAACCAAGAAATTTGGAGCAGAAGAAGCCGCGACTCGAGTGCCTGAGATGTCTGCAGTGCTGGCAACTGCAGCTGATTCCGCAACCAGAAAAAGAAAGAGGGAATATTACCTAATTCAGTGTAAAGGGGGAAAGCATAACCCAAGCGCGCCGCACACCCCTGAAAAATTTTGGATGCTGCAACCACCTCGTAAAAATTGTCCCAATGCATTCCTGACTGAAACATCCACGGCAGAAGAAGCATCGCCAGACCCACCTTCAGTTACATGGTGGTCAGTGAGATGAGAAAAAATGACTTGCTTATGACCATACTTGACTCAGGAGCATTGAATCACATGATCAACTCACATCATCACTTCTTGGATCTGGCTGCTGTTCACATCAACATCGCAACAGGAAGCAGCCCTGGTGAACTTGTAGCGGCGGGACAAGGCACAGCATTATTGAAACTGGAGACGGGCCAAACCATCAAGCTGAAGGATGCCCTCTACGTACCTAAGCTATGTAGAAACTTAGTCTTGATGATGCAGTTGATGACAGCACAAATCACCAGTCAAACCAAAAATGGTCTGTGTGAAGTACAAATCGATGATCAGAAGCTGTTCACAGCGAAAACGAGTGATGACGTACTAGAAATTGTTGGCATTCATGAGACTCCGAAACATGAAGCACATCACGCTTTGACAGAATTGGAACCTCTCAGCGAATTCACTAAGTGGCATAACCAATTAGGTCACTGCAGCTCAGGTCGAATCAGACAAGCGGTGAACATGGATTCCAAACTCACTAAACCCAAAGCTTGCAATGTGTGCATGCAAGGCAAACTCACTCGAGTGCCCTTCAAAGGAAATCTCAAAGCCGCCGATGAACCTCTAGCCATTGTACATGGAGATTTGATAGGACCGATATTGCCACCAACAAATGGTGGTGCTAAATATATTCTCACACTCACCAATCAATATTCTGGATACATCTACACAGATATTTTGAAAGAGAAGAGTCAAGCCACGGCATCAATAATTGAATTCAAGAACTTCATTTAAAAACAGACCGGCTTTGCCTTGAAGAAACTCATGACGGACGGTGGTGGCGAGTTTTGTAACAAGCTATTGAGCGATCTCCTGAAAGAAGATGGAATTCAACACAAAGTCTCGCCGCCATACACGCCTCAAAATAACGGACTGGCGGAGCATTCAAACTGGACGATACTTGACATGAAGAGATTCCTGATGATGCAAGCTAATGTGGCTCTGGAGTGGTGGGGGGAAGCAGTGATAACGGCAACTGCAACGACTAACTGTCTCCCTTCCCTAGCAAAGAGCCGTTCATCCCCTCTGGAGCTGTTGTTCAAATTCAAGCCTAATCTGGAATTCTTTCGCCCATTCGGTTGTCGTGTCTGGATTGTCAAGCCAAAACAACAGAGAGAACAGAAGTTTGACCCAATATCTTGGGAGGGGATCCTACTGGGGTACGAGAATGACTATTCCTCGTACAGAGTGTACCAATTAGAGGATCGAGTTCTGACGTTGGTCAAACATGTACATTTTGATGAATCTACCTTCCGGAGTGTCCACCCCAGTTCAGACATCACCACAGAAGCACATCCGAAAAGTTACCAGTCATCGGCGAAACTGAACTCTTTCCGTTTGGAGAAGAAGAAGCTCCGCAAGACAGAATGAATGAGCAGCTCACCAAAAATCAAGCAGAAGGAGCTGATACCATCATGAACAATGACCAACCATCAATGGAAGTAGGTGGTGGACTCTACAAGCGCTTTGCATGGACAACATCACCTCCAAAGAATGAAATCACGAGTGGCATAGACACGCAAAACATCCTGCTTGAAAGAAGAAGACATGTTTTCTGATAAGCAGAAGAAAGACTTACTATGTTAGAACCTCTTTATCACAGGTTTAATGAGATTCAAGTGATAAAGAAGAACTGACATAGTTGGTTGAGAAAGTGGGCATCTTATAGACAAAGAAAAAGATGATGACATAAGAGAAAGTGATGACATAAGAGAAAGTGATGACATAAGAGAAAGTGATGACAAAAGAAAAATACAACAATGAAATCATCATTAAAAGGTCCAATTGCTGAGATGCTGCATTTGAGTCTTGAAGATCAAAGATGAAATTTTTGATGAAGGTTATGCTGCAATTGATAACCAAGCCAACGTATTTGATTCTATTGGAATGCACATAAATAGAACTTCAACACCTTTCCTCCAAGACCAATCGGTCTTGGAAGAGAAGGAATGAGAGAGACTTGCCCAATGGACACCCCAAACATGAAGTTAATATCTTTTCACTCCAAATTTTTCCAAATTTTGCAGTGCATAAATTGGGCACCCCAATGATCTTTGGAGTGATCTGGGCCTTCACTCCAATAATTTTGGAGTGAATTGTAGGTCCACTCCAAAATCATCCATTCTTGAAGTGGAAATCTGGACACTCCAAGAATTATTGGAGTAGGATAATGTTCACTCCAAGGTTTATTGGAGTGAACACTAGTTCACTCCAAAATTGGAGTAGATGAAGTAATTTTTTGGTGTGGATTTAGCCTGCCCCTTTTTTTATTGCCTTTTCTTTTTGTTTCAACTCCTTTTCAGTTTCTTATAAATTCACTTCATTGTTGCCCCATTGTGTTCCGTTATTGTTGAGGTATGGTTGCTTTTCTTGTTTTATCTATTTTGTTTGTCTGTTCATTTTGACTTGAATACTTTAGTTCAGTCAACAGAAGAGATGATTAATTTCATGTGAATAAAGAGGAGGAATTATCTATGCATGGTGATCGGGGAATTAGAAAGGGGTCTAAGTGAATCTCACGACTGTACCCAAATTGGGTCGCAACAGGGGGGACAAGTTTGGATAATAGGAATCATGTTTTACAGTTGGCGCGCGGTCTGCCAAATATAAGCACGACGTTAAAAACTGTAGGTCTACACTTCTAAGAAATCCGGTTTGGTGTGCTGCACAACGGAAATAAGGATTGCGTTAGGACAATGAGTTTCGTCGGTAGACCTATTACGGCAAGTACCGGAAATCTTATGAAACGGTGCATGTGTTTTATGGTTTATCTTATGCTGCCCACGATCGACGCCCTCCAATGCCCTTACGCGAGGAAATTAAGAGTGGGGTTAGTAAAACAAGTTGAAACCATTGCAGAAAAGGGGATTAGGGAAACCCACTGTTTTGATCGATCCCTAGTTCTCACCAGTGATCTGGAGGGTAGTGAGGGCCCGTGTAGCCAATGCGATGTAGCTTGGAGCAAATTATCCAAATGGAGGGATCGAGCAAGTTTGACATACACGGCAATCGATTCATTGGCGAAAGAGAAAAAAAAGAACACTGTCAAACCAGCAGTTACTGAAAGCCAATCTCGTATGTTTAGCTGGTAGGATGCGTTACTTCGTACTTCGGATAGCTGAATGGACGATAATCAGTAGGCCGTTGGTAATAAACCGGGAACACCCTTCAAGTGGAATCGCCTTGCTAACCTTGTTATCGTCATCATGGATATACCCCCAGGATCTCCAAGGAACAAACGGGCCGATGTCGTTGAGAATTGTGATGGTGCCGGCGATTGTGTAGGGAGCCGATATACTTAGATAGGTAGCGGCTAGAGCACACATACGGATGAGTCGTGATTTATTCAGAGGTGTTCTGGATTTCGCTATCAACTGGGATAACTCGCTGTGTTGGCGGATCAACCAGTAGAGAACGTAGACTAGCTTGGAGGTTAATGTCAGTTATCATGCTGCATGACTATAGCACCGGAAGAACTTACGTGCATAGCCACAAGCGATGCCACACATAATGGGAGACCAGATTATAAAGATGAATATTGTAGGCCAGGCTAAAACAGATACATTTGAGCAGCCCACTAGCGCTTCGACTTCATATCGGGCAACCTGGAACACTACCGATAGAAAAGCTATGAAAGCTGGAATTCCAAAAGATAACGCATAATCGGTCCATATTCTGATGCGGGCTGTCGAGCTATCTTCCACCAGAGTATTGGGGGTGACTATCCTGGCCAGGTAGCGTATGATGCAACAATTCGCAATGAGTAATCCCAGTGGACCAATCATTGTGAGCTAAGATACATCAGGTTAGTAAATGACCGTCTCGACTTGTCTGGGAGGTGAAGGAGAAGTGAAGGTTGGTAAGATTGCGAGCTTGCCTTTGCGGAGACGTCGCAAAAAATCGGAGCCTTGTCCTGTGCATCGTCGATCCACAAAATTCCATTGACCTGTCGCGTGTCCAACATGAGCATGTGCAGATGACCATGGGCTGAGGGATGTGTGCAAGTTGGAACTTACGAAGCCTAACAAGTTTAAAATAACTACCCATATCCCAAACGAGGCCGGTCCAGAATGTCCTTGAATCAGATGAGAGGCCGCGGGTGCAATGTTGATCAGGGCACAGAGTAGGGATAGCACCAAGTAGGCAACAAATTCCGAGGTCATGTCGTCTTGGTGCGAGCTGGAGCAAGTGATGTAGTTGGTAATTCTTGAGGAAAAATGACGTTGTACTTGTTACGCTAGAAAGAGCGAAACGTCTGACACTTTAACACTCATTGAAGTCCCAGGTCTGCGCGGTACATGGGACGCTGATCAGCATTGTCTTGAACCAAGGAGCCTAGCTTGGGCATTGGGAAGTTGAATATTGCCGGTGCATGAAGAAGCTATGAGAAGTCGACTTGGCTAGAAAAGGAATTTTGTATATTTTGTATAGACTTGTATGTGGCGAAAAATTTATGTAAAAGCATGTACGCAGATCATGCCGTATACGGCCATTCCAAGGCCATTCCAAGTCTCAAACCCCTAAGAAAAGAGATGCGGGTATGTATCACACCGTCGCGTACTTTATGAATATTTATGTATTTGTACAACTCAAACATACTCAAAGGATGATCTCAATGCCGCACCATATTCTTGTTCCTCTGATACATTCCATGCATGAGCTGTATTCAAGGGGATGCATTATGGTCGTTCCACCTGGTTCCATTTTACCGCTGCTCCATTTGTTCAAGGACTTCTCCATAAATTTGTATGTGAATATTGATGTACCAATTCCGCTACGTATGAAATATGCTTCCGTGATGCTACTGCACACAGAACCGCGACTAGTCCCGGAGATGATTAGCATACAGCCACAACTCGGCCTGCGGGGGGACTGCTTGCCGTTTGCTCCAATTATATAAAGAAACACGCACTCGTGAGGTTTTCATTTACACCGGCACCCACAGCAGCTGACCAATAGTAACCATCAGGTAGCGACATACAAGCACTCAAATCATTTAGCATCACCTTTTTAAATCAATCTGGGAGAGATTCGCGGCCTCAAATGTCCTCTGACTCGAACGAAATTGCTGAGAAGTCCCAGCCATGGCCAGTGGAGGCGGCAGGCGAAATCGGAGTTGGTAGTCATTACTGTATTATCTGCTAGGTAATCACCTTGAATGGTACATTTTTGTGTTAGTTTTACCCCAAAAGTTAATTATTGCCAGTCCCTTCGCCACAGGGACACGGTACGACCTTGAAACCGCTCAAACTACTTTCTACCATCCGCTATCGACTGCAAAAAGGAGTACGAAACAAAAGTCTTGTTGAATACATAGTCATTAGGGTTGATGTCACCTGGAAGACATCATCTCAATGATGACACCACTGTTCCTCTCTGTTAGTTGTGATTTATCTATGTAATCTTCAAATATTTATTTCCCCTGAAACCTGTGCATGTTCCTGGTCTGGTTCAATGCTAGTTTTCTCATAACTGTACTCTTGTGACACTTTCTTGACCCCAGTCAAACCGAAGGGCATGAGCAAACCAATTTTTTTGCATAGTTGACTCATTGTTGCCTATGATATCAGACTGCTCTGTCATCCCAAAACATGGTTAGAAAACCCACAGACCTGTCAATCAAGCTCACTGTCTCCATCCAATATGCCTTCATCCACTTTCTATAAGACTGAATCGTCTTTGATAAGGTGTTTGGTGTAAGCAAGCAAGCAGCGGCGACGACGACGACAAACAATAGAATATGATGGCAAACCTTTGATGATAAGGTGTTTGGCGTAACCAAGCAAGCAGCAGCGACGATGATGACAAACAATAGATGATGGCAAACCTTGTGGGACAAGAGTTTGGGTCGTGAGTGAAGTTGATAAAACAATAATTGAATGAATTGACTAAGCACACCTTTGATCCGTTCTGCTGGGGATTTCTTCTCTTCCTTTTTTGACTCTGTCTTCTTTAAGACAACCTTAAGGTTGTTCTATTCAACTTAGTTTTTATTCTTTGCACAGGAGGGCTTAGGCCTCTTGTTCGTCTTTTTGACCTTAGGCACACTGGTTGCCTTTATTAATTCTCTTTTCCTATTTCTATTGACCATTTCTGGGGCTTCTTCTTGAAGCCTCCACGAATGCCTTGAGGGGAAGATTCAGTCTCTATCCCTTCCCAAGCATCCCGGGTGTGGGTTGGGTGAGGAGCCACACCCCACCGCCGTGGAACCTAGCACCACTGCTTCTTGGGAAGCATGGCAAAGGTAGAGGACCAGGTTGGAGGGGGCATGGCTGAATGCACAACAGAAACAAGAAAAGGCCTTGCCGTCAAGGCAAGGGGGAGGAACTCCAACCCATTCTTTTCTGAGATTACTCAGTAAAGAGTTCCAAACCTCAGTCTGTCTTTGTGTTTCATTGCTCTACATATTCTATAACAACCTCTTTAGCTTGGTTAATTAGGAGCTTACTAGAGTTTACTGGCGGCTGCGCAGACATCAGTTCCACGACCAACTCAGATACCATTTAAAGCACAGAGCCTGACTAAGAGCACAAAATTGGCCCAAAGTGGGTGAAGACCAAAACTTATAGATGTATATGACGGCTATTCAAGTTGTATTATGTACACATTGTATGTGAAATATTTAATAAAAAAATTCTTTGCCTCCAAGGAGCAAATCAAGGGTCCACTACTGAATAATCTAATTACCTCTGAAAAGGTCTGACAAACAAAACCTGCTTAGCAACAATATCAGCACCCAATCTCTCCCACTTTAGATAACCATGATCAGCTTACCATCCACCCTCTTTGCCCTCGTAAGTAGCAGCAATCCACACTCAATGGTTTTGTTTAATGAGTTCTTTTCCGGAACAATCCTCGATTAGAATGAGTTCAGCCATAATCATTGAATATAAGAGTTAGTAAAAATAACAACAATCTGGTCCAGGTAGTGCTTACTATTTTATCATCTGGATCCTTTGCATGGAGCAAGAAAGACCCCGTATTGCTGCCCGGGTTTCAAGGACGCAGAAGACTAAGTCCATGAATAAGATGGAGACATCAATCAAGGAAGGCCTAGTTATAAGAGTCAAAGTGAAGAGCAACTGATGGTTTCAAGGACCTCAACTCAAATACTTCCGCTTGCCAGATAGTTCTTTTGTCAGCCTTAGAGACAATATTCATTTTCCAAAAGGCTTCAATGAAATTTTCTCCAATTCGATAATCATCAATCATCACAATTGAAGTTGAATGATTGTTTGATTTACCTTCTCCTTGTTCAATAACCATCTAATAATTAACTCTTAAATGCTTCATCTATTTCAATAAGACTTCTCTGATGTTGTGGCATCCATTAAACCTCTGAATGCAATGATGAAAGTTGAAATTGATTGATATTCAAGCATTTAAGCTTGAATATTGAATATATGCATCATTTAGTTTAATCCCAACCACTTTTGTCAGAAACTGGTTTTATCTGTACAGGAAAATTCTCAGAGGTTTTTCTAACCTCTGTGACATGCCTACAGACCCCAGACTTCGACCCAGAACCCAGAAAATAACATCAGTTGATCACAACCTTTGTAGCACATGGTTTTCCTCCTATAGGATCCCAGTTTGGCAAAACCTTCTCACTTTATAAGTGTTTAAGTTCCTCCAAAGTAAGTCCTGCTTGTTAACTCTATTTTCCCTAGTTCTTCCAGATCCTAGTCTCTTTTTCTCTATTCTTCAACTCAATCCACCTTCTGGTTCTATAACAACAATCATTCTGGTTCTCCTGCTGCGTATCCTTGACACTTAGTCTAAAAAGCAGAAGTGGCTAGTTTTAACTAGACCATCCTTTCTCAGTTTCTTTTGAGAGAGAGGCTTCAAGTAATCTCCGCTGTGCTGAGTAATCTCCGCATAGCGGCTACCCTACGAGCAATAAGACTGCCCTTTTATTTCTTACTATTAGTCTTTCTCTACTTTATTATTTCTCTCTCTCTATCTCTCTTCCTCCCATTGTTTTCTTATGTATTATTCTATAGTAATTCAATCGTGAGAAGCCAAACCCTTGTAACCTGCAGTCACTAAAGAGACCCAGGCTCACATCTTGATTTTGACTTGTTTCTCATGTTAAACGACAAAGATCTAGAGGATAAGGAGATAGGAATAAATAGGAGACTCGAGAGTACTTGTGCAAATGTGGGTGTCTATGTCTAATTTTAGATGGCATTGCAACATTTATTTCTAGCCGCACGGAATCTGTTTAAATGAGCTTGGGCCACTAAGATCAAAGGGTGAGTTCCTGTCCCTTGGAATAGTTGTGTTAGGGAATGGAAGCGGTGAGGTCAAATGAGCAAGAAAAGAGTTAAGAAAGCAGGTGAGGAGAAGGGGAAGTGTATTGAATGATGCAGGTGGTGCATCACAGGACGCGGACCCATTGCTGGCTGAGATTGGAAGTTATGGTAAGACGAGTGCAAGGTTTGACCCGGAATGTTAATGTGAGGGTTTAAAATCCCTTCACTACTATTTGAAATGTTCAACCTAGTTGATTGTGGATTGGTGCTGAGGGATACTTTTCTAGAACCAAGGTATGGATTACTTTCTAGCTCAGCACATGATAAAAGTAGGAGTCTCTCTTTAGTACAATAGTAAATGACAATAGGGATTGAAAGAGGAAAGATGATTAAGAAGAGAAGAAAATAGAAAGAAAGGAAAGAATGAGATGAGAAGAACTGATGGTGCTTAACTAGCTCAGCAGATAATAAAAGTAGGAATCTCTGCTGAACTAGAAGGGGGGTGGGGTTGTGTGTATTAAATAGTCAGTGTTCAGAGTGCTTATGTAATCTTTTAGTGGAACCTTTGTGAAGGGGTTTCACAGTTTCCCCCCCTAAAAAAACGGTTGAAAGGGTAGTCAAAGAACAGAAAGGAAGGAAAGAGAGAGAGAAAAGGAAAAGAAACTAAAAAAAATCAAAAAGGGGAAAGAAAAAAAAAGGAAGTGAAATAGGGAAGAGGGATGAGAAATATTGAGTTGCCAATTAATGGGAATTGTCCAGAATTTTGTGGTCCTGACAAGCCTTCGACCATGCCAAAAGTCCGCCGTTTTTCTGATGACCTAAACCAGGTCCATAAATTGACGCTCACAATTGTGTCCAAGGTAATGCTTACAAAAACGGTGTAGAATTTGCCCTGAGGTGCACTATTGGAAGGAACTTACTTTTGTAGGTTCCACCCTTGCTGGTCCTTGCGGTTTGACTTTGGAAACATGCAATGTAGTATGTTGTCGGTCTCCCTCTGGTAGATCAAGTTGAATGTTTTGTCCATGATTAAATACCTTTGTGATTTGATACGGGCCTTCATATCTTTCCTTCAGTTTTTCAGTCCCACCACGGTGTCGTCACCTCCAATCCGAGGAATCCAGAAGTACCCATGAACCCACCTCTAGAGGAGGGAGATCACAATGATGTTTGTTGTGCTGCAGTGCTTGACAAATTCAGCTCGTCCACAAGTTATCCCACACTTCTGCCCACACCGTCTCCCGTTGATGAAGCCAGGTTGTCACGGCAACAGGTCCTTCCATTTTTGATTCAGTCGAAGGAAACAAGCATGGACATCTGCCATAAATCAGTGCAAACGGGCAGAACCCCGTAGCTACATTCAAAGCCAAATATATCACAAATTCCGCTGATGGTAGGGCTTCAAGCCAACGACTCTGACGTTTTGAGGTGAAGTTCCGTAAAATTTGACCAACAGTTTTGTTTGAACGTTCACGTTGGCCATCTGCCTGTGGATGATAAGCCATTGTCAGGTGGAATCTCACTGAAATTTTTTTCATCAAGGCCTTCCAGAATTTTGATGACCAAGTCTTGTCTCTGTTGCTAATCACCGTGATCGGAGCTCCAAAAATTGCAAGCCAACCTGTGAAGAACCAGTTTGCCGTTTTTTCCGCCATATCCTTCTGAGAGACTGGGATCAACCTAGTAAAACCTGAGAGTTGACAAGTACAAGTCAGTAGCATGTTGAGATGATTTGAAGTTGGTAGAGGACAGATGAAATCAATGGCAAAGTGCTGTAATGGAGAAGTAGGCATGAAGGGTGTCAACAGCTTTCCCGTGGGAGCTAATGTTGGTGCCTTGGTGCATTGACAAGTCTCACACCCTTGAGTCAATGATTTTACATCTTTAGCTAGTCCCGGCCAAAAGAATTCTCTGAGTAATTCGGCTACAGTCTTCAAATAGCCCAGATGACCTAGACGTTCATGTCCTTCTTGAATAAGATTCATCCAAATCAATTGATATTTGGGTATGAGAAGGCGATTATTGACAAAAAAGGAGCCCTTCTTGTTCGAAACAATCTTCACAAAGAGGCAGTACTCGGCGTAGTGCTTCACAGAATTTATCCTCGGTATAGCCTTTGATGATGTCTGCTCTAAGGGATTCTGAAAGAGTGGACCCTAATTCGGTCAATGCTGCAACACACACCACATCCGATGACTCAATTTGTTTGCTTTCTTCAGGAAGATCTTTGTTGGAAAGTGCATCTGCAACTGTGTTATCTTCTCCTCAAATCAAAGTCTGCTAGAATTTCTGTCCAGCAAGCTTGTCGGCGACTGAGATTTCTTTGTTTCAGAAGATAAGTTAAAGAATGATGGTCAGTCATGACGTTCACTTTCATGCCTAATAGAAGCATCTTCCACTTTTGTAAGGCATGAATCCGTTCTAATATAGACTCTTACTCCTTTACTATGTATTTCTTTTATGGATAGTCTGGATGATTATTCCAGACTTTATTCTCCCCCTTAGTTTTTGGGGGGAGAATCTTGATTTGCTTTTCTCAGTTTTTTATTTCAATTTATTTCTATTGACCATTTTGAGGCTTCTTCTTTGGAGCCTCTAGGGATGCCCGGAGGAGGAGGAGAAGTCTCCTCCCAGGTATGGGTTGGGTGTGGAGCTGCGCCCCTTTGTCGTGGAACCTCGCGCCGCTGCTCTTTGGGAAGCTTGGTGAAGGTAGAGGACCACGCAAGAGGGGGAGCGGCAGAATGTGCAACAGAAATAAGAAAACACCTTGCCGTCAAGGCAAGGGGGGAGGAACTCCAGCCCATTCTTAACTGGAAGTCTTCAGTTAAGAGTTCCAACTTGTTTATTTCTTATACTTTCATTGCTCTATTCCATTCCATATACAATGGCATCCAGTACGCCGGTTACGGCTTGTTGTGACCTTTTGCCGCTATTTCTCAACATTGATCTAACTCTTCCAACAGGGTGATTGCTTCTTTTTCTTGTGGCATGTATTATCTAAGATATAGTTGGTAGAAATCTGTGACCCATCTTCCGATCTTGCAGATTTCACGAACGTCTGTGCCCATCACATTTCTGAAGGAGGCGCCACCTACCCTGAAGGAGTGGCCTGAAATCCCGAGGAATTTGCCTTCTCTCCAAGCTTCATTGAGTGTCTTTGGTTAGGTGAATTCTCTGTCCGTCTGATCCGTAGTACCCAAACAGGGATGTGTGAGCCTTTTTCTCTTTGCGCAACCTTCTTTTCACCGCTTCAACTGGGAAAAGGAGGTTTGATTGGGATTCTAGGATGATTCACTGGATCTCTCCTGGTTTGCTAGTTTTGGAGTCCTTTAGAATGAGTGTAGCGACGACGGTGCCGGTTTCTTTGTTCCACTCCACGTCTGATATCGAAATTGATGTCCTCGGATCTAGAGGGCCCGCTGAGTTTGGTGAAGTCAATTCTGCCAACCTTGCCGTCCCTTAGAAGGCCACTAGCGCCAAGTCAAGGAAAGCCTTTTCTCTGGGGTTTCCTTGGGCTAACACATCCACGAGGTGTACTAAGTGTTTGATGTGTATGGCACCTTTATTTTCTTTTTGAGGGACACAAGCGTCGGCTTTAGCTGATGACCTTAAGAGGACTTTGACCCTAGCTTCTGAGACTGACAGGTAGACGGCCTTATGGAGGAGATGCTATGCCTTCAGCCTGTGGAGATATTTCTCAAGCATTTTGGCGGCAATTTCTTGCTTGTCGGACTTCCCTTCATCTCTTCCGGCCCAATAGCAAAACTGGTAGATTCTATCGGCTTTGACAGGGAGGGAGAATTTGCCCGCTGATGTTTTGGCCATGAATCGTTGGAACTTCTTGACGGCTGAGTTATACCCCGTGAGTTTATTCCACTTGTATCCTCTTAGGAAGTGCATGTCCTCGTGGCTTGGGTTGTCAGCTTGCTACTAGTACAGAGTCAACCTGACTAAGTAGAAAATAATAAACAAACAATTTAACAATTAAAAAGAGATATTATTACTTATAAAAAAGAGATATTATTACAATAAAATAGAGACATTATTAAATGATAATAAGAGACAGTATTACATGTAAAAAGTCACTAAAAACCTACTTTCTTTATCTTAAAACTTCTACATATGTAATGAAATGGGACCATTATTATTTGTTGTTTTGTGATAAAATATTAAAAAATATTAAGTCATGAATAACTTTTAAACCATAAAAAAAAATTAGAATATTATTAAATAATCTGAATCTACACTAAAAGTAACCTAGGGTCACTCACTCATAGTAACCCTGAATTCTTACTCCTTCCCTGTGTTTACAGGTACTACAGTATTTACATGTACCACAACTGAACATAAGGTTGTAACAAGTTTACATATACATGTGGACTTCTAGAAGACCATTTCTGGACGTAAAATTGAGGTGTTGTGTATAGTTTATAAACTAGACCCAACTTGGATGTGACTCCTCCAGGCCCGCACCCCCGCTATACCCAATTCAGAATTGGGCTCAACCCCGCGTAAAGTGGTAATACCACTGTTACTACACATGTACACGGGTAAGAAAGTTATGACATCATATATCATGTATATAATTGGGGTTTATCAACTAAAAACCTTAATTACATCAAATGTACACATGTGTTGTGGTATTCAAAGATTAACTCCTTGGGATTTTTGGCCCAATTGGGAAAATTACCAATAACTCCCACGGAGTAGCGCCTAAAATTACAGAGTAAATCTCTCAATTAAGGTTCTGAAGCATAGAGAGCGTAGTACCAACCTTAATTACATGGGAATAATCCCTCTGGCATAACAAATGCAGACAGAGAGTGTGGTATAATGCCAGATGAGTATTGTTACTGATGTAACTCCATAGTTACAAGTGAAAATAAAGCTCAAAAGGGATTAAACAACCACGAACACATGTCTTAAGTCCAAGATTGACTTAGGTTGAGAGGCGTCACAATCATGGCTCATCACCCAATTGAGCCATAACACGCCTAAAAATAAGTTACTACCAGTACTACACGCCTTTGTAAAGGGTACTGCTTGCCTGTAAAACTCCCCATCATCATTCATAGCTTTAACCACAGTCTTACACCATTGTATATACCAGAATTACACTTGTTCACACTTGTTATACCTGTTATATAGTACCATTTTGCCTGTTGTGGTGTTGAAGATCAGTTGTTTTCTCTTTACTTTTCACTCTACCACTCTCAAACACGCCATCAGTATCACCCTGTCCATGCAGAATCTGAATCAAGAGGGCACCTACAACAACCCCTGTGCTATCAGGCCCCTCTTTAAAATAAAGATTCATTCTTTATTTTAGGGGCAGGCTAAATACACACCAAAAAATTACTTCATCCACTCCAATTTTGGAGTGAACTAGTGTTCACTCCAATTTTGGAGTGAACTAGTGTTCACTCCAATTTTGGAGTGAACTAGTGTTCACTCCAATGAACCTTGGAGTGAACATTAGGCTACTCCAATAATCCTTGGAGTGTCCAGATTTCCACTCCAAAAATGGATGGTTTTTGCAGTGGACCTACAATTCACTTCAAAATTATTGGAGTAAAGGCCCGGTCACTCCAAAAATCATTGGAGTGCCCAATTTATGCACTCCAAAATTTAAAAAATTGGGAGTGCAAAGATTTTAAGTTCATGTTTGGAGCATCCATTGGGCAAGTCTCTCTCCTGCCTTCCCTCCAGGACCAATCGGGCTTGGAGGAAAGGGAGAGTACACTCTCCTCCCTTTCCTCCAAGACCGATTGGTCCTGGAGGGAAGGGAGGAGAGGGTTCATCCACTCGTCCCTTCTCTCCAAGACTGATTGGTCCTGGAGGGAATGGAGGAGAGGGTTCATCCACTCGTCCCTTCTCTCCAAGACCAATCAGTCCTGGAGGGAAGGGAGGAGGGAGTACACTCTCTCCTCCCTTTCCTCCAAGACCAATTGGTCTTGGAGAGAAGGGAGAAGAGAGACTTGCCCGATGGACGCTATACAATACTCTGTTAATTCTATTACATGTTTATTCTACTTTGATTGTTTTCAGATGAACACTTAGTTTTCAATATGCTTCTTCCTTGCTAGTTGATCCCTTTGGTTCTCCTGTCTTCTTGCGTGATTGATCTTGTTTGCACATCTTCTGTTAGTCAGTTGCCAATGTTTTCTGGGGTGTGTGATTTGTTACCCTAGCTCTTCATTCCAACTAAGTTATTGCTGATCATCACCCTGTTGATCATCTAGCTTCTTGCTAGTCTGATCTTGGTGGCACCTCTTCTATAAGTCAGTTGCAAGTCTCTTTTGTAAGTCAGTTGCCAGTATTTCCTTAGGTGTACGTGTAACTTTTACTTACTCACATTTCTTTCTTATACCTCACCCTTTACACAATAAATATTATCCTATATAGGGGAGAATGTCGAATTTTAGAGGTAGAGAGAAATTTAATGCATTAAATGTATTAGATACAGGCGGCGCAGGCACCGCTGCCTTGTTTGTATTTTGTCTTGTTTTCTTGTTTTCTATTATGCTTCTATTATGCTTTGTTACAATTGCTTTAATAAAATATACACTCTATGGTTGACTATGCACACTGCTTTATTGTTCTTGAGTACTGCTAATGAATTACCAAGCAATTGTGTATACACATTATTCTAGTCTAACAATGAAAGTGATTTCTGTGTAGCAAAAGCCAATGCTACAGGTCATAAAAATACCTAGCCACGTTCTTACATATGCAGGCCACGGTACCTGCATACCTGTTTCAATGTTCATTCAGCATGGTACGAGCCTTGGTGTTCTCACAGGACAATAGATCTGGTGGTAAATGATCACAAGTATCTATGTCTTCATTTTTTCTGATAGCTAACCTCATGGTCCTTATCCTACAAAAACGAGCATAGAACATGTTCTTTAATGTGAGGCCTACTGCATCTCCTCCCTTCCCTCCAGGACCAATCTTTTGGATGGAAGGGAGGAGAGAGAGGGTACTCTCTCCTCCCTTCCATCCAAAACCAATCGGTTTTGGGGGGAAGGGAGGAGAGAGTGTACTCCTTCCTCCCTTCCCTCCAGGACCGATTGGATTTGGAGTGAAGGGAGGAGAGAGTACCCTCTCTCTCCTCCCTTTTCTCCAAGAATCATTGGAGTAAGCTAATGTTCACTCCAAGTTTTATTGGAGTGAACACTAGTTCACTCCAAAATTGGAGTGAACACTAGTTCACTCCAAAATTGGAGTGGATGAAGTAATTTTTTGGTGTGGATTTAGCCTGCCCCTTATTTTATTTCTTTTTATTTATTTCACTGTGACTTTATCAGTCAATACCTCTTTCTTCATCAATCATCACCTTGTGTAGCTAAAAGAATTACATTCTTGGCATCACAAAGGCTGACATGGGTTGATTTTCCTAGTGCCATTGGACAGGAAGTTGGATATCTTGGAGAGATCCATAGGTGGTCGATTAGTTAAAGGTGAAAGTGTTTTTTCTTTCAAGCAAACAGTTAGGGGGGAATATCTTGTCAGGATATGTTTTTCAGGTTGCGAAGTTCCTTTTATCTTACCTCTTTAAGCTAAGACACTCCTGTATTTTAGTACAGCACTTGTAACATGTGTCTGTCTAAGTCATGGGGTAGGTTTATCGCCAAGACGTGTTTCCACTTCCTATTCCCTATCCCTCCTCTTGACAACTGGTCCGCCGCGCTCTCTGCCAATGTCACCCTTTTAGCTTCAATGTCCACTTCTATTCTGATTAGCATTCTCTCTATCAGTTTCCATTCTTTGTTTACATTCTTATCTTTAGACTTCCTTTTCCTTATTGCTCCTTCTGTTGTTGTGTTATCTGTCCATACAATGAATGTCTTCCCCTTTTTTATCCCTAGTTGTTCTAGCATGATCAGGCCAAGTCTAACCACTAACGTTTCAAGCCTTGCGATCTTGTTCCCATTGTCTTTCTCTCAACTGAAATTGAGCCCATCGGCTACCTATCACAATTCCAATCCCAAAGTTTGTTGATGCGTCTCCAGCCCACCCAATTTTGGTTGGTTCTGGGTTTGGCATCAACCTCGTCGGGTTGAAGGTCACTAGGGCAAATAGCCATTCTTCTAAATCTTCTCTTGCGTCCTGGGGCATGTTCCTAGCCGAGTTCTTCTGCTTCCAAGTTTTCATCCACCTGTAAAGGCTTCATAAGTAGAATTTCAGTTGGGGTAAGATGTAAGAGATGTGATTTAGTCTGCCGGTCATCACTTCTACGTCTTTGAAGTGATGAGATTCTTGCTTTAGGAATGTTTTTAGCTGGGATACCCTGTTGAACAGCTTCCCGTCTTTTTCTTGCTGTGCCACTGGAAGCCTATAAATTTTTGTTCGACATTGAAGTCCGCGAATTTCCCTTCATTCGTCTTAACGCCTAGTTCATTGGAGAGGTGTACTATGTCTTCCATCTTTACTGTCGACTCCAGCGTTTTGATGAAGAGATTGTTGTCCACCCAGCAGAACACTTTCAGTAGATCAAATTCAGCCACCATTATTCTTGTCGATGCGTCGGCTGGTCTCCCAAAAGAGCCACAGCCTGCCACCCCGCCAATCGTTATCCTTGTGTCTAGGATCAGCTTTTTATCAAACGTCTTGACCATAAGGTAAGGCCACTGGTTCAGTGAGGTTGGTATTTAGTGGTAAGATTTCGCCCAATTGACAATTGCCAACTGAACTGTGGAAGGCTGGATGCGTAAGTAGCTTGAGACAATATTAAAATCGTCCCAAGTAGTTGCGAAATCATCTGCGTCGATGAAAGAGTTGACTGATGGGATCTCGTCGTTGTCATATGGATATGAGAGGTCATTTGTGGGCCTTAATGACCCATCACTGTTTATCACTGCTCCTAGCGGGTTTGATCGGAAGAAGGGAAATTTACTCATGACCTGGCCGTGAGAGTAAGGCCCAAACATGCAGCCAGCTTTTATCTCCTCTTTAAAGCTTTCTGTTACTTGCCAGGCTGATTTATGGTTGTCCAGCGTGAAGTATCTTATTCTGCTGTGTGGCCAATGAGGGGGGATGCCTTGGTTGAACCCCAAGGTAAAGCCGCTGATTACATCCTCAAATTCGTCTAGTAATCTGTGTTTTTTCAGCATTTTTATCCAAGAATCCACGTGCATTTCATGGTCTACCGTGGTCAGCCAAAGGAATGTGACTGCCTCCACGTCATATTTCCTTGGGAGGTTTAGAACAGCTTCTTCTTTTTGGTTTGTTTGGCACTCGGGTTGCAAATCTGCCAGACTCCTCACTGCTCTCATTGTATTGTAATTCCATTGCTCATGTTCTGCCAAACAAGTGCTATTGGACCTTATCATGGGTAGGGAGGGGAGAGGAACATTCTAATTTCAGTGAATCTGTCACTACTTTTAATCTATGTACAACTATGATTCGGAGGTTAAATTTGTTGTCAGGTAGAATGGCCCCCCCCTTTTTTTTTTTTTCTACCTACTGGTTTCTTTTCCCTTTCTTCCAATCACCTCTTTTCCTTTCCGCGTATTTCGACCTGTAATCCAGGTCAAAATTGTTGCCTTTGTATCCAGCTTGTCCAGTCGATTTGGGTATTCCCCTGGGTCCCTGTCCCAATCCATTATTGGTAAGGGTTGTCCCAACCGGCTTCTGAGTTGGTTGTCTTGTTTCAACTGGAGGCTTGCAGGTTGTTGGGTCCCACGTCGCTCAGACCCCTCCAGCGGCATACAGATTGTCCATGAATTTGAGCTCTTTTTACTTGCGTATGTCGCGTCGGCCATTTTCTTCCAGAAGACTGACACATCGGTCAAGGACTTCTTTCCATTTGGAAGGGCGACCCGGTGTGCAAAACAGTTAGTCCTCACCTGGACATCGTAGCTCAAGGTGACCATGAAGCCGTCTTCCGCCATTGTCATGTCGCAGTCCACCTTATGGCCTTTAAACCACTTCACAAGTTTAGTGTAGCCATATTTGTTTCCTAGTGTCGCCATTCACTGAAGGACTGTGTCCATTTGCTTGGGTATGGGTACCCTGAGTACCTGTTCTTGTCTCCCATAGTGTCTTTGTGTCAAGGTCTTTTCTCGCCGTGATATAGGATTGCAGCGTTCTTCCATGTCCGGTTTAATATTGTCAGCTGGAGCGGGCCTCTTTGTAAGGACCTCATATAGGTCCTTCACTAGGCGGAATCTTGCAGGACTAGAACAGAGTCTTTTACTCTGGAGAGATTTTCTAGAACCAGACAGTGTTGATTACTAGCTCAGTAGAAGTGAAAGTCAGAATCTCTCGTAAATACATGAATGAAAGAAAAAATGAGATGAAACGGTGCTTACCTAACTCAGTAGAAGTGAAAGTCAGAATCTCTACTGAGCTAGGAAAGGCGGGAACTGGGGCTAAGTAGTCGGATGGATTTGATTTGATTATGTAAGCCGTCCGCGAGTTCTTTTTGGTGAAGCCTGTGGTTGAGGTTTCACACTCTTAAATCTCAGAGATTCTTGTTGAAATACGGAGTAAATCCCATCTCATCATGGCGTGGGAGTGCACCAGAAACGAACATATGCTCCCCTACTTCTGATCCTTCATTGTCTGAATCAGGATCTTGATCTTTGGGGGAGGGGTGGAGATTTACGGGGGCGGATTTCTTTGGGAGGGTGACTTCTTCTGGTGATCTCTTTCTTTTCTTGGGGCCGTCTTGCCTTCCTTTTGTCATGTCTGAGTACATGTCAAAGAACATCTTCACTCGGATGGAGTCCCCTGCCATCTCCCCTTCCATCGCTTTTGTGATGATGTTTCTGATGATCACCAAATCTGCCACTTCTTTTTCCTGGCTCGAGGCTGCAAGTGGCAGTGGATTCAACAAGTGATTTATCAGCTTCCCGTTTGCTAATGTTTCCTTGTTTTTTTTTAAACGTACGTTTCTTTTGAGTTCCCGATTCTCCTAATATTTGGATTCTGGAATCCGATTTCCGTTTCCCAGTTTCCTCGTTTTGGTGCTCGCCTTCTAAGCTATTGTTTCCTCCCGTGAGGTCAGAGTAATTCTAACCATCCGAGAGCCTGTCGTTCTCCTTGATCTAAGTCAATGTCATCTCTTCGGAGATCTTCCTTGTCGGTCCCTTCATTTCCTCTTCTCAACTCGTCTGCAGTTCCGGAGGAGTTCCTGAGGACATTACTGAGTTCTTGAATTCTTTGAGACATCATCAGATTTCTTTTAATTTTTTCGGACTGGTAAATAGGTGGAATCGGAATTTTTTAATTGTCTAAGAGAAAAAATAAAATAAAAATAACAACTTCCTTGGATGCGGGGGAATTCTTGAAGGGTTTTGTTTGGGATGGAGTCAGGCCGGTTCTGGTCAAAGAGTGTGTTCTTTGAGGGAAAGGGTTGGGAGGAGGAATTAGGTTTTGCTTGAGTTGTGGATTCAACTCTTACTTTGCCGGTGCTCCCCCCGGCGCGCTCCTTCTTTCCCGCCTTGAGTCATTCCACGCCACGGACTGCGCAACCTCCCCCCTTGCTCTGGTAACATTTAATGACAGCCAATAATTCCTGCCCGTGGACTGGATAATTCTTTTTCGCCAGCATCATTAGATGAGACTCATAAGCTATCAGAGAGGCCGTTTTCCACTCTTTCCCTTGGAAAAGTGCTGCACCAAGACCCAAGCCGCTTGCATCTGTGAATAGCCACAGTGGATATTCTGAATCGAAATCTACATTCTTCAAGCAGGGTAATGAAGTCATGATTATCTTGATGTTTTGGAAGGCTGTTTCTTCTCGTTCTCCCCACTTGAAATCTTTAGGATCCAATTTGGTACTGGTCAATGGTGTCAGCATCCCAACGTACTTTTGAAGTCCCCAAATGAACTTTTTCATTTATTGTACAATGCCTAAGAATTTTTTGACCCCTTTCGCTGATCGTGGAGTAGGCCAATCGAGTACTTTTGTGACCTTCTCACAACGGTGGGCCGTTATACTACCCATAACTGGGAATGTAACTGTAACGTAACCTTTAGAGTTACGTTATCTGTTAGTTGCAGATATCGTAATTTTAGTTACAATATCTTCCACGGAAAAAGGGCTCTTTTTTTTGCTAGTTACGTTACCCAGTTATTTCCAACAAAGTGGGTTATGTTACAATTGTTCCCAATTTTGGGTAAATTGGCCGTAATTTACCACGTGAGATGACTATTGGTGGCTTTTTTGGTCAATATGAGTACATATTGGGCTCAAGTTGATGAAAAACAGCCACATTGGCCATTTTCTGTCCAGTGTGTCAGGTCAAAATAGGTGTGCTGTGAGGGTTAAACCCACAACCTCCACGCTGCAAAACATAGAAGAGGCAAGGCTTAACCACTAAGCTAAATTCAATGTTCTTAATTTTTTTTTGGGTAAGGCTAAATGCACTCCAATGATTTCCTATGTACACTCCATTTTGGAGTGGACAAGTGTTCACTCCATTTTTTTTGAAGTGGAAAAGTGTTCACTCCAAAAAGATTGGAGTGAACACTTTTCCACTCCAAAGTCCCACATATGCTTGGAGTACACAGACTGTGCACTCCAATTTCTTGTAGTGCAAATCCTGTGCACACCAATTTCAAAATAATTTTTCAATTTGTTGGAGTGTACATTTTGTGCACTCCAATGACTTTGGAGTGCACACCCAAAAAATGGAGTGACTAGGTGGGCACTCCAATACCTCAATAATTTTGGAGTGAAGGGAGTGCGCACCCTGAAACCCACTGCAAGTTACACCAAAAAAAACACCAGGAAATCCCAACACCCCCTCATAAAGCTCACATTCTACCTCAATCACCTCATATCCCACACTTTTTAAGATCAGATAGAGATAGACATACACATAACAACATGTCTTCAGCTTCCCCCCCCCCACCAACAAACAATGTTGTAGTATCCCTCAATTCCTGGGCTCAACCTTGGAGTACAAAAAGGAAAAAATTGGAGTGCATTCAGCTTTTTTTGGGAGTATTTAGAGTGCGCACTTTGTGCACTCCAATATATTTTGCCCTCCAGTGTGCACATCTTATTTACTCCAAAAATGGCCAATTTTTGGAGTGGGCAGGTGTCCACGCCAATGTTTTTGGAGTGGACACCTGACACACTCCAGTTATTTTGGAGTGGGCAAGTGTCCACTCCAAAAATTTGGAGTGCATTTACTAAAATTTTGGAGTGCATTTACCCTGACCCTACATATATATACTTAAGAATTTTTAGCTGTCTCTTAAATGAGAACTTGGTCTGTCAATTTTTCTTTCGCTCAAATATATCATACCCAATGATGCTGCTCTATAATCACAGGTCTTTCTGAAAAATCTTTTTATTTGCTGTTGTTTGAGAAAAAAGGAAAAAAAATTGTTTGGGTGTGTACCACACCTTTCTTTTCAACGTGTACGCCCTTTCCTGCAAAAAATGGTGTGCATACCAAAAAAAAAAGGTGTACAGAGCCGGCACACCCTAAGGCATGTGCCCGGCTTGCACAAAAAAAGAACAGGGCATGCTCGGCCGGCACATCCATTCCTCTTTGCCATTGAGATCCTGTTATATTACATTCTACTCTAAGCAGTCTGACACCCACTCTTTGCAAGACTTGACCCTGATATAGTGATAAGCAATGTAAATAAGACTTATCATCCCAGGAAATACAAACATAACGGTGGATACTGTCTACATAAAATGATCCCAGCAAGCATCAGCGCACTTAGCTTAGTGGTTAAAGCATCACTCATGAATTTTGGAGTCACTTGTTCAATTCCCGTAGTGCACATCTATTTTGGTTTATGACAGATCCTACAGTCTTGATGACCGGGAGGAAATCCTCCCTGTCATCAATACTGAAATACTGACCGTCTTGATGACCGGGACTCCCGTTCATTGAGACTCTACACCATGGATGAAGAATTTAAGTTTCAGCTTGATAAGAAATCGGTTTGGGACGACCAACCAATTTTCTTGCTGATTTTAAATCAAAGTCATTTGAGAAACTGATTCTTTTCCAACCGTTTTTTTCTAAAAAAGAAACTGAGTTTCCACAAACTTTCATGGGTCCAAAACAACCTTTTATGGGTCCCAACAAGCTCAAACATGAAAAATTTAATGTTTGAGAGCTTGATTGGCTAAACAACATGGTTGGAATTTCAACCCAACCGAAGAAAAATTTGTTTGGGTGACCAGCCGACGTCTTGCTGGAACTCAGCAAGAGGTCGGTTAGCTTGTCCGATATGACCTCCTTTCAGGGGGGTCTCATAGTGTTCTAGACACATTGATTCTGGCAGAAACCTCAAAAAAAAAAATTCAGCACAACTTGTACAAAATCTGGATGTTGCTGTTTTAAAATATGGGGGTCTTGGGGACACTACTGAGCAGTGTTTCCAACATTATTGCTGTAGAGCAGCCGTGAAGACATGATGCTGGCTCTCAATTCCCTTTCCCCAAGTTGCCGGTTTGACTCCTCTTTTGCATCAACCCATGATGATCAGCTGAAGACAAGTGTGAACCTTTGGATCCTGAGTGGTTTCCTCTCCGAGGAAATACTGATTTTGAATTGGTGCTAAGCTACCGAATCAAAATTTTATCAGTTTTCCTTCCAGTGGAAAGCTGATTTTCTTCCAGGTGGAAAATGGATGATATCCCGACCTGGGAGGGGACGTCCTTGCTTGCAGGTGGGCGAATCAAAGAATTTTTGCACGACTTCCAATTAAAAATTGGTTGACTTCACCTGTGGTGTACAGTCTTGATTACCAGGACTCTGCAGTCTTAATGACTGGGACTCCCAGTCATCGAGACTCTACAGTCTTGACGACCGGGACTCCCGGTCATCAAGACTCTACAGTCTTGATGACCGTTACTCCCGGTCATCAAGACTCTACAGTCTTGATGACCGGGACTCCCATTCATGGAGACTCTACAGTCTTGATGACTGGGACTCCCAGTCATCGAGATCTACAGTCTAAATGACCGGGACTCCCGGTCATTTAGATTCTACAGTCTTGATGACCCGGACTTCCGGTCACCTAGACTATTCAGTCTCAATGACTGGGAGGTTTCTTCCTAGCCATCGAGATCCTACAGTCTCCTTGACAACTGGCAGGGTTCCTCCCAGCCATCGAGATCCTAAATTCTCCTCAATGTATGGTAGGGTTCCTCCCAGCCATCGAGATCCTACAGTCTCAATGACTGGGAGGTTTCCTCCCAGTCATCGAGACTGCAGGATCTCGATGTCTGAGAGGAAATGGTGGTGTGGGCCGAGCATGCCCTGTTGTTCTGGCACACCCTTTTTTTGGGCATTCCAGACCTGCACATCGTTTTTTTCGGCGTGCACGCTGCTTTTCGCCAAACAGGTGAGCAGGAGGGGGGAGGAAATGGTTTCGTTAAGGTTAATGAGTTTGTTTTCCAGATGATACAGATTAGATCAAATTGAGAGAGATTCCAGTGTCCAACTTGAGAGAGACAGGGTATAAGGATTTAAGGACACAGTGGAAGGACAAGCATATGTGTTGTATGCTGGGTCGGTCCAAAAGACAAAATTGGAGGGGGAAGAAAAAAAGAAAAAAGGAAGTAGAATGGAATGGTCTCAATTGTCATTGATCAACCTTCCAACTGACACCGAGTCCATTTCTAAGACTGGACTCTTGACGAACACAAAGAGGTTTGGTGAGGAGGATCTCGATGACTGATGAGGCTAGAGGGACAAAGTAAAACCAAAGTGATGATGGTAGTCGGGCTGCGTGCTAGTCCTCAAAATTCAATGGTTCAAACATATTGCTAATGAAAGGTTCATGTGATCGCATGGATTTTCTCTCCTCATCAACAACTTTCTTTCTCTTTTTCAGGAGAGAGCTTACCAGATTAGTGAAGAAATTAACCAGGCTATTGATAATACCATAGAGCGAGTGGAATCATAAATAAGATTTGAGTTATGTTGAGAGAAATGAAACTGAATGACTTGGACAAAGACCGGGTGAGTTTTTTTGAGTAAATCGAGTTGAGTTGTAGTTGACATAGTGGAAGGATTTTTGAATGATGAGTTAAGAAGTGAAGAAGGTAAACGATTACCAATACTGAAATTTTTGATTACCAATCCTGAAATGTTTTCGCACATGTATTAGTAAGTCTTCTGCAGAGAACGGCCCACCAAAATTAAGCACCTAGGCTTTGGAAGTCGGAAAGGCTCATCTGGCACAGAAATTTCTTCGGTATATTTGATGTCACAGTGTGGAACAACAACAGGAGAGATATAAGTGAGTGGGAAGTGGGGATGCCTAAGCACATTGACGGGAAAATTGGAAAGAGATATTTGTGAATCCTTATCTGAGCTTTCACAAATTGGCTTGTACTTGCTAGTACGTGTGATACACCATTTATTTGGAGTGAAGTGTTTCATTATAAATTCTTTATGTTGGTAAGTTAAATACAACACATTATTGGTTAGCCATTTGCAGATTGGTGTGTTGCAATGGGGTTGGGTGAACGTGGTGAATGGGAACCGGATGGGTTGATGAGTGGTCTAGATAAATAGCTGGTCGGTCTGGAAGAATATTGAGTGTGATGGACCATTCTGATGGGTTTATTGGGCCAAGTCCTGCCCGCCTGGCAGAATTGGGCTTTGAGGAACTGCTGCCTAAAAAAAGTAGCAGTAACTCAAGATTATAGAGAGTACATTCATCCATTTTTGCACCTTAATTGTGCCAAAAACCAAAAGGCATCTGTAATACCCCTGTTTACAGGCCCAGATCACCTAAACACCCCTCCCTTTTTAAATAAAATTTATTTTATTTATTATTCTCATTCCTTTGGAATTAAAATACCTATCCTACTTTTCAGCGCACTTTTGCTCTGAAAATTCTCCTTGAACCCAGTTTAGCTAGAGGGATTCTGTCCTTGGCATCACGTGGGCTGACAAACGTTAGTGGCACCATTTAGCCAACTAATGCTAACTTTTTTTTAATTTTTTTTTGTTCGTTGGTAGCGTAGTGTTAGCTGGGGGCCAGGAAAAAACTAACACTAACTGAAATTTGCATTAGCAGTGTTGTAGAGGTGTTAGCGGTGGAAAAAGCTACGCTACACTTTTGAATTTTTTTTGTTAGTTGGTAGCGTAGCATTAGCTGGGGTCACGCAGAAACAACTAACATTACCAAAAATTGGTGTTAGTGATGTTGTAGGAGTGTCAGTTGTTGAAAAATTTATGCTACACTGTAGTGTAATATTTTGGTCTTGTTAGCTGAGCTCTGGAAAGAAATGCTAATGCTACCAGAAATTCTGGATAGCTGAATTTTAGTGGTCTTATCAAGTAAAAAATAAGGCTACAAGTTAGTACAGCTACACTAACATGTCTGGTTAACTGTTGCCATTAACCGTCTGTGGTAATAAATGAATCATCCCCCTACCAATAAAGTTATAGGAAGTCATCAAATCATACCACAGAATTCAAAGAAAAAAAAAAAGATGGAATCAATGAATCATCCCTCCCACCAATAAAGTTATAGCAAGTCCTCAAATAATACCACAGAATTTGAAGAAAGAAAAAAAAAAACATGGAATAAATGAATCATCCTCCCCTGCACGCCCCACAGCACGCCTGAAGGGGCGTGAGAGCAATTGCTTCTCATCCCTCCAGGAGCAATTGGTCTTGGAGGGATAAGGATAGCGTTCTCTCTTGTCATCACTCCAGGAGCAATCGGTCTTGGAGGGATAAGGAGAGAGAACTCTCTCCTTATCCCTCCAAGACCGATCGGTCCTGGAGGGATAAGGAGAGAGTTCTATCTCCTTATCCCTCCAAGACTGATTGCTCCTGGGGTGATGACAAGAGAGAAAGCTCTCCTTATCCCTCCAAGACCAGTTGGTCTTGGAGGGATGAGGAGAGAGTACACTCTCTCCCCATCCCTCCAAGACTGATCGGTCCTGGAGGGATGAGAGGAGAGTGTACCCTCTCCCTCCTGTCTCCTCGGTTGTGCACACCTCGTATTGAGGCGTGCACAACTGGGCATGCCCTCATTTGCCCAAGGCGGGGTGTGCATAGCTGTGTAGGCCCCTGCTTGAGCACGGCAAGGCGTCCACCGGGGATGTACGCCTTGACTTGAGGCGTGCAGGACCCAGTGGCGGGTCACTGAGCCCATTGGGTCCTGTCTGGGGCGTGCAAGCCCCAACCAAGGCGTGCACTCCTCTGCACGCCCAAAATGTGGCGTGCACGCCAAAGGTTGCCTTGGGGGGTGTCCTTTTAGCAAAAATGGGGTGTGGTTTTAGCCAGCCTCAAATTTTAACCACAAAATCTTACCCCTGGAGGCTCAAACCTTTTGACCACATCAATTATTAAGCTACAAGCAATGGTGGGCACTTACATTACGTTACGTTACAGCAGGGTTATTGGAGAACATAACTTTTCAAAGTTATCCAGTTTTTTGATTTTTGTAACATAACTAAAAAAAACTTGTAATTTCAAGTAACATATATATATATATATATATATTTTGAAATGGGTAATGTAACTTTTCTTTGAGGTGAGTTAGTGTTCAGAAAAAAAAATTGAAAAACATATTGCATATAGCTTGGTGGTTAATCAATCCCTCTTGCAGGGTGCCAAAGTTGAGGTTAAGAGTTCAATCCTCACACTGAAGCAATTTTGACCTTGCTTGCTGTGGAGGGGACCAGTCAAATTTGATCATTTCAAATTGAGCACAACTCATCTTGCTCTTATTGAACACAGCAGTTAAAATTCACCACCATTCCCAGAGAGTTACAAATACAGCAATCCCAAGAAAGGTTGCTGATTTTGACCAAAAAAAAAAAAATCTGCGTGAGAAAAAAGTTTGGCGGGTAAAAATAGGGTTTGGCTGTGACAAAACCTGTGTCACCACCAAACCCCGCTGCCACATCTGCCATCATTGATCACCCACCAATTTCCCCTCCGAGGTCACAAAACTTCACCCAATCCTAAAAAAGTAACGTTTTCCTATCCTCTAAGTTGAATTCATTGATTAATCTTGTACTGACACCGCCTTTCTACCAAAATTTTCAGAAAAAAAGTCGATCGTTCAGCATGGTTCAACCCGGAAATGAATACGAAAGGTCCCCCCATCTGAGCTGTCAACTAGCGAATGGCTAACCCACCCAATTCCTCTGAGTGTCATGTTCCAACATTATTCGATGGGACCGCTTTTCTCGTCAAAAATAGTAATCGCCGCCGTGATGCATTCATCCGCCAGATGGGTCTGTTGGGTCAGGAAAACCCTGCACAACGTCAAGATCAAGAGCTTTTTCCCTCAACAACCAACTCTCCTCTCGCTACAGATGCTAATCAATCTCAGCCGAGTATCAACCAAGGGATCAATACACAGGACAACAGCAGATTGGATGAACATGAACAAGAAATTACTTCCATCCCCATCAACATCGATTTTACGTTCATTTTACCTCCGCCACCAGCTCAACCGGATACTAATCCCCGAAAATGAAGTCGAACCAGAAGCACCGCAGCTTAGACCCCCAAAAGTTCAAAAGTACAATCCGAAAGCGAAAAGATCATTGTAGATTGGCCTGCAAATGACCACAATCTTGTGGTGTTCAAGTTAGCCGTAAACCAGAAGATTAAGGACAAAGAAAATTTTGATCTTAGTGTACACGCAAAGAAACAAGAGGACCAAGGCAATGTGATTTGGTTTGCTTCCATTGCAAGAAACCACAATTTTGCTGCAAGCCACAAACGACAACCTCCAACATTTCTTTTGATCTGCCCCCGCTGCTGCCAATGGGCGTAGAATTGTTTGACAATTAGTACAGAAGGATTCAAAGGTCATTGCCGAGGTATGCTTCTTGCTGAATGTTTGATGATTCAAGATCATCTTTATAGCTAACATCAATGATTCCTTCCAGTGAGAAACTGTCTACAGTCAACTACAGCAAGCGAATGCCATCACAAGCTCTCAAACCCAAATCAACCCAGCTCCAGAGCCAACAGCAGGTGCAGCTGCAGCTTCTGCACACTATGAGTTGATTCGTCAAATTTATGCCACTACCGATCCTTGCGAGAGGCTCACTGGATCTCACGATACCCATGTCTTCATCAACCCCAAAAAGGCCAATGAGTTTTTTCCCTTAACCATGGCCAGAGTCAATGCCTGGGCAGAAGCAATAGTACGTCAAGTCCATTGATTTTCTTTGGTTTGACACATCAAAAACAGACTCTGATTTGTCTTGCTATATCTCACAGAGAGCCAACCCAAGCAAGGTGACTCTGTTTGCACCCCCGAAGTCGCCAATGTTCAGATATCGAACGAAGAGCCCAACTGAGCTTCCTAGATCATCTCAACCAACCACTTCAAGTCCAACTCAGACAACCATTCTTCCTCATCAAACTACACCAGTACACGCACCCTTTCAAAACCCAGCAATTCCTTCTCATCAGCTTGAAAACAGCCATGTGTTCCCGTCCCAGCCGTTCTACCATGGCCAAGTGTTCCCAGGAGCAACAATGATCCCCCCGAACTAGTACTCCATTCCTTACCCTCAGAACAATATGTATTTGTTCCCAGCAACTCCTGGTACAACACAACCAGGAGTATCTGGTTTAAATCTAGCATCAACAACCAAAACTACAGCCGAGTCTCCTCCTACAGACTCCAGACCAGCCACACCGCTAGACGATGAAAGCCACTTGAACAAATTTCTCCAGTTTGCTCATGTCGACTTGACTTCTGATGCAATGTCAAAAGCTTTGGAAACCTTGGGCATAACCCACTGGTCTATGCTCAAGTGGTTTGATTCCAATGAGCTTACTCAAGCTGGAATGCCACCTGGTCCTGCTCAATCTCTCGCCCAAGCCACAGGTTGATTTGGCTTACTTTTAAAAAAACAATCAAGATCAAATCAATGATTCCCTTTTCGGGTTACATTGTGCAGTATCTAAAAGTTGGTTGGACTCGATTCCAAGGAAAAAAATCAAAAGAACAAAACAAAAACAAAAAAAAATTGTTGTCATTAACTTTTCCAGTATCATGCTTTTCCCTTACCCATTTCCAAGAAATTCTCTCAACTTCCCATATCCATGTTTGTAAGATCAGCTTGTCCCTTTCTCTCTGAAAGTCAAAATAACCTTATTTATATGTAAAAGCAGCTTATCCATTTTGCTCTCCTATCTGTTAACTCTTTCGTCTCTCAATCCATTGGTATCAAGTCTGTCAACATTTTTTTCTTTTCTGTTGTGATTGGTGATGTGTAATTTATAAAATATTTACTTTTATTGAATCACGTGAGACAATGTGTTCTCTGGAGTGATTAAATGAACACTACCATACAAAAGAGAGAGACAGAAAAAAGAAAGAATAAGAATTCAATTGGTGTAGCCAGAGACACGGAAAAGGATCCTCATGAGTCTAGGAGTGAAAACAAGTTCAGCAAAGGCTTTAATTTGCTCTCCATCATCTACACTACCATCAAGCTGCCCATACCAGCGCAAGTTGGCCTTCAAAACATTGAATCCCTTTTCAATGGGATTCAGATCGGGGGAGTAGGGAGGAAGATGAACCATTTGACATCCCCTGGCACTGACGATTTTGGCGATACGGCCATGGTGATGAAAAGTTGCATTGTCCTGTATGAGAACCAATCAAGGACCTTGAAATGGGTTCATCATTGGCATCTGGAAGTAGATTTGATGTTTGATTCTTGAAGGGTGAGGAGGATACTTACAAGGATATAATCCAAGTAGTACTCAAAACCACTTCAGTTCATGCTCTCATCTTGGACCATCACTGCCACTAATCTGCTGAGAGAAACTGCCGGCACCAAGTTGAACCGGTGTGTTGCTTGGGCAACTAATGCACGTGAAGTGTGTTGTCCACATGGGGCCCAGCCCCTTGTACGGAGGATACCATCAAGGCATATCCCACTCTTGTCTGTTCAAATCATCCTTGATCAGACAGATAGTAAATGTTAATAAAACAATAGAAAGGAAACTCACCGGTAAAAACAAGACAATCTGGGTTATAATGGTAAATGAGGCTGACATAAGCCACTTGTTTATTGGGGTCCTGGTTAGGGTGCACTTTCCGCATCGTTTTCTGAGTCCAATTGAGCCTTCTATGCAACTTGTTCGCAATTGTCTGCGACGAGATTGTAATGTTATGGCAATCAAGGAGGGTGTTTTGAATCTCAGCCAGGTAGATTGTTGGTTTTTGAGTAACCAACTCCAAGATAAAGACTGTCTCCTCCTTTTTCAAAGCTAAGGGTCAACCTCATGGTCCATAGGTTGCTGTGTTTGTGACAACTGCCCAATTTCTTTCGTAGAGATTGGACCAACGTCAAAGAGAGTCAGGACTGACCTCAGCCGCATATCTGAGGTTAATTTCATCCAATGTTGCACCATTGATAGCCCCCTGGAACACTGTGAGCCTGGGTCTCATATGTGGCAAGCAGGACACAAGGGTGAAATGCTCAAGAAAAGGGAGGAGGATACAACCAAGAGAGGGGAGAAATGGAAAGAGGAGAAGAGATAGAAAAAGATGAGGAAGATTAAGATTAAAGTTATCAATTTAATGGGCAGTCTTACTACCTCTGAGGCAGCTGCTCAAGCAGAGTAGTCTCGACACCTCTTCCTCAAAAGAAACTGATGGAAGGTAATTGGTCTAGACAAATGTAGCCAACCTAGATTTTTCTGGCTAAAGGCCAAGGCTATTTAACTGGAAACCTATGTAGTTTCTTATGGATAAAAACTACCAAAACCAAGAGTAGGAATGGTTTGAAGAGGAACAAAGAAAGCAAAAGCAATCAAGCAGGACAGTGATAAAAAGATCAAGAGAGTTCAAAGACTCAAGATTGTAGAGCCAAAAAGAATCAGGTCTAGTGGAACTTAATGTGGAATAAACCAAACACTTTTAAAGTGAAGAGTGTATGCCAGATAATGTCCAGTAGAGAGGTCCAAACGCCAAGGGATAGTTGGAGTGAAGGCTGATGTTTTTTGGTGGTTCAATTTCGAAGTGTGGGACAGGTGGAAGGGGGGCAGGGGCTGGAACAGGCCTTTGAGAATTTTCCTGTACAGATTAAACAGTTTCTGACCAATGTGGGATAGATTTGGTTTAAGATTGAATATATGCAATATTCAAGCTTACTGGGTTGAACTTCAATCATTACTCAACACATTACAAAGATAAAAGAAGACACAACAAGTTATAAAATATAAGGACTAAAGAAATTAGAGAGATGCATAATTTAATCAATCAATTGTGGGTAGAATAAGAGATAATCTTTCAACAGGATTAATTCATATTCAAACAATGAAGAATTAATTTATGGAGGCAATCTCATGGAAGCCTTTTGGGCAATGAGTATTGTCTCTAAGGCTGACAACCACCATGAACTTGAATGATGCATTGTATTTGGGATACATTGCCACACACTCTGGTCAACAGATAAAAAAATCAGAATACCTCAGAATGGTGTGTAGGTGGAGATAGGAAACAAACAGACTCACTGTGAGATTAAAATGTAATCCAAAAAGGAATTTTGGAGCGTTTGATGGAGGGGAAGTTGGTGGGTGATTGATGATGGCGGATGTGGCAGGGAGGTTTGGTGGTGACACAGGTTTTGTCACAGCCAAACCCTATTTTTACCCGCCAAACTTTTTTTTTTGTCACACAGATTATTTTTTTTTTGGTCAAAATCAGCCACCTTTCTTGGGATTGCTGTATGTTATCCAAATTTGGAAAAAAAGTAACGTAACCCTGGTTTTGCTGAAGCAAGCTGGGAACATAACTAGTAAAAATTCAGGGATTTTTGCACAACAGATAATGTAACTTGACTTGTAACTGGCAGATAATGTAACTGTAAAAGTTACGTTACGGCCAGAGTTCTCCATTTGGAGAATGTAACTGCCCACCATTGGTTGGGTGAAAGTGGTGAATGGGAATCGAATGGGTTGGTGGGTGGCAGATAAATAGCTGGTTGGTCTGGAAGAATATTGTGTGTGAAGGACCATTCTGCTGGGTTTATTGGGCCAAGGCCTGCCGGCCTGGCAGAATTGGGCTTTGGGGAACTGCTGCCTAAAAAAAGTAGCAGTAACTCAAGATTACAAAGAGTAGATTTGGTTATACACCAGTTACTTTATCCTTTCTTGTGCACTAACATCTACCGCCTCTACCACAGGTGATGTACATATGTGTGTAATCAACGACCGGCCTGGCCTGGGCCAGGATACCGTGCCTGACATAAACCTGCAAGGGTAAGTCCAGCCACAATGCCACGGTGTGCTTAGGCTTAACCACATAAGTGTGTGACGCTGTGAGAACTCCTTTTGGGATGGGATGGCAGTTCTGTGAGGGGGAAATAAAAGAGGTATGTATGAATCTATTACAACTGATACGGGTGGTTTGAAAGACCCACCCCTCTATGTACTACACAAGAGCTAACACATCAAATTTATTTATTTATTGTGGCAGACTATTGATAGAGAAAACTAAGTAGTAGTCTCTAATCGGACCTAGATCAACTTTTTACCTTTGGATCTTGCGACAACTCTGTGAGTGGATGATAAGATGAAAACTGATGGAAGGCGGATGAAGTGAAGATTTATTTATTTATTTATTGGAGTGAGTTGGATGATGATACTGATAAGTGAAAAGGATAAGATGAGTTATTTTTTATAATGTTTTATATTTTTTATAGAGATGACTGAGAAGATAGTTGATGATATAAATGTGAACTATTCAGGATTTTACGTCCCTTTCCTTAAACTTTAGTCAAGAGGGATACCTGCCATGATACTGGATTCCTTAAAAGCTTGAATGGACTGCCCGATTGAGAATCACACCTCTTGGATAAGGGTAAGTGTGTTCTTGACTACTACTATTTGTTTGATGTGATGGATGGAATGTTATGTAGATGACTGGATGAGTAGCTAGTGAGTGTCCAGATGGGTGACTGGTGAGTGTTGAGAGGGGAAAGAGGCCCTCCTTTTATAGTAAAATCTGAGGCATTTTTGCTGGTGGTAAGTTATTTGAGGCATTTTTGCTGGTGTGTGTTGAACCATGAATTCTGATTGGTCAGGAAATGATGGCTGAACCGTGCATGCTGATTGGCCAGAACTTGATGATAATATTTGTGAACTGAACTGTGAATTGTGATTGGTCAGGACTTGATGACTGAGAATGTGTGAGCTGAACCAAGTGCTGTGATTGGTCAGAAATTGATGACTAAAATACAAGAGGTGAACCGTGAGCTTTGATTGGTCAGAACTTGATGGCTGAATCCTGTATTCTGATTGGTCGTGACTTTGTGACTGAATCCTGTATCCTGATTGGTTGAAGCTAATTATGTACTTAAATCTACTATCTACTATGTATTTAGACTATTTATTATATATTTGGACTATTTTTTATCTACTTAGACTATGTGATATGATATAATAAATGCTTCAAATCTAGATATATAGTGGGATAATGGATTCTTTACCACATTTGATACTTGAACCAATTTGGACAACCACAACACCACTTTACCTTCTCTTTAAAAGGAAGAGAGTTCAAGAAACTTACAACTTTTTGTTCATCCTCATTTTATCATAGCATTTCCACTTCAAACTCTTTTCCTCACTTCTCCTCAAACCTTCTTGCTTCAACTTACTCAAAGCTCAACACTCCACCTTATTCTCACTCACATTGATCTAGCAAAGCCTTCTTCCTGCTCTCTCGACTATTCTCATTAGCACACTCTCCTTTTTCTTGTCCTATACTTTAGACTTCCTATTCATCCTTTCTGTTACTACTTGTCCTCCCGTTCTCAATACCCTGCTCTTAGGTACGAGCCTTTGTGTTCATTATTATCCTTGTTTTTCTTATTCTTACTGTCTTTACGTGTTTTCTGATGACAATGATATACTCTTAGCTAGTTGAATTATCACATAAAGAAGGGAGCAAAATCAATGAAGTGGTAGAGGATTAAAGCTAAAAATGAGAAGTTTTCATTAGAATTGGTTTTGGATAAATAGGTGGTGATGGAAACCAGGTATAACAAAATTGAGGAGGCCACCACCAAAAGGTCTGTTTGACCTCACGCCATGGTTTGATTATTACACATAAGTCTCTCCTTTGTCAGACAGCCTATGCGGCATGCGTCTTGAGGGACTTGGTTAAGTTTGGGGGTATTCAGACTCTGATTGGGCAGAGGATAGAGACGATTGTTGTTCCACCTCAGCTTACACATATTGCATTGGTGACGGCGCTGTTTCATGGAAGTCACATAGCAAGCGACAGTCTCCCTCTCAAGTACGGAGGCAGAGTATAAAGCTTTGTCTGAATCCTGAAAAGAGGGTTTGTGGCTCACCAAGCTTCACATATAAACCAATGTTCAGCTACTGTCATGTTGTGTCCAGCTTTGTTGCCTTTGTCTCTATCTTGTCCAACACAAGTTGCTCCCCTGTCCATGTCATGTCCAACATAGCTGCTTATTCAAGTCTTTTCCAACTTCTGTTTCCCGTCTCTGTACATGCATATGCATTCCTGCTCAACCACTTCTTAGCCTTACTTGTAGTGGTCTACTTAACCAGGTTTGTGTTCCTAGAGTAATAAAAGCATCAAGTTTGAGCTTATCAGTCATCAACGGTGGGCTAGTTACACTAACAGCATTGTTATTGTAGTGTATTGTTAGTTTTTTTAGATACTGTGAGTTGCAATTTTGGCCAACTAACACTACAGAATTTATTAGTGAAAAAAATTGCTGTTAGTGTATTGTTATTTTTATCCAGGAAAACAAAACTAACAATAACCAAATGCATTGTTAGTGTGAGTGTATCTATGTTAGCAGAAAAAAAGATACACTAACTGTACCACTGCAAAAAAATCTGCTATAACTGCCAGCAGTTGACATGCAGTAGCTTTGATTTTACTCAAACTTTAATCAAAAGTTACTTTGGTGCACAGTCACTGTGCATGATGCACAGTCACTGTGCATCTCAATTAAAGTTTGAGTAAAGTTTGAATAAGAGTTGAGTAAAATCAGAGTAAGCTGCATGTCGACTGCTGGCAGTTGAAGCAGATTTTTTTGCAGTGTGTTAGTGTGTTGCTTTCAAAAACTACACTAACTGTTAGTGTAGTGTTTTCAAAACTACACTAACTGTTAGTGTAGTGGCAGAATTATTACTAGAAAAAAAATCACCAATTCAATGTTCATATCCATCCATTGACCAATCTTCAACCTCATTTAACACTCAATTTATTAGTTTTGTGCTGTTCTGTAACCCAAAAAACAAATCATGTATTTTTATTCTCTATGTCCTATAGATTTACTTTCTTTCTTTGACTATTTCTAGTAGGATAATGAATCTGATAATGAAATGATTCATCTCAAGGGTGAAACCACCTGGGGGAATGGAAATTACTTTTCACCCCTATCATAAAAGAATGAAAAGAGCCCAATAAAACAAACAGGAATAAACCACATCATTTTCTTGTTTTTCAGTATTTCTTTCAGACTGAGTTTTCTGCAATGTTAGCTCTTGTTAGTCTTTGAAATTCAGCGTAGCGTAGCGTAACTCGTTTTAAGTTACACTAACTGTTACCCCAAAAACCTGTTATCGAAAAAAAGTTACAATATTTGTTAGCGTAGTGTTGATTATTTCCAACTAACAATAACAATGTTTTGCAACAAAAATCTTTCACTACACTAACAGTTAGTTTATTGAAATAAAAATCCTAATAAATAACAGTACATAATTCTGTGAGAAAAAATAAACCAATACACTAACAGTTATTGTCCATTTATCGTAGCGTAGCGTAGCGGCCCACCGTTGCAGTCATTCACCGCTCCTTGATCCAATCTAAGCCCCCTCTGGGTTGTTCTCCTATTCCTCATCTCTCAAATCTGAGCTGCAAGTCCAACAGGGGCCTTTGTAACTCAACATGTTGCTTGTATAGCAAGCAGCACAATGTTTTTCATGGTGTAGATGAGAATACAAGTGGGGAATGTAATCGTGGTGTAGCCACTGCAATGCAGCATGCAGTGACGAAGGTCAGAGCAAGGCTGATATAAGCTGAGGAAGTGGGAATGATAGATTGCGGACCAATCCAGCCACTGAGAGTGGCAAGTAGCGACCGATGGATGATACCAAACCACCACTCACAAGACGATAGTATTATTTTTCTCTAGAGATACATGGAAAATGGGCTACAAAAAGTACTGGGAAGTGCCTGACTTATCAAATGGTATGCGGCCTTGATTAGGAACTTTGAATGGCCACAAAAAAAAGTTAATAAGGGAAGAGGAAGCGAGCAAAAAAAAAAAATGAATGGGTAAGTTTAGTTTAAAGAGAATAATAAAGGAAGGGCGGGAGGATGGGAAGAAGCAGACGGACCAGCCGAAAAGATCTTGAAGCTTTCTTCTTTATCAACCAAGGTATTCTGTCCAACACACATCACACTAGCTACGTTTCCACATCGATAACAGTAGTTGGGCGCCGACCAGACCGTCACTAGATTGTTCTCAGGTGGAAACATGTATTTATATCCTTCTTGTACGAGTTGATGAGCTCGGGCGATCAGGCTTAATGAGTTGATATGATTAAACTAATTCGAAATGAGTGTCTCTTGATCAGCTTTTTTTTTGTTGATTACTAAACAGTGGACTGCTGCTCACCTCGCTGGCAACTGCAGAACCGAAGAGCCAGCCAGCCCCTCTTGGTGAAACAGACCAAGTACCACCCTCCACCTCATCAGGGTCGGACCACATTAGATCTAACAATAATAAAATAGAATTTCCAATCAATTTTCCCAGAGTTTATCCTCTTGTTTTTCGGTTTGGAATTCCTACCACAAAAGGCACCGGAATGGGGGATCTCTTGGGCTCGACTCAAGACGCGGATCTGGTCTAATGTTCTGATTTCGGGTGAGAGACCTCCATGGACACACAGGATAGTTGAATCGATAATCTATGAAAGCCAAAAAAAAAAAAGAGGCTCCTCCCCATCAAGCCGAAGCACACCCCGCGCACAAAAAAAAAGAGAGAAAAGAAAGAATACTAAACAGAGAGATGATTGACTGACAGCAGCTAGATTCAGACAGTCAAAGACACCACAACAAGCTTTCCAGACGTTGGCATTACCGTATTTTCGTTGACATTCATCTAGCAAGCAGAGAGCAGTCTGTGAGCGGCAATTTCTTGGGAGGGAGACGGGAGAGTTTACCGTAGAATCCATAGACCTGAGTAATCGACCTGGATTCGTGATTGCCTCGGAGGAGCGTGACTCGATCTGGATAGCTACGATTTCGAGCGTGGAAGGGGTTAGTTATGCCCAGAGAGAGAGAGTTTTTGAGGATTACCGAGCCTTGTAAGCCAGGAGCAAGGAGAACGTCTCGAGAGAGAAATGGCCACGATCGACAAAGTCGCCCTGGAAGCGGAGAGGGTGAGGTTGGTAAGCCGGAAGAGTGATTGTGGTGAGTGATGACAGACCATGAGGATGTAGTTAGTCAGACCAGGTTCCCCGCCCACGCGGAACATCTCAACCATATCCCACAGTTGGCCGTGGATATCTCCGCAGACGGTTACTGGAGACCGGACTGGTTGGATGTTGGGCTCCTCGATGAGAATCGATCGGACGATTTCGCATAACTGTTTGATCTCTGGCTCGAGCAAGTGTCCGCAGTCCCTGAGCTTGTCGATTGCGCGATCTTGGTTAAGCGGAAGAATGTAAGCCACAGCTGATATTGAAGTTGATGACGACGTTGAGCGGCTTACCAAGGTTGAGCATGACGACTGCTAGTTTGGTCTTCCGTTTTCACGGGCACAGCTCTCAGCTGGGTGGTTCTGCTTAGTCAGCCAGGACTATAAGCCTCGGCTTCCCCTTCCCGCTTCCACAGGTCACACCAAACAAGGATGACGGTCAACAGCACCATCCCAATACTCATCCTCCCACCCAACAAGATCTTGTTTCCTCATCAGACCATCAACACTCTCACCATCAACCCACCACTTTCTATCCAACTCACGCAGACCTTCCTGGCTTCCCACCACCAACATCAACCAATCTACATTGGATGTCTACCCCTCAAACACAACAACAGTACTCCAATCACCTCTTCCAATAGTCAGATCATCAGATTCAATCCATCAGATCAGACTATCATCAACAATCATGGCAGGAGTACCCATCAAACTCTCTCAAACCATCAAGCAATCCTATCTCATCAGGCCTCCCAGTGGGGCTCCATCGCTCGACTCGTCAGCTTTGAGCATTCCACTTCCACCCATTCACTCAAGATCAACCTCATCGGTAGCCATCGATTCAAGATCGTCCGCTACCTACCTCCTTCCTCCACTCCTCTACAGGCTCAGATCATCGGGTTTGAAGAAATCGCTTTCGATTCATCCGCTCTCATCGACAGATTCAAAACTGTCGTCACTCGCTTCATCGGCCTACTAACTCATTCTATCCAACCTCATCCGACTCAACCAGACCCAAAGGCTCAGATCGATCGACTCATCAACTCCGTGGAACCAAATCAGCTCTCATTTCTAATCGATCTCATGGTTCGTGATATTCAACTGATTGTCTGGGAGGACAAGCTTGAATTCCTTACCTATTTTAATGCACAAGTCAAACTCGAGAAATTCATCGAGCTCATCTCCCGGATCTCGGATCAAATTCAAGTTTTCTACACTCACTCCATCTTCTTTCCTTCGCCAACCACTTCTTGTGGTCCTCCCGCCCAGCTGACCAAAATTCCAGATTCCAATCTCACCATCCAACAGAAGGAACTCTTGATCCGCTCTCGATTGAAAGCCATCAATTCACAACTCGTACTTGGAGTAGAACAACTTAATCACCTCTACAACACTCATCCTCACAATCAATCCACCCATCTTCCAAACGATACATCATTCCCATTCCGTCTACCTCATTCTAAATCAAATTCAACTTCATCGTCTCGTTCGATCATCTTTGGTCCTACCCCTCGCAGATCCGGAATCTTTGGGTCTACTAGCCCCTTTTCCGACCTTGATTCTGAAGATGATGAACTTATAGAGCTTGAGAAAAAGATTCACTCGGCTGGAATGACTCAAGAAGCTTTCCAAATCTGTTCTAAGGAACTCAAGAGACTCGGATCGATCCAACCTAGCTCGGTCGAACACAATGTCATCAAGAACTATCTCGAGATCATGCTCGAGATCCCCTGGTCTAAAAGTACCATCATCCTAACCAATCAGGCCGTCCTTGCCAATGCGTTCCTCGAAAAGGCGCGTGCCCAACTAGATCTTGATCACTTCGGCATGCTCAAAGTTAAGCAACGCTTGATAGAGTTTCTGGCTGTCATCAAACTCCGTACAGACCTAGAAACTCGCGCAGCCAATCAAGAATTCATCGCATCAAATACCGATACATCGACAACTGGCTCTTCAAGTAGCTCACCATCAAAACCTCAGCCTTCCAATGAATTCCAAATTACCCGTCTTTGGAAGGACAACGTTGATCCTACTTTCTTAGTCCAACCTGATCATTCCCCAGATCGGTCAACCGGTTTGGTCGATAATAACAAGCTGTCGGTACCAACGATAAATGATGGAGCTCAAAAGAAGCGGGCTCCGATTCTCTTATTGGTCGGCCCACCCGGGGTTGGCAAAACATCTGTAGCCAAGAGCATCGCAAAAGCAATGAACAAAACATTCTATCGGATCAGTTTGGGTGGCGTGAAGGATGAATCGGAAATCAGGGGTCATCGCCGAACATATGTTGGATCGATGCCCGGTACAATTGTTCAGGCTTTGAGAAGAGTTGGCGTCAATGATCCGGTGATCCTACTGTTAGCATTCCTCTGTGGGTTCATCTATGATCAAAATTGACTAATCAAGGTTTTCTCGTTTTTTAATTTTAGGGATGAGATTGATAAAGTGGGCAGTAGGAGCATAAACGGTGACCCTGCCTCGGCGCTCTTGGAGGTATTAGATCCGGAGCAAAACAGCACGTTTGTTGACCATTACATCAATACACCCATCGATCTTTCATCTGTTTTATTTCTAGCGACTGCCAATTCGACTTCGACTATTTCCCCACCCCTGTTGGACCGACTCGAAATCATCCAAGTGGATGGGTATTCATTAAACGAGAAAATTAACATCGCCATGCGAAACTTGATTCCCAAACAAATCAAAAACTACAGCTTACAACCTCATCAATTCATCCTCGATGATGAGCATATATTGAAGAAAATCATCTTGGGTTATACTCGGGAATCCGGGGTCAGAAGCTTGGAAAGAGAAATCGGTAGTCTTTGTCGGGCTAAAGTTTTGGAATATGTCCAAGGCCGTGATCATTGTGAAGGAGCGGCTAAAACTAAGCCTGACCAAGATGACATTAAGCAATTCTCAGCCAAGATAGTTATGGAAGATGTGCGCAGGATACTTGGGCCTGAACAATGTAAGCCCCCAATCCATTTCAAAAAAAAAAAAAAAAAAAAAAAATTGCACCTGGAAGAAGAAAGCCAGAAGCTGATGATTGCTCGGGTTTTTGCAGTTGAGATGGAAGTTTCAGATGTCCAATTAAAGCCAGGAGTAGCGATAGGGATGGCATACCAAGGCAGTGGAAACGGCTCGATCTTGTACATCGAAGCGGCCAGTTATCCAGGAAAGGGGAGGTTGAGGTTGACAGGCTCATTAGGAGATGTGATCAAAGAATCGGCCGAACTAGCTATCAGCTGGATAAAGTCCAACTCGAGCTTGATGAAGTTGAATCTAGCTGACACGTTGGATAAGTCAGATTTACATATCCATCTCCCGTCAGGGTCTATCAAAAAAGATGGCCCGTCCGCTGGCGTAGGATTGGTCCTCGCCCTTGTCTCGCTGTTCTCCGATCTTCCGATCGATAACACCTTGGCTGTAACTGGTGAAATCTCTCTACGTGGCCAAATCCTGGCGGTGGGCGGGATCAGAGAAAAGGTTTTTGCACCCAGGATAACTCGCCAACTTTTTCGTTTGGGGCTGATGGTTGTGATGTCGATCTTTTTGCAGGTTCTGGCAGCTAGTAGATCAGGGATCAAGAAAGTCATCTTACCGGCCAAGAATGAGAAAGAGATCGAAGCGGACGAGATCTTGATGAGCATCAAGGACTCGCTCGAGGTTCGCTACACCAGTTCCTTATACGAAGTCATCCAGATCGTTTTCGAGGATCGATTGTGGACTACCGACCGAAAGGGTGCCGACATTGATCATCATCATCATCATCCTAAACTCGATTCTTCACTTCATCCTCGTGATGATCCACTCGATCATCAAATGGCGGATCGTCAACGCGAACAGTTCGCCCAACTAGCCAGTCGAAGCTCAGACAGCTATTTATGATTTTTGACCATTGTATAAGAGAGGGTGAATTGAATACCCAGTTTTTCCAGTTCATTTCGTACAAAACAAGTCGAGATGAACAGTTGTGTGGGTCGGGTAGTGTAATTAAGATGAAACTATGTTATGTATGTGGTCGTTGTAGTGCATTGGTTTGTAAAACTTTAACTCTCCCTTTTTGGATCTCTTCAGACTCTGCTTGTATCCACATCTTTGGTTTGGCGACTTGCAAGGTCCGCAAAAGATGGTCTTCAAATTACACTCCAGCTGATGATTGTCTTTGTGCTTAGAGATGTGTAGACTATCTTGAAGCCCACAATGTTTGTCCCCAGAAGCATTAAGTTGATTGGTTTGCGACGCAGTAGAAAATGGTTTCGTATTTTTTTTGTTTACAAAAAGAAGAAAGGCTGGACAGGGAGTTTTACTGCGTTGCATCTGCCCGTAACTTTAGAGAAGCTCTAACAGCTTTGATTTTGGTTAGTAGGACTGCACAGGCTTCCAATGGGATTTCCTCTGGTTTGTAAACACCTGTCGACTCAACATTAACTAAGAGAAAAGAAACCCATGACAGCCAAGTGATTAGCGAATCACTTATTCTGGCTCAATTGACAGATGACTTACAGATGAAATGATCTCTGACTCGACCCAGAGTGACTTTTCCTTCAAATTCAGGATGGCGTAATACTTCGCGACTGACGGAATCATTTCTCGGGTTGATGACTGAACATGTTTTGGCTCCTTTGTGATTGGTGACGATGTCGATTACGCCGGGTGAGAAACAAGACTGGAATTTGAGACAGTCGGATTCGGGCATGGGTTCGTGTATGACGATGTGTGGGAGAAGCCTGTACGAGGCCGTCGCTTCGAGGGGAGGAAAGGGTCATCGTCAACACGCCGGGCAGATCAGAGGGCCATCGGGCCTGGGCAGACTTACCGACGGGCGAGAACTTGGCGTGGTCCTTGGCGATCCCTTTCACGCAATGCATCTCGGCCCGGATCTCTTGGCCAGGCCTCATCTTGACCAAGACTATGTCGTTCTGGACTGGTCGCGGAGGCTGCTTTCCAAACATGTCTACCTGATCCCCTTTGGGTTCCCACTCTAGGGATTCTGTGGTAACTGAGACAGAAATCGACCACGTTGCAGATCAGTTCATCCAGTCGGGTTTTTCCTATTCCGATAATTGGGGGATACTTACCAAGTGAGTTTTGGTAGAGCTTGGATGGATCTTTTTCTGTCTTGGCTACGTTGGCATTCCGCCGACAATTGACGACCAACTTGAACACGATCGTATTGAGATCGGTTGCGCCTTCGTCTGTTACACGACCAAGAAAATTAGTTCTTGCAGGCAATGCGACGGCTGGCTGATTGAGAGCAGTGACGAACCCGTGCGCATGTCGATGAGCCGGGGGTCGATTTTCAAGGGCACCAATCCAAGCCTTTGGGCAAGGACTTCATCGTGGACCAGTGAAGTATTGTTCCACACGAAAACGTCCTCGATGGCGACTGTTGGGACCTGTGCATGGGGAATCAAGAGAGCTGCAAGCAATCACCAATCTGGATGGCCGATTTTGGCAGGTTTGAAACGACGAGTGTCAAGCGGAAATCGGGCGGGTCTGACTAACTTCGGCTAACATGATCCGCCGTAGAGCATTGGCGATGCTGGCGTCTATCCCGATCAAGTCGAATTCGACCGACGTGCTTGATAGGCGAGAGATCTTGATCTTGAGGTTCTTTCTTGATCAACCGGGTGATGGTCAGTTCATCACAGACGAGACGCGGCGTTTCTGGTGTCGAAAATTCTGACCTTCTTAAATGCTTGGATGTCCCATGCGTTGGTTTCCCCGGGCCAATGACCTGGGAAGTCGTTTGCAGCTACCTGTGCAATCGATCCGAGGGGAGACGGCAGTAGAACATCAGCACGTCCAGTGGGTCAGTCTGCTTGCGGGACGATTGGACTGACGTCGAGCACTTTCTCTGCTTCGAGTTTGACATGGATCTTCGGGTTGAGCTTGGTCGATGTAGTATCTGGGTTGAAGCCAGCGGGAAGGATGCCGTGGTCTGCCATGGAGAACGAAGCGGTCTGGGAAGACGTGGGGTCGCGTGCCCTCGGTAGAAAACTTATGGTCTTATGCATACAGCCATAGTGAATATTCAAAATGCAGTCCGAAACTGTTTTGGCTCGGGGCACATTGAATAGGGTTTCTGGTTCTGTTGACCGCTCTCCACGCTGAGAACGCTTGACCTTGCTCAGTCGCTGACAGGAAAGCCATGTGAGTATCCCTTCTTTCCATCTGAATCATAACTATGTAGACTGATTTCTTATTCTTGCAGGCCTCGACTTCTATTTTCATCCTTACCCGCAGATCTTACGACGGCAGGCCTGACTGAAATACTCGCAAATCCACCCACCGGAGTCTCGCCTCCATCGTCTCTCAACCACACCAATCCTCGTCCCACAGATGTTAAGGTTCTTCTCAGTCAACTCGGTCGTTCTCGTCGGATGGCATTTATCGGATACAAGTCTCACGATCAGGCCGCTTGGATTAAAGACGTTTGGGAGGGGGTGTGGGTCGACGGCCGCTCTGCAAAGGGCACTGGTAGCCGCATCTCTGTCGAGTGGGCGAAGGGCGTAGAGGAATCCGCAAAGTCTCGCGAATTGCCCGCACAAAATTTATCATCGGTAAGCCTTTCTATTCACCTCGCTTAATTCTAGATCTTGTTCAGCCTTTTCTCACCCCACTTGTCTTGCTTGCCTAGAATTCATCACTTGTCAACCCCCCAAAAAAGAAACCTAAACTTGAAGCGGCAGAAAAACCGGAAGATTCTCAGTTTGCGGAATTCATGTCACTCGCTAATCCTCGGAAACACAAGTCATTGGTCCACGACATCATCGAGGCATCCGTCCCCAATCCTCAAAATCCAACTCCTCAATCCGCCACCCCTACTGTTCCTCATCCTCAACAAGAAACTGCCCCTGCGGAGAAGCAGAATGTCGCAGCTGTCGAGTCATCCAGCCGCTCTCCATCGCCGCCACCAGTCATAGGCGATGAAGAAGATATTACTGATAAAGAATACCTTGCACGTCGGATGAAGCGGAAACTCACAGACACCATTGAGCTTGAAACCGATGTGGATAAGACATCACCTAAAACTAAAGAATGGGATCAAGATTTTGGCGACAAGACCGATCCCACCCCTTCAGACGATCAGCAAGCCAAGGCTCCTAGTGACCTTAACAACTATCCTCCCGAAACAGCCGCTCCTAGTGACGAGGCAACCATCCTGGAAAGCGGTCGATTGTTCTTGCGTAACTTGGCATTTTCTGTCACGGAAGAAGAGATTCGCGAGATATTCGAACCCTTTGGTAACATTTCTCAAGTTAGTTACTTCTTACAAGGACACCTATGCTGCACATAGACCGTCAAGTAATGTAAATCAATTGATGTTGATGACATGGCGGTGCCTCGCTCCTTGGCCAGTAGTCTAAATGTTTACGAACGTAGAATGCTGACTCTTTGCGGATCCTCGTCGCAGGTACATATCCTTCTGGATCACGAGCGCAAACCAAAGGGGCTAGGCTACGTGAGCTTTGCTCGATCGTCAGATGCCTTGGAAGCCTACCGGAAACTAGACCAGAGTGACTTCCAAGGCCGATTACTTCACATCCTTCCTGCAGTCAACAGAAACTCTCGCAGCGAATTCTCTGGCTCTACATCCAAAGCACAGAATTCTGTCAAACTGGAGCAGGATGCAAAGCGCAAGTTGGAGAGTAGCAAACAGTTCAATTGGGCTACGCTCTACATGAATGTCCGTCTTTTCTTTTTATCTCAACCGAAATGATTCCCCTGTCCTGCTTGTTTCTAACCTAAATTTTCTTGTATTTTTCGCGCATCAAAGTCGGATGCTGTAGCATCTTCGGTGGCCGATCGACTCAAAATATCTAAGGCTGAGCTATTTAATCCAGACGCCCAAAATCCAGCTGTAAAGCTAGCACTGGCCGAAACCCATGTGATTAACGAAACAAAACAGTTTCTAGAGGATAACGGGATCAACGTCGATGCGTTTGAAAAAATCAAATCGTCTCGATCGCCAACAACGATCTTGGTCAAAAACATTCCATATGACACCTCGACCAATGTTATTAAAGCACTTTTCTCTGAGCACGGTTCCGTCGTAAAAGTCTTGATGCCGCCATCTGGAACAATCGCAGTAGTCGAGATGGGCGACAAGGAAGACACAAAGAGCGCATTTAGATCCTTGTCATATAAGCGGATTGGGAATTCGGTATTGTACCTAGAAAAAGCACCCGTCGATCTTTGGAAGATAGATCCAACTAAACCCGAAGTCTCAGTCGCCCCACAAGTCAGTCCGGTTAAGCCATCGAAAGAGGGAGAAGTTGGGGAGCCAGGCTCGACCTTGTTTGTGAAAAATCTATCGTTTGGTACGACTGCCGAGGCATTGGCTTCCCGATTCTCCAACCTGACTGGCTACTTATTCTCGAGAATACAAACCAAACCGGATCCGAAGAATGCAGAAAATCGGTTGAGTATGGGGTTTGGATTTATTGGATTCCGGACGGTTGATTCGGCTCAACAGGCGATCCAAAGAATCCAAGGCTGTTATCTAGACGGACATAGCTTGGAAGTCAAGTTCGCGAAACGTGGAAGAGAGGAAGAAGAGAAAGAGGAATCGGGTGCAAAAGGCTCGAAGAAGGAGAAAGCGGCGACGAATAAGTTACTGATCAAGAACTTACCATTCGAAATCAACAAGAAAGAATTGTACGAATTGTTCGGAGTTTATGGCAAGCTAAAATCGATCAGAATCCCCAAGAAATTAGATCGAAAATCGAGAGGATTTGGATTTGTGGAATTCCATACGAAAAAAGAAGCAGAAGAAGCGCGCAAAGGGTTGAAGTTCTCGCATCTATTAGGCCGCCATCTAGTGATCGAATTCGCCAACGATGCTGAGGCTGAGGCACTCGATTTGGACCGTCTCAGAAACTCGCAATCTTCTTTCTTGATGATTCAAAACTCTCACCAGAAGAAAAAATTCGAAGGTCTGGCTAACTTGGGTGATGAAAATGAGCTACTGCTGGAGGTGGAGGATTGATACCCTTTCTAGATTACTTTCTTCTTTCACTTTACATGTCCTTTGTAGAACAACACTCAGTAAAGCTTTTTCTTTGCTTTCTTTATGTCTCTTTATTTATTTAGGCCCTGTTTGGCACCGTCATAAAAATGGGTGTAATTTTGAACATTTAATTCAATAAAAACCATACTGTTGCCACAAATGTAACAAAATTGGTATATAATGAAAATGGGCTTCCTGCTCCATTATTGAAAACATAAGAGCCCATGTATTGGACTGTCTCTAGTGCCATAATAGCATGATTACCCTTGATATCTGTTTCAAGTGTAATATCAATATTGTGATGCTAATGACAGCCTCACATGCCCATTTTGATGTCACAAATGATAAGCAGGTAGTACTCTTTATTTCTATACCGACTTTGTTATATTTGTGCCAACCATGTGGCTTTTATTGAATTAAATGTTCAATATTACACCCATTTTTATTACTGTACCAAACGGGGCCTTAGTTTTTTTTTTTTTTTGACAGTAGTGACCTATAATGATCATTTGTCAAGCTTGGTTCAAAACAAAGAACAAAAAAACTCTCAACAAGATTATTTTAAGCTAGCTCTTTTTTATTGAATAAAGAGGGTGTTACAATATACTAAGGTTGGTACAGGTCTAAATTGTATTTTGCCGTTTAGAAGAAAAGAGGAATGATAAATTAAGGCCAATTTTGCAAGTGGCATAAGACAGTAGTAATATTATGCTTTGGGCATGACATCCTAGGTGATGACTGCTCAAGTCCACCAACATTGGACCAGATGTCACAGGGGTCCTCAACATTATGTGTGTAATATTCTGTCTCCAAACTGGGCCTTATAAGTTATTATAAGGGTCAGGCTAAATGCATTCCAAAGTTTTACTACATGCACTCCAACTTTTTGGAGTGGACACCTGACACACTCCAATTATTTTGGAGTGAATAAGATGTGCACACCAGAGGGAAAAAATTTATTGGACTGCACATTCCAAATACCCCAAAAAAAGCTGAATGCATTTCAATTTTTTCCTTTTTGTACTCCAAAGTTGAGCCCGGCCCCAGGCCTCAAGGGATACTACAACATTGTTTGTCAGTGGGGGGGAAGCTGATGACATGTTGTTATATGAATGTCTATCTCTATCTGATCTTAAAAAGTGTGGGACGTGAGGTGAAGGTGTTGGAATGTGAGCTTTCTGAGGGGGTGTTTTTTGGGTGTAACTTGCAGTGGGTTTCAGGGTGCGCACTCCCTTCAATCCAATAGTATTGAGGGATTGGAGTGCCCACCTAGTCACTCCAAAGTCGTTGGAGCACACAACATGTACAATCCAATGAATTGAAAAATTATTTTGGAGTTGGTGTGCACAGGATTTTCACTCCAAGGAATTGGAGTGCATGTTCTGTGTACTCCAAGGAATTGGAGTGCACGTTCTGTGTACTCCAAGGAATTGGAGTGCACGTTCTGTGTGCTCCAAGGAATTGGAGTGCACGTTCTGTGTACTCCAAGGAATTGGAGTGCACGTTCTGTGTACTCCAAGGAATTGGAGTGCACGTTCTGTGTACTCCAAGGAATTGGAGTGCACGTTCTGTGTACTCCAAGGAATTGGAGTGCACGTTCTGTGTATTCCAAGGAATTGGAGTGCACGTTCTGTGTACTCCAAGAATATGTGGGACTTTGGAGTGGACAAGTTTTCACTCCAATCTTTTTGGAGTGAACACTTGTCCACTCCAAAATGGAGTGCACGTAGGAAATTGTTAGAGTGCATTGAGCCTGACCCTATTATAATTGACCATGGTGTAATAATCTTGTCAGATGACTATTTTCTTTCACACACAAAACAGTCCAGCTGAACTTACTGTTGTGGTCAACCATCTGCAGAGCACAAGCCTATATTGTTAGGATTAAAGACTTGAGGAGGGAGGATAACTGAAGGGGTGAACAAGGAAGTTGAAAGAGAAGCTTTGATTGTTTTCTTACTTGAGGGGGTCTAGGAAGAAAAAAGCTCTAACTCAATGATTTATTTCAAGAGAGTAAGAGAACTATATAAACTGACTTCATCTGTCACACTTGTGACAGGACAACATTTCATCTGTAACACTACACTGGAAAGATGACCATACTATCTACTCTTCATGAACTACACTGTCATAGAGGAGGAACTAATTCATCTGATGTTAGAATCTACACTTTCCAACAACAGGACATAATAAACTACTTTATTTTGATTAATGAGAAAGAGGGGGAGAAGACTGAAAGCAGAGAAAAAGGGAAGGGGAACTGGGGCTTGAATACTGACATATATTTGCAGAAACTTCAAGTATCTTGATATTAATTAAGCATCAAGGATGTTTCCATGGCATTTTCCTTACAGTCAGTTTTGTATGTAACTCAGTTCCAACTCTCTGGATCTGTGTTGGAAGTCATGCATAATTCTGATGTTTGTTTGATCTGAGTTATGATGTTTGAAGTCACAACAATCAATGGAAGGCCTGCTACACTACTTGTAGCGGTAGTGTAGACTAGTGCAGCGCATCATAATTCTGCTAACAGCTATCAGGGTTTTGGTTGGCTGTTAGCGGGGTTTACACTTCTGCTACATGTCCAGCCTTGAAAAGGGATTTCTTACACTGTGTTACAGTTGTTGCTAGCTTAAAAAACCTGCTCATAACAGCTGTAACGCAGTGTAGCGCAATGTAACACTGTGTAGTGCAACATAACACTGTGTAGTGCAACATAACACTTTGTAGTGCAACATAACACTGTGGAGCGCAACGGAACACTGTGGAGGGCAACAGAACACTTTGGAGCGCAATGTAACACTGTGTAGCACAACATAACACAAAGAATGAATGATCACTTGAAGTCAAGGGAAGCATCAGAGTATCAAGCCTAAGGCCCCTTTATACTCTGATATTTCAGTTGATGTCAGGTGATGATCATTCATCTTTTATGGTGCAAGATTCAATGAAAACACAATAGGGGGCTTACAATGTTTTTTTTTCTGATGAAGATTCAATGGCTTTCCTACCTATGGAAAACTGGTGGGGATTCAACTGATTTTTATGTATCAAGTCTGCTGATCTAATTGGTTAAATTTTTACAAATCAAAGCTGCATTTGAACCCCCTGATGCATGAATATCTTTGGTAACTGGTAAGATACACAAACATGAAAGACAACATTTAGCTTACATTTTCTATTCCTTTCCTCTCATTTGTAGTAAGTATCATATTGTGTAAAAAGAAGAGAACTGACCATCAAGTACTCCTTTCAGAGCAAGCTAGCTTTGAAAAAAATTCTTAGAATCCACTCTCTACCCCTTCTCCTGTTGTGCCATTGATACAAGATCAGTGAAGTGATAAAAACCCTTACATCAAACTACTGATATTTGGGTTTTGATAACACAATGTTATAAGACTGAAAAGTCTTGGATGGTTTGGAGATAAAAAAGCAAATATTAAGTGGCAGTAATGACAGAAAACAGGATCAAAAAAAACCTTTGATGTGATGGTGTGACATAAGCAGGCAAGCAGACAGTGGTGGCAACAAAAGACAACAGAATAAAAAAAACTGAGAGACAAGATAGTGACTTTTAGAAAAAAAGACAAAGAAATCAAGAGGAAAGAGAGGAATTAAACAGATCTTGATGAACAAGACTTTGGGGGATGTGAGTAGTTGATGAATCAAAGAAAACAACCGGTGGCGGGAGAGTGGAGACTTTAAGGAAAAAAAAACTTCTGCAGGCACAATTTTCTTTATCTCATTAACATTTGAATATTTTGATATAATGGTGAAAGATTTAGTATGCTAATACCTTTCATACCAGCCTAAAGGAATCCCCCCCTTGGATCTGGTGCAACATGATGTTGTATGCAGATTGAAGCACCATACTGCTTCCAGCTGTGTTAGTGGTTAGAGCATGAGGTAAATGGTCCAATTCTCATTTTACACAATGTTTTGGATACTAACACCAGTAAAAATCAACTATCATTGATTACAAGTGGCAACCAGAGTGTAAAGGCCTCTTTGTAATGCTTTGATGTCACTTTCTCTGATTTAAATATTTTCTTGTCCTGGTGTAGCAAGTAACTCAATGGTGGGAAGTTACATTGTGGATAACACTAACGTGACTTTATCGTAACAGAATTGGTGTTGTTATCGTTACGATAATGGCACCAGCCAGGCTGTTACATTTTTTGGTTTTATTTTTCTCCTTTTTTTTTGAACCGTTACGTTATCTGCCTCGTGATTTTGCAGATAACGAGTGGTCATAAGGCCTTTTGGGCCCAAAAATACGTTGAAAAACACAGTTAAAGTGTTATCTGTAACAAAGCAGAATTTCGGCTTTGTTACGATTATCACAGGCATTTAAAGCCCTTTTAACTGGAAAACAATAACACATTATCCAGTAACGCTGGGAAGTTACATTACAAAAATCCCCCTGGATATCTTAACATAAGTAACTCCCCACCGTTGGCAAGTTCATCCTCTCATCTTTGCTTATAGAGAGAGGAGATATCAAGTGAAGGTTGTTTGGAATCTTATTCCTGCCTTCTAAAAATAAATCCTTCAAAATTTTTAAGGGAATTTCCAAAACCATTGGTTGGGATTCATCCTCACAGGAGAAAAAATGAAGAACTTTTTTTTGTTTCAATTGAGGATGATCTGCAACAAAGTGACAAGTGTTCAAGTGCTGCAAATTTGGATAATTTACCTATTTGCTTTGTTATGAATAGTAAAAATGTAGTGAATTATGATTTTATTAGGATTGAATATAATTTTATGGGCCTTCAAATCTTGCAAGTAACTTAGAGTCCGTGGATTCCTTAATAACTGTATATCCACATCCCTTCTTTTACTTGTCTCAATGCCAAGAAAACGAAAGAAAATAAAGTTGTTGGTTTGTAGACATAAACGGGGGTAAAAATGCATTCCATGTGTGATAGATCTCTATAAAAACATTCTACCAATTTCACTTGAGCAGGAATGTTGCCTTCTACAATAGCATCCCGTTTGACTGATTTCTCGACCATTTTGACCAAAGGCACCAGTTGTTGAGGATTGTCGCGCTGTGCAAGATTCCCAGCGGGTGGAACAGCCGGAACGGGCTTTGAATTCATCGAAGCGTTGACTGTTGCGTTGGCATTCCGTTCAACATATGAAACGTGGACTCCTTGCTTCTGGCTGTTATGTTGTCAAACCGAAAGGATAAGGATAAAGAGAAAATTACACAAGCTGTCAATGGATTGAACTTCGCTCGTGATTATATTTCAGATTGATAAAGCCTACCTTAGTGAAAGCGCGTCACCATGCACATTGAGGAATAGACATGAAAAAACAAAGGCAGAAGTGACAAAGACAACGCTGGGCTGCGTGAGCATGTTGATTATAAAAGTGGTTTAGTGGTCGATCGGTTAATTAGGCGATTGTAATTTGTTGACATCTTGAAATATTCGATAACAGGGAAGGTGAAAGATAGCCATTATCTTTCTAATAAATGTTCAATGCTTACTGGAATGGTAAAATAAGCATATTTAGTATGAAGCTGCCTTGGTTGCTTGGGGAAAGACTCGAAGAGTGGGAAGGGCGGGCGCGTTATGTGACTTTGCTCAAAGCTTGATGCCGCGCCCTGTCTCGACCTTTCAAAGCTGTTGAGCTTGCTGGTCGATTTAACCAACAATTTCTGCCTGGAAGGCTAGCACAATGAGGCTTAGAATTAATTATCCGTTACTCAAGACTAACAGACAAGCACAACACTTCCCATTTGAGGAGTAGACTGAAATCCCAATGTTTAGATTGAAGATGAAATTAGTTTGTTGTAATCAAATTTAACTTAATGTATCCAAGCAACAGGCACACACACCAACTGAAGAACAAATCCCAAAAAAAAAAAAATTTAGAGTAAAACATAATAAATAAATTGTATACTGATTTATCGAGACAGCCATAGAGGAAAACGTGTATTTATAAGCTGGATTGAACTTTACTAACTACAGATTTAAGAATTTTGTACCGATTATAACAACGGCGTTTGGTTCATGCAGCGCTTTCTTTCAGCATGTAAAGCATGAATAGTGAAAAAAAGAAAGATAGAAAACTTCATCACGAACAGAAACAGAAAATCGGATCCCAGAAAGGTGAAACATCTCAGAAAGCAAACCAAGATAGACAAGAGAGTTTGAGAAAGAAAAAACAAAATAAAAAATTCAGGACATGATAACTCCAAGTAAGAAAAACAAGAAGGAGTAATTGGAAAAATATATTTAGCTTCTGGAGGCTTAACCCAGATGATTATACTGTCCATATAATAGATATATAGTAAATATGTCAATTTTCGAACCCATTTTGGATCGCAAGTTGGAGATGTTATCATTCGAGAATAAAGATTAAAGCGGAAAATGTAGAGATTTTGATTCTAGGATGTTGGATCGGGGAATCAGTAAGCTCGGGTGAGGGGGTTTAGGAATTTTGAATGTTACGTATAAATGATCTGGCTGTTTTATCTTTTCAGGTAGTCGATTTAGAAACAGAAATCGAAGGAAGAAACGACCGTTATAACGAAGGTGAAATTTAGTATGTCATGCTCTAGATTTGATCTTTGAATTGTCCAGTTACTTCCACTTTTTTACATGTTCAACAAATCCAACTGATTGATTACTGGAGAAGAAATTGCAGAAAGCGATGAGGTTGAGGAAGACGGATGTATGCCAGACGAAGCAGAAGCAGAGGAGGTCGGCGAGCAGGGAAGGGGTGAGTTGAGATCTGAAGCTAGAAGAGGTGGGCATAAAGTGATTTGGTTCAAGTGTTCGTTATTTATCAATTCCGCGTGATGGTGTTGGTACATGAGAGCTGGCTGTTCGAGTTGAGGGGGATGAAGGTTCGAACGGTCCATACTTATTCTGGTTTCCTGGTTCGATATTAAATTGGCATTATTTTCAACATACTGGCCGTTTAGGAAAAACTCTTGAGATTGAGGTGATGGCATGGACATCGAGTGCACTTGTTGCTGAGCAGTGAAAGAATGACGGGCTCGGGGTGATTGATGATATTGATTACCATCTCCAGTGTAAACAACTCTATCATCCAATGAGTCTTTCGAAGGATCGGAGGATATCAACGAAGATCCACAGGAACCTCCTTCTGGACTTTCAAATATCTTCCCATTTGTAAAACCGCTCAAATCAAAGGCACCAGGGAAAGTTTGAGACGCGACGTCTAATTCGCGGAGCCAGTCTGCGTTGTCATTCATTGCCGGCCCTGCTTTGAAATCGTGCGTGAATTGACGTATCATCGGAGACTCCGTCATTTCTAAATTTCCACAGCTTTCTCCGTAGTTGCTCCCAGGTCGAAGTGACAGTTTTGACGCGAGCCTCTGAAAGAATTGATTGTCTTGGCATTGTCCTGTCGAAGGGACGTCATACTCTAAGTAGCCCGTATGTGGTGGTGCGTACATATCAGCACGAAGATGATGAGGATCAACAGGAATGCGATGAGGCACTGTCGTAGGATTCAAGCTTGCGTCGACCAAATATAAATTCGAGAATTGGGTCAGATCCATTGAGCTTTGAGTCTTGTGGAGGGATTTGGGAGGTTTGGTTGGCACCGGCACTAGAGAATGAAAGGTCGGCTTGCTTGAGCAAACGGATGTCGCGTCGAGATCCTCGGCTGTCGTTGTAGCCAATGCCTTTCGTGGTCGAGGGGTCGTGTCATTTGGGCGTGGGGTCGTGATGTTGGGCCGAGGAGTCGTGTTGGTGAGATGGGCTGGTATAGTTGAACTAATCCTTGTAGCAAACATCTGTGGGTCGTCCGGTGGATAGGTATCCTCACCAGCAAGCTCTTGGGGGTTCGATAGCATCTTGCTGAACTCGGAGAATGCATTTGCGCCATGCGCCTTGAGAAAATCCAGGGAGGGCAGTTGATATTGATCTGGATGCAAGTGACTTATCACGCGCGATGGATGTGGGGGATGGACGGATAAATCGATGGCCTCGAACGTCCCATGCTGCTGATTTGGGTCGGACAAGAAATCAAAAACATTCGAACCAGACGCCTTCCTTGAACGAGGTTTGAAACCCGCAGCCGCACTACACCACATCGTTAGACATCAGATTTCGAGTTCCTCCAGGAGATAACGATGGAGTTTCTCCGTCAAACTCACTAGATTTGAGGAAATGCATTGCGGAACCTGTCGCGCAAATCAGTTGCTTTGCGAGAGGCCAACACAGGGTCTTTTTGAATCGAACTCCACGCTGTCCCAAACTGGATGGGCAAGAAATAAGTCAGCGTTTATGACCCTATGCTTCGATTTGACACTGAATCAAACCAGAACTCAATGAGAAAACTCGTATCGAAAGATTAGGAATATACCTTGGCATAGCCACGTTTTAAAGCTGCGTCTTCTTCAGCACTAAATTGTTTTCTCTCGCGTCTGATGGCGTTTTCGCCAAACAATGGGTTGCCATTGGAATCGACTGATCTCACTCGGGATGAGATATGGGTCTTGGCATTGGGATAATGTTTTCTGTAGGCATCTGGAAAATAGGTTCTGTATACCAAAACAAAACACTTATCAATACGCCAAACCGCTTTGCCGTAGCGTTTTCTGCTTCCCACACGATTAAAAATCATTAGGCAAGAAGAAATAAATTGATTAGTTCGCTCACCTAAATCGATCTTTCAGGTCCCCCGGAGAACGTTTAGACAATTCGGGTTCCGAATCTCGAATTGCTTTCCATTGCCCAATTGCAAACTTTTTTTTTTTTGGCGAGAAGACCACAAACAAGCAAAAACTTTATAAGGCACTATTTTTTTTTTTTTTTGCATAAGGAAAGCGAATTCGGAAAACTGACATGGTTACATCCCCTTACTAGTGCTTGCGTTTCTTCATGTGTCCACTTGTTTCTTTGTCCGTGAGTTTTCTTCCTATTTTTGATGTTGGCATTTTTGCTACCGTTGCCTTCTACATCAGTGCGAAAACAAACCAAACCAAGATTGAATACATCAGCACCTTCTCTTAACAATGTGCTTCTCACGATAGGATGATGTATTTACCCGATTTGTGTTTAAAATTATGATTTTCATCCTGAGAAGAAATCGATGTCACGTCAGAATCAGAAGATTTGACCCTGTCTGAATTGCATTGAACCACTCTACGTGTCAAGCAGTTGGTATTGTCATAACTCAAAAAATACGAATGATTGTTTGAGCTGGCGAGTGAAATCGTGTTATGATCCAAGTAAACAGGCGAGTTGGCTTCTCTTTTTAACGAACGTGTATAACTTGATGCTGAAGACGACAGGGGATTTGATGGATTGCTTTCAGCGCCACTTAAGCTTTGATGTTCGGGTTTCTGTTGATCGTCTTGCCTGCCTTCTTGGCGCATCAATTGCGGATACTCGTAATAGTGATCGATCGTTGGCGCGGGTGGATGGGGCAACGATGCCTCATTTATTGGTGCGGTATTCAATGCGGAAAGTGGTTGCGCAGGGGAAGTGTTGCTTCTCTGGCGCCGAAGGATGGTGTTGATCGGCGACGTAATAGGTAGGGATAGATCGGGAATATTGTTGAGTGGCATAGCAGATCGAGCTAAAAACTACTTGATCGTAGCGATCCACTACTTGAAGATATTTGGAGAGGATCTGGCTGGTTGGGTAGTGCCTTTCTCTTGGTCTTTCTCTCGCGATACAAAGCAGGCGGTATTGATTGACTGGGGAATTTAAGATTATCGATTGTTATAATAGACTGCCAGTCCGGCTAAACGGGGGAGTACGTAAATGAGTAAGAGCGGAAGTTGAGATTTTGGAAGACACGAGACTCTGGAGCTGGGGATGTCGTATGTCAGAACTCAATTGATCTGTGTTTGAACTGGGAAGTGGGGTAAGGGTGCGGAGGGCTTTTTCGTCAAGAATGTGCTTCTTGAGAATCAAAATGATGATTGGTTATGTATGTTGTCTTCAATTTATCCAACCCCCTAGAAATATAGGACTCAGTGATAGCCCAGTCTGAAGCTCAGGGAGACTATCAACTGAGGGTGGGAGGAGGGTTCTGCTAAAATTCGGATCTATCCTGAGCTCTTCAAAAGCGATGCAAAATCATATACTACCTACGATACCAAGGGTGACTCGTGCTGAAATAGCTGAAGGCAGAACCGTCAGAATCCCAAATAAAATCAAACAGACGAATTGATTCGAATAACTAATAAGCTTCTGAATACTTTCAAAATGAGATACAAAGGAACGTTGGACAAAGGAGCATCCAAACATTCACTTGTGACTTGGGAAACGAAAAGGTTCCAAAGCCAACCAAACAAAATTTGCATAAAAAATATTAGGACTCGTTGTACATGAATATCAAGAATACCCCTGATAGTGATGAGAAGTATCTACAAGGTGATCTAAATAAAGTAGCATAAACGAAATATCTAAATATGTTTAAATATTTAAACACACCTTATTTGCACATATAACAGGCACGCATTGCGGATTGCGGTGCCCAAGGTAGATCTTCGAAACGACGAAAGTCTGGATATGAGAAAGAGAAAGAGACCTCGCTCCACCCAAGAATAATAATTTCTCTTCAAATTGCACTAGCCAGGAAATTCTTGAGGTGTCTTCGATCTGTAGTGTGTGGAAGAGTCTAGGCGGAGGGCTTTTAGGGTCTCCAGGGTTCGGGACTGGCACATTGGCGTAAGCTATCACGACTGCGTGTAACTTTAAGCATGCCGAAGCGTCCTGCTGATAGTAACTTCCTGAGTATTAGTTGGTTTCTTTGACGTGACCATAAGACTTGTAGATACTAGTATCATACATCAGCGTAACTCATACATCAGCGTAACTCATACATCAGCGTAACTCATACATCAGCGTAACTCATACATCAGCGTAACTTTGACTGGGGCATTTCATGGCAAATGCCCCAGTCACCGCAGTGAGATTGGGACTTTACGGGACTCGCTCCCCTCCGTGACTCTCTGCGAGAAGTTTTGCGGTTCTCAGGATGTTCTTTACGGTGTAACTTGTTCCGAGGGAATAGGTGCTATGTGCCGTGTGCCGTACCGAGATGGCAGCCAAGCGGACAGCGTGTCTTCCTTTTTGAATCGCTCACAAGTGCGCCTGTACTGTAAAAGTATCCACACCAGAGCTGCTTCCGTGGCAGCTTACAAATCAGAATAAGTCTGTTTATTTCTATATCATTTCAGCGAAGGACATCGGGCGTGATGCATCGGCTGAACCGCTGTCCTAGGGACTGGGTCTGGACATATTTATGTATATTTATCATTGGTGTTTCAGCCCCCGGCTTCCCCTGGCGATCGATCAGATCCGATTCAGATCCAACAGGTCCCTGAGTTATTTATATCCGTAGGAATGCATATCACAACAATTATTAAGTGTGCCAGGAAGCATAAGGCGTGGAGGAATAGAGGACAATGACGTCGACGGAGACCAGGATGGTTTTCGGAGCTCAACGCGAAGGCAGTCTCTTGATTTCGATTCATGCGATGTAGAACCAATTTGGGTATAACTCGAACCTTAGCCCCGTACTCACTGAACCACGTATGGACGTTTGCAAGGCTGCCCGAATAGAAATTTGAAGCTCAAACGGGAATCTGAAGGCATACCCGGCGGGTATTGACCGGCGCGTCCTTACTACTTCCATTGAGCGCCAACTAGAAGTTTTATCATCCATGTGCGATGATACTAATATACAGCTCCTTAACCGCAATCAGATTGCAGAATCGGGGTCTTGGCCACCGGTGGTATTGGCTCTTCGCATGCGCTACTCAAGAGCAAGATGTGTATGAAATGTAAATCCTAGTTCTGTAGTATCGTGGGCACCAATGGTCATGGGGGTATTGCACCTGCGCCCCCTACGCCTGAGATAGTTCGCCTACCAACCGCGACACGCTGGCAATGACTTGACTGGTCACTGCAACACTGAAGCGGAAAAGTCATTTCACCGTACACCTAGATGCAAAAAGTTCGCCGAGCAAATCTGCCTACGATTTGTTTCTTTGCCAAAAACTTGATCTATCGATATTGTAGATTGAGCCACATTTGACAAGTCTTTGCAGGTGTTATACCAAAATTAAGCAGGCCACAGTTCATGACACGCAATGTGATAAGTGTGAAGTAGTTTATTACAATATTAAAGAGTTTTTGACAATTGATGTTACTTCTAGTCTTTGCGGTCCATGGAATAACTGAGAAGATAACGAGCTGCGAAATAATGCTTCGCAAGAGGTTCTCAGCTTCAAGTAAGCCAACTTGGTTCATGCTATTTCATCATGTTATGTTTTACAAGATGCACTACACTTTTGTGCACTAGTAGAGCTATGATTACCACTACAAAAATACTTCTGTGGATTCTTTTCTTGTTACAAAGGTCGGTTTAAGATAGAAGCTCGCCCAGGTTTAAAACTCCTCCGATCGCGCCTGAGAGGTCAATGTTGAATATGCTCCCGAAATTAAGACCAACGTCCGCGAATAGATTAAAATTGAGTCCAACTTCTCCAAACAGGGCATTGAGATTGATCTTGATAGAACTGCAAATGTTGTTCACAGAAACTAAAAATATGGAGAATTGTCCGAATGCAGCTAATGGAAAGATAGCGTTAGATTATGAAGACCACTGCTCTGAGTGGAATGTTAACATACCATGTGTTGAGACACTCCACTGTGCGCCATATTTCGAATTTCCAATATGCATAATTTTTTGCCGCGATGCAAAAATCTTAGTAACGATTGTTTTGAAGCGGACCTGCCAAAAGAACAAAGGGACTCTCAGTATTTCTGAAGAATCAAAGATAGCCAATTGAAAAGCTATACCGCAAGATTGCTTTGAGAGGATTCGCTGAAAGAGGCGCAAGCGCAAGCTCCGTAGCCTGAGATAATCGATTGAACACGTGTCTGAGGGTAGTAATTGCCTGGAGTGCTACATCAAGCTCTACGCCGTTTTCCATGGTCGATTGACACTGATGGAACGCGTGCGGTAAGGGTGACCATGCACGAACAAGAGTCGAAAGGTCACGAGCAGGAAGTTTGACGTCAAGAGAAGGTGCGGGGCCGCCTTGCACATTCAACGCTGCTGTTCCTCCGGCCGAAAAGTTGACTCCGTCAGAGTTGGGCTTGACTTGGTCAGATAATAGTGGGACTCGAGCGGTGGGCGATGTTGCCATTTCAGGAGCTGTTTGATTGGGGGAAGGCTGGGGCACATCACCTTGTAACGACAATGATCCAGCTTCAGGAATTGCTTTGTCATTCCCAGGAACAGCCTGGACCCTCGGAGTAGGCTTTTCTGCAACTGTAGTAGGTTTTTGATCACCGGGAGCGAGCTGGTCTCCACCCGAAGCAGGCTGCTCTTGCCCAGGATTCGGCTTGGCTTCCCCGAAAGTAGGCTTGTCTCCAACAGGGACAGGTTTGTCATCCTCGGGCGTTGGTTTCACTCCACCAATAGCGGGCTTATCTCCACCGGCGAGAGGCTTAGATCCCTCAGCATCAGGCGTTGGTTTGTCTCCACCGGCGGCGGGATTATCTCCATCGGAAGCAGACTGACTTCCCCCGGGAACGGGCTTACTTCCATCGGATATGGACTTATCTCCACCGGGAACAGGCTCGTCTCCGCGGGAAGCGGGCTTGCCTTCAACGGGGGCGGGCTTGTCTCCACCAGCAGCGGGGTTATCTCCACCGGCAGCGGGGTTGTCTCCCCCAGAAGCAGGGTTGTCGGCACCGGCAGCGGGGTTATTTCCACCGGGAGTGGGCTTGTCTTCAACGGGAGCGGGCTTGTCTCCGCCGGAAGCAGAATTGTCTCCACCGGCTGCGGGGTTATCTCCACTGGAAGCAGGCTTGTCTTCGACGGAGGCGGACTTGTCTCCACCAGAAGCGGCATTGTCACCAACGGGGGCGGGCTTGTCTCCGCCAGCAGGGGAGTTGTCTGCATCGGAAGCAGGCTTGCCTTCAGCAGGGGCAGGATTGTCTTCAGCAGGGGCAGGCTTGTTTCCACCAGAAGCAGGCTTGACTTCAACAAGGGCAGGCTTGTCTTCGCTGAGAGCAGGGTTGTCTCCACCGGAAGCGGGCTTGACTTCAACAGGAGCGGGCTTGTCTCCGCCGGTAGCGGGGTTGTCTCCACCGGCAACGGGGTTGTCTCCACCGGAAGCAGGGTTACCCCCACCGGGGGCGGGCTTGTCCTCAGACGTTGGTGTATCTTCACCGGATGCACCACCTTCAGACGTTGGTTTGGTTTCACCAAGAGGAGGCGTGACTTGTCCGGGGGGTAAAGTTCCTGTGGCAGCGGAGGGCTTGTCTTCAGTTGCCGCTCCAGACACCGGCGGAAGGCGCTCAGTCGAGGATGATACTGCTCCAGACATTGGCATACCTCCACCTTGTAATTTACCTCCCGAAAGCGTATCAGAAATATTCAGACGGTTAGAAACGTCGAGGCCGACGGTAGCAAAGAGGTCAAAGTCAAAATGAATGGAGTCCAGCAGCGCTCGAGGCTCAATGTGGATCGAGATGCAGATATCAGCTATAACCGCGAAGAACTGATCAAATTGTGAGGATGCCGCTGGATTAAAAAATAAATAAAACATTAGCTTTCGAAGTGGTTAAAAATCTGGAAGAAAGAAAGCATACCTTTAAATGACACATTCCACTCGACCTTGTACTGCTGTTGTCCTAGCGAAAGTATGCTCTGCCACACACTAAAAATTTCTTTAAGCAGCTTCTGAAAATGAGCCTATGTCATGAAATTCAAATAAGTATTTCTTTTCAAAACTGTAAGCAAACATCTTGGGAATAAGAAATGACATACGTAGAAGTCACCCTGGTTTGTCATACTAGCGTAGGACTCGCAGGTTCCAAAGCGGGAGGTGAATGATTCCACGGTAGCGTGTAGGGTCGCCACAGCTTGCAATGCAACAGTGCTTGAAGTTTTCTGTTCAAAAACTTCTCGACACTTCCCAAATGCGATAGGAAAATCATCCCAAGCCGCTATCATGACAGATAGCCCTTTACCAGCAGGTTCAGGAGACCCAATGAGCGGATTCACTTCGGTCATGCCAGTGGCACTTTGGGGGTGCTGCGCGTTTGCTGCAGAGGCGTCATCAAGTTTGAGGATCTGAGCTAGATTGATACCGACTTCGATGAACAACTGGTAGTTCAGTTTGATGCTCCTAAAAAGCATTGAAAGGTCGATTTGAAGAGAAAGACCTACTTGGTAGATAGTCGTCAAAAATGAGGCGAAAGATTTAAAATGCACTACAAGTAATACATTAGTGAGTTGAACTTCACTTAGGTCTAGCCTAAGTAATTCTATTGCTTACAGCCAATAGAGGACTTCCATTCCTGGGGATATTTCTGGGATTCGTCGACAAGTACAGCCTGCCAACTCACAAAAATTTGACGAATAATCTGTTCGAATTCGCGCTGAAAGATCAAACAAGCATTAGAGCATCAGCCAGTAACACGTGGTAAAACCTCAAGTAGGGCCAGGGAGTTACGTAGTAGGTGCTGTCAGTTCCCAAAGATCGACATGAATTGCAAGAGCTAAACTGAGAAACCACGGTCTTGGCAGTGTTTTTCACCGTAGTGATTGCCTCTGAGGCAACTTCGGCCGAAGGGCGTTGATCGAAAACAGAGCGACATTTCGAAAAAGCCCAAGGCATCGCAGACCATCCTTGCACGACTGTTGAGAATTCGACCTCAACTACGTTGGTTCCACTCGAATTGAGTTTGACGGGTTGATCTAGTAATCTGGCTGGTACCTCGCCCCTGTCGTTATCATCTCCACGTCAATGTTTGATGCTAGACATCAACACAAGACATAGAAATGTGCTCACGAATTTCAATTGATACTAAAGCTACAGCTTTGCAAGAATAATTGTGAAGATACTACGCGTAGCAAAGCAGGTCAATTGTCAAAATAATCAGTAAAGCGGGAGTCAAGTCACAATTTGTGAGGTCACTTACCAAACACAAGCAAAAGAAAAGGGGATGAACATGCAAGCATGGTGTTCGAAGTTGAAGACAGTGAATGTAGCGCAAAAAAAGTTCTTGAGAGACCGGCAGTAAGAAAAGTGCGTATCCACACAGCAGCTACGAGTAATCAAATCGGTCTGGTGAAATCAAAACTAACAAAACTATTTATTTATAAAAGCTAACAAAACTACTTATCAAAACTAACAAAACGATTTATTTATAAGCAGAAAGAAAAAAGAAAAAAAAAATTGAGTACTCAGATTTATAGTTTGTGGTGAAACGGGGACTGCCTTGAGTACAAAGCAGCAGCCTGGATTTTATTGAGCTTGCATCCCGATGCAATGGCTTGGGACACTGAAAACTGCAACATTGATTAGGAAGGTTCAGCTCTCGGCAAAGACTCACAGGTGGCAACCCTGCAACTTGCAAGCGAAAGCCTGCACCGTCATTGCTTGGATTGGGTACCAGTCGGATTGGGAGGGTCTAGCCAGAGAGCTAATCATTAACTTACAAAGTAATTCCCAGTGAGACCTTAGGCTGTTGCCATAGCCATTCGTGCTTCGCCTGTGCGTTTGAAAAACCTCGCGTCTGAGTTTGCGCGGACGTCTCATCTAGTCATCATATTTCTGCAATGTCTTGGGATGTTCAAGTCATTCCCAGGCCGTTCAAGCCCTCCCGTCACAGTCATCACATCGTATCAGGTGTTGGGATTTCATAGCTCGATCACACGACGCCTTGACTTCCTTTCAGAAACGTGAAAAACGGGCGGCAATGGATGATAAACTGCAATGACGCATATGTTGAATTTAGTTCCTACTACTAAATCAATTGTGTGAAGACGTTCATAGATTTACCATTCATGGAGAATTTCCTTCTTATCGTGAGCTGTATCAAAACAACTGAAACATAACAGTAAGAATTGCTGTCGACTGTTAAGATTTCAGCTCATGAGAATTTAGGAGAGGTGATGGGGGACAATCTTGAGGGACTTAGATTGGACCAAGGAGCAAGAATAAAAGATGTGAAAATATTTTAAGACTCAAACTTGATACTTGATTTCTTCTGGCAATGGGCCAGATTAAATAGACTGCTATAAGAAAGGTACAAGTTGTGGTCGAGCTGAACAAACAATATAAGCATATGCTAATAACTAACTAACATATGGATTGGGGCATGGAAAATAACCACGGATAGAAAACAGCATTGTAAATGAACAATGGATGACATTAAGGCATTAGAACTAGTAATGGAAAGGATAATGAGCATCATTCAAATAATGATGGAAGGTTGAAAGCATCACATAACTGTGATGGAAGATTAAAACTGGATTGATAAGAATTATGAGGTAAGGATGTGAGCGCATAAGATGGCTAGAATTCTGACATCGACTTGGGATGCGAAGTGGGAACAAAGTCGGCAAAATACACATGATAGTGTTCACAAAATGCAAAGCAGTTGAACTTAAGAGGTACCTCCAAGGAACTTAAGCAATTACCTCCATTTGGCTGCTCCGCACCCTAGTGGCTAAATCTCAGGGACTCAGATGAGCAAAAGAAAAATCTCCAGCGGAGCAAGTCTCACCAGTGGGGGCTCATAACTAGGTAGGGTTTGGATCTCATAGGGTAACGGCTTAAATCTATAAAATGATAGATGTGAGCACGAGAGGGCCAAGCAATACTGTGAATGAAAAAATAACAATGTAGGAAGGGCCCCATTTGAGCACGGGGAAGACCAAAAAGTTTCAGGAGCATATTTGATTCTGAAAATTTTGGTCTGATTTTGGTGTAACTTCCAAAATGTGTTTCCTCAGAATCCATCGCCCCATTATCCTCTTTCTCTAGCCAAACTGCCAAGTTAAGTCCTTAACCAGATCTCTGATAAGGGTTTTCTCTCAATTCTTGTAAATTGTTGGCAGTAGGTTTCAGCGTGATGATTTGCGAGAATTCCTATGATACAAAGTTTTCTGATCCCCTGAATAAAAATGGATGCTTGGTATTGGGTAAAGTTTCAATTTTTTCCACTTAGCAGCTCAGAAATCAAATTTGAGGTAAAACTGAGCAGATTCAGCATTCTGATGGTTTGACATGCAAATTAACCCTTGTGGAAAGTGGAGAATTTGGTGGAAGTGAGGTATTTTGTGAACAAATAGATGATTGGTGGATAGGGCAGGGGCCATGGAAGTGCCCAATGAGAGTAAATTTTCTCCATAACCCTTCCAAGCCCACAATTGAACATTGTCCTGATGGTGGTTGTAAATTCATCACAGAAAGAGGAGAAATGCATGAAAATAACACATGAGGAGTGAATGTCAACTACAATCTTGAATGGCTTTGATGAATTGTCTTTCTTCCTTATATGATTCAAAAGAAGTATGAGAAATCAGCCAGAATGAGTTTGAAATGAGGTTTACAGAAGAAAAGCTTTGAAGAAATGAGCTTGCCTTGAGTTGCAATGTGCTGGCCTTTGGGTCCTTCTGAATTTCCAACATGAGAGATGACATAGCTAGTAGTTTGGGCTTCTTTTCCACTGGTAATAGGTGTTTTCAAAAGCCTATGTTCCTCAAGAGATCCCAGCCAGCCCCAGGACCAGTCCCCAATTTGCAATCTACCTGAATTTGAGTATTGGCACAAATTTTCCAAACTCTCTCTCAGGGACTCTGTCTCAGGGGAAGGTTCCCCACCACCTTTGTGGGATGGTTTCCTTTTTCACATCAAAAGGTGTTAGAGATTTACAATTGATGTGAGGGGGATTTGGAAGCAGAAAGGTGGGAAATATTCCCTTTGCATAAGCTGGTGGTGGACCTGCATAGTCACATCTTTCTGGGATACAAGTTATAAACACTCCAAGGCATTGGAAGCACAATACTTGCCATGCACCAGAAACACACAATTCTGATGTGCATGTGTGTGAGAAGCCTACTCTTCCAAATCTCTTGAATTTCTCCCCAGGTTGCTGCACAAATTGGGTGGAGCCATTGGGGTATATAGGATAAACCTCTATGTCGATGATGCAGTTGTGATCTATGGAGCTGAACTCTTTATTTATTCATTATCTGGGGTGATTCCCAGTTGGAGTTAGTTGGGGGTGTGGGTTGACTTGTGGTGAGGAGGGGTTCAGGATGTCTCATTCTGAGAAGATGTTTGCGGTTGGATGCGGCAAAAGGGGAATAGGACAAACTTAAATAAGTCCCCTCCTGGGCGCGAAGCGCCCCCATCAAACCTATGAATTATCAGGGGTTTTTGGCATGACAGTTTTTTCAGATTTGGCAGGGAAATTGCTATTTCTCAAATAACTCTTACAATACTCAACCTTTTTGGGAATAGAAAACAGGGAATGAAAGGCCTGTATCATGCCTTCAAATTTACCTCCTTGACTTGAAAACATGACAGATTAATCTTCCTTAGAAATACAAAAAAAATCCAAAAAAATATAGAACTATAGCAGAGAATCTGGGCCATTCAAGGGATGCTCCAACATTAAAATTGGTTGCTTGGAGCAAAAGAAATTACAACTCAAAAAATGCCAATTTTGGAAACCTGTCATGCTAAAAAACCTGGATAATTCATAAGTCCCCTCCTATGGAGGGGGGCCCTTCACGCCCAGGAGGGGACTTAGTTAAGTTCGGGAATAGGATGGTGGTTGATTCTTGATATCTGGGTTTGGATATGGCCAAAGGGTTGTTTAAAAATGAAGGGAGGTCAAGGTGTTTCATATAACCAAGGAAATGATTGAGGGTCAAGGTTTGGGGTGGGGGGTTGGATATAGATATGCCCAAAGAATCCCCAGTAGGACTCAGTGACAGAGAATTGAGTTGAGAGGGAAAAAATAAAGCTGGAGGGTAAGATTAGTTGTTTTTATTGAGGTAGTGTGACATAAGAGGGTTGGTGTTGACAGAGGTAACAGTGGGTTTTGTAAGATTTAGGATATCTTCATATAAGTAGCTAATCATTGTGTACAAATTGGCTAAGATAATATTTAGATGAAGATTAAAAATATACCTTAAGGCAGATAAATATGTTATTTGAAATTGTACAATGAATCTTGTCTGGCTGTACTACAGAGTGAGCTTGATTGTGTTATCTAATGCTTGATAACTTGGTATAGACTATTTTGTGATTGTATGTACATATTTTTGATCTGTTGAATACTGAGAAGAAACAAGAAATTGATATTATAATCTTTCTTTCATTTGTATTATATTGCAGTGGTGCATTACCAAAGTTTACAGATAAGATTATCAGTTGGGTTTATAACTAGTTTGAGTTTTGGTAATGGCTGTTGATTGATTGATCTTATAAGGCTGTTTCATTGAATTGATGAAATATATAACTGATTATTGACTTCATTCATGTCAGTTTTTGCTTGCTTTCAAGCCTCTTGGTCAAGCAAGTATCCAGTCAAGGTGATCTGATGATTTATTTAAGCTCCTGCATTATTTCTTCCCTGAATGTTATTATTGACTTGATTACTCATCAACCTTGCCCTGCTGATTTTTATCACTCTTTGCTTTGATTTGGTTGATTTGGTCAACTTGGACAATTCCAGAATCTGTCTACATCCATTTTCTGTTGCCTACATTTTCCAGGCCTTGTTTGGCAGCAGTATACTTGCTTGATATAATTGAATTAGTTGTGGCTTTTGATCAAGTTTTGGCAGACCTGATCAGATGTCAGGCAAAAAAAAATATATATATTGTGTGATGTATATTGGTTAGAACAAGGCCTTAATTCCCAAAGTTCTCACTTCTCAGCCTGATTCAGGTTTTCCTTGATGATTTGATTTTTATTACTCACCTGTGTCACACGGTGTCTTGTACAAGGACGGGTGGGCACTATTGAAGGAAGAAAAGGAAAGGAGATAGTTCAAATAGGGGACTGACTGTTTGAATGTCTTCTTTGTTTTGAAAAAGAGTTACTAGGCTCAGAGGGACTTTAGAACACTGAAAGGGTTCACAATTGCAAGGCTCGAAGAAGGCGGAATCAACTCATTCTGAAAACTATAATCTTATTTTGATAAGGAAAGATGGAAAGCATAGAAGTAGACAGCTTATATAGGAGATACAACTAGTACTACAAAGGGATGACATGGGTTCAAACAAGAGATGAGGTCATAGGGTCAAAGCAGAAGAAATGAAAGAGGGAGGTCATAGCTTCTGAGTTCAGGCAACCAAGGCAATTCCATGACTGAAGGACCAAGCATTTTCAAGTCTGGTGGGTGCAAAAAAGATTGAATCAAAGTTTGAAGTTCGAGGACTGTGCAAGTCAAAGTTCAAAAATTTGAAGAGCAAATGCTTGAATCTGGAAAAGGAAGCGCATGAGGAAGTAATGCCAAAACAGGGAAGACCGGTAAGAGGGTTATTGGTCTTGCTTTTGCTTGCATAACTGGAAAGCAACATGCTTTTGAATCTTCAAAGTTTGAAAGTAAATTCAAGGAGAGCACTGAGAATTGCTGAGGGTGCGTATAGATATGATATGCAACCCAAGGATTAACCAAAAGCTTGGAAGTTGCTGAGGTTGTGAAATAGGGTAGAAAAGCATCCTTAGTGAATGCAAGGAAGATCCAACTGCGAGATCCTTAGTGCTGAGTCTGTTGTATGACAACCTGACACTGGTGGGAATATTTGTAAGAATGCTGTTTGGATTCTTCACTGGACATATAATTGGGACCTAGAACATAGCCTTATACTCTGGAGAGACTTCTAGAACCACAGTAGGATAGATTGCTAGCACAATAGTGGATTCAGTTTGGGTCTCTCTATACAAGGTAAGAATCAATGAGGAAAATGAGAAAGAAAGAAGAGAAAAGGATGAAATAAGAAAATGGATAAAGAAAGATAAGAAGAAGAAGAAGGAGGAGGACAGTGCTTACCCAGCACAGTAGATGAGTCATTTTGGGTCTCTACTGAGCTAGGAGGTGAAGGGAGGAGCGGCCTAAGTGTGTCTTGCTTATGTAATTGTTGGGAGTTTTGTTCCGTGAAAGCTGTGCTGGTATGGGTTTCACAATATTCTATCAATTAATAAGATTGAAGAACTTGGTTTGGACACAGATAGACTATTTTTTGGTTTACTGGAGGAAACAATTAATTTCAGCCAGTTTCTTTTTTATGTTTAAGATAAATCAACTCACCAGTGAATTGGTTGAAGTTGATCTTTGGTTTGTTTTACGAGTTTGACACCATGATTATTCTTCCTCTTTAAGCAGGCAGTTTGTTTGGAACTCTGTTGCTTGTCATCTAAGGTTTTGTTATCTACCCACAAATAAAGTATATTCAGTAAATCATAAAATTCTTTATGGAGAGCAATACAACATAGTATTACTCACTGACTTCTCTTTTCTTTGAGAATTGAGACTTGGATTAGAAATCCAACAGGTTTCAGTGGGATGATAATTAGGCAGGTGAAGGACAATAATTTATCATTGTAAAGTGGTGCTTCTGATAATAATCCATGTCTGCAAAGAGTCTCAAATTTTTTTTTTTAAGATTCACAGGTATAAAGCTGCTAGCTAGTCTTGATTGAGCTTGGATGGACTAGTTTCAATCTTCATCTTCATCTTAATGAGCTAGTAAAAAATATTCAAGATTTCATCATTGAAATTCTTTTATTTATGTAATTGCATAATTAAAGCTCTTTTCTTTCTGTCAATTCATAGCTGCATGTGCCAAAAACAATTGAATCAAAGGTACTGTACAAAGATCCATCAATGACAGTCAACAGATCTTTGTTTAAACTGTTGAATATTTGAGAATGTCATTGATCATTTCAATAACAAGCACATCTCAGCATGAAAGTATGATTGCGGATCAATGCAAGGGTTTTGCTGCGGGGATAACTTGAAGTTCAGTTTGGTCAAAGGGGAGATTTTCACTTAACATAGATAACATGTGTCATGTGTTACACCCTCAAAGCCTGGCCCTCTCTAGTACCTAGGGGCTATTTTCTCTACTTCCTATGTAGTAGCAGCTGGTTTGTGATAAATATGTATGGATCAGTCAAGTATATTTTGGTGATGGGTATATTTGAGTAAGAAGTAGATAGACCACACAAACAAACAAGCAAAAAAAATAAATCATAACGACTGTAACATTAACAACAACACAGCTGAGTACAAAACATATTTGAAGAAAAACACAAACATCGATTGATCGATCGATGAATGTGTGCAGCAACACAGACACAGACGCACACAACCACGTTCGTTTTCATAGAGAAAAGACAAAGACACAATGGTTTTTTGTTTGGGGGGTCTAGTGTAGAACGTTTACAATTTTAGACACAAAGAAGGAAGGATGGAAAGGAAAGAATAAAGAGTTCAAGCAAAGAGATCCACAATATTTGATTTTGGTGGTGGTGGTGGTGGTGTTGTTTTTATTTTGAGAGAGAAGGCGAGGAAGAGATAAAAACGAGAAGGCAAAGAAAACGACCTTTTACTTTACTGTTTTGGGTGTATCTATTATAGACGACGGGAATGAAAATCAAAAGTAATGGAAAATGATCTGGACTGCTTTTTCACAAGAGACCAAAAAAAAAAAAAAATTGGACATGATGGGGGGATATGTCTATGCAAAAGAGAAGGACTAACCAAAAAAAAGGAGATAAGATTGTGTATAAAAGATGTGGGAAAAAAAAATTACTTGAACATGCCCAATCGTTTTTTGAGCTCACTGACGCTTCCGAAAGCCTCTGGTTGATCCTCATCATTATTTGAGGTTGACGGGGCTAAGGGTTTAGCACCAGAGGTGGTGGATCGTCTGCTGGGCGGAGGCGGAGGAGCGCGTTTACCGACAGTAGAGGGAAAATTCGAGGTGCTAGATGAGATTGGCGGTTGGGGTTTTCCGGTGTAAGAGCCCGTGCGTAAGGGTCTCGAGGGTTGGCGATAACTGGGGGTGGGGACGGTCTGAGAGGGCCGTAGGGCGGCGCTCTCGGATTCGTCATCGGGCTCGTCTGCACCGAAGCCCTCCTCGACGTAATGTTCATCTGGGTCAGCAAAAGTATCTTGGGTTTCCGGGGTGAGAAAACGGGCTTGGTCGGGTTCCTGTTCGGCCACACAGTACGCCGCTGGGAACATCCCACTGCGTCCCGTCGACTCGTTCCGACCCATGAACCACTCCCCATTGATCTCGTTGGTCACCCGGACCCGGTCCCCGATCTCGAGCTCTAGTTCGTCCGATTCTGTTGCGTTGTAAGCCCACTTTGCCCGCATCCATTTCGTCGACTTGCCGTTCAAGCCAGGTACCGGTGGTCGCCTTAAATTCGAGCTTGACATTTGGCTCCTCAGATTGCCGCTCGAGCGTCTATGATTAGAATTGTCAAGGGTGGGCGAGAGCGACTCGTCGGATTGGACCGAAGTGGAGCCTGCAGGTGGCATGCCTGGGATTCTAACGCCGCCGTATCTACCGTTCGAAGTAGTACTAGGAGCTTGTTTATCCTTGTTCAATGATTCTCGTCGAGAAGGAGGTTGGCGAGGTCTTGGAGGAGCGGTGACTGCTGGTCTGGGTTGGCGCCTTGGACTGAAATCAGGTTCTGGCTCTTCGTGCTCGTACTCATCTGCTTCTTGTTCCTCTCCACCCTGATTTTCCTCTTCCCCATCATCTTCAGAATAGCGGGAGCGTGATCTTTGGAGGACGGAGGTAGTCTTGCCCTTGATCAAAGTCTTAGAGGTGGGCGGAGGTTCGGTGCCAAAAGCGTGTGCAGTTTTCTTGCGACTACTTGTAGAGCTCTTGAATGCAGACCTTTTTGCCAAGGCAAGGTGTGAAAGACAGAGAGATAGCAATCGGTCAGAGCCCAAGGGGAGGATGAAAGATAGTGACAAGTGAGAGGGGACTCAAAACGGATCAGCCCAGTTTCTCTTCAAATCATCCAGAATTCGCTTCTGTTCGTCGATCCAATTGAATTCGATTTCCAAAAGTTTGGTTAGAGCGACCATTTGATCTGCTTCACTATCCTGGATGCCGACTGCCCGTTCCTGAACTTCTTCGCTAGTCTCCTCGTATCGATTCTTTGCGACCCTCAAGTCATCCTCGAGATCTCTCTTCTCCTTCTTGGACTTCTGAACCTTGGCCAGCATGGCGTCATATGTCAGTCGACGGGAGTCGAGCTTCTTGCGTTGATTGGTGTATTCAGCCATTTGTGCGAGTGATTTCTCTAGCGAGGTTAGCCAGCCTGAGTTCATCTGGTCTGTAAAGTTCGCGGTGGCGGTGGCAATTTGTTGTTGAGCTTTTCCAAAAGAGACCAATGCTTCACCTGTTGTCAAGGTGAGAATATCAATTCACTGATCAATTTTGATAGAAGAGAGAGAATTGCTAGATGTACCGAATGAGCTATCACTTCCAAACTCATCCCCATGGTTTGCCAAGACCAAACCCAGGCCGTCGATCGGCAGGACCTTACCGGTCTCGGTCCCTTCGGCCTCCGATTTCCTGGTGAGATGTTTGGAGTACTCCTTGGAGACGCTGTACATCTTTTCCACTCCGGCTTTGCGTAATTCGACATCCTGTTCGAGGGATTGGAAATCTAGAGCGATCAAAATCAATTTGCAGGTCAGGCATGAGAGTTGTGAATTGTTGATATATTGATTGTACCTTCACTTAATCTGTTGTTTGAATGTGCAAATGGGATGGATATTCGGTTAGCTGAAGCCACAGCCAAAATAGAACTATGTAGACTTTTGCTTGAGAAATGTAGGATTGACTCAACTCAGTCTTCTGTTGACCACCCAATTTCTCGCCGGTCCACTGTGCATACACAAATCGACAGCAGATTTAGTAGGATGGTCTACGGATGATGAGTGGAAGTGGGACTGACCTGTTTGAGTTTCCCGATTCGCTTGTTGACCTTCATCTTTAGGGATGTTCCTGGATGTTCCTGTCTTTTTTTGATTTATTAATTTTGCTGAGCGAAGAACGAGTTTCGGGAGTGGCTTGGGAGCGGACCCGGGTACTCCCCAAACCCGACGGGGGAGTCGCGCCTAATGCAGCCCGTTTTAAGGTGGTCTTATCTCCTCCCGACCCTGGTCTCTCGCCGTCCAATCCCACCACACCAACGTTCTTCGAGTGCAACTATGTAGAGCAGGGTCGAGGATGTTCAGGGGGACGAAGGGCTGTGTGAGTGTGGATGGATGTTGCTACGAGCTGTCAACCCTTCCTTACAACTGTCCCTATCAGACTCCTTATTTCTATCGGGTCTCCACATCAACTGCTTACATACTGCAATTAATCCCATGTCCTGTATGGACCCTTGGTCGTGATGGACGCAAAAATCTCCGATACAAGATATCTCACTAAAACTGGCTGCAAACTTGGATCTGTTGAATACTGATCACACTCTTATATATGCACAATGTAAGCCCTTCTCCTCCCGACCGTGACTGTGACTGTAATAACAAGGCCATGGGGATCAATTGGCTGTCTCACCATTATCATTCAGCCCGAGTCTGATCAGGAAAAGGGTAGATAATCAACATGTGTGTCTTTTTCTCACCCCGTGGCTTCCCTATTAGTCCTCCAAAAGTAGAACTAAAAAGGTCAGGAATCCTTCCTGAAGCAAGGGGTCTCCTCTCTCTCTCTCAAACCAGCGCTTGAGAAAATTTGAGTGATGCAACTGCGAATGTCAGAAATTTCCACAAGAGTTGCTAAGCCTACATCAAGGTGAAATTCCTTTAGAACGATATACGCGACTTCATTCGTCACAAGATTTTGGATTGCCGTCTTGTTGGTTACAGCCGAATAAACAACAAGCCTGTGGTTACTCAAGGGAACACACTGTTCAACGTCACCCAGATTAAGCTGCTGAACTTGATGCTATCGATATTGCAAGATCAAAAGGATTGATTTCTCTTACTACAACAGCCCTGAAGGCCAATCATATGAAGGCACAACATCTTCTGCTTGGATATGGAGCGGGATCTGGTGCTGCTGTCCGTAGTGTTCTTTCTCTTCTTTGCAAGCTCCTCAAGCGTCATAACTATTGAACAAGTGACAACTGCAAAGAAAGGTTATGTATTGTGGGAATTCAACCAACAACCTCAGTATTCATGAGTGATGCTCTAACCGTTGAGCTAAGTACGCATTGCCCAATGTTGAATGCATTTGGTGATGTATGCTTGTGAGATGATGAGGATCATGATGTATTGCCTCCAAAGTCTCACATGGATGTGTTAGCAATGTGGAACAAGCAGTGTCTAGTTTGACACTTCAACAATAACATCACTCTTTGCAACTTGGTCATAGTTGATTGTTTTATAACCAAAAATTGTGTTTTGAAGTTAACAGATGATTTAACTTTTGGTTACTCAAAAATGTCGTGGACACCAGCTATGCCAAAGTCACAGGGGCACAGGGGTTGCTCCAAGTCTGGAGGTTGTCAGATTCTGGATGTCACCAGAGCAGCAAATAAAGGAGAGAACTGTATCTCTCAATCCCGTAAGCAAAAATCCCCCGAATTTACCAGCCATCTACTGATGCGATCAAACAGGGATTTTTACCCTTGAAACTAACCCAAGTCCTTTTTACCATCTCTTTGGATGATGTACAGACAGTGGAGGCTCATGAACCCCCTGGTCAAAACCATACCACCACATCTGGACTGGACCCTTAGTGCCAAGTCCAGTCAGCCAAGATACGGTTCTAACCAGACATTACCATGTAAACAAGGAATCACTCAATGGGCTTTTGTCCCATAAAGAGCACAAACTAATCATCTTGCTCTATCACTGTCAGCCACTGAGGCTACTACTATGGTAACCCAAATGGCTGCAAAAATAAAGAAACCCAATAGTCACCAGACTATAGCATACTATGGGAAATAAGAAGATTGTGTAATTTCTTTGATATTGTGACATCTCTGTGAAACCCTTGTAACTAGTGTTCCAGTCTTGTACTCGCGCGGTTTTGACTTTCCTTTTTATTTTTTCTCATCCTGTTCTCTTCTGTTTCTCCATTCTACTCAGGTTCAACCGTCACTGCCCGTTCTCCTAACTCCCCAAGCTGACCCTAGCTAATCAACTCCCATCTTAAGCTTTATCTCTCCTACACACATTGAAATCAGGCAAGGACATAAGTTCAATTCCCCTATCTATCAATCCTTTTACATAAATTATCATATTATATTTTTCACTTGATCTTCTAGAAAATAATCCACCATCAGTGTGATTATCTCCAGAAGATTAAGATTTACACTGTTTACCCAACCAGCTAAAATAGCCTATTGGGTAAATCATTTTCTTGCTTATATCATGATCATTTCACACTTATGGAATATTGTGTCCGCTTTGAAAGAAAGTATTTTCAAAGATGGAAAGTTGTCATCTTTCACTGGATGATACTAACCACAAATATTTCCTTTCAATCAGTATATAAGGGCTGAGGTTTTCTTAATCTTCCCACACCCGTGATACTATACTAGATTTAATTCCTGAAAGGCTTACCTCATATAAACAAAAAGGTAACTGGGGGAATAACTCTATAATCACTCAACAACCCATTCCTCCATCATCTTCCATCATCTTCCACCTCTATCCCAAATTCCCTTCTGCATCATCTCGACACCAACCTCTTTCCTAAAACTCTAATCCCTCCTATATCAACCGGACCATTTGTCTTCAGACAATGAAGAGCAGGCACAACTTCCTAAGTTGATTGTCATCAGACCTCAGGTCCGATTGCTAGCCCCTCCAATATATCTAGTGTTGAGGTGTGGGTTTTTCCGCTATAATTAGTGTGTTGTCTATCAACCGGTCGTCACATAAGAGACGCCGGCTGACAATCACCTTATTCTGATCATTGTATCACAAACTGGCACCAAACTTATCATTAGCACTAATTTTCATAACATCATCTTAACTCTCATTCAAATCAAAGTTCAAATATTATCTCATTTGTATCTGCTCTACCCTGCTCTTAGGTAGGATTCAGCACCTCTTTCTCTTTGTGGCTTGGACCAAATTGCTTTTCTGATAGTAGACTCTGATGAAAATAATCTCTTAGTATGTTGAAATCTCACAGAGGTGATGTATAATCAGGTATGTCAATCTCACAAACTTATCTTGTTGTTGTGATCTAACTAAAAAAACATCATTCAGATCAAAAATTCCATCATTCAGATCAAAACAGCATTTAATTTGACTTCTGTGCCTGAAGCAGCCCTGGTCTGCCCTGGTCTGATGGAACAATTTCAGCATTTGTATTGAAGTCCAATCCAGGTATATCCAATTGGAAACAGCATCAGAAGACCTTTCAGCTTTCTACTGGGTATAATGGCTTGCAATTGACACAAATTGACAACCATTTGCTACTCATTCATAAGTATATCTGAAACTACCTCAAAGTGTATGTTCCAATTCCTTAATTGGTTTGCTTTGAGCTGGGTATGATGCCTCAATTGTTGTTTTCAACTCTGGGTGGACAGTGCTGATCATAGAGAAGAATGATTGGTAGTTTGGTCCTAATGGGAAAATGTTTGAAACTGTCAAACCCTGTCTCACTTACCTACCCATCAAGAGGAACTTGAAGACATGGTGTGGACCTGGTGTCTATATATGGTGGTCAGCAGGATTGTGCTGGTCAAGGAAGGATGAGTCATTCCTCTGGGAGGAAGTGGTAACAATTTAATTCACACAGCAAAACATGTGCTTTTGCATATCAAATGTGTGGGAAAAAGCAGCAGAAGACTTTCTGCTTACAGCAGAAGGAGCAGAGATCAGAAAATTGCTTAGGGGGTGTATTGGAACAGCAATAAGAAGGACCAACCTTCTGAGAGAGTGGTGTGACACTGTGTGGAGAGCAAACAAGGGGTGTGGGCGAAAGGCTTATCTTAGGCTGAGAGAGTTGTGTGATACAGCATGTGGTGGGTTTGGAGAGGTTTGGAGGCTTGTTGAGGGGTTTTGAATGTGCCAAGCGGGTGTTGGCCGGGGTTAAACCAAAGCATGGGAATACACTGATGTCACAGAGCAGAGGAGGAGATGGGGTGATGAGTATGAGAGTGAAAATTGGAGGAGATCCAGGGAAGCAGGGTAGAAAATCATTGAAATCATCAAAGAACCAAATTGAAAAACCTTGAGAATCAGACCACATTGAAAAATATTGAGAATCAGACCACATTGAAAAATATTGAGAATCAGAACTGACAATCTTTTACCCAGAAGGGATTAATCAGGTTTCAGAGAGTGTGTGTGTTGTGGGGAGTGACCAGCATGACAAGTAGAGTTTGTCTTCATCAATTGCAGAGTGGACCTATGATTTAGTATGCATCAATAACCAGAACCAAACCATCTAAACTACATTTGAAGGAGTGTATAGCCAAGTGGAGCACTCAGTGGTGTGGAAATTTTATTCTTCATCCCATTAATACTGTTGGAATTCTCATCTCCTGCCCTCTGGAGGTCTTTTAATTTATATTCAATTTATTTTTCTTATTCATTCCTCAATGCCTTCGGTCCCACAAGTAGGCCCTTGTAACTAATCTTTTTTAACTAGCTGGTTTCTGAAAATTAAACATCATCTGTTCTTTCAAACAGGTCCTTCTGAGAGCCTTTTCACCCTCTCAGTCGTCCCACTCAATAGCCAAGGGCCATTTAAACCCCCTCTGGCCGAAGTGGTCCTTTTCCTCCTAGACCTTATTACTTGTGAAAGACTTGAAATTCTAACAAATACAAGTTTACTTCCACCGCAGTTAAAGACCAAGCTACACCAGCCAAAACTCAAATGAAATTTGATGCAATGTTAACTTGCAATAAGAAAATGGTCCTCATCTCCATTCATGGGCTGTCACACTCATGGTTCCTTCCTCCTACATATGTAGTAGATCTTTTCTCTCTCTCTTCATGTTTATGCGAAAATAAATTGCACAAGTAAACAAAGTCCAGAAATTCCCCCCCCCCCTGGAGCTAGATTGTTGAATAAAACCCATGTAATGAGAAACCCAGAAATAGACAAACTGGAGCAAAAATGGCCAATAGGATTGGCTGGGCGCATGATACCATGGCCTGTTCCTTTCTAGGTGAATTTTGAAACAGATGATCATGACCACACAATTAAATTGGCATTTATACAACACTTTAGGAATCCCTCAAGGGCACTTGGATTGGCCAAACGGTCATGAACACACACCCTGGTCATGTACTAGCTTAACTTAAGCCTCACCCCCTGGGGGCTCTCCAAAGGAGAGGCTTATGGGTAAATGATCAACTTTAGCAGCAGCAGCGGTGGGCCGCTACACTACCCTACACTTTTTGGCAAAAAAAGCACAGCGTATTTTTTTGCCCGCTGCGGCGCAGCGTTAGTCATATTTTTTAGTGGCTTTGACCTACAGCAACTGCAGCGGCAAAAAAACTTCCAAAAAGCCGCTAACAGCGCTGTAGCGCAGCATAGCAGGCCCTTTCTTGGGGCCTGGGGCGCGTAGCGTTAGCACAATTCTGCTAATGCTTGCTGGAAAATCCTGTAGCGTTAGCGGAAACTACGCTACCGCTATGGGTAGCGTAGCCAGCCCACCGTTGGCAGTAGCAGGTTGGATATTCCAAGGCCAATTTAAGTTTCTAATTTTTCTGAAAAAGCACTGTACCTTATCAAATTTCTGCTTCCATAGTTTTTTTAGCCAAGATTCTTCCACACACAACCCATGTCCCATTCCTCCTCATCTTTAAAAATGTAATTAATATTGACTTTTAAGAGATGGCTTCTTGTCAATAGCATTATAATATTATGGAAAGATATTGTGTCATGATTCTACAACTTTTTGGTAAAGTCCTGGGGATAATATGTAATATTGGCAGGATTCTGTAGATATGAAGAGATTTGTGAATATCTTTGGATCTTCAAGTACAATATGTGTGGATCCTTAACAGAATTTCAATTATTTTGGCAATGTTTATTAATCATGGAGGACAAATCATTGATGTTGAGGTGATGGGGCCTAGCCCATTTTAAAGAGGGGGAAAGTTGATTAATCTGGCTCTGAGTGAAAAAAAATGGTGACAAGGGGACAGAGCAGTGATGTCTTCAAAAAACCATCCAGCCAAAACTTAAAATACTAGCAAACTGCTACACGGCGTGTAGCGAGTTTAGCTGCAAGTACCTCCCTGTGGGATGGCGGCTTTGCTGCAGTGCTAGCACCTTCACCTCCCACCAGGGAGTTGGACTTGTGTTAAGTTAGGTTCATGTCACCTGTGAGGATGTTGTGTGGCACAGGTTCAAACTGTCATGAGCAGATTCCAGCTGGAAGCACAACAGTGATAGTTTGTTGGGGAACACTCACCATATCCATGGCCATCCCTAATTAATCCTCATAGCCATAACCCCCACTGCATAAACTGATTTGTTGGACAAGTCAGTCCAACAAGTGAGCAGAATGACTTTGTCCAACAAGTCTAGCAGTGCCCCACCACCAGGTCACCCAACTTGTTGGACAAGCCAGTCCGAGCACTTGTTGGACTGGCTTATCCGAGGATTTGATTTGTTCAGTGCCCAGAAACCAATCAGGGTTATAGATCTATGGGCCAACTAAGGATGTTTCCCCCTGGCAACATCAAAGAAAGGTCCAGTCTGCTCAATGAGTGGATGTTGATCTGGGCTTTGGTATTTTGATGGAGGAAGCATGATCCCATCTGTACACAAATAGGGCAGTTCATGTTGGGCTATTTTATTATTGGAGGACTGGATGACTTCCCTTCAATCTACAGCCCCCCTGTAGAGCCAGATGACAGAGCTTAGCACATCTTTATTGGTTTGGCAAGTTAGCCTAGCTTTGGGCTAACCGTTGCTACATGTAGCAACAGTTAGCCAAAAATAAAGCTTCGCGCGAGGTCATCTCATGCGTAGCTTGACCTAATGCGGTTGAGCATTGGGGCTCAAGTCCTTAGCTCGCACGGACTGAGCCACCGATAAAGATGCTCTTATTGGCAGTTGAAAAGCTAAAAATTTAGCTTTTCCATGTCTAAATAAAAATCTGCAGGGGCTACAGATGTTGAAGGGAAGTGGATGACTTCCCTTCACTCTACAGCCCCCCTGTAGAGCCAGATGCCAGAGCTTAATTGCAGTTGAAAAGCTAAAAATTTAGCTTTTCCACTTTCAAATTAAGATCTGCAGGGGCTGCAGATGGCGAAGGGAAGTCTTCCAGCCTTCCACCTCCCTTCACCAATTTGGAATCTGGAATCCCAGATTCCAAATCTTATTTGGTGATGAAAACTCAATCTGGAAGATTCTTGGCCACCAAATAAAGTTTGGAATCTAGAATTTTGCATTCTGGATTTGTGACAGGAAGTCCTCCATTTTTTGCTAATTTTACAGCTGCATCAGTAAACTTCAGGCAGGTATTAGGCAATATAATAACACAAGGTTTTTGTGTCTGCGGGCTCAATTGCCCAGCAGTGGCATGTGGGCTGACCCAATAAGCTTTTCAGCAGAACGTGAACTGGCCTAATGGAATGAGTGGTCCTAGAGAGGAGATAGAAAGGATGAGTTGGATTGTCCAGTACGCTTAGGTTGGATTGTCCAAGTATCACAAGAAATTATAGCAATTGTCCACCAGAATTCTTCGTCTTTTACTCGTTAGCTGCCCCCCCCCCCTCCTAAATGAAAACATTAGTCAGTTTTTATAGTTTGTTTAACTCCCGTCCTCTACCAGCCTTTCATTATGTCAGTCTTTGTTTTGATTCTTGCCCAATCAAGGCTGTCCTCTACGACTGGTTTTACATTTACATAAATATATATCGTTCCTTGAGTTGCGAGGTAGCCGACCTTTGAGGTTTGGAGATTTTATTACAAAAGCAACGAGTAGTTACACCCACACATATTAATGTATGAAAACCAGCAACTGGCCGAGAAATGGTGACAAGACAACAAGGATGGGTTGATGGTGATACTTGTTGTTTACTTCTTCTTTTTGCCTTTCTTTTTCTTGGAGACTGGGGGTTGTTTGGAGGTTTCTTTCGATGTGGATGAAAGAGGAGGAGGAAGGCCAGAGACAGACGCAGGGTCTTTAGACTTGCGGTCACCGCTAGTCTTAGTCGTATCAAGTTCGGGCTCCTTGATGGCTTTCACGTTCTGCATCTGGACCATCATACTTCGCGTCATTTGTTCGAATCGGTTCAAATAGACCGCCGACCGAGTCTTAAACTTGAAACACTTTTTGAACGTTCGATAAGTTAGCGCCTTACATCGCCAATTGGGCCGGATAAAAATTCTTCAGAGAGACTTACTTTGCTGTCGTCTGTTACTTTCAAGACTAGGAGACCCAGTTCGTGACGCCATTTGGTACAGTAACGGGTCTGTTGTCCAGTCAAGTTTGAAATGATCAGCTTATGCTGTGATGTAGGGATAAAATAAACAGATACCTTGTTTGGAGCAGCCTCGTACAGCTTATTGGATTCTGAGACAAACTGATCCCAGTTCCTGAAGTACACCATCTGCCCGATGACTTCCGAGTGAGCCTGCTTCGCGAATGAGACGTGGATGGAGAAGTGTTGGGGAGGTTTCTCTAAATATGTGCTGGGGCTGACTGGGCAGAGTGAGGTGTCGCGCGCCTTTCACAGGCTGAGCTGTGACAGGCCAGTCTCTGCTATCCTCAGGCTCACAATCGAAAATCTCGAAACCAACATTATCAAGAATGCGCAAGAGCTTCATTAATCGACCAAGATCATTCAACACGTTCGCCGGCAAAAACTTTTCACCTGGATCCACATCTCGCTCAAATTCAGCCGCAACTGCTGATCCTAAACCTACCCCAGACGCGGAGAACCATGAGGTCAGTACCTGGGATGACATGGTCCCCTTGCGCTGGGGTTTATTTCACTGAACTATGTCGTTTCAGGATCGGCCCAGTCCTCTTCGAGCCTCACGTGTTCCATTTTCCCGTCTAGGCAGATTATTCCATTATGGAGGTCAGAAAGATCTTCTCATCTTTCACCAACACACTCTCACCCTTAAAATTACTTCACAGGGCTGGCCGCGGGAATCGGGTGGGGAACGGCCACGGAAGCTCTAAGAAGGACGGCCTCTGGCCAAAACGACAATTCTTATCCGCTGGCTCTGTCGGAAGCTAACGTCAGACGTCTCGTCGACAAGCTAACTAAAATGAGGGGTGCCGCACTGAAGCTTGGCCAATTCTTGGCCATTCAAGGTTGTCCCTAGCTCTCCGATACTCATCACGTAGTTCCTCTCTAACCAACTCGACGCGTTGTTTTCTCATTTCTTGCTATGTATGTAGATGCCAAGATCTTGCCACCCCAAATCGAGGAAGTTTTTGTGAAGGTTCAATGTACTGCAGATTATATGCCATTTGAACAAGCAGAGGTGAGAGTGATTTGGTCTTTTATGCACATCAAAGAGGAATTATTAAAGCTTTCTGGATGACACTGCGAAAAACAAAGGACGTTCTGAAAGAAGCTTTAGGGAAAGATTGGTCCCAGAAGTTCAACAGTTTTACCGAAGTTCCAGTGGCCGCAGCTTCGATAGGTCAAGTGCATTCCGCCAGTGTTACCGATGGGCAGGAAGGGCCGATCAAGGCTGCAGTGAAAGTCCAATTTCCCGGAGTATATGAATCGATTCAGAGTGATTTATCGTATCTCAGCATGCTCGCCAGTACCTCATCTATCTTACCCAAAGGGCTGTTCTTGTCCAAGTCGATCGAAGTCTTAGGCCAAGAGCTCAAAGACGAGTGTGATTATACCCGGGAGGCTTGTTATGGGACAAGGATGGGCCGATACTTGAAGGACGATTCTAGATTCGCGGTCCCTAAAGTATTCGACCACTTGAGTACTAAGAGGGTACTAACTACTGAGTTCATGTCCGGTACCTCACTGAGACAAGCCGCCAAATGGTCACAAGATTTGCGAAATAAAGTAATCTTGTCTTGACTTTTATCTCCAAAAATTTACATGGCTTCTCCCATTGTATTCGGTAGCTAACTAGTCATGTGCACGTCTTTCGTTCCCCGATTGATCTTGGTTTAGATCGGTCACGATGTCCTCGAACTCTGTTTCAGAGAAATCTTACACTTCCGTCTTATGCAAACCGATCCCAATTGGAGCAATTTTCTCTGGAACGAAAAATCACAACAAGTCAGTCGATCTATCTTTCGTGATCTTAAAAAGATGTGGTTCTTTGGCCGATAGCAAAGCTTGCCAAGCGGGGCGGAGCTGAAATGATAAGTGTCTAGTGGCCAATCATTGACTTTCGTATGTTTGATGATCAAAACCGATGACTGCAAAAAATAGATTGAATTGATCGACTTTGGAGCTACCCGAGAATACAGCGAAAAGTTTATCGATGGCTATCTTAAGCTTCTGAAAGCGGGCATCGATGGGAATCGAGCGGATTGTATAGAGGCCTCTATCGAGCTGGGATACTTGACTGGGGATGAATGCGAGGTGAGTACTCTTGGACGATTGATCGGTCCAAGCGCCTGATTAGAATCAATGGTCGACTGACTCCCAAACTTTGACTGCCATAACAAACTGGACCAATACAACAAATGCGGGCAGACGATGCTAGATTCGCAATGCAAGACCGTGAAGGCCCTTGGAGAGCCATTTCGCAAGACAAGCCAACAACCATATGACTTCTCTCAACAAACAGTCACCGATCGGGTTCGAGCAGAAATCCCAAGGATCGTACGCTTGCGACTTAGACCTCCTCCGATCGAGACTTACAGCTTGAATCGGAAACTTAGTGGGATGTTCTTACTTTGCAATCGACTTGGTTCTAAAATCGATTGTTTTAGTATTCTTGATAAGCTCATGAGTCAAAAACTTGGTAACGATTCGGCTGCTCATCTTTCTCGTTCACCCATCTCTTCTTGAATGTATCCTTCTTCTTTTGTCGTGTTTTATCAAGGGATGCTATCTTGGTTTTTATTACCCTTTTCCCTCGATTCATCTCCATGAGTAATACTTCTTACCATTATCTCATTGTAATCTATGTTTATCCGCCAGCTATTGAATCTAAGAATCAGATCAACTCGAGCGTCTGAATTATGGTTACCCCCCTTATTTTTTGGACACTCACGAGGTGCTGGGGAATCTGGTCTAGAGCTCAACAAGTTTATGACATTAGGGCAGTTCACGACAGTCTGGTGGCCCCCAGCGCATTTTGTTTTATTTTTTTTGCTGGTGACCAAAAAAAACTTTCTTGTGTCAGTGTACATACCCACATATCATGTTGAGCTTTCATTGTGAAAACTGAGCTCTCAATTTCTTTTTGAAAGTGAGCAATTCCAAAAAAAATCACGACGGTGATGTCCAGTTGGATCATGTAATCACCTGTGATCTGTACCTTTTTTCCAAACTCATTTCCTTATAAAAATTCCTACACCGGCATTTTCAAGTTATTTTAATTATTTCTTGATAGCAATGTTCTCGATCATATTAGCAATCTCCGGCTTTGTTTTCTTCTCAACTTCTCACAAGCTGCATTTTCTGTGGTTTTTGGCGTTAATCCCCCCCAGAAATCCCGCGGGCGAGCTTGGATTAGGCACAAGCCTCTCCCGCACTTTGCGATTGAGAGGCTGTACAAGCTCGATGACCGCTGATTTGGCCTGAGTTTCACACCCAGCCTTTCGACATATACTCATGGAGGGCAGGCTACCCCTAGCTTAACACAAGCCCTCTTGGTTGGAGGGCCAATGACCTAAGGCTGGTGTGGGCGCCACTCGCCAAGCAAGCCTCCAAAGGAGGGGCTTGCCAGTAAAGTCATACTTTTGGCCTGAGAGTAAATGCAAGTTTTGGTGGAGAAAATTTGCACCAGCCCAAAAGTCATGTTCCAAGTAAAGGCCAATTGTACCAATGGATAGGCCTGGATCTGGCACATCATGTGGCCAAGCAATCATTGTATCCTCCCCATTATTCACCTTGCAATTGCCATTTGAATTTTGCTTCTTGGAGCAGATGGTCTCAAGTCACCACCAGCTTTATGCAAGATTATTTGTGGCAAAATCTGTATTTCAGCTAGCTTATCAAAGTCCTGTGAGGACTTACCCCTTAACACCATTTTCTTGGCTGAGAGTATCACATTTTTTGCCACTTCTCAGCCTTTATTCTTTTCCTGCTTTCACCACACACCCCCTTCAAAAATGAACCACATGGCAAGAAAGGTGTGGTGATCAGCTTTCAGCCTGTGTTGTCCAATTTTCTTCTACCCACCAGAGTTTTTTTTTTTGAAAAATAAATAAAGGGGCTTCAAAAAACGACTCCCCATTTTTTGACCAACGACTCCCACGACCGGGTCGACGTCAGTCGAATTCTTGCTGCGGGCCTGGGAGTTGTCCTCTGAATTCCAAAAAACTAAAAAAATTAAAAAAACGGGAGTCGTTCTCCCAAATCTGCCGATAGACTGGGCGGATTTGGGAGTCGTGCTCATTGACCGGAAGGAAAACCTTCCAATCAACGAGGTACAACAGCCTCATTAACCGGAAGGAAATCCTCCTGGTCAATGAGGAGTTGTACCTCATCGATCGGAAGGAAAACTTTCCGGCCAACGAGGTTCAACAGCCTCATTGACCAGATGGATTTCCTTCCGGTCAATGAGGGCGACTCCCAAATCCGCCCAGTCTATCGGCAGATTTGGGAGAACGACTCCCGTTTTTTTAATTTTTTGGGATTGGGAGGACAACTCCCAGGCCCGGGGTCGGAATTTGACCGACGACTCCCAAAATCGATGTCGACCCGGTTGTGGGAGTTGTTGGTTGAAAAATGGGGAGTCGTTTTTTGAAGCCCCTAAATAAAAACAAACAAAGTCTGTAAAAATTGTTTTTTTTTGTCCTGCAATAAAATGGAAATAGACCGTGCACAGGCTTGGAGGCTTGGTGGTCTGAGGGTGTTTTCAGAAAAATGGACTTTTTCAACAAGCAATAACCACACGAAGAAGTAAGTTTGGAGTGAATGACAGCAAGATGCAGATCATGACATCATTGAATTTTCAAGGTTTTTGGCCAATGACTCTGCAAGGTGTGGTTAAATTAGATTTCTGCCGCCAAGACTTCTCAAAAGTCTCAGGCAAGAATTCTTGTTAAGGCGCAAGCCCATCTGGGGCCCGGGACTTGGATAAGTTAGGTATTTCAGTGTATTTCCATGCCTTTGCAACACGGTGGTCTTGGGCACAATTGCCAGGATAACATGTAATTTTTGTTTATCTTGGCAAATAGATCAGGTAGACCTCAGGCCCATGTCACAGGCCAATTAGGCCAATTGACGGCTTGTATTTTTGGATGAGTGGTTGTGGAGTTATGGCCCTTAGAGTTAAAAATAAAAGTGATGAAACACAGCGGCTCTCAGGCCAATTCTGTGACTTCGATGGCAAGCCCCTCCTTTGGAGTCTTGCTTTGCGAGTGGCACCCACACCAGCCTTAGGTCACCACCAGTGACCCCTCCAATAGAGAGGGCTTGTGTTAAGCTAGTGGCTACCCTGGCAGCCATCCAACAACGTGGAGCCCCAGGTAGCCAGCGGTCAGGAAAACTAGATGCAAATACATCTCCACCGCGGTTGCTAAATTTGAGGTGCTATAACCTTCATTTAACAACCAAGGTGAGAGGGTAGCACTCAAGCCCCCAGAAACTAGCCAGCATTAGTTGCTAAATGGGGAGCTATTTTTGTGGAACACCCCACCCCCGCTCGGTCCAAGAGGTTTTGGGGTGGGTGACCGGATTTCACACACAACTTTCACATTTTTTGGGTTGCTATAGGGTTGCCAGATGTGGCACCCCTATAGCAAATTTGGAGATTTTTTTCAATATGGCACTCAAGGTACAGCATATCCCAGAAAGCTTGCGGATTGGGCTAGGGTTTCACAATTTTTTTATTTTTTGCCCCCCAGACAGGCATATACAGGCCTTGTTGTGGTAGCCTAAAAGTGATATCTTCTATAGTTTTTGTGCTACAAGGATGGGACCCGTCCCAATTGACTCCTTGGGCCAAGTTACGTTTGGTGGCTCAGACCTGCGGCCATCGCATGTCCACACCTCACCTCCCGGCCTCCATTCAGGGATCCGGTGGGCCTCCAGACTGGCTGTCTGAGCCTGAACACCAGGCCATGCAGGTTGCAAGGCACAAAAAAATAAAAAATTTGTGAGCCACAAGCTTTCTGGGATATGCTGTAGCACCTTGGGTGGGTGGCAGTTTGGGCATCTGGGTTTAGAAACTCTGGTGGAGATGCTCTAAGTAGCTTGCCAACTCCCAATCTCATTGGGAAAATTTGACTTCCGACTCCCCAAAATCACCGGTGTCCATTTTTTTGGCATGAGGACCCCACCTGGACGTAGAATTGAGGTCCTTTGGACGTCCGGTACTTTTGGGAGTCAGGAGTCAAAAATTAGGGAGTTGATTGATCAAGCCCCTAATCAATGGAGTAATTTTCTCAACTTTCATATTCATTCTTGGGACCCCTTTTTGTATTATTTATCTAAGACCAGTGAAGTGGTACTTATGTGTTGAGCTTCTGGAAAGCCACAAACTGTGCCCTTAACTCTTGTCAGGCCACCTTACATATTGTGGATTATTGATAAGATACATTACCACAAGTTTGAGCTATCTTGACTTGACATGGTGCCCTATCTAGGCCGGTAGCTAAATGGTGCTACACAGATGTAGCAAGGTTTTAGCTTGATTTGAAGCGTTGAGAGAACTTCGTGAAGATGTAGCTGCAACCGGTGCGGTTGAAATCGTGAGCTGTGCCCCTCAGCTCAAGCTGACTTGGTGACGGCAGTGGTTTGTTCTGTGTACATGGTTCTGATAGGGAACAGGCATTCCCAGGGTGGTCTGATGTCCTGGGTTTCTGCCCAGCCGCAGCGCCATTGCGGGTTTAAATTTCCAGAACTGACCGCTGAACGGGCAACAACTTCGACCAGCAACCACCATGTCAAACCCTTCGGCAGTCCTTCTTCGCAAACAACTGGCAGGCAAGTCATTCCTCACATCCAAATCATGAACAACCCAGCTGACTCTCTAAGCTGTTCAACCACAGAGCTCCGGAAGAGACCCGTCGAAGGCTTCTCGGCCGGATTGGTGGACGACAACGACGTGTATGAGTGGGACATCACTATCTTTGGGTATTTAAATTCCTCGTGACCCAGCGTTCTAATCTCAATCAACACTTACCTTGCCCTACTACCCCCTGTTCTGCATTTTTTAAGACCAGCCGATACACTCTAGTCAGTCTCATCTACACATCCCTACTCTTCTTTTGTGTGTGCCACTGATTGACTCTTTCTTTGATTGTGGATGTAGTGACGGCGCATTTTTACGGGCTCGGATGAGCTTCCCCGCCGAATTCCCTCTACTCCCACCCAAGCTTAGATTTACAACTCAAATGTGGCACCCCAACAGTAATGAAGCTACTTCACCTCTCTTACGACACACATCAACAACACCAAAAAACTTGGAGGAGTGGCTTGACTGACTTTTTGGTTCTTTTGTTAGTTTATCCTGACGGTACCGTCTGTATCTCTATCTTGCATCCACCCGGAAACGACGAATATGGATACGAGGATGCAGGCGAACGGTGGTTACCGGTACACACGATTGAGTCGATTGTAAGAGCCCTCATTCCTCGCTTCCTACGCTCGACACTCATCCCTTGCATTTCTTTAGCTCGTCTCAGTCACTTCCTTACTCGCTTCTGAAAACCCCAACACCGAGTCGCCAGCTAACATCGACGCCGCCAAGGAACTCCGTGACGACCCTACTAACTACAAGAAAACAGTTCGAAGGCTGGCTCGTAAATCCGCCGAAGATTGCTTCGATTAAACCTTTCTCTTCTCTTTGTGTTTTTCTACATCTTTCTCCTTCTCTTTTCTCAATTGTCCTCCCATGGACCGATATGTGCTTTGTTAGGCTGTGCTTCATCATCTTCTCCCCTCCTTTCTTCATGGACCCGAATCCAGAAAACTGTGTTGAACTGGACCTATCTGCGGCCAGTCATTGTGATGGATCACGAGGAGTGGAACAATCTTTCTTCCTCCCCTCCCCTCTGTCCTGTTAAGAACACCTTTGAGTAATCTCTACCTGTTTGAAGTTGCTGTCCGCACCCTGCCATCACATTCCAGGTAACTATCATCACCATAAGCACATCTTTGTTGGAGACATGAAGATTGCTCCATCAGTCCATTCGTGTCAGTTCAACCAAGCGAATGCCTTGAGACCTTGTTTCTTTTTCTTGTAGATTTGTAAAGCTGAGGCTCACCCTAGCCCGCAGAGTGGTAAGTCGGAAACAAGGTGCAGAGGAGAGGAGATCTCAACCAGAGTGTCAATCATTTCGGAAAGTTAAGCAATTCCAAAAATATCTTGTTGGACTGGCTCAAACATCGACAGACTCGGAAGTTGAACGGACCGAGAACTTTGATGTCGCTGTAGCACCCCGAGTAACCATCATCTTCCTCACACTTACCATTCTCTCCTCATGCTTCTTCTTAACGAAGCCTCCTTATGCACCTCTCTTGTCTCTTCAATCGTTGCTACACTTCGGCAGAAGGTAGAGACAGTTGCAGGACTTGCCCTCGGGAAACAAGAAGGTCAAATTCAAGATTCCAAACCAAATTTGTTGGTCAAGACTTTTCCAGATTGAGTATACATATTCACCAGCAAATACATAAGATGGATCTAGAATTCCAGATGATAACTTGGTGACGGGAAGTGGAAGGTGCTTCCCTCCGGTTCGATCCTTACGTAGAAATTTATGTTTCCATCGGGCTGGAGCGGCCAGATTTACAAAAACAGCTGCCACTACGACAACAACCACACACCGCCTTGCTCAACCTACTCTCATTATTCACGCAAGAAGAATTCAAAAAGGAGGAGGAGGACAAAGAGGATACAGTGATGGCCATCGTGGCCCTGGCTTATTTGGGAAGACAAGGACCATTGCAATCAATACAAGCCGACCTTAACCATCAGGACCTTCCAGGTCATCCTTGTGTACACAGTGTCTGGACTCACTTGCGAGATGGTGGCAACGACCAAGCGTTCATTACCGTCATGGGTATCGATGCTGCCACATTCGAATCACTTCTGGTATCTTGGAATGTTGCTTTAGAGCACCTCCGTAATCCCCAGGTCCGATATGAATTCAAATGGGGAGTCCCAAAGATGAATGCCGTACAAGCATCCGCCAGATAGGGCCCCGCCAATTTGGACACTCCTCAAGAGCAACAGCACCTTACTTGCACTACGCGCTGTCATCAGGGACGTGCTCATAGGGGCACGCCTTTATTTCTTGACGTGCAAGTGGCACGTTGGGGGGCGTCCCCTACCAAAAATACGAAGTGCACGCAACGTCCAAAGGTGATGAATTGGTTTATGAAGGAAGCACCCAAAAAAAAAAAGGAAAAGGAAAAACAAAGGAAAGCAGAGCGCCGCTTATGACATCTTATAATAAAACCAATGGATGACATAGGCATCAGGCGAAGTGAGCCGGACGACAAGCTTTATCAAACTCGGCTTTTGACAATATCTGTCAAAGTGATATATGAAAAGGGCGACCAAGAAGGGAGGTTTACAATTAACAGATATTGAAGATTAGCTTCTATGAATGTTACACAAGAGAAGTTTCAACTTGGGAAGCAGCCAAATTTAAATATGTACGAACGTGGTCTAACAATGGAATTCCAGCGTCTGGATAACAGCAGGTCCTAGTGCCTTGTACCTCTCTGCACGACCAAAAAGCTGGCTTTGCAAGTGGTCTAGGATTACTGACTATTGATGGATAGGCAAGAAGAAAAAAAATCAAAATTTAGTTGTTGTTGTATCTTCCGACCCGATCAGCCAAGAACAAGACTAAGAGATTGTAATCTATTGATAAATGAAAAAACTGACGCCTGAACTTCTGCTCTCCAACCCGTCCACCCCAAGTTGCACAAAAAGGCGCAGCACCTCGGATGTCGCAAGTGAACCTACTTTGAGCGTGCACTTGGATCATACTGAGGAAGCTGACGACGGCGATGGCATGGAACAGGAGGGAAGCCAATTTGGTCATCGTCCTGTGAGTTATCTTTGATAGTAACAAGTGGGGTTATAGATTCAAAAAGAATGCTGGTTTGAGTGGGCGAAGGTGACGTGGATGCTGGACCAGTTGGTGCTTTAAAATAGTTGTGAGTTGCAGCTCTTAAGGTGGCGAGGCCTTTGCATGGGACATCGGTGGGTTTGATTGCATGGGACATCAAGACCAATGGGTTAGTTAACACAGCCGTTGTGCTCCGTGTCGAAATCAATCGTGGATCCGACCGATCCTTCAAAAATCGTGGGAATCCTCGGACGTGGTTTCCACCACGAAATGGGTCTCGGTTCTCGACAGCAGACTGCAATCTCAATCACCGGTTGCCCTGGAAGGTCACTCTGCAAGAACAAAATCACCTTCAAGTAGGACCGCGTCGGCAAAATCTTCATTGCAAGAAGGCAGAAGGACTCCTCGCCAGATTCCTCCTCGACACACAGCGGTTAATTCTCAGATCGGGTTTCTCTCTAGCTTTCTTTTGTTCTCTGCTTTCTTTTTCAATGTACTTCCTCTATTTGCTTTTTATTTCCTTACTCTAACTATATCGGATTATGTGGTAATTTTCAATAACATCAGAAATTTGTAATAGAGTACTAGAGTTTTCTTTTCTTTCATCTGACTGATTTTCTTTTCTGTCAGTGTGATGTTGGAAGATTCATAGTGTACACAGTGCAATGTCAAGGCAAAATTACACTTTAAAAAAAACACCGGTGGTCTTGATGACCGGGAGGATTCCCCTGGGCCATTGAGACTGTAGAGTCTCAATAGCCGGCAGGAATCCTCCCAGTCATCAGAATGTAGAGATGTTATTGAGACTGTGGGGTCTCCATGACTTGGAGGATACCACCTGGCCATTAAGACCACACAGTCTCAGTGGCCAAGAGGAATCCTCTCAGTTATGAGACCGCAGGCTTGGTGGTCAAGAGGAATCCTCCAGGTCATTGATGATTTCCTTCCTCAGTTTATTTGGCGCTCTGCTCTGTCTTTCTTCCTCACTCCGTCTATTTCCATTCCTTTATTCTGTCCAATCTAGTTAGATGAGAAACTACCATCATGTCTAGTCCAGCTTGTTGCCTGTTGAATTCTTTTTATAGATGAAACAAGTGTTCTTTGATGCTGGTATGGAAGAAGACACCCGTCCCCTCATTCCAAAACCTCTCTGGAATTACTTCAAATGCAACTCAAAACCACTCAGTTTCAGCAAATTTTCTTTTGCATCAATGGGGCTCAAATTCATATGTCTTTTAAAACCAGGGACAAGAAAAACTAGATAACAGCAACATGTACCTAAGAGCAAGGTATCGTAGATGAGATGACAAGTAAGGACAATAAGAGAAGTAAAGATAAAGAGTTTGCACAAGAAGGCTAAGGTAATTGTCACAAGAAGGTGGTAAAAAGGTCAAGAGAATGGTCGAGTGAGCGGAATGGTGTCATTGCTGATCTGATGTGAGTGAGTTATGAAGAATGGGAGATATTTGAAGTTTGTTTCAGGTGAGTAAATCAAAGAGGGTGAAAATAGAATGAAAACTGTGTAGGTGGATATTCAGCAGTTTTCAGCACCGGATCACTCCTCTTTTATGAAAAAGGTTAGAGATTCATCACACGCTTACGTGGTTATGAGTACCAATCAAAGGAGTGTAGCCAAGGATGGCGGTGGAGATGAGATTGAAGATCGGGAAAGATTCAAATTTTTGGGAGATCTGGAGGAGTTTTGGTTTGGTCCAGAGAACCCAGAGAGGGCCACAGAGAAAGTAAGACCAGAAGGCTACCCGTCTGGCATCAAGCTCGTTGTGCTTGATTACTTGGTTGATGGTGGTAATTTTGTGGTTGATGGCGGGGTTGAGGGCTGGGCTGTTGCTAGGGTGGGTAGTGGTAAACCCGGCGGTCTTAGTGCACATAGACTTTTGTCCGACTGAGAATTTTGTTTTTTGCACCCATTTTTTTTTGAAACAAAAAGTTGCAAGATTAGTTGGGTATGCTGTATTCTAAGAGTAATATTGCAGGATCATAGAGCCTCTTTCAGGTGTGGCATAGGCTAACAGAATAATGGGGAAGATGTTAGAATGTCAATCAAATGTGAGTTTAGCTAAAATTGTGGAAGTCAAGGAGGCCTATGAGTCTTGCAAAGATGAGGTTGAGCCTCATTGTGTGAATTTGGTTTGCCCAGATCATCTCCAACATGGGAGGTATGCTCGGTTGCCAAATTTGGAAACACGGCAACTGCGGCGCACCAATACCTCCCGGCAAAAAATGTCTGACACAGCACAGGTTGTAAACATAGCAACCTGGGCTGTCCCCGGCATCCCCCCTCCCCACCCCGTCAGAACAATACCACATCAATCGTTCAACACTTCAAGACAAGATTCATTTTTATCTTGTACAACCACATGAGTTCCCAGCAAGGAACTGGCTCTTGGTAGTTTGAGAGCTTCTTTGATTTTGCTTCTGTGCTATTGTTTGCAACAGGTTTGCTAGAAGGTGAAGGTGGATCTTCAAAAGAATTTTAAAAAAATCAACATAAAAAAGAATTTATGTAAAAAAAATCAACATCAAAGAGATTGAGGAAAAAGGAAGAAATCACTCACCACCGTCAGGCCGTTTAATTGATTCCATGCTGTTGAAGAGTCTTATCGATTTCTGTATGGTCTGGATATTCTTTGATGTCGTAGATATCGGGGGATATTTGAAAGGAGTTTGACCTGCCTATCACCAATTTTGTGTGTGATAGGCATCTCGGGAGCTATGTTGTTGCCAGATTTGGCAATGGTGTAGCTCCCATCAGCCCAATTTCTATTTCAGAACCGGGTTTAGTGCCCCTGTTGGATGCGCAAGTTTGATTTCGGGGAGCTAAATCCGATTTAGTACCCGTGTTGGAGATGCTCTCATGCAGATGCTAAATTCTAATAGCACCATGGGAAATATGGGGGATATGGCTGACCAGTGACAGCAAAAGTACAAAGGACCCCCTGGTAGTTTCGCTGTCACTGTTCAGCCATATCCCCCATATTTCCCATGTGGTAGCTAGCCAATGATTAACTATAAATAAGAAATGGGCATGAGGTGAGGAAGAGGGAGAGCAGAAGTTGATTTTGAAGTGGAGGTGAACCTAAGCAGGTTGAGCAGTTGGAATACTTAGGATTGACTTAAGCACCTTAGAGGAGGGGGCGGCGTAGCCGCCTTGAACTCTAGTGATCCTTAAGGCAGGATGTATGGATGTCTGGTTGTTGAGCTATGGGGGACAAGATCACTCCAGCCAAACAGGTGAGCTCTGTCAGGCCAAATATGCAACATTAGATCCAAGTCCCTCCTTCGGAGGTGAACTTAACTAACTCCCAACTCCTGTGCCTTGCCCAGAGAGCCCAAGGGGCCCACCAACTGCGAGGCCTAGTTAAGCTTGCTGCGGAGGCAAGGGATGTTGAGACATGGAAAAGAGAGACGCCTGCTGCGGGAGTTGAACCTGTGCACATTCATACATGGTCATGCTCTACCATTAAGCTAAGCCGTCTGATGGTCGGTGTACAGGTTCCAACACCCCCGCCTACACCGAGCATCAGGTCTACATCCTCTCTCCATGCCATTTGAATGCAGTGGCGTCTGGAATTGCCCATTGGCATCACCCAAATGGTACATCGGGATGCCGGGAAGCTCATCAGAAAACTCCAGAATGAAGCATTGGAAAGTGCTGGGCCCATAACCTATTGAGACATGGAAAAGAGAGATGCTGGCTGCAGGAGTCAAACCCGCGCACAGTCATACATGGACATGCTCTACCATTAAGCTAAGCCGTCTGATGGTTGGTGTACAGGTTCCGACAAGGGACTGGGTTTAAGTTCAATGTGGTATATCATGGTATATCCTTCAGATCCTGAGAGATGTCATTTGAGTTTTCTGTTGAATAAAGTCACTGGTCAGTGGTGCCACTTCCTTCAAATATCTGTGTACCTTTGGTGGCCAAGTTTATTGAAGATTCCAATGGCCATCTTTGTCTCAAGGGCTTCTTCAAAAGGATCATTACTTGTAAGATACCATGGAGGAAGCCAACATGTCTTACATATGCCTCCCTTTTGATTAATAAAATCATTTGGGATAATTTTAGGCACATCCAATCCTTTGATCACCCCCTTTGATTATGAAATTTACCATTCAATTGGATGGTAGAAGAATGGATTCATTAAGGATATGATAATTTGATGACAAACAAAATCATTGAAACACATTCTTCTCCAGAGCGGTCTCTAGAGTTCAGATTGATCCTTTCCAGATCGTCCAATCTATGATCCCTCAGTTGGAAAAATTCAATTTGAATTGAAATAGGATGTTGGATGAAGAGTAATCATCCTTTTATGTACACAAATACTCTCTCGAGCTATCAGCTCCAGTCTTCTTCACGCAACCATGTAATCACACCGAGCAGAATTTTTTTTTTAGATGTCAGACCTGATTGATTTCTATGGGAATCGATGAACAGATTGATCTAGTATTTAACCCATGGTACAATGAGTTGGAATAATCTTGATTTTTTTTTGAAACATACTAATGTAAAAAACAGTAAACAAGAGACAGTATGACGCAAGATCGCGAAAAGATGATGTATTCCCTGTTTAATCAAGTTTTTTCGGAACATTCTTGTGGGCACGTTTGGGAGGAGGTTTTTTCCAAAGCAAGGGTTGAGGGGGCAAGACAGAGGATGATTGGTCGTTGCTGGGAATATTAACAGGGCTGACAGAAGAAGGGGATGAGGTAGCGGCCTTGAATCCATCCAGGAAACTGGGACTGGGTGTGCTCGAGTTGCTTTGACTGGCATTGATCGCACTGGTATCGGGGATGCCTAGCTTGGACTTCAATGATTTCGGCATCACTCTAATCGACGTCCCCCAAACTAATGAAAACATGTTGTTCGTACACCAATATAGGAATACCGCCTGTCGATCAAATTCAAATCAATAAGTCTTCGGTTCGGGAGCAAAAAAAAAAACGGTTATTTCGACGACTGACTGAAGGTAAATCATGGAATAACCACAGAGTTCCAACAATAACGGCTCGTAAGAACCACATGACTTTCTGACTTTGTCCAGCTTTCAAGCCACCCATCTCGGACGCGGTCTATTCAAGAGACGTAGTGGTGTTAACTAAACAAAATGATCACCCCCAAGAGGACAAAACAAAACCAACCTCGACACTCAGTAGAGTCAAGCCGGAAGCGATTAATGGTAAGCCATACCAAGGACCGGCGAGGGTAAGATCGGAAAACCATAGGGCACCTTCGGCCGTCAGACTAGGCAGATGGTGACTACCCATCTCTCGTAGGGCCCAGAAAAAGGAGACGAAGAGACTGCCCTGGAGGAGAGGTAAGCCGAGCGGGGCGAGTGGCCTGAAACCTTCCTGCTTCATGTAAGCCCTCATTTCGTTCTGGGCCAGGAGTGCCTTACGTTGTTCTCCCCGAGTCTGAAGTTCTTTAATTTCGGAGATCTTGACATCGATCGATGGCTTGATCATCATATTTCTTGCCCCGATTCTCATCGACCAGATATTGACCGGAATGAGTACAGTTCGGATGCCGACGATGACGACTGGGATGGTCAAGTACCAAGGTAAGGTTAGTTGGTCATGGAGCGCGCAGAGTACATTTTCGATCGATCCACTCGTATAACGTGCAATAAAGCCATGCTCAAGTTCGAGCGCTGCAAGCTCTTGGCTTGCCGAGCTAGTGGTCGTCGATTCGAGTAATTGATCGAGTTCGACTGGTGGGGTGAGTGATGTTTCAGCGGGTGAGATCGGTATGATGGGCTCCTTTTCGAGGACGGGGGATTGGACAGCGGACTGTTCCTCTGGTGGAGATGCTGGTTTCGATGATCCGCTTCCGAAGGGCCATAGGGAGTAAGCTCTTCTGGAATTCAAACTTGAAAAATGGGTAGTCTGGGACGATCGTCGAAGGCTCGGATTCCGAGCAGCAAGGTTGGAGAGAAGGAGCTGTAGTGGATCGAAGAAGACACTTTATCAGATTTTTCTTCCCCTTTTCCGGTTTCTACTGTGGTTTATTGAAAATCACGAACCGACTGGGATGATTGAGACCTGATAAACAAACGATCGGGCGAGATAATTCTAGATTTTCCTGTGCTTGGTTGAGGAATGGCTGTTAGTTTCTAGGATTTCGATTGAGAACTGAGGAGAGAGTTAAGCTTACACGTTTCTTGAGTAAGAGCTGATGGTTGTCCTCAACATTCTGGCGCGAGTAGTTTGTGGAAGCAGTGTTCTGCGTTTTCGTTGTTGACCATCTCGAGCAAGAGGTGGTTTCAGATAAGCCTCTCTTGGCGGTTTCCGCAGCACTCCGACCACAACTCGGCCGATACCACCAGATCACCTACAATTTAATCCCTGTCCTGTGTAAGTGGAATTCTAATTCAGCAGAGTGGACCACGTTGACCTCAGACAGCTGTGTTTTTCAGTCTTGCTATACTACATGGCAGTGCAAACACACCCAGTCAGTGTGTATACCATCAACCCCCAATTCCCAAAGACCAACTACCACCTATCAGTCTCCGGATGCCAGAGGTAAGCACCCTCAATTCTGCTCTCATTGACTTCCTCGAATGATGAGACCAAATTACATCGTATTCACACTGTATGATAAGATCTCAATCTTAAATGTGTATACCAATTCTTTAACTACAACGGTATCTGAAAACCATCCATACCCACACATCATTCTCAACCTTCGCTATGGATTACTGACCTACACTGCTTCTCTTTCCTTCCAGTGTTGTGTTCCCTACCCATTTGGTTGCTCAGGTTTTGTTCTCTGTTCAAGTTGTCAATTCCTTCTGGCTGTTCATGTCGTTTGCTCAAGTCCTGTACCATTGACAAGTAACTCCAATATTGACCTAGCTGTTTGGCCCGAGACCCAATGGTTACCTTGGAACCTGCTAAAGAATGGAACCAGCCCGCTGCCAAAAGCACCATGAATAATATGTGGCAGAATTGGAGCTCAGGCTTGATAAATCAATGTGTGCTCAAGACTGTCTGAAATGATAAAGAAGAATACAAGCTTAATTGTTGTACTGAGTAGATGTATCACTTAGACACACACACCTATGAGGTGACTGAGGAAAAGAAATGAGGTAGCAAGATCAATGTCTGATGTCTAACCAATATATGAATGAAAGATGAGATAACTTACTATTTCAGAATTACTCATCACTGGTTATTAGGACAATAAGTGATAAGGAGAGAGCTGACATAGTGGCCAAGCAGAGCATCTTTTATAAGAGAAAATGATAAAAAGAAAAAGAAAAATACAATGAGATTAAAAATGAATCTGAGCTCAATTAATGATGTTTGAGTGAGGCTTCATGTCAATCTGCAATCATTAATCAATTATGATTCTACTTGAAAGACCAATGTGCATTCTGTATAGTGCTGGACCCTGAACACTACCTGAGACCAAGTGGGCAGCCTGGCCACCACCCAGCAGATTTACTCCTAGGCTGGGTACCAAAATCAGGGTGCCCAAGAGCTATCTGCGGGCAGTGGGTATATTTTATACCTGCAGCCCCAGCTGGGGCAGCAGGTATACCTGACAGCCTAGCCTGTATGTAGCGGTAGATATGAGGACTCACACCAGTCAGGCCAGCTGGCCTGGTGTCACCAGGCCAAGCATCCCAGCTGAGCCAACTGGCCCAGTCATTTTCCTTTTGCAGCCTGCACATCCACCAAAAAATAGAAGAATTGGATGGCTTCCAAAACCATCCCTCTGACTCTGAGTCCCCAAAATTGGACCTTCCCCTTCTAGTGACCAATAGTCAGGTACAATGGGCATTGCTCAACCTATACCCGGCAATGGTGGGTACAGGGTCCAGCACTAATTCTGCATTTCAAACACTTCAACACTATCAAGCTGTGTTCTTTGCACCGCTATCTTAACCAACATAACACTGTAGATTACTAGGTCCAAATCTTGTATCCTCATTTTCAGGTTTTAAAAACATCATTGTATGTATTTGTATAGTTATATTCCTGTAGTATGCAATGTCAAAATCAATTAGCACTAAAAAACCACATTTTTTTGCTGTGGGCACTAAATAAATGTATTGTATCCAAAACCTTGCTTCATCAGCAAGCTCCCTCATGCCTGCGGATTATCAACCACATTTTTTGTGACCATGGATTGATCCCCACAGATTGGTTTGTTGGCATCCCTTTTTCCACTGGCCTATCAATATCTCTCCTCCAGTCCACAAACCCCCTTCAAACTGACTAAAGAAATTGTTTGGCAATGGCGCAACTCTTCATTGAACCAGTTATCAACACCAATCCCGACCTACCGACTTATCAGCAAGTCCTTGCCAAACCAACAGGCAAATTAGAAAAATTACAAGACAAAAATGTCCCAAAACAACAAGGATCCGAAAACCCAAGAGGAAAACTAGAAAGACCAATGGATCTGACAGCAACAGTAACAAAGACAAAGATGAAGTAAGCTCACCTTTAATCACCGGAAAACAATGTGCTTTCTTGGACTGAGGCTGACCAACTCTATCCTGTATAAAGGAGCTCAAGCAACGGTGGGCAGGTATGTTCTCCAAATGGATAACTTTGCAAGTAACATAACCTTTGAGTTATGTTATTGGCTTGTTACAGAGAGATTGAAGTTATGTAATCCACTAGCAAAAAACATTTTTTTTCTTAGTTACGTTTCCTGATAGTTTGACAGAAATTCTGTTACATTATGCTTTTCTTGATGTGGGATAATTTGACTGTAATTTAAAAATCATTACAAAAATGGATAGCTAGTAAAAAGTCTCTATAAAAAAGGTTTGATTTTGAAAACTGAGGTGTTAAGAAAAGGGTTTGTTTTAAAATTCATCCAACTACACCACCGGGTCACTTTGCATGATTGTGAAGGTTGACACACCGGCTGAGGTTAACCTAGCATTGCCTGAACTGTGTACCAAACCAAGGGTTGCAGGACCAGAGGATCAGACTAGCTGGAACATCTGAGCTGTTAGACTGTTGGGTCAACAGAACAATGGTTCCAGCTGTTGTTATCCAAACTCAGCCTGCCCATGTTGACACAACAGAGCTTCATTATGGTCATCCGGCGTGGGCGCACCGTAAGCCCAACAAGGTACAAACCAAGTTTCAACTGTTTGGTGGAGGCTTGGTCTAAGGTTCAACCATCCCAGCTTTCCAGATTCTCCCAACCAAAAGCCATTGGGTTGGAAGAACCTGGACAGCTGGGTGTCTTAAAAGGACCTCAGTCAGGCTTCCTGGCTTCTTCCCAACCCGGCAGACCCCATCTACAAACTGCCATTATGGACTCCAATATTCCCCCCAATGACAACAGCTCCTTCAGCGACACAAGCCCGCTGCTCTCACCTACCTGCAAAAGAACTAAGATTTCAATTAGCTGCTTGTTGTGGTTTTCTGACAAGTTCAAAATCCAACAATGTTCTTTTTCATCTAACGATCACAAAACTGTTTACAACATCAGCAACTGACAGAGCCCACCTTTTGAAATGGCTCTCCAACCTCCTGGAATGTCCTTCAAAGACTTCAAGAAGATGGTCTTCCATCACATCGAGTGCTACGTTCCTGAGAATCCGACATTGAAGCAGATCCTCAACAAAGCAAGCCAATCCTCCAAGCTCCAGTGGGAATACACCATTAGGGATGCGAATGCAGCAATGTGGACAGCCAAGACTCAGTATGAGGCTAGATTTGATGAGTTCATTGCGGCAGGACAAACGTTCTCGGAGGGAGCTTCCGTGTCCATCCATCTCCTCATGGACAAGCCGCACTGTGATGATGACATTGATTCTGATGTGAGGGTTTCTTTCTCTTCAAGTGTCTTATGAATTGAGACTAACTTTTTTTACCTGTGTTAAAACCAGATCAAGGTTGTACACAAAGTGCCGGATGATACTCCTCCAATCCTGGCTGCACCAGTTTTTCCTCCGCAAAATGATTTCACCATCCCAGAGTTCCTTCAGCTGTGCAAGATTGATCCTTGCAACAATCAAATCAATGGTCTCATTGACTGCCATTTAATTTCAAATCCATCTCGGTCGCCAAATTAGAATAACTTGGCTTTGGTTTTGGGCCAAGTGTCTTGATAGCTGCCGGTACTTTAAAAGCAATCCGTGAGGCCCCCAAAAATCAAATGTGGCCCAAAGAAAAAAGTTGAAGAGCCAGACACTACAATACAGTCTCAACTGAATTTACCGACGGCTTCGACGGGTAACAACCTACAGGATTTGACGACGTAAGTTCCCCCTTCTTCTAACTCAGAAGACCAAAAACACTGATTACAAGATTCAGCCGCTTGGAACAGCAAAATGCAGCCCTGAGAATTTCATCAGGAATGGCGGATCCAGGTACTGCGCCGGCCTTGTCTCCCCAGAGGCATCCTCCTCAACCGTCCTGTTTGCACTTGCTCCCGCTTGTAGGTGCCACACTGGCCTCGTCAGCCAAACAAGACTTTCTCCCAGCATGCCCTTGCCCAACAACCTTGCCACACCAATCCGATTCCTTATCGAGGAGATTCAACACAACATGCTGGTGTGGGCGATGAAGAAAATCATCATCAGTATGTCAAAACTTGTTGAAGAAAATGCCTTGCTTCAAGTCCAACATCTCCAACTCCAGGGTGAACACGTGGAACCTCTAGACCTCGCAGAAACTTTTGAACAGAAATTTTTGGCCCAAAACAACAATACAGCGGGAAGATCAGACCATGGTGACAATGGTATCCTCCAAACAAACTGTTCAGTGGAACTCTCAAAGGTGATTGGAACTTGGGAGAACAGCCATTACATCACTGAGGATGAATGGGATGCTGTAGCCGAAATAATTCTATTACTCCTTCCCCACTACGATGTTACTCCAGGCCCCCTTCCCCCAGCAGCTGCATTGCAAGACGTTGTAACCAGCAAGAAAGGAGTGAGTGTATCTTGGTGGTTGAAGCAAGTGCTTGACAAAGGTGAGTTATCATCACATATTTTTTATGTTCCTCTATTGACCATATTCTTAATTATCTAGATGTAACTTCATTTAAGGTTGAACTCAAAGACATGCTTGCCCCAGGAATTGACCCTGAAAAGGTTGGTCCCAGCAATGATAGCGAATGTATTAGAGGCTTGCCCCAATCACACGTGTGGTTTCAAACAATAATAAGCTCAATAACCCATCCAGACAAGTATTGACAAAATGATTGGGCCCACCTTATTGTCCAAACATTGAGCCAAACCAAAGTCACCCCTCCACAACTTTCAGATGAAAATCGGACACATGTGCTCGACTTTACAGTGTGAATACTCAAGAAGTCACAAGCATTGGCTTCATTCAAGTGATCAACTACGCCCGAATGAAACAAATGAATGAGAAAGTCCCTCCTGATTGCGTCTGGAGACATACCCGAAAATTAGTTGAGCAAGCTTTGCAACACGAAGCCGTCCTTCCATAAAGGAACTGTCACACTATCTCCTTGCTGACTTCCTGGTCCGTTGGATTTCAATATTTCCGGGTGAACCACTTCCCTGGATTTCATTTTGCAATTTCTCGGATCAGCCACATTGGCCTGAAGACTACCTCCAGCTAGATAATCTCAACTGAATAAGTTTGAAAAAAATCAATTTAATTTTTTTCACATCTCACTGTATCAACATAGGATTTTGCCCCCAACATAAAAGTTACAGTGAATCACCTTGACTGAAAGAGGATCTCCTGAATCAGCCGCTTTGTTTATTTTCTTTTGATCAGATCCACTCTGAGCAGTCTTGTCAGTTATCATAGCTCCTTGTCAAGCTCTCCTGGCCATCATTTTCAACAAGAAAGTGCCACAGGTTTATGATGATGGTAAACTAGATGACTTGATGGCACTTCACAAGCCACATGCTTTGTCTATCACTTAGATTAATCCTTTGACTTCTAAGCAAGTTTATAAAAACATTTTTATTTTATTTTTGATGTGTTTTTGCACTATGTAATACTGATTTTATACTTTATTTTTGATCATGGCACCTAAGGAGCTTAGACCTTGAGGGGGAAACCCAGATTTGGGTGGTCAGAAAACAGTTTCCTGCAGCATCAGTACTTGCTCAACATCTACACATATTTGGCTGAACACAAGCTGGTGCTGGCAGTGTACAAGTCCAAAATATGCAGATTGAATCTTGGTGGGTATGAAATGTGGGCTTTGGCCCACTCTTTGCAATCATTGACCTCACCCAAATAATGCATCCATCATGGTCTTGGGTCTGAAACAATAGATGTAATGTTTGGATCAGTCCCAAACTTGCGCATTCAACACTTTGGGCCCTGGTATCCAAGCCAACATGTTCTGGGTGGTCCAAACCCTGCAGATTGACCATTGTTGGGAAAACATGGGGAGGGATACAAGATTGGGCTCATGGAAAACATGAAGTAACACATATTTGGCTGAGCACAAGGTGCTGCAGGCAATGTGCAAGTCCAAAATATGCAGATCAACCCTCATTGGGTATCAAAAGTGGGCCTTGGCACACTCTACAATCATTGACCTCATCCATACACTGCATTTGTCATGATCTTGGGTCTGGAACAATGGATATGGTGTGTGGATCAGTCTCCAACTTGCACAAAACAATGTGACAGATCATATTGATGAGTCACTGTACAAGTCCAAGAAATGCGGATTGACCCTAATTGGGTATCAAAAGTGGACCTTGGGCCTTGGCACACTCACTGCAGTAATTGACCTCAATCAGATATTGCATTCATCATGATCTTGGGTCTGGAACAATTCATTTAATGTTTGGATCAGTCCCCAACTTGCACATTCAAAACTTTGGGCACACTTATCCAAGCCCAAATTTTCTGGGTTGGTCCAAACCCTGCAGATTTACCTGGAAAGGTCAAGCACTAACTTAAAAAAGTTTCTCCTTTATGTGGTTGAAAGTTTGGCTGGGTTTTGTGCCCCTGCCTCCTGCAGGGAGGGACTTATGCCAAAGCAAGAATTACTGGTCTAGCCAATTGACCAAAAGTACCCATTTTTGCTTCTTTCCTTTCTACGACCTACAACCTTTGAGATACCACACCCAGCTAAAGAGAATAAAGATCACTGGCATCTTGAAGTATTTTCTGTCTCCTCAAAATTAGCCAATAATGTATTGTCTTTTTTTGAAAATGGGTTCAATAAAAATCAAAGTCTAGTAAATCCTTGGTTTCACAAAATCAAGATCACAGGTTTCTTACTGTGCATTTTTCAAAAAAAAAAAAAATCACCCTTGTCCCCTCAGAACTTGATGTGCAGTGGAAGGTTTCCCAGTCAACAGCCAAGATTTACACTGACTACCCCCCTTTGCAAGCCAGAAATATTTCATCACTCCAGATTACTTAAATCTGTGGGCCTTGCCAGTAACACAAGCATGTCACTGGCAAATCCATTGTAAACCCTCTAGCAGCTCTTGCTGAGTGCTATGTGGAGGGATGCACAAGAAGGCACATGGATTGTTCACCCCCAGAAAGGTGGACTTTATAAGCGAAAACGAAGTTGGATTGCCTTTGTGGGTCTACCCACCCATTGACAAGGCAACCTCCTCAATGGCTGGGTATACCCAGACATTGAGCAGGCAGGGTATTGCCACCTCTTCGGTGTCCCCAGCTGTTGAGGAGGCAACCTCATTGATGGCTGGGTGTACCCAGCCGTTGAGGAGGCAGCCTCATTGATGGCTGGGTGTACCCAGCCGTTGAGGAGGCAACCTCGTCAATAGTTGGGTATACCCAGCTGTTGGAGAGGCAACCATGTCAATGGCTGGGTGTACCCAGCCGTTGAAGAGGCAACCTTGTCATTGGCTGGGTGCACCCAGCCGTTGATGAGGCAACCTCATCCATGGCTAGGTGTACCAAGCCGTCAATGAGGCAACCTCATCCATGGCTAGGTGTACCAAGCCGTCAATGAGGCAGCCTCATCCACAGCTATGTACCCAGCCGTCAATGAGGCAACCTCATCCAGGTGGACCCAGCCGTTGATGTGGAAACCTTGTCAACGGCTGGGTGTACCTCCCTGTGAGCAGATTGGCGCCTGCTCAGCACCACTGTAGCCGACCTTCCTGGGAGTGTACTTCCTCCCCTTCCCTCCAGTACTGACCGGTCCTAGAGGGAAGGGAAGCAATGACACTCTCCTCCGTTCCCTCCAGGACCAACCGGTCCTAGAGGGAAGTGAAGAGATTACACTATATTCCCTTCTATGCAGGACCAACCAGTCCTAGAGGGAAAGGAAGGAATTACAACCTCTTCCCTTCCCTCCAGGACTGACCGGTCCTAGAGGAAAGGGAAGAGATTACACACTCTTCCCTTCACTCCAGGACCGGCTGGTCCTAGAGGGAAGGGAAGAGATTGCACTCTCTTCCCTTCCCTCCAGGACCAACCGGTCCCAAAGGGAAAAGAAGAGATTAAACTCCTTTCCCTTACCTGCAGGACCGACTGGTCCCAGAGGGGGGAGAAGAGAGTGTACTCCCTTCCTTTCCCTCCAGGTCCAACTGGTCCCTGAGGGGAGAGAAGAGTGTGTATTTTATTACCTTTCCTCCAAGTTCGACTGGTGCTGTGTGACCTCCTTCCCTTCCCCCCCAACCAACTGGTCCCAAAGGGGAGAGAATATATCACTCCCTTTTCTTTCCATCCAGGATCATACAGCACAAAGAAAAAATCATAGGTTCCTTCAAGATATCTTAAACAATTACGTTGAATTTTAATGTATGAAGAATGGGAAATGCAAACAGATAGAATAATTGAGGAAGAAAAAGTAAAAGTAGGTAAAAGATAAACAGGATTATCTTTTGGAAGACTGTGTACAGCACCACCAAATTTGAATGGTGTCTTCTAGAGCTACATGCAAGTGTAACAACAATTTTCTATTCATGAAAAGTGAGATATTCAAAAGACTAGAGTACAAGCGGCTTTGCCGCTACTAGCCTTAGGGTTTTATTTTCACTGAGGCCTCACCTGAAATGCTCATTGGGCCTCTGCATTAGACTACTGAACTTTATCTCTTATCCTTAGGCAGCAGCCTATTACTACCATTCACTTTGACAAAGAGCTATGAGCATACATTATTTCCTCCTTACCTACTCCCTACTCTTTTGATTTCACTTAACTTCCCTGTCTCTTGTCTTATTTTTCGAATTTTAATTACAACAACCTTTCCTATTGAAAGGGACATTTAACCTTAACACTTTCCCTTTATTACTCATACACATGTTGTTCAATACTGTTCACCCTTCACCCTAATCGTTAGCCTGATTATATGTGAGATATTGATCTTCAGCTTCATATTTAATTTATTAAGAATACTCAAGCTCATGTGATGCGCCGGTTAACGCTGATGCGCAGTCAAAATGTTGGCTATTTCTCAGCTCCACAGCGGCAACTCCTGGTAGTAAGGTTCGCCCTTTAATGCAAATCAACCTAACACTCGACTCATCAATCAACCTCAATCTTCCGTTTGCGCTTATCACAACAACTCTCCCGTAAGTGCCAATCTTATTTTTATCAGATCCTTCCCCGTATACTTACTTAGTCTCACCAATACATCATCTGATATGGTTGGTCACACGATAACAGTTCAAGGCGAGGATATTCACCTCTGGCGATACAAACATGAGACCTCTCATTCAAACCTATATTTTATTGGCAACCTCGCCCTATCTTGATATCCAACTGAAGGTGAGGCTATTCTACCCACACAAATTTGATATATGATACTCGACTTGCATGTATGATCAACATAAGCCCTTTTTCTGATCAACCTGTACATTTAACCTTATTCTCATTTTATTGTTCGTCTCACAAAAAAACCTGGCATATCTACCACCATTCTCTACTTCAAATACTGACCCCAACCTCAACCCTCAACTTCTCACTACTACCATGTCTGGCCGACCAATAAATTTATTAAATACCAGTTACCCTCTTTTTGGTCATGGTGTTTTTGATATTTTAAAATCAGTAGGTCCTCTGAAAGGGAATGTCATCTTCAACAATTGCTTACAATTTTTCTGCCCTCAATCCGAAAGCCCAGTCGGGTCACATCCAATACCACTCAATGAGCTTTTACCCTGACAAATCCCTGTTGGACAATTTTGCCTTAGACGTCCACCTTCATTCTTTTGATGAACGCCAAGCGGCTCTGAAACCCGATCACTTATACTTTGCAAGTGACAGATGGATTGTTAAGGCTGAGTTGGACCCTCCAGTTTCCCCCATGCTCAACTTCGACGCGGTCAGTGTTCTTCATCTTGGTGGCAGTCACACCCTCAACCTCGGCACATCTCCTCGCTCTCACGTTGTTGGCTTTGGTGTCGTCACTTGGAGAAGTCCACTGCAGCCTTATGATACTCCTCTCCCGCAACGGAACAACCTTGTCTATATCCTAGAACACTCCAACTTTGAAACTTATGTAAGCCTTCATTCCTTGCCTTATACTTTTGCTAGCAGTCCATTTTCCAGTCATCCAAGGTCCGCTACACCACTTCTGCCTCCGGGGTTATGTGGCGCGCTTTCAACTTGGTCCAAATGCAGCACCAAATGGTCATTAACGGCCAAATATGTGGGTTTTGCACGGACCTCAAGTCGTTCAAAGTCACGTTAAGACACATTCACTCTCTTAATGCTCCAATTTCTGACTTCCCCCAAGGTTTCATTGATTGCTGTTGCCACCGGTAAAGGGCCCCCGTTGCCCTCCGACGACATCCAATTAACACAAAGCATGAGTCGTCAGGTCATTGCTAAGTGAGCCCTTTCACAATTTCATTTGTGATATCGTACTCATTGTTTCCACTCAGCATGTCTTTTGGCCCCAAACAAGCTCCACACTTCTACTAACGATTCGCCTGCTGCTCGAAACACCTCCACCAGGCCTGACACTCCGGCAAATATTTTGCATTCTAAACGTCCCTGTAAATGTGTCAATTTGACCAGTTCTGGTAAAGAATTTGAGGCTTCCTCAGAAACTGAATGATTGCTCAACCTTATCATCCCGTCAAACGGTTCTACGTGAAGAGTTTCATGAATTTCATTCAAGCCTCCACTTTTAGGCTCCTCATTCAAACATGTTCCCTTTTCTACTTTTCTCTTCATCATACACAGCTAAATACTATGATCATGTAACACCTGACGTTGTTCACCAGCAATGATAAAGACAGCTTTATGCCTTAACTTTTATGTTAAATGGGGTCCTGGGCTTTGCAATCACATACATTATGGTCAATTAAACTGTTGCCAATTTAATTTTACCCGATGCAATCTTCATTGAATCCTCCGGATGTTCTTGAGCCAACCCCTCCCCATCGCAGTTTACTTTAGCCGTACACACCTGCACAAACACAAATATTTAGCTGGGGTTTCCAACATTAATGCTCCGGACTTACCTCAATGATTAAGCACTTTGAACGTGTCAGGATACCGTTAAGCCTGCCCCTGAATTCAATCCGAGTTCCCAGAAGTAAGTTGATGTGATTGCTTACCTGGCAATATTTCCAGTGGAGGAAAAGTCTGCATTCGACATAAGACTGTGACACGGACTGTATCACCAGGTCAGCTGAAGTTCACCACGTCACCGCATCAGTCAGAATACTTTATCTTTGATCCTCACTATGACGGTATGCAAATCTTTGTACACTAAATTGAACATTTTTAAAATCTTGGCCCTTACAATTGTCCCCACCCCCCGAATCAATACCAGTCCCAGTTCACCCTCCGCGCCTTGGTGTTCCGGGTTGGTTTGCCAGTTTTCATCTACCCCAAAGGTGACCCGGCAACTTCCAGTGATGACCGACGTTCCCTTCATGAAATATATTTTACCCGCCTCTACGCCTAAATCCATGTTTGTTGCTGAGGGTGCTGTTATGTTCACAATCAACTTCCATATTTTCAGCCAACACCAAACAAGTGTTACGCTTACCCGCAACATTAACAACTTTCCATACTTTTCTACCCATGATTCCTCCAGGACAATTCTTGGCGCGCTGAAAAAATTTCCGGAAAAAGCCAATTTATCTTAACCGTCACTTGCGCTAAACATTGGATGGAAAGCCAAGTCACCAACAACATCTCTGCCCGGGATTTGGTTCATGGTCGGAGGGCTGAAGCTATTCTTATGGAAAGTTTGAGAGTAGGAATGATTTCAATGCTTTAGATTGGTTGCTTCAGGTGACTTTGGTCAAAAGAATGAACCTAGAGATCACGTGTTAAATAATGAGTCGTTGGTCAAGGCGAAATTGCTTGCCTTGACCGTTGCCTTCTAATTGTCAGTCCTGTTGGAATTTCAAGTCTTTGTCTTGAGGATAACTAGACCAGTTCAGCCTGACACTTGGTCGGTGTCATGATATGGCAAAACTTATGTATTATTCCTTGTATCAAAAACATCATGAAATAGATTGAACATTTGCAAGAGAATAAGAACTTGAATAAGGCATCAAAATAGCCCAGGCAACATTAGAAATCATGCAACAGCTCGAAACCTTTCCTTCAAGACAAGTTGAGGTGATAACTCCAAATTTTCGCAAATTAGCAGCCTTCGCCTCCCCCTCCTCCATAACATTTGAAAGTTAAATCTGAGGTTGATTGGAGAGTGAAACGTTAGGGAATTGCGCCAAGATTTTGAGTATTAGGCTAAACAACTCACCTATCAATTTCCCCTCACTTCCAATATTTGCTTGTGCACGACATTCACAACTGCCGGGCAGTCCAATGGCTTAACAATCAGCAAATTAGAGCAGTCGTTTACCCGAGAACAGGCAACATAGAGTTGGTCATCTTCAAATAAATCTGTATCAAGCAACACACTGATTTTCTTGAGATTTATTAACAGACATCGCATAGGCTGGGCTGAGGGGGAATTGGTAATGATAGAAGCTGAGTGCGGAGTTTTCCATTCCCTTATGATGAAGCTTGATCTTTGGGATCATTATTTCATCCCCAATATGAGCCCTGGATAAAAGTTGGCCAACAAGAAAACCCTTGCCAATACTTGTAACCACCATTCTTGAACCGTTACAAACTCCATGGTTTATGTAAAGGTTTCGTGTAATGATGATGGGCATCCCAACCTTGAGCTCAATTAAATGTTCCGGTAAACCTGACACGGATATCTTGTTTAAGATTTCTTCTGGCAACCCATCGAATGCCTCCGGGTCTGGAAAGTCAATTGATTTTGAGGAGACCAATTGACCCGGGAGCAGCCTTACCAGCATGCTATTGAGTGCTCGAATGTCTTTATTCAAAGGCGCCAAGATGCACCTCTCATACAGATACTTTCCATTATCTTTTGGCTATAACTTTGCATATGTTTCAAGCTCCGGGTAGACAAACTCCCGGAGCACCTCATTACTTTCTTTTGAAGTAGTCATCAACTTCACCAAGCCAAAATCTTCATTCTGGCACCTACCTTCCCCAACTTCAACATGTAGTCAGCAAATTTCTTGTTTTTTTTTTTTCCCTGAGGTCCGTCGAGTGAAGCGGCTAGTCGCATATTGTCAGTTAAGCTGTGTTGCTTGATGTTTTTCCAAAGCTTGGTGGATTTAATTGTTGAATTTAGGGACTGGGGGAATTCGTTGTATTTGACTACTGGCAGAATTTGGGGAAAGTCTCCTGTGAATACGACAACCTTGCCTCCAAAACAAGGATCCGTTCTGTTGAGGTCCTTAAGCGTTTGGTCGACCACCAAAATTGCATTCATATGAACCATGACTACCTCATCCCAAATAATGAATCTTGCATTACCCAGTGTGCTGTCTGATTCAATTCCGCAAGTTGATTTTGTATCACAAGGAATAGGAATCTTAAATGTCAAATGAGCTGTTTGCCCGTTTTTGAGGAGAAGAGCGGCTACAACAATGTGAGGAATATTGGAGGTCACGGCGAAATCAATTAGGGAATTTAAAAGAAAGGTTTTTCACGTTCCACCAGGCCCATCAAGGTAATACATTGAGGGTTGCTGACGGAGAAGGTTTCTTTTCACCATCAAGAAAAAGTCTTGTTGTTTATGATTAAAGGCTTCGATTGTTGCTTTGAGGTGGACTTCGATGAGGATTGGATTTTCACCTCCTGACCGGCTAATGGATAAATCCTTAAGCAACTCACAATTGTCTGGGGTAGGGGTGAGTCCAACTACTTCCATGTTCTCAAGAATTTGTCCCAACCTGAAAAGGGCTAACACCATATGTTCTTTGGACTCAAACAATCACAAACCTCGATCGTCCATATCAATTTTCAATACATCATCCGTGAATATGAGAAAGTGATCTAGGAATAACTGCTTTGGATTCAAGGGAGGCATATGCACACATATCATAGCGAAGAGTTGTGTTAATTGGAAACCAGGCCGTACAATTGACGCATCCGTAAGAGTTTGACTGTATAAGTGATCATTGACCAGCAAGTTCAACGCATTGCAAGCATCTTGGTAAGTCAGATGGAGGATCCCCGCAACTGTTCAAAGATCTGTCCATGATTTGATGGGTAAGCAGTACTCTCAAGTACAATCTTTTGCCGGCGAGGTACAACACTGAGAACACTCTCCCGACAGCATCAGCCTTACTTAGCTGTGGAATCCATTTCTTTGAAGATTTATTCCACCAAAAAGTTGGGATATCTTCGTAATGCAACGTCCTCGCCCGTCGCCTTCCTGCTCCCACCGTGTCGTTGATGTTAAATTGAAAGTATCCGCTCAATGTTGTGCTCGTGGCAGTACCTGATTCAATTTGACCTGCCGCGCTATTGTCATTCTGAAAATAAACTAAGTTTTCACCTTCATTGTGGAGGCCCAAGCAAGTCACTGAGGGGAGTCTCCCTGACATCGTAAACTTGAATAGTCTCCACACCGCTGTGGGTTGGATGATCAGTCAGAAATCTATTCAATTGTTTGATGAAATGGAACACACCTTCAGGGGGGCTAACGTATTGAGCATCAAGGTAAGCTTCTGTTTTGTCAATACAGTCGAATTTCATATAAGATCTTTCTTGACCTTTCGTTATATACTTGTAGAGATATATGACCACGGTGGTATTGACAGGAATTTTAACATTAATGTGACATTCGAAAATCAAAGTGAGAAATTTGTTGAATGGAACAAAGTGTTGGTTTGCAAACTTTGTTGCAAACTTTTGCACACTTTGGCCTTCGTTGAGACGCTTGTATGTAGGATAGGCCCCATATATAATAGTAGTTCAGTCAGCATAAGGTTTGGGAAAGCCTAGCTTGCATGAAGTACCATTCCAACATGCACGTCCATGACAAGGACCGTGTAGCATAAATTGCGATAACAGTCAATGCAAATACGGCGATTCGATTTTGTCTAGAACTTCTGCGCAAACCAAGACATCGATCCTTTCTGGGGTGAGCAGCTGGTCCTTTTCGGCTAGTGTAACCAACCATCAAGTGAAGGTGAGGCAAACCCCGTTTTTGGAATTTGATTGTATATATATAGGACTCCACTGTTCCTAGGCGACAAATCTTGTGGAGCTGGAATATCAGGTAATCCACCTTGATTTGAAACACGCGTGCTGTAATCGTTGGGTGGTTGTAAGCAGCATCTCCTGGTGGGATCTCAGCCAAAATCTCTGGTCAGTTGGGATTTTCCGTCATCGTGATATACAACAAAGGTGGTCCAAATTTCCTGCACAGCGCCATCAAATCTTGGTTAAGTTGAGACATCAATCGAGGGCTTCCCACAAAAGATGATGGAAGGATTACACGTTGGCCGTTGGTTTCTTTTTGGTTTTTGAGTGAATTGAGCAGTTTGTTATACTGTTGAACTTTCATTTTTGATTGGTTCAACCTAACAAACTGTAAATGTGCTCGTTTGACTACAACCCAACAATCAACCAGAAACTCCTGCAGGAGGGCCCGGCCAGCCAAAATAGCTGAGAATTGACCTTTGTGCTGAAACATCAAGTAAGAAAACCACTCGAGAGAACCGACTTTCCGCCCTTGAACTAATGATCTTCAGCATCAGTATCAAAACAGTGATCACATGAAAATTAAATGCAACTCACCCTAGGTAGTATATGCGACATACATATTATCCCATTGTTGTGAGACAAATGGAAAGAATATTGGATACCTTAGGGGAAAATACGCCGAGTGATTGTCCGATATAATGTAAAGCTTTCCAGATTTTCTGTGAAGGACTATTTGCCGGGGAGATATCACATCACCCTTGCCCTGTATGACTACTGTGACTTCATCAACAGTTGGTTGATTTTACGTCTTTGGATTGCTTCCAGGCTTGGGGACCCCTTGCAAGGTGAGCGTCTGGGCTTTGGCTACCAATAAAACTTGTTGGGCTAACTTATACATTCTGGCATATGGATTGTGTTTGTACATGAAATTAATCAAGGTTTGCACTGTCGACTCAAGCAATTGGGGTGAACTTACAGGGAGTGCCTGCTGGCCTTGAGCTTTGTGGATTCTTAGCTGGGCTTCTTCGGTGCCAACCACAAAGATTTGAGAAAATCCTGGCTGTTTGTCATCATATGGCTCGATACTTGAAATCAAATGGGTAAGGCTCCCACTAATCCTGAATATGTGTACACCACGTTGACCTCAAACTGATGGGTTGACCCGAGCTCCCAGAGAAGTAAAGCTGACGGTATTGTTATACATTCGCAGGAGGGCTTGAAAGTTGACTGATGCAGAGAAAAATGTCAGTTTGAAAGCCAATGAAGGAGTGCTTGAGAGCTTACTTGGGTTTGATCCCATCATCAAGTCACAGAACTGATTGGGGTACTTCGGTGTGGTTTGGTGAAAGTCTGGAAGGGAAGCCTTATTTTTTTGGCAACCCGGCGTGAATGATTGGAGCTCCTTGTTCTGGTCTAACCCATTCTCCTCGTTAGGCCAATGCAAAGCGAGGCAACTCTGGCATTGTATAGTGCATCATCCAAGTTGTTGGGGCACTGACCAATTGACTGAGGGATTGATTTTGGTTTCATTGTTATCTTGGTTGCAAGCAACAACACAACAGTGTAAGTCCAACATTATGTGTGAGGGTTAAGGCAAAGTTGAGATCAACTACAGTCGGCCAGATGAATTGGCTACATTGGAAGGAGATGAATAGATAGTGGGGTTTGAATATTGTGCGGAGGATGATTAAATGTGAAGCTGCAGCCAGATGTTGAAGGGTTCCTGCTTGCCAGATTGAAACCACTAACACTAAGTTCGTGTGCGGGCCTCATGTGTTCAGATACTCTTTGATATTTGGGTGGAATCTTGGGGCATTACCGTTGTCACAATGAAAACATCCATGATCAATGGCCCGCGCTGAGTATGACAACAGGATCACACCGTCTGAATGAGCATTGATTACGGCAAGAATCAAGGCTTGGACAGCGGTGAGGAAAAAGAAATACAATGATGGTGAACAAACAGGCAATTTCAAGAAGACCTCATCTTCTTTTCTGCCCCAGATAAATCCTCCTTTCTAGGCCGTCCGTGCCCTTTTCTTACAGGAACAATCTCTTCATCTTCAGATGATGAGCTAATGTCTTCATTTGATTGATGACAATTACCGGAAGTGGAAGCTTTCAGCACGGATTGAGAGTGATTGTCCGCCGGCGTAACAGCATCCACTTGGTTGGCTTGACTCAATCCCCCGAGACATCCCTTCCCCTTCTCAGCTGCAGCAAATGGGCGAGTTCAAGGAGGTGGTGTCGCGGTTGGTGCGGTCAAAAATTTGATCCTTGAAGTAATTGAGAGAATGATGCAACGACTTACAAGTTCCTCCCATTCCATGGGCTAGTTCCAGCACTAGGCAACACTGCGGAGTCATTTCCAGAGGTGGTGCTCACCAATGATACCTGAGGAAGGTTTCAGGAAAGGAATAACTTCCTCAAATAGCAAAAGGGACTCACCAAAATTACCGGTGTTGATGTTCAAAATGTTGAAGTCAACCAAAGTACCATCAATTTGAAGTTCTCAACCAACCTGGTAGAGGGAATGGGTTTTGATGAGATTTTTGGTGCCAGGAATAACATACTTTGCATGGAACAATCAGTGGACTTTATCCTGTGAGGTACAGGGGTTAGCATCTGGCACAATGAAAGGAATGGAATTTTGTCTTACAGATGCATCCCAATCATTATGAGCTAATACGACTTCCAATCGAGTTGGGGTATCTTCTGACAACTTCTTCACGTGAATTTACGCGGCTGAGACCCGTTACATTAGTTTTGTTAATGAAATTAGGATAGGAATCTGGCATGGTGGGAACTCAAACGGTCGATGCATCATTGTAGTTGAGCTTGGGTGTAAGACCGGTTGTAAGTGGGAGCAACCGACCGCTGAGCATGTAAATAATGCTTGCTTCCAACATGTTGGCTAACACAGTATTGGTCACCAAATCCAACTCGAAGTCATTATTGGCAGTTCCAGAGAGACCGCCACATTGGAAGAAGGAAGAGGTCGTCAATATGCCATACAAGTTAACTTGTGGTGCATCCATTGTCAACTGCAAAAGACAGGCTCAATTACCAAGTAAAATTGCAAGCAGAAAGACGAGGTAAATCGCGTTCACATGGGATATCGGCTCAAACATTCCGGTGGCAAGGATTGGGTGGTTGGGGACATAGTGTATGGAATGTGCTGTGGATGGGGAGTGTTGCAGGTGGTTAAGTTGTGAGACTGGTTGGAGTGGTTAAGTTGTGAGACTGGTTGGAGTGGTTAAGTTGTGAGACTGGTTGGAGTGGTTAAGTTGTGAGACTGGTTAAGTTGTGAGATGGAAAGTGCTGTGGATGTGGTGTGTTGCAGGTGGTTAAGTTGTGAGACTGGTTAGAGTGGTTAAATTGTGAGACTGGTCAATTGATGATGGAGGGAATGGGAAGTGATACCAAGGACACTGAATAGGGGCTTTTATATGATTGGGATGAAAGTGATGGCTTGGCAAAGTTGATCGCAATGATTGATGATGGGCTGGTTCAGGTGTGGCCTGAGCGGTCAGAATCATCATTGAAGGTTGTCACGATTGTTCAGTGAGATAAATGCAGCAACCGTGGTGTCTAGAATCCTACCCAATGAATGAGGCCTAAGTAAGTACGCTTCAATTGGGACATGAAGGAGAATGTTCCGCAGGGTAACTGACTATACCACTGGTAAAGGAATAATCGAAGTGAGACAACATGGAGAAAAAAGAATGGAGGTTGAAGAGCAGGTGTACAGGTTTGCACAATTCGTATACAGAGGCCAATGCTGTACAATGGGGGTCTCAAGGTGTACCATTATGCAAGAATCCGTTGTTTTTTTACATTGGCGTTGAGTATAGTGAGATGGTCCAGAATGAGTTGGCGGCGAGCTAGGCCATTGCGGCAAAAGGGTGAAATGAGCAGTAATGCGCAACAGCTTAGTGATTATTTGAAGGGTCCAAGTGAGGTTTGATGGCAAAGTGGAGGCGAAGGATGCGGCTGGCCTGAGGGGAAAGATTATAAAAGGGACTTGGTTTGTAAATAATTTGAGTAGTGGATCTCCCTTAACCGTTGCTTGACGCACGGGGGTTTGAAGTTCAGGTGACCCCCTGGAATCATTTAATGATCCGGGGCTGAGCCAACTGCGCAAGCCCAGTGTTCACGCGGGTGGAAAAAGTGAGAGAGCCAACCCACACATTTAATTTGCATGAAAGTGTAGCTTTAATAAATTTGGATACAAGGCTTGGAGTAATTTAGCAAAGATGGTACAAGCAGCACTACGCTGCACTTTTTCATAAAAAAGTGCAGCGTAGAGGTCGCTTTTTCTGTCTGAAAACGGTGTAGCGTTAGCGGCTTTTCTAGCGCCACTACGCAGTGTTACAGGCGTTATTAGCTGGATTTTCCGCTAAAAACAGCCGTAACACAGCGTAGCAACACCCTTTTTGAGGCTAGGGCGCATAGCGTTAGCGTAAAAACCACTCACAGCCAACAAAAACTCGTTAGCTGTTAGCGGAATTATGCTACCGTTACAGTTAGCATAGCGGGCCCACCATTGGTACAAGCAGGAAAAAAATGAACTGTCATTTCTTGTGCCAAATTGTGTAGAGTTCCACAAAATCTTGGGATACATTGAAAGGTTACAGTATTTTTTTTATTTATGAAGAATGAGAGATGGAAACAATATGGGACACCTGTCAAGTGAAGAGTAGCAAATGTGGGAGGACAGAAACTGTTATGTATTTTGGAAAATAATGCCAGTTCAATCAAGATTTTTAATGAGTTTTTATCTACCAAGGACCCCAGGGATGTTTTTCATGTCACTTGCATGCAATCACCTACCAGGATATAAATATTAATCGGCTCACCAAGACAGCTTTGTTAGCAGGCTAATTTTTTCAATGAGACACCTTGGGGCCTGATCAGACTAATGGAGGACTTCCCGTCGTGAATCTAGAAGGTGAAATTCTAGATTCCAAACTTAATTTGGTGGTGAAAATTCTTTCAGATCAAGTTTTCACCACCAAATAAGATTTAGAATCTAGAATTCCAAATCCTAAATTGGTCACAGGAAGTCCTCCAATTTCCCTCAACATGTTTAGATGTAATTCAAGTGGAGGTATTTCTTGTTGGTAAAACAAGCAGATCAGGGGGATGGTGGAACTACTACCTGTGTAATTTTTTTAATATAATTTGGCTAAGCTTGATCTAAAGAGGGGTAGAAAATACTTAAATACTACACCCATGATAGTGTGGCGGCGTAGCCGCCCTGGCCTCTAGTCTAATCCCTAAATTTACCTTTGTTCTGTTAACAGCTTGGAAATCTAAGTACATGTACTGTTTTTTGTGTTCAACCCTTTCCTTTTTTCTACCATCTCTGTCTGATCTCCAAATTGAACCATGCATCCTGTCTGTTTGCCCAATTTGTTGAATTGTATGCTTTTTGTTGAAAAAAAACATTCATCCAATGAATCTCAGTGTGCTTGCCCCAACCCTTGAGACCAAATGTCACAATCATTGTCCACCCCGCCCACCCCGCACAAAAGAAAATAGAAACTGTTCGTGTTATGACAGATAAGAAGCTCAAGGAGATATCTAAACATCATTGAAATAATGAACCTGGAGCCAAAGAGCTACCTCGAGGCCTTCATAGGCACTACTACAGACAATTCAACTTTCAAAAGACACCTTTGGGGAACCAAAAGGGGTTGGATCTCAAGTTTTCAACAAATCTCATACTGAAACTCAACAAGCAAGCTGTCCATCTTCTCTAGCAGCGACTGGTCATTCAACCACTTCTTCATTGTTGATCGCTCCCTTGTGCACTTCTCTCATTGTAATTGTTTATCTTGAGAAGTTGTAAGGTATGACTTGAACCAATCATAACAAACCATGAACTCATCACAGAGGCAATGCATGAGATACATAGAGAAGGAGAGGTTAGAAAAATACCGTTGAGCTTATTAAGGTTGTTTAATTATGGTCTTATAAAGCTCAACGGTCGGGTAGAAAGAAAAACAATCAAAAAATACATTTGGTACAATAAAATAAAAGCAAAGAGTTTGTTGGATGAATGGAATTTGAAAAGGGGCGGAGGAGATGCAAGCACATCTTTTACTCCATGGTACCAAGTTACCAAGTTGTACGACTGGTGAGCTACAGGAAGGGACACAATAACCAACCTCAGAGCAAGATCGGCTAGGTAAGTAAGTCATGTTTTAGGTCTAAGTCTGTCTGCTTTGCACATGGGCAACTTTGTTGCAAGTAAGCAAGTGAGGTACTTTGATGAGTTGGGGTCAAGCAAAACATATTTTGCTGAGCACAAGCTGCCACAGTCAATGCACAGTGACTCATCATAAAGATCTGTCACATTGTTTTGCTATTACAGAAGCTGAACCACAACACTAAAATTCACAAGGCTTGTTGAAGTAATGTAGAATGAGTTCCAAAGAATGAATATGAAAAAATATATACAAAAAATTAAATTTCAAAATTCAGAAAAAATATTCAACTTTTGGCAGATTTTCCAAAATCTTTAATTAGTGTTCAAAGGAGACAGATTGACATGAGAGAATGATTATAATAAATGAAAAAATTTGAAAAAATTGACTCGCATACTTTTTGAAATGTTGTGGAGAGGGACATTGATTGGGCTCAAAATGAATTTTGCACCAGAATCCAATCAAATTCCAAATTTGAACACAGTTTGTGTAACCACTAAATTTTCCAGGATATTTTTGTTCATTTTTGTTCATTTATTATTACTCTTGTTTCATGCAAGGCTGTCGTATCTGATTTTCCTGGGTCCCTTGAACAATTATTAAAGATTTTGGAAAATCTGTCAAAAGTGAAATATTTTTTCTAAATTTTGAAATTGTTTTTTTTTTTTGTGTATATATTTCATATTCATTTTTTGGGACCCATTTTAAATTACTTCACCAAGTCTTATGAATTTTGGTTTTGTGTTTGAGCTTCTCTGTATCAGAAAACAATGTGACAGATCTTTATGATGAGTCACTGTACATACAAGTCCAAAAAATGCAGATTGTCCCTCAAAAGTGGGCCTTGACACACCCCGTGCAACTATTGACCTCATCCAAACCCTGTATCTATTTTTGTCTTGCATCTGGAACCTTGGATGTGATGTTTGGATCAGTCCCAAACTTGCACATTCAACGTGTTGGGCCCCCTTTCCAAGCCCACATATTCTGGGTTGGTCCAAAAAGCATATTGTCCATTTTTGGGCAAACATGGCAAGGGATGGAGGATTGCGCTCATTTCAAACATCAAGCAAATCATGTTTGGGCAAACATGGCAAGGGATGCAAAATTGGGCTCATGGCAAAAATAAAGCTACACATATTTGGCTGAGCACAAGCTGCTGCAGTTAATGTGCAAGTCCACAATATGCAGATTGACCCTCAATGGGTACCAAAAGTGGGCCTTGGCACACCCTCTTCAATTGTTGAACCCATCCGAAGACTTCAATCATCAGGATCTTGGGTCTGGAACAATAGATGTGATGTTTGGATCATTCCCAAACCTGCAAATTCAACACTTTCAGCCTGGTACTGAATCATTGTTTCAATTCCTCCCAATCCAGCCAATTGTCACAGCCAACCTGTTGAAGCAGGCAATTGACTATCTTATTGCAGATGCCCACTTGCCCTACTCAATATTTGAACACAAACCCTTCAACTCCCTACTAGAGCTTCTCAACCCACGAACCGCAAACATGGAGTTTGGTTGCAAATCTATCAAGAATGTTGTCCCTTTTCATAGCTCATAGTAACCACAATACTCAGATCCTGTCTTGTATTTCTCACCTTTCATTCACTGTTGACATATGCTTGGACCATGCCCAACATGAAGGTATTCATGGCCATTACTGCCCACAGTATTACTTCAGATTGGAAAATTCTGGATCTTCTTATTGGAATGCCAGTTGTTGAAGTTATGTACAATTTTGAATCAAGCTTAAAACAAAATTTTATCTCATTGGTTTGATTTGTTTCAATCCAGGTCAGCACACCGGACAAACCTTTGGTGATATCTTGGTGGACACACTTGACAACTCAAAAATTTTCACAACACTGTAACCATTACGATAAATGTATTTGTAGCGGCGTGTAACCTATCTTAATTTATTGCCGTTACACAGTAGTGGTATTGTAATTGGTGCCCGCTCCGTTACATCATTTTTTTCAGCTGTGTAACGGCCTGCCGCTACGATACACAAGCTTTCAGGCCGGTGTAGCAAAGGCCCCAATGTGTGATACAATTAATATGTGTTGGGATACAATCTTTTAAGGACCCGTTCGGCCGCCCAAGGGCTGAAATTTCAACCTCGCGAGATCTGAATCTGCCCATGGCCACATTTGGATCTCAGCATCAGACCCTCTGGCCAGTGGCAGCCAAACATTTAGAGGATCTGAGCTTTATGCGGGTTGGGGTGCTTCAGAATCAGATTCAATTGATGCTTTTGGCTGCACCTGACCTTTGATGACCGGAATGACTGGTCATCAACTAATGACCGGAATGACTGGTCATCAACTGATGAACAGAATGACTGGTCATCAACTGATGACTGGAATGACTGGTCATCAACTGATGACCAGAATGACTGGTCATCAACTGATGACCAGTCATTTTGATCATCAAGAGATACACCTCTTGATGATTGGATCAATTCCGATCATCAAGAGGTACATCTCTTGATGATTGGAACAGTTCCAATCATCAAGAGGTACACTTCTTGATGATTGGAACGGTTCCAATCATCAAGAGGTACACTTCTTGATGATTGAAACCGTTCCAATCATCAAGAGGTACACTTCTTGATGATTCAAGAGGTACACTTCTTGATTATTCAAGAGGTAAACTTCTTGATGATTCAAGAGGTACACTTCTTGATGATTGGAACTGTTCCAATCATCATAAGGTGCACCTCTTGATGATTGTAACCGTTCCAATCATCACAAAAGAAATTGCACCCAATACACCCGCTACTGTATTGGTAGCGCATCAGTTTCCCGATGCATTACATGGTTTTGAAAATTGATGTATCAAGAATTTCAATACTTTGTATTGGTAGCGCATTGGTATGCCAATGTGTTACACTCTTTTTGAAAAAGTGTGTAACGGTATTCAATTACGCTACAGGGTATATAATGGTTACAGCGTTGCTGGTCAGCATCACTTCTGACAATGCCTCCAGCAACTCAACTCTAGCTGCACTTGTTCAATTTCAACTCAGCGAGAATTTGATGCCAATATTCAGCTCTTGGGCTGTATGGATAATGTCATCAACCTTGCTGCTCATGATGGAATCCGGGTTTTTGGAAATATTGGAGTTAGCAATAACAATGACGAGACCAAGATCCCACTTAGCCAAATTGATATTGGACATCTTGTTGACCAACCTGATGGCGCAAATCTCAACCTCCATTGACTGTACTACATGCAAGATGTGTAAGAGTATCAAACAGCCCTTTCATGGCAAGTTTGCACCAACCTCATCAATTCTTGAGGCAATCCACCTTGACTTGGTCGAACCTTTTCAAACAAGATCAATAGGTGGTGCACAATATTTCTTGGCAATTTTTGATCAACATTCTGGTTATAAAGCCATCAAAATGTTGAAGCACAAATCTGAAATTCTAGTAAAATTTGAAGAGTTTGTCTTGTGGGCTGAGAACCAGACTGGAAAAACGATCAAGAGGATCATATCGGACAATGGAGGGGAGTTTTGCAATTTTTTCTTCGAAGATTTCTGTCACAACAGTTTTCTCCACCTTACACCCCAGAAAATAATGGGATTTCTGAAAGAACAAATCAAACTATTCTTGATAAAGCTCGATTCCTGTTTGCTCAGGCAAATTTACCTCCGAGATTCTGGGCAGAAGCAATCATGACTGCAACAGATTTATCAAATCTTATTCCCTCAAGTTCAAGAAAATTCTCTATTCCATACTCTTTGTGGTTTGGTCGAGATGTTAATCTAGATAAGTTGCGTCCTTTCGGATGCATGGCATACATTCTTATTCCTGAAGCCTTGCGGATAAATAAATCGAATTCAAGATCCAAAAAGGCGATCTTCTTGGGTTATGCCAATGACTTCTCCACATACAGATTCATCAAAATTGACTCAAAGACTCTCTGTACTGCGAGAAATGTGTCTTTTGACAAAACTATTTTCCCTTTTCTGTTTGATGAGTCACTTGATGATTCTTCTTTCTACTTCAATCCTTTCAAAGTGGTTCAAGGGACTGATGAAGAACTGTTCCATCCTTTTTCACATCAAGATCTTCTTGTTGATGAAGAACTTCTGCGGATGCGCGCCGAAAAAGAAATTGTTGGAGATATCTCTCCTGAAAATATCTTATGGCATTGTTGAAGGGGAGATCCTGAGTCTTTCAACACTGAATCCGATGAATCTCATTTATCCTATGATCAAGTCATGAACTTACCTGATAAAGATTCATGGATCACTGCTTTCACAAAGGAAAAAGACAATATGGAAAGTTATGAAGTCTGGGATGTCATTGATAAACAATCAATCCACTGACAAACCCATCAACTGTACCTGAGTATTTAAAATCAAACCCGGCACATCAAATCAAGCTAAAGAGTATAAAGCTAGACTCTGTGTGCAAGGCTTCAAAGAAGTCTTTGGAAAATATTACAATACTACGGGAAATCTTGTCTCTTTACGGCTTCTTATTGCCTTCTCTCTTCAACGTAACTTTCAGTTCCATCAAGTCAACGTGAAGTGTGCATTCCTAAACACACCAATTTGCGAAAGAATTACGTTGAATGTACCCTCGGGAATTGATGTATCCGGAAACAAAGTACTTCTTCTAAAAAAAGCCTTGTATGGTCTCAAGCAAGCACCAAAAGAATGGCATCTTACTCTGTCATCCTGGCTTTTATCTGTTGGCTTCAACAGATCATACGCTGAGACTTGTGTGTTCTGGTCAGCAAACACATGGCTTTACGTGCACGTCAATGACATCGCAATCTTTAGCACAGAACCGGAAGTCTTCAAAGATCTTCTCCATCAGCGTTTCAAGATCAAGGATCTTGGAAGCACGAAACATCTTCTAGGAATGAAAGTCAATCATCTTTCCGATTGTTTTCACCTTACTCAGTCTCACTACATTGCTGAAACTCTTGTAAAATTCAATTGCCAAGATCTAATTCCCCTTGCAATGCCTATGAATCCTAAGCTTAACCTCGTCAAAGCCTCTGAAGAAGAACTGACTGAGTTTTCAAAGTTAAATGTCAAATATGGAAGCTTGGTAGGCGCACTTAACTATCTAAGTGTCACAAGAAGACCAGACATTACATTTGCAGTCGGATGTCTGTCTCAGTTTCTTATGCAACCTGACATTACACATTGGAATGCAGCAATTCATCTCCTTCACTATCTCTAGGGCTCCATTGACTTTGGCATAACCATTCGCAAAACGCCAGTCGATCAAATTGAGTTTCTTTCCTATGTAGACACCAGCTGGGCGAACTGTCAACTCAATAGAAAATCAATGACAGGGTACTTAATTCTCTGGAATGAAAATCAAAGAAACAATCGATGTTTTCCCTCTCCTCAACTGAAGCTGAATACATAGCCATCACAGAACTCACCAAAGAATTAATGTGGCTCAAGATGGTCATAGACTCAGCACTCAAAGTTCCTATCCCTCTCCCATTCAAAATATTTGAAGATAATCAAGGCGCTATCCAGCTTGTGAACAATAAATCAAATCACTCAGGGTTCAAAACAAAACACATGAGCCTTCGATTTCACTTTGTTTGCACCGAAATTATCTCGAAGAACATTTATCTTCAATTCAAGAGATCACATTTAATGCTAGCCAATTTTCTCACAAAAACCATAGGACGTTCTAGCATCTTCAAAGTACTCAGAGTTCCTTGTGCTGGAATGCCTCCTCCATAGAGCATGGGGGTGTGTTAGAATCTGACTACTGCGTGCTCTCTATCAAAAGTCACGGTCAATGACGTCAATGCTTCAAGTGGTACAACAGCTTATGACGTCATCCTCCACTGCTGACACTTCATCTCTAGAGAATGGTAAACATAAATTGAGCGCTGTTGACCATCCCTTCCTTCTCTATCATCTCGACAACTTCTCTGATCAACCCGACCACCTTTTATCTTCATCGTCAAGCTCAAGGTCGTGTTGTCATCTTGTCAAGGTCACTCCAGTCTAGGCAGACTCATTTGAGGTTCTTATTTTATCCTTATCTTCCTTTTCTTTCCTATTGACAGTGTCTAACTCTTCTTCTTCAAATCTTAGTTCAAAGTCCTAGTATTTGTGCACAGCGTTATCTTTCCATTTCATTCTTCCTCATCCTTAAAATTGTTCCTGTTTTATTAAGCCTAAAAATATCAGAAATTGAACCCCAATGGCCACCACCAGAGAAACTGGAGAAAGAAATTGAACTGGAAGTCAAGAAACCAACGGCCGCTAAAGCCCCTGGAAAGCCATGTTGCACCCTCATCTTCCTGATCATGCTACATCATGACGTATCTCATCTCTTTTCTTTTCCAATATTTCTCTTGCTTCTTTATACTCTGATTCAGTCTTACATTTTTTTGTTATGTTCACTTTTTTTACTATCTCTTGTTTTTGATCAATGAAGGTGAATCAAAACCAAACTAAAATTAAACAGAAAAAAATTGATCTCAAAATGAAAGGAAACAAAAAAACCAATATCAAAAATAAATCGGTAGAGAAATCTCTTGTGGCTTGTTCATAGATGTAATTGTGAGCCACACTGCGATCATCCTAGGGAGCAAAAATCTCACAATCAAGAGACTTAATCTGGGACTTACATGTTTCTCCACACATTGCCACTTCAAGAGGTTAGAAATGAGCAATTGATTTGCTTTTTCTTGACCAGGTGGGTAAATGTGATGCATTCTCTTGATATTCACTCATCAACTTGGTACTTGATGATGAATCGTGGATGAGAAGGAGTCCCCAAGGTTTGCCACTTTTTTTTTATATTTGGAGCTTGGCATTTGACTTTTCCTAGATCAGATTTCAGTTTGAAGTGACTCCAAACTCAGCTTTTGGGTGGAGGACCAGATTGAGAAGGCTTGTCAGCCTTGGATGGGGGATAACTTGTGGTGTTTGGTGGCTGATGAGCTGTTTCAGAATTTCACTGACCCACCACTTGGATATCATCAGTGTCTTGATCCATATTTGGGTAGTTAGAGCATCCACATTGGATGGTTAAATTGCGTGGGGTAGAGAGCTTTAACCCGGGGTGGCATCCGCATCAGAGCGGGTAAACCTCAGGTTTCGTAACCTGAGGTTGGATTTCAGGTTAAGTGTCTACAGATCTGTAGAAACTTAACCTGCAGGTTAGGGAGTATTACATATGCAATACGCACGGCTGCCACAGGTTTGTGAGGTTTGCACTGAACTAACCTGTTTTAACCTCAAACCAATGCAGTTGGAGGCCTCAGGTTAGCTAAATCCCCCTTAACCCAGGGTCAATTTAAACCAAACTTTTAACGAGCCATTGCGGATGCTCTTAAGGAATCTTGGTGGTGCAGGTGGGTTATGGGTAAAAGGTGGTTATAAATATAACCTATTGTTACCAGCCAGAAGCCCAGGTACCTGGGTATAACTGCCAAAAGTCGGGTATCTGGGTATACCCATGCTCTCAGCTGTACCCGTGGGTAAAAAAATACCTGGGTTCTGTGCCTGATACCCACGGGTATTTCTCCGGATTGCAGAAATGGGTACCCAACTGTTGGGTATACCCGTTGGTTGGGACCCGGCCGTCATCTCAACCCTTGGGTATGCCTTGGGGTCCAGCGCTACATGGAATCAATGAATCATCCCCCCACCAATAAATTTATAGGAATGATCATATCCTTGGGATATCAGAGATGAGAATTTTAAGTTGGTCTAGCATTATTCCAGGAGTGTTGAGGATGAAATTGTTAGTACAAGACAAGAAAAGAGAACAATGTTATGATTTCCCATTAAGCCCAACCACCTTGTGACTTTATTACCCATGTGATTAATTCACTTTGAGTTGGAAAGGGTGTTGATGGTTTGAGTAAAAGAAATGTGTGATACAAGCTTGGATCATGAAGGTTTTCAGTCTTACACTACATCAGGAGTGAAATTTAGATCTGTCTGAGGTCAAACTTGGTCCAATGCAATTAATTATCTAAATTTTACTCCTGAGAGCATTTGCATTGGGCTGGTTAAGTTGCCAATTTTGAGGTGACTTAACCAGTGCAGCAAGCACATTGGTCCCGGTCAACACCGGGTCAAGTTGATCAAAAGTTTGATTTCAGGTCTACGACCGCTAAATTTAACGGTTGTAAACCTGGCCGGTTAAGGCACTCCACCGCAGCTCAAGGCTCAGATTTTCAGGCTAGCTAACCTGATTTCTGAGACCCCAATGTGGTTGCCATCTAGGCTAACCTGAACCCTCCCCCCCTAACCTATGATCTACTTAGGGGACGCTTGGCCGCGCAAGTGTATCTTGCGGGCCCCCACAAAACTTGAGATACAGTATCTTGTTGGACAAGATACTGAGTGTTTGGGTGGCAACAGTTTCTCAGAAATATCTGAGATACTGTATCTTGTCCCCCACCTCAATGAGATACACCTATGTTGATGTATCTCAAGTGAGATATTGTATCTCGTCACACAACAATCCTCAACAATCACATATTATTCAAACATAAAAAAAAACACAACAACTGATTTTGCAGTTCCAGACAAACCTCTTGATGGCCAGCGCAACTGACCATCAAGAGGTTTTGATTCCAATCATCAAGAGGTTTTGATTCCAATCATCAAGAGGTACTCTCTTGATGACCAATCATTCTGGTTATCAAGACAGTACACCTCTTGATGATTGGAACTGTTCTGTTCATCAAGAGAGTACACTTCTTGATGATCGGAACAGTCCCAATCATCAAGAGGGTGTTTCCTCTTGATGATCAGAACGGTCCCAATCATCAAGAGGAGACACCCTCTTGATGATTGGGACCGTTCCGATCATCAAGAGGCCATGCACACCTCTTGATGATTGGACCAGTTCCGATCCTCATAAGGTGTACATATGTACTCCCTTGGTGACCGGAATGACTGGTCATCAACTGATGACCAGTTTTTCCAATCATCATGGGATGTAGTCTCTTGACAAGTGGAACGGTCCCAATCATCAAGAGGGTGTCTCCTCTTGATGATTGGGACCGTTCCAATCATCAAGAGGGTGTCTCCTCTTGATGATTGGGACCGTTCCAATCATCAAGAGGGTGTCTCCTCTTGATGATTGGGACCGTTCCAATCATCAAGAGGTGTCCACTGTCCTCTTTATGATTGGAACAACTGGTCATCAGTCGATGACCAGTCATTCCGGTCATCAAAGGAAGTGATGGTGATGGTGGTCGGGGGTGGGTCTCTTGGAGTGAGATATCCAGGCTGCGGAACAGACAGCCTAGTAGTATCTGGATCTTGATGTTAAAGATCCAGATACGCTGGCATTTTTGGCTGCCAGGGTGTGTTCTGCCCATGGGAAGATATGGATCTTGTGAAGTTGAGATTCTGGCCCTTGCGCGGACGAATGGGTCCTTAACCTTAACTTTGACCACACGAATGCAAATGGTCTGATATAGTATAAGACTGAAAAGCTTCATGATCCAAGCTTGTGTCACCCATTTCTTTTGCTCACACCATCAACACCCTTTCCGACTTGTGACTTTACCAACTCAAAGTGAATCAATCACATGGGTAATTAAGTCACAAGGTGGTTGGGCTTAATAGGGAATCATAACATTATGCTCTTTTATTTTCTTGTACTAACAATTGTATCCTCAACACTCCTGGAATAATGCTAGCCCAACTTAAACTGCTCATCTCTGGTATTCCAAGGATACAATCAAATCTGGAGCCAACTTAACCTGGTAGACTCTGAAATATATGTCCTTATGTTGTTATCCACCACTCCAAAGAAAAGTTTATTACTTGTTATTTGAGCACTAATAACACCGCTACAACACCACCAACGGTGGGTCAGCTATGCTATATGTATCATTAGCGTTTTAAGCTACACTAACACACCACTAACGTTAGTGGTACCATCCTGCCAACTAACGCTAACATTTTTTCGAAAAAATTTTTGTTAGTTGGTAGCGTAGCGTTAGCTGGGGGTCAGGAAAAAAAACTAATGCTACCAGCGATCTGTGTTAGCGGTGGTGTAGCAGTGTTAGCGGCTCCAAAAGTTACGCTACACTTTGGCATAATCTATTGACCCACTACGCTACAAGTTAGCGTAGCTGGTGGAGTTGCTCTAAATATTAGATAAGATGATGGATTTGTTGATTTAGCATAGTGAAGAAATGGATTCAGATTGAATGAAAACAAAATATGTGACTGAAAATTACAACATGGAAAAAGAAAACATTTGTTTTTGAAATGAGCTACTTATTTTTTTTATCAATTTCTTTTTTTGTAGAGAAATATGTATACAAAGTGACAACATCATGTGCTTTGGAGAACTTTCCACTTGGTTTACTACCCTCTTTCAGCCACATGTGGCTACTAACACACCGTTCAATTGTACGTGGTTTCAAGCTTCCTCTTCCAGTAGAGCAGACATCGGCAGCTGATGAAAAGGTGCGCTCTGCTGCACAAGATGATTCAGAGCATGCCAAGTAGTCCCTGGCCAATGATGAGAGGACTTGGTAAGTCTGTGAATGGTCCTGGAAGTAAAGAAACATCAAGTTGGCAAGTACTGAAACAATATTTCATTAATCCCAAACTTTCATACCTTCCACCATATCAGAATGCTATTTAAATCCTTTGCACTTGGTCCATGTTCTTGATATAGACTTCCAACTCTTTTCTTTCATCCGTAGGTGGTGGGGCATTGAATATTTCAAATATGTTATTGGATTCGACTGTCTTCATAGGATTGTTTTCTAAGAATTCAATACCATTGTTGTCATTTTTCAAGCTTGCTTCCTGTTTGTTGAAATGTGATTCAAGTAACGCTCTGGCTTCCTCCGCTCTTTCTGGCCAGCAGTGCTGAATTAATTTCAACCGGAAAGTTGGATGAAACATTGTCGCCATGAGTAGTGTTTCACATTCCAATGCCTCATCTTGATAACCCTAGAGCTTCGTGATCATCGATACATTGGCTGAAAAGTGTTTCCTTGACTCCCACCTGCCTCCTTCTTCTTCAATTCCGTGATGAGTTGGAAATAATTCGGTAGGATCATCACCCTCCATTATCTTAGTGAGATGGTTGAAAGGCTGAAAGGAAATTCAGCATCATATTGATTACAAAGATAAATGATTTGAGGAAATATCTTACTTTTAATCCCTGATTCAGTTCGTTGATCAGCATCCACTCCCATTTGCTGAATTGAATCTCATTGAAGTGACCAAACTTCTTTTGCTTTTCGTCACGCCTTGCATGTTGAATCTGATCTTCATATTTCTCATATTCATCTTTGAGTATTGAATTGATAACCTACAATGCTGATGTCAATAAAAATATTGTATAAATACACAGTAAAGTAGTTACTTCTCTTGCCTTGAAGGCACACTTTCGTCTTTGATATTTGATGTTCCAGCGAGTACCATATCCAGCAATCAGGTTTTTCAAGTTTTTCACTGCTGCATGCTGTTCAAATTCTTGTCACCATACACAAGAGCCAGTGATTTTTTTCACCACAAAATCCAGCTATGAAAATGAAGGTGGTCAGTGGACTAGTTTAATTTTAGCCAAACAAGGAGGAAAAAAACTCACCATTTTGGTCAACTCATTTTCCGAGTTGCGATTGGTTGCTGATTGATTTTTAGTCCTTGAGCTTTGACTGAAATCTTCATGGTCATCATCATCTGAACCTTCCAAGATAACTTCGTCAGGGTCAGTTTCAGGATCTGATTTGTCATCTTCCACCATGTTTTCACCAAAATTCTCTTCGTCTTCATCCTCCTCGGCAATCACTTCCATGTTGAAATTTGAATAAGGAAAAGAACCAAGGAAAGCCTTCTTTAACTCTGGGGGTCATGGAGCATCGAGTCCCAATTCCTTCAATCCAGCATTAACAACCAATGCCATTTTGTGACAAAAACACTTGATGTGCATTGTTTCTCTGTTCCAAGAGTATCCTGATGTGTTTTCATTGGCCACATCACGCAAGTCTTTGTGCATGTATGCAGCTAAAGTAGTGTTGTTGGAACCGGAATCAGTAGTCTGGCAAAGCATGTATTAGAGAGAGCCAGAAATTATCTTTGTTGTGTTTTTTAATAAAAAGGTGAAAATAATACATATCTTATTTTGGAGCCCATGTTTCTTCAACGTGTTCACAATTGGTACTGCCAACATGCGACCCTTATGTTGCCAGGCGACTAGCTTGAGGGTTAAATGGAGCACATTGTACTTCCAATCACTATCAATAAACAATACTGAAGCACCAATAAATCCAAATTGGTTTCCTTTGGTTGTCCATACATCGTGTATGAGGTTGAACCTTCTATTCGATGCATGTTTATATTAATAGCTAAATTAGAATTGTTATTCAATGTACAAACTCATGAGAACAGGTTACTCACCTTCACACAATTTATCATATCCTCTTGTAACTCCATGTACGCATCTCGTGCTGAATCAGCTGCCCATCTCCGTTTAAACAAGTGGGATCCTGCTTCACAGTAGTGGAAGGCTGCTCGGAGATAAGGGTCTTCTACTTGTTTCCAAGGAATGGCTTGGCGTAAAAGCCAGAGGGTCATTATTTGATTGAACACCCTCTTATCAAACTTTCCCAGTTGAGAAAAATGATCGGATATTGTTCCACTGGCTTTACTAATCTTGAGCTTGCTTTCTTCCAAGGATGTTGGAGGTAGCTTTGCTCCAGCTGCAATAGCTTTCTTATGCTTTGGGCAGCCATTCGAGAACCTTCCAGCTTGAGGTGAGCCATCCTGATGAATTCGTAGATTAGGATAACTACTGCCAGAAAATCTGACTTCCTGTTTACACCACACACAACGGTAGGTTGATGCGGTTTTATCAATTGGCTGAAAAGACAAATCAGCCATTGCTTCCAATATTAAGGCTAAAGGATTTCACATACATCATCCTTTTTTTGGAATGCATCAGAAAAGAAGTCTTTAACATCATCAAATTCTGGATTAACCTTTTGGCATTTTTTTTTGGCCTTGGCATTCTCTTCATCCGAGTCTTGAGCAAGGTCAACAGCCTGAGAATCCAGTGCCTCGGAGTTGACAGGGGTTGATTTGGAGAATTTTGATTGACTCTTTTCGTTGGCCAGGCCCTTTTTCTTAGAAAGATTGGATGCTGATTGTGAATGGGCCTTGGGTTCTGGCTCCGAGTCTGAGGAAAGGTCTTTTTGCTTTTTTGATATATGGGCCGGAGCTTTTTGGGATTTACTGTGAAGAATTGGGTGATCAAGCTTCGGGAATCTGGTGATGGCTGAACCATCCCAGATTTCTTAACAGGAGTGGTGACTCTTTTTGAAAGGCATATTTGTCCTTCGGAGGTATCAGAAAATCCCCCATCCAGGTTTGATGGGCCAGCTTGTGTTGACTGAGACTGGGAAGCGGATTTCATACTTGGAGTGTAGGCTGATTGAGTTGTTATTTTTGATTTATCCAGATGTGGTTGGGCATCTGTATGTGAACATCAGATGACTATTAAGATAAAGATTAATTAGCAAAGAGAAATGCTCACCTTTGAAGCATTCAAAAATGTGTTCAAGATTGATAACAAGAAGCTCATCACCAGTCCAAGAAGGGTGTTTCCAAGCTCTCTTCAAGTAGTCAATCACCACTTTGATTCCAAACTTGCCTCTTCGAACATTTTGTTTGCAGTTTTTGACACCAAATAATGAATCCATCTTCTTATTGACAACAAACCACATTCCTTTGTCTTCTTCATCATCCGGAATAGTTGGAGGGCTGCAGAATTGGAGATAAATGGAGTCATTCTTGGTGGCTTGAGGGATCTGAGACGCTGATTGAGATACTGTAAGGATTTTGGAAAAGAGATCTTGAAAAGATTTGTTGGCTGGAATATTTAAAGGTTGATTGAGAGTAGTCAGAGGATACTTGGTGTTTTTTGAAAGTTTAATGTGTAGAGTCTACAACTATTGGACATGTAACACCCACTAAGTCTATATGCTATTCCACTCCACTATAAGCATATTATTATTAGTTCATTTACTCGTAACCACATGACCACAAGATATTTCTCTTTCAATTGTCAAGATCATTTTAACACAATATGTTTGTTTCCCCTGTGAATCAAACTGTTCTGGGCTAATGTGTTTGTAAATGGATTGAATTTGCTTTACATGGCTTTTTTGAAAAAACAAGCAATATATAATTGATTTTGATTGAATTGCAAACACTAAGAAGAAAAAGAAAATGTCTCAATCAAAAGTGAAGATTATGTACAATCACAAACTAAACATAAAAGAGTGACTAATTTAGATACAACATCTGCTAATCTACCTAAAGCACGATATAAATGATACATATGACCACCAAAATAACTAGTAACACTTGAATATAACCCTTGTTGATATCAGACACAAGCATTAGAAAGTGAGAGGTTAATTTGGACAGACATACCAAGCCTAGTGCAAGTATTACTAAAAGATGAGGGCATTGTACAATTCTTGTGGTGATTAGCCTTCCATATCATTTTGACTATTCCAAACTGACCATCAAAGTTGATGCCAATTTTGTGGTCTGGGAAGATAAAGGGACCGGAGGAGATGTTGTAGTCAGAAGGATTCGTAATCAGAGAGCCGTCACTTGTTTTAGTAGGAAGAAAAAGAACAAAAGCAAATTCAGAGATGCCCTTTTTGTCAATGGGTGGTGGATTGAAAAAACTGTTAGTCGTAAATGTTAAGTGGGGACCACAATCAGATTCAGTAAGATCTTGATTGGCTTCTAAGTGTGCTAGGGAAGGGATTCCATTCTGGGCCATCAATTCACGGTTGGATCCAAACATTATTTCCTCTAGTTGCTTAAAGTGATTTCCAATAATCTGGCTGACACGTGTTGGTTGAAAGCTTGAGCAATGGCTTGGGTGAATGTCTTGATGTATTGGCCAATGATTTGATTACCACACGAAGATTTGCGCCATCAAACCGCCCACATTTTTCCACCCCAAGAGCGTTGTTCAGAGGAGACAGGACTGATGAATTCTTTTGAATCATGCAAGAAGGTTGATAGGAAGTTCAAATCAATTTTTTCTTGGTCGGTTAAATCTTCCATCTTGATGAATTCAATGATGGCCATCACTTTCTTTTTGTCTTGTGGGTCTCGGATCACGCAGCGGCCAGTTCGAAACAAGAAGAAATCCTCCACGGTTTTGTAAGCTAAGGTGATATTGTCAGGAGTAGGGGGTCGAGTGTATTGATGTTCTCATTGATTGGGAACCCATTTTTAAGGAATATGTGGATAGATTTCAAGAGGTTTGAAAGAGAGTTTCCTCCAATAGATTTTTTTCTTTGTTTGGTTGGCCTCCAAAGTGTTTTCGAGAAGGTCCGCATGATCACGTCTCATAGATTTGATCTTTATTCTTCTTCTGCTTGGAATCCTTTTTCTATCATAATAAAATCATGTCCCACCTGGCAATAAATTCCAGCGGGATCATATCATATGACAGAAGGGAAAAAAAAAGAAATAACAAAAAAAAAACAAATCAGTATCTTGCTTTAATGGTTGAATAAAAATGATCACATTACAGTTTTATGGTTTGAACCATGGTAGCCTCCTCTTGTTGATGGTAGATGGGGGGGGGGGTCCTTGATCACTTAGGTCAGAGAGGGTAGCTGGGGTAGTTGGTGATGAGGGGATGAGGGGGAGGGTAGCTTGCTTGTTTCGTCGATGGGGGAGAGTAGCTCAGGCTTGTCAATGGTGAGGGGGAGAGGGTAGCTCAGGTCAGTCGTAGGCAGGGTAGCTCAGCTGTGGGTGGGGAGGGTAGCTCTGCTGTAGGGTGGGGAGGGTAGCTTGGGTCGGTCCTAGGCAGGGTAGCAGTGGTAGCTTGGTGAGGGGGAGGGTAGCTCGGCTTGGTAGTAGCTTGGAGGGTAGCTCGGCTGTGGGGTGGGGAGGGGCAGGGTAGCTTGGGTCAGTCATAGGCAGGGTGGGGAGGGTAGCTTGGGCCGGTCGTAGGCAGGGTGGGAAGGGTAGCTCGGGTCGGTCATAGGTAGGGTAGCTCGGCTGTGGGGTGGGGAGGGTAGCTCGGGCCGGTTGTAGGCTGGGTAGCTTGGCTGTGGGGTGGGGAGGGTAGCTGGCCAATGTTTCAGCAGAGGGTGGGTGGGACTCACACCAGGGTAGCTGAGGCTCGGCTAATCCACGTTTGGAGGGTAGCTAGGCTCGGCCAATGGGGGCGGGGTCACGATCCACGCTTGGAGGGTAGCCAGGTTCGGTTCAAGCATTCCAACAGCAGGGTAGCACGGCCGACGGTGGTGGGTGGGTAGCTTGTCGCTGTTCAAAGGTGAGAGAGGGTAGCGCTGGGTAGCTGATTTGCAGGGGGTTAGTTATGGTGAAGGAAGGGTAGCGAGATGGACTTACGTTTAGTGGTTGAGGTTGGATTTCAGGAGGTGAGGGGTGGTGGTTTTTGGTTAATTCAACCAAAAAAACAAAAAAAGCAAATAAAAAAATGTAATAAAACTAAAAATTACATAGCAAGCACGCACACCAAAACACCAAATGTGGATTCGAGGTTAATTCAAGCCAAAAAAGTAGGATGTAGGAATCAAGCAGGCTGGAGATGAAGGGTGGTGTGCTTAAGTACTGGAAAAATTTGAATCAAGCAGGGTAGCCTATGGCTCAGTTGGGGAGTAACATCCTCAACTGAGTCATGCAATCCTTTTGAGGGTGGGACACATGTTCAATTCTCATTGACAGAATGGGAGACTGCTCAATTGAATATATTTTAGCTGCAGAAAATTTCATATTAGCATGACTGTTAGTTGAGATGTTAGTTGATTTTTATTTGATTTTAGCGCACCTGTTATCTCATGTTAGCCTGAACTGTAGTGGTGATTCGCTACGCTAAATTTTATTTGAATCCCCGCTACGCTACTAATTTGGGAAAATTTTGTTAGTGGTGAAAAAAATACACTACACATTTGAGAAAATCTTGTTAGCGGTGGAAAAGCTACGCTACTTGTTAGCATAGCGTGAGATTAATCACAACTAACACTACAAAAATTCTGGGAAAAACATCCCCCACTACACTACTTGTTAGTGTAGCAGGATGGGATTGCAACTAACGCTAACCAAATCCTGGGTGAAAAATTTCACCGCTACGCTAATGATTATTGGCCATGTAGCGTAGTGTAGCCTAGCGACCCACCGTTGACACCACTAACACAAATTTCTGGTGGTGTTAGTTTTTTTTGCCTGACCCCAGCTAATGCTACACTACCAACTAACAGAAATAAATTCAAAAGTGTAGTGGAGCTTTTTCAACCGCTAACACCACTTAAACACATTTCAGGCAGTTTTGGTTTTTTTTTCCTGACCCCAGCTAACGCTACGCTACCAACTAACAAAAAAAATAGTGTTAGTTGGCTGAATTTTACCGCTAACGTTAGCGGTGTGTTAGCATAGCTTAAAAAGCTAACAATACGTGCAGCGTAGCTGACCCACCATTGACCATATGGCAGGTTATCTTACAGGTTTCTGGAGTCATTGAAGCAAAGTCAAGAGATTACTGTATCATCAACCTTTTGCTTGTGGGTGGTGGAGAAGATTACCTGATGTGGGATAGAAGCAAACCAGCACATGTTTCCCAGTCTCTCTTGCACACTGGCAAACCAAGTGAGGCTCTTGCCCTTTCCCTTTTTGATAGAAAAATGTCTGATTTGTTGAAACTGGCTAAATTGGTATCACATATTTTCCATGACATGACAATCATGTCAGTTTTGGATTAGGTTTTATTGTAACTGGTCATAATATATTAAAACTGCTTTGTTTCTTGTAAGTGGATGCTGCCACTGGAGAACGAGTCTGATAATCTGGGATGGGAACGTAGAAAAGAAACTTTTAATTTATTGGGACTTCTGAGCAGCTTAAGTTTGATCCCTATTACAGCCAATCCCAGAAATATTGCACTTGGGGTTGGCTTGCAATTCTTCTATTTTTTATTTTTACACCAATTTTTATTGCGCTGTAAAGCTCAAAAGTGTCAGTGAAGACCTTTTGCTGAGTTTGGAAAGGTATGTGTGTGGATGCCTCTGCCAATCCGAATACTAGACACTAAACAAGCCTCCCAATCTTGGATTGGAAAGTTTTATGTAGTAATAGTAGGTGTATCAAATATACTACTGTTGTTTTAGAAGTGGGTTTGGTTATAAGGTGTTATTCAGGTGAGTTGATCTTGTTGATGTTATTGATGTTGTTGGAGTTGTTGATGAGGTTATGATGATGAAAGGCTGATGAAAGGCTGATGATGATGCAGATGTCTGATGGTATGGATAAGATAAGGATAAGGTGACTGAAGAGTGTTGAGTGTGGGAGCAAATGCTTCAACCAGGGATTGAACTCAGGTCCTTTGGGTGAGGGTATATAAGTTCAAAAAAGGGTAAAAATGAGGCAGGGTGAAGGCTTCTTATTTTGGATATGACTTGAATGAGGATTGTATGCATGACCTTGAGGTCAATATAATTGATGGTTATAATTGGTGAGGGTGTTATTGCAAGATATAAGGGTGGTTATAAGGTTGATAAAATAGAAAGTGGATAATAAAATATAAGACTAGAATATTCAGGATCTAGCTTAACATGCACCCCAGCGGGACAAAGTCCTGCAGGGGCTTATAAGTTAAACAAAGTTTCTTGTCTGAGAGAACAATCAATTTTAGGCTATTTTTGCCTTTTTTTGATCTACAGCGCCAGCTGTTGGAGCTTCAACTCCCATCTTTGAATGCAAGCTCCGCCAGAATCCTCCACATTTTTCCATGTACTTCACTCCTTCGGAATATTTTTCTTTGATTTTATAAATACTGCTTTGTGTTTTTCTTTCTTCTTTTTTTTCTTTTTCTCACAACGTGCGTAACCCATGAAAATCAACAGTGATTGGCTGCCCTCAAGGTAATACTTCTTGGTTTGTTCATCCCAAGGGCCTCTTGTGGATCAATAACAATTGTATGGCAGAGTTGCCCGCCAAAAGATTCAAGGATACTGAATCAATCAATCGCTTAGCTGAGCTTCCTGTATGCTGGCTGTCGATCTTTTTTGATTTTTTTCTTCTTTTAATTACAAACGCTACACTCGCACCACGGCTCAAGACATTAAAAAAAATGTCTTGGGTTACTATGGGTTTACAGGCAAGAGGCATGTGACCTTTTTTTGGAGGAAACAAGTTTTTGGGAGGCGGAAACAAATGGGAGTTTGAGGTACAAAAAAACTACGGGAGCCAGGTGATGATAGCCCAGATGGTGGCCTATCTCTGGTCCATTATTAGGTGGATTTGATATTGTGGTTAATGAGCTACATTTTTTTAAGTGAAAACAGGGCTTTTTGCCACAAAACCCGTTTAATTCACAAGTCCCTCTCGCTTAGCAAGAGGCGCCCTGCGACAACTGTGTGTGCAACAAGGGACTTGTGTCAAGTTAGATTCAGGATATAGAAAGTTGGATGAATGTAATGTGACCAGTGCCCAATATATTGAATGATGGGATGATGGGATGGTGGAGAACAACTGGCAGGCAGAATGCCTCCTTATATAGTAAAAAATGAGGGATTTTAGCCAAAGGGGCACACCCCGAATTCTGGCCTGAAGATCCACTAAGTAGCTTTGACTAGTCTATCTACCAGTAGCTGTGACTAGTCTATCTACCAGTAGCTGTGACTAGTCTATTTACCATACATCCCTTTCATATCCAGCCTAAAATACAGAAATGCAATATGAAAAAGCAGTCCCAGTTGTGGTTATGACTGGTATAAAGGAATTCAATGTAAAGAATGTAGTCCAAGTTGTGGTTATGCCTGTTATAAAAGAATTCAATAACCATGTATGCAATGTATATTCAAAATACCCCCAAGAATTGGCCACAAAGAGGAATGTCCCTGTATCTTCTAAACCAGTAGAGTTAAGAGGGTGGATCCAGTGAGCGAGTAGGGGTTATTTTGACCGTAAAATCCATTTCTGATGTTACTTTGACCCTATTGTGAGTGTATAAAAAGATATAATAAAATTTTGAATCTTCCCTGTTAAGAAACACAGGAAAGTATACCACAGCGCCTTGCAACCTGTATCACTCAGTGTACAGGTTTGGACAGCCGATCCAGAGGACCAAAGGACCCTCAATGGAGGCTGGGGAGGGTGGTGTGGGCATGCTGGAGTCGCGGGGTCATGGCCAACTGCCGTAACTTGACCCAAGGAATCAATTGAGACAGGTCCCATCCCTGTAGCATGAAAAATGGAGAAGTTAGCCTTTTTGGTCTGTTGTAAAGAGGTCTGTATTGGACTATCTGTGGCAGAAAAAAAGGTGAGCCAGCCCCAAGTGCAAGCTTTCTGGGATCTGCTGTATGATTGAGTTGCCTGACTAGATTTGATTATTTGGTTCAGATGATTTTTTTAAAGACAATGCAAGTGCTGCATTGACATGCCTGACAAATGCTGTGCATTGGTGATCCTGACATCCAACAATCAACCAAGTTCCATCAAAAAGCTGAGGTACATGTTACTCCAAATCTGGGGTCCATGAGTGGTGTTACCATTCTTCCATGGATTCAGAGGAAGGGGATGGTGAGCCATCTGTTGAGAAATCATTCAATGAAATAAAGGAGAATGTAGAAAACTTGTAGGTACACTAGTACAATAATGTGGGTTTTTTGGTTGGTAGTGAGTTCTTACAACAGATTGAGTGAAGTTAGATTGAGTAAGAAGCTATAAAGTGAGCACAAATTGCAATCTGCATCATGCACCAATCTTTGTGTGCTTTGTGAAAACATTTTCTTTTTTTTACATGCAACCACAATTTTAATTTGAAAATTTTGGGCAGAACTTTCAAGCTTGAATATAGGTTACAATATATGCTATACTACTATCCCTGTAGAGTGTTACACAACATCTCACTTGTAAATAGTATAAAATAACTCGAAATATATGTTGTCACCCCCCGGGGGAATTTCTAAATTCAAATCTTAACCATATGTATAACTAAGAATATCACGTATCTCGCTCTATAATCCCTTGATCAGCACGCTAATGATCCATATCACCAATCTTCTACCAAAAAAATGAAAAAAAACATGTTTTAATCTTGGAACAAAAATTATACCCACCATTTTTATTCTACTCCAATTATGTCCAAGAATTTTTTTCTCTCTCTCTCTATTACACAAATATGTACACTAGTGATGTGTATCATATGTGCTGGTTTGTTCTCTCAGAGAACAAAAAAAATCTAACTTAGTGAAGCCCCTCCTGGTCGGAGGCAGGGGCGCACTCCTTCGGAGGGTCGCTTCGCGACGGCGTATGCGCCCCTGCCTGCGACCAGGAGGGCCTTCACTAAGTTAGAAAAAAAGTGATTTTGTAATTTTTTGTTTTTGTTTTAAAAATTCATGTAAACAATTATTTACAGCCCTCCAAGATAATAATACATACATGACTTGGCATCGCATTTGATGTGAGTGTATTTATGTGTGTTATGTTCAAGAGATAAAGTACAAAAACAAAAAAAAGATATAGGTGGGGGGGGGGTTGGAATAAAGAAGAAGAAAAAAAGCAACGGAGAAGAGGTAGGACCACGAGATTGGAAGACGATAAAAAGAGAGAAGGGAGTACAAAGTCGTCAAGAAAATAGATACAATAAAAAGAAAAAAGAGAAATCGACATTGGTCGCAAGGGTGCTAATATTATCAACAAGAGATTAGATAACACGTAAGCCAGCAGGAGTCTGGATGGTTGGCTATATTTGATAACAGAAAGTGAGTCAGTCACAGTCAGGTTTGGAAGAGCGAAAAGAGGAAGAATGAATGAAACTTGAGAGGGGGTATATGAATATGTATGGACTTACGACTGGTATGATCTGGGGCTGTTGTCGGTTAGAGGGCTAAGGACGGAAAGGATAAAAAAAAAAGCGTCAGTTGACGACCAAAAAAAGAGAGAGAAAGCTTAATCAACTTACCCGCATGGAGACCACGGGTACTAGGGTTGGTGTAGTCATCAAGACGGGCATGTTAGGGTAGACTTGGGGTGTCGCTGGCGGTGCCGGGAGAGCAGTTGTGGACTGCTGTAATTGAACAAGGGCGATAAAGACAACAGCGATCATGTTCGAGAAGGCAAACATCCTGCCTTTTTTCTTTTGTCTTCTAGTGTTTTAAGTTAAGAAATAAAAAAAATCTAGAAAAAGTTCAACAAGTAGCGACGGAAGGGCAGAAAACCAAGGTGATAGATAATCTTTGGTCTGTTATGAAAGAAAGAACCTATTGAAAGTTGTCGAAGAGAATAAACTGACTTGAGTACTAGTTGCTGGATAAGAATAGGGATATTGACAGAAGGATGCTATGAACGGGATGAGGATAGGGAACAGAAGAGAAGAAGAGTCTATGTTTTTATAAGCTACCCAGTCCAACATCGACCAAGATTAGCATGGCCCAACGCCATGGCCATCGGGAACCTCAGCCTTGACCAGGTTGCCATCCACAAGACAACCACCACTCCACACGAAATCTAAGCTGGGCCAAACTTGGAGGAAACATCTGAACCCAAGTAAGTGCCAAGCCATCCAATTTAAAACCATCAACCAATCTTGCTCAAGGGTTGTCGAGGTTCGAACAGTCTGGCTGGGCTATCACTATCATGTCATTTTCTCAGCTGATTGGAATATTGTCCCCTCTCAAGATTTTATCGACGACACAGTTGTTCAAGGATTCTTACAGGAATCCGAATGACAGACCAGGAAAAATAGTTTGCTACACGAAAAAAAACAAGGTAAATTTTTCTGTTCACAACAAACAGATCCAATCGAACTTAGAATACCCCAACTGATTCAAAAATTTATCAACCCTTGACCGATTTAAAGCACACAGACTACCACTACCACTAGTATTATTATGTTTATGTTTATGATGATTGTGTCCGATTCGTTTGGGTCTCCTCCATTTATGAGGTTCTAGTTCTAAAAGATTACCGATAATTTCAGCAGCAAAGTATCTACCAATATTCAACCCCCGCAAAAAAAAAAAAAAAAATCAAAAAAACTTAAGCGAGTCAACCCCAAAACGAGAAAAACAATTAAATCAAAGTGAGAATGGAGGGAAAAAATCAAAGTGAGAATGGGGGGAAAACTAACCTAGGAAATTTAGATCCTTTCAATCCATCATCGACGATCGAATTGTAATTCTCCTCAGTATCATTAGTTTTAGACGAGTTAGCGGCTGGATGATCATCGCCTTCGATCACATGGCCGAAACCTTTCTCTCCGCGGTAATCCCATTGGATCATAAAGTATGGGAGTTTAGAGACCATCGCTCGTCTGAATCCTCCAGGTCGATCACTAAAGTTAATTAGCTTTTTGTGTTGTGACCATTCTGATTCACATGAATTGATAGATTCCTAATGTTCACATCCAAAACAAAACGAAAGTATGGTTGGGTTCTTAGTACATTCGAATCAATTTGATTCCATCAAAAAAAAAAAAACCTACTCGGAAATAAGCAGGTATATCGTTAAATATATCCCATGGGATAGGCACCACTTCGATGTAGGTATGAAGCTGATGTTTAAAGCTCAAAACGGTTTCATAGAAGACGACACCTTTATCGTGTTTTTCAGAAAACATCCTGATCAGACATTTCATATAATTCTATAATTTTCAACGATCGATCAACAAGTGAAGATTCGAGAAATAAACAAGAAAAGATAAAAATATAGCTTACTTTAATCTCATCCCACACGTCATCATCCAGTTCTAAGCTTGAGAGACAGTGTTGAATGGGTACGATCAAGCAATGTCCCTCGACCAACTCTTCGAATTGGGTGCAACACAAATACACTTTCGTCCCACTCGAGATGATTCCCAAGTTCGCAGGTGGAGAGCCATCGTCCTTGAAACAAAACTCACAACTTTCCAACGCTTTCCGAGTTCTTGCATAGTCTATAACACACCATGCCCTCTTTAGTTGTCATTCCTAGTCACTCCCTCTTTTGTTCAGAGATGTTTTTAAAGAAAAAATCCTTACCATTGATGGCAAATAATCGCTTCGATGCATCCGTTTTCATTTTCTTCCTGGCAAGTCGATCAGCATTGTCATCCATATAATCCAGATCATTCTAACCAAAGTAAGCATATAGATTAGTGAGTGTTTGAGAGGAGGAGGAGGAGGAGCAGGAAGAGGAAAGACGTGCTTCGAATTTTGATTCACCCAAGATCCGCGAAGCCATTTCGACATCGAAGTTTTTTTGGTCAGCTGCGCCTGCTTGTAGTTTTTCTTGTCTGACCATTTGGCCTAGACTAATCTGATCATCATCTGGATTGAATCTTAGTAGCTCTCCCGTTTTCGAATCTCGGGCTTCAAACTAACGATCAACAAAAAAATAAGTCAGTTTAGTTGTGATGGAGAGAATCTATCATCAAGCCCAAGACTAGCCTTGGCTTCCTTTTTCCTCTTGTTTCCCGGCTTGGATGAAGATCCTTCCTCAGACTCCATTCCGGCTCCGATATCGTACATCCGTCCTCTAGCGTCAAGAGATGGGATGAGTTCAACAGTCTGTTCAAGGGTCTGATTCTGTTTCTGAGAATCGAGTGCTTCTTTATATTGTCTCTCAAGTTCGGGAACCGCATCAGGATTCATCATTTTAGCTTTGAGGATGCTAGCCTGAAGTTTATTGAGCGTTGTCGTGTTTGCTGGGGGATTGTTTGAGGCAGCTAGTGATGCTCGATTCGCAAGGGGGTTGATGACCGAAGGAATAGGGGTTGATAGTCCAGATGGAGATGGAGAGACCGGGTTGGAAGTTGAAGGAACGTTTCGGATCTCATCGACCCGTTTGTTGGTTCCCAAACGGCCGCCTTCGGGCGTGTTGAGAGCAGAGGTAGGTTTGCGAAAATTAGCACGACTATTCGGTCGACTATTACTTTCGTGATTGGTGAACATATATCGACGCTCATTGGACGAAGAGTCTTGCCGAGGCGTATTACGTCCACTTTCATGACCAGAGTTATTCCGACGATCTTCGACAATCTGACGCTCTTCTTTGGCTTGTTCCCAAGCTTCCAATGTCCCATATCGTTCCAGAGCTACTTGCTCTATGGGGCGATTTTCTTCTTTGGCAGTGTCATAAGTTCGTTTTAGCTTGGTCAGTCTCCACTGGTAGCCGGGTCCTCCTGGGATAATTGAAGTTGGAGCTTCAAGAAAACGAAGGTAAAATAATAATATCAGAAAAAGCAAAGGCGTAGATAAGTCTGAGGATACCCATGGTCTTACTGGGTTGAGCGTCAGGTTGATAATCCGGATCGCCTGCTCCTAGGCGTTTGATAGAGCTGGAAGACTACAAAGAAAATCCAACAGGTCAGTTTGTAATTAGATGAATTTGAATGAATGTGTTTAATCAACCAGAAAAACCGACCTGGGGTTGATTTTCATTCTCTTTAGCATTTGCTTGAAGTTCTTTCTCCTTGTTGACGCGAGAGCTAACCAAAGTTGCTAAACGATTTAGATAGTCTTCTTCATCTCGAAAACCTTCTTGATTGTTTGATTCTTCTTCGGATAGCATCCAGCTCTCCCGTCCTGCAGACTCTGCCTCCTTATGGTTACCATAGCTGTGAGTCTTCGTTTCAGGTTTTTGGATTGAGGCGGACTGATAAGTAAACGAATGCACTAGGGGAGTATCAGCAATCTGAGGATAATTTTGTAGCTATGAGTTGAGACAAACCTTAGTTGCTGATTCCGCTGGCAGTTCTTTCTCGACCCATTCGTCTGAATCTTCCTCCTCCTGTTCGGTGCGCTCGGGTCTATGTTTGTGTTTCGATCGCTCCTTGTGTTTTTTCTGGGCTGATTTGTGTTTGCTTTCTTTCTCCTTCTCGCTTCGGCCTGCTTTTCCTTTGGTCATCGTTTTGGTTTTTGGAGGTTCTTGGTCCACTTCCTCTCCCGCGTGCTGCATCCCACCCGGTCCTGTTGACTGCTCCCCCGGGGGATCACATCTTGTTTACCACAGATCACAGATACATTTCTTTGGAAGGAGACCAATACATACTCAAGTGAGCAAGGAATGATACAAGACACATGAAAATATGTGGGTGAGATACAAGCACTGATACAACAAGCAAAATAGGAAAATCGGAGAAAGTATTCAACTGAGAATAAACACAGTATATGTACGACTAGAATAGATGAAAGAAGAAAGACGAATGAGTAGCGAGCTTATTATGATGTTAATCGATTTCATAAATGGGAGCGCCGAAATCTCTAGCGGCGATCGAATTGACATTAACTTTAATAAGATCCAAGATATTTTTCCAATAGATGAATTCATGAGGATGAACAGTAGGAGAGAAGAGTTTAAGGATCAGATCTTGCCACCATTGAAGGATCTTAAACAGTTTCTCAAAGTCTTGGCCGAGGCATTGTTGGTTGATTGTACGATCAGGAATCGGCGGGGGGTCGATCAAGTCGATTAAATACTTCTGGATGATCGCGAGATCGCGTTGGTCAATTTCGACTGGACAGCTCGTTTGATCGTGTTCGTCTCCGAGTGTAAGGGTTGTTAAGGAAGAGGATGAACGCATCCATTGCTCGATCAACTCCAACACGTCCTCTAACTTGCTCAACCCCTTCTTGCCTCGACTAGCCAAACATGGTGGCTCGGGTAGGCTGATCTGAAGCACCTTGGCCGGTCCACCAAAGTTCTTCCTCCACTTTATCCATCGATCGGTGCGTTCAGTCACTTCCGTGAATCGTCCAGAATGTATCTGGAACTGATTCCATATCAAATCAAGTTGAAACCCTCTCGTAGAATTTCCCTGAAGCTCTCTAAAAAATCGGACGTCGATTTCAAGGGCTTCTAGTTGCTCATCACTAATCTTGTTGGGCGTTGGGAGTAACTCGCTAGGTTCCCGTGTCTCTACTTTGTCTTGATCATTTGAGGATATCTGTGGTGGTTGTTTTCTGGTGATCAGTTCGAAAGTCTTTTTGTTTATAAGTTTCTGACTAGGACCAATATTAGCGACGCGATGATTGATCTTTGATTTTGGACGAGAAGCCCTTTGATCTTGAAAGGCAAGTTGCAATCCGGCCAATCGGTCTTTCTTCTGCACTGAATCTGTTCTTCGAGGGTTCACCTTTTTACGAGTAACTTTGTGAGCACGAGTGAAATTCGGTGGAGTAGGTGGTGGAAGATGTCGGAAAGATTTACGTTGGGCATAGATTGCTTCAATCGGTTTACGTACCGACGAAGGAAGCTCGGCCAACATCTTCCAATCAACTTGACTGACTGAAGGTAGATCGAACTGGTTAGGGGTTTCTTTCAACTTTCCATTTGGTGTGACAAGGTCAATGGTCACTTGTTCATCGGGGGGATTGACCGTCTTACCCTTATCAGGTGGTTTGTGATGAATCGCAATAGATTTCAATATGTGGGACTTGAGCGGTGTGGGCAGGGCGTCAACAACCTCTAAATCAAGCTGAGAGGCAGGAGGGACAGCGAAAGGGGTGGGACTAGGCACCCCGGATGTTTTGAACATCTTCTTAGATGCAGATACAACAGGTGTGCGGCCCCCGCAATCCGGGATGGCTGTAGGAAGCTCTTTGCTGTTGTGTCGAAGACCTTGTCGGCGGGCTGAAGGTTCAATTGCCTTGGTGGCTTGAAACATCAACGTTGACTGGACCTGAGGCTTGTTGCCAAGAGTATTTTTGGAGAGCTTCTCGAGCCGATTGACTTGAATTCCAATTCCTCGAAGATCCTCGGGTGGAATAGCCATAGATTGGAGTAGTTTCCAGGCTTCATTGCCGATAACTGTACCATCGCTTACACCCACCCCACCTAGACCAGAGAGCTTAGTCGTTTTGCTGAATTCGTCACAAATTCCATGGCCCATAAATTTTTTGGTTTCCACGGGAGCGTTTGCGGCACGTCTCATGATTTTCAGGGTAATTTGACGACCGGAAACTCCAACTTGGGTGAGTCGATGTGAAACCTCCAAAGCCAATTGTTGCAAAAAGACCCGGACGTCATCATTGCCCCCATCGGCATTCTTTCTGAAGCGTATTCCATAATTTACAACCGCAGAAACTGATTTCCTTTCATGATTTGAGGATTTGAGAGTTCGATCGTCTAGTCCATGTGCGTATTGGTGAAGGGTTTTGCCTCTTGATGGGCCTAGGGCATCAATGAGCCGGGAAAGTGAAATACTTTGGAGGTCACCCACATTACAAACCGAGAGTTTTTGATCGATCTCATTCTTCTGAGCCCATCCGAATCCGGGAAGATCATCTATCGACAAATCCTTAAGAATGAGCTGTGCTCGATCGGTATTCAAAAAGAACGATCCGCAAGGCTTCGCTTTCTTCGTGGCCAACTTAGCCAGCAGAACATTATAGGAAATACCAATTGAAACCTCGCATTGAGTTGTATTTCTAACGGTTGTTCGGATCTCCTCGGCAAGTTTGAGCGCGGAGGATTCGATTGAGTTGAAACCGTCGGTGGAAAATTGGTTGACAAATCGACTGCTAACATCAATCAAGCACTCATCGACTGAAACTGCTTGGAGTTCATCAGCGTAGGATAGAAGAATATTATAGAATTTAAACGACAGTTCTTCATAAAGCTTAAAGTCGTATGCAATTGTTTGAATCTCAGGACACAATTCTTTAGCTTTTCCGAGTCTGTAAGTGTTGAGAAATTATCAGTCCCTTGCACCAGTAACTCTGAATCGATCTAAATTCACATTAAGAATAATGATGACATACGTTTGGCCGTTGCGAACTCCGAATGCCCGTGCTTCGTAGCTGCAACTGGCGATTTCACTTGTGCTTCCATTTGGTTTTGCCGAATCGGTCACCTTAGCATGACAAACAGCCAAAGGTTTCCCTTTGAGCTCCGGCCGACTAATCAACCCAGCTGAAATGAAGAAACAATCGAAATCGACATGCATGATGACGCGTTTATCGCTCGCGTCTCCCTTGGGCTTCTTGTCAGATACAACTGAATTTGTTAAGGATGATTGTTTGTTTTCGGATAAAATCGAAACTCTTTGGAGCAGCTCCGCTTTCCATGTACTGAGATGATGTAACCTGGATTGTTGGAAGTAAGTTTTGATGAAATTCGGATCCGAACAAGACATTCGACCAAGATTAGGGGCTTCTAGATTGTTTTCAAAGACGCCTGTATCAACCTGAACCGGGGCTTCAGTTGACTCTTCACAGGATGGGTCGACAGGCTCTACATGGTTGATTTGGTTATTTAGAGGCGAATGTGTTGAATGAGAAGGGTTAAGTGTCGAAATTGAAGGGAGATTATGCAAGTTGGGTACGTTTGTGGTATTTTCAATCGATGATCGCGTTGGTATTAATTTAAGGGTAGATTGTATGCTGGAGGCCGTAGTTGTGATTGAATGTTTGGGGGTACTAGATTCCCGGGAGGTTGGAGATGGATGATAAGATGGTATTTTCTTTTCAAGGTTTATTTGAGGCGATATTTGTGTGAACCGATTAGAGTTGGCCAAATCGAATAGATTTCTTTGAGCAGTAGCTTGTCCGCCAGTTGCTTCTCCTTCGGCAATACTGGGCTCGGTGAACGAGGTTCCACCCATGAGACGGAATCCGGACCAATTGAGTAATCGACCCGCGGACACACAACGGACGATCCATTCTGGTTTCACAACTTTGTAGGCTCGGAATTCTTCGCGTTTCTTGGGTGTCAATGATGAGGCGATGATATGCTAAGAAAAAGAGCGATCAGTCTCTTTTTTTTTTCTCTTGATCATGATAACTTGAAAAATTCACCGTCAGAACCGACTTGTGATCCAGATATGCCATGTAAGTCCCTCCGTGTAAGATAATCAGACTGCGGATTTCGGAGAGGGGTGGATTGGTATGACCGTTGACCTGATAATGCAAAATAAAGAAAAACGACCAAGTCAGATGTAGTAGGCCTTTCAGTTGATGGTCCAAGATTGACGGACATGGATGACCAGCCCAGAGAAGATCTGTGGTCGATTTGAGTTTTCTGGTTCGGTATCTCTGAGGGCAGATTCTTGCAGCTTGAGTTTCTTTCGTTTGTTGGACATATATTTTGAGATTTCACCAAACTGAATGGGTTCGTAAGCTTGATCGGCGGTTTTCGGATGCAGCTCGTTGGTGGTAATTGGGGTATCGGTACTTTTCCGTTTGTTGGGTTGGTTTCCGGATGACTGTTGACGAGGAGGGAAGCCTGGTAATGGGATGGTAGCCAGAAGCGAGTCGAAGTCATCGTCTGAGATGATGATATCGTCTTCCTTGTCTGTCTGCTGGTTGCTGATTGCCATCTTCGTTCCGACTTTCTCAAGAAAATAAAAATAAAATGTGAAATGAAACACAAACCGGGTTGAGTCCCCCGGAAATACCCCGGGGACTCTCCGGTCGAGCCCCGGGGCGGCACCCAGCCTCAGGCGCAGTAAGCTTCGAAAAGAAAAGAAACAATCTGAAAAACTTTACTTTTCCTCCAAATGGTCCAACGACCAACACTCGATCCAGATCATCGGCTGAAGCTCTCATTCATCGGTGGATCAATACTCACTGGACTGTCGGTCTGGTGCATCAAGTCCAGCTACAAGAAATACTTCCATCGGATTCGGAATGCGGATTATGTGACGCCTGACATGCTCAAGTCTACCACTCGCTCAATCACTCGCCCTGGATTACGAATCACGGGCTTTGTGACCAGGCAGGTTGACAGACCATATTCCTATCGAATACAGATTCTTTTGGGCTGATTCAAGTCAAGTTGGTTTGGTTAGTGTAGGAGATGCAGATAACTTTAGAGTTTATCATACTCCTGGCGTGGGATGGAATTTGATTAGAAATGTCCCCAAAAAGAAATCAGGTTCAGTCCACATAAGCGGCTCATTATATATCCTTGGCCCTGACCGTCGAACTTCGCCCAATCAGATCTGAAGGACATGACCATTCACATTCGTCTGGCGGGTGTGGATGCACCAGAAGTGAGTGAACTTTGACATTTTTGCTTTCGCGTCTCATTCCAATTTACAATCCTTTTGTTTTTTGAATTTTCTTAAAGCTTGCTCATTTTGGTAATCCAGCACAACCTTTTTCGAAAGAAGCTTTCGAGTTCTTGACCAATCTTGTCAACCAGAAGAAGGTGACTGTCGAACTCCTCAGCAAAGATCGATACAATCGGATTGTTTGTTGATTTTCGATTCTCAAAAAATCACATTTCTTCCTGATCGATCACATCAACTGACTATGACACGTTGGCGGGGTCAGGTAGGTATGGCTTTTGTTCGTCGATGGAGGTTATTACCTTTTACTCAAAACGTCAGTCTGGCGATGGTCCAGCGAGGTCGTAAGTGTTTATCGTGAAAAGCAAAACACCACAACCCACAAGAAAAGAAAACTTGGGAATTGATTGCTTATCTTCGTTTGTCTTTAAACAGTGGCCACCCTTTACAGATCCGCGGGAGCTGAGTATGGGCGTTATGCATCTCAACTAGAAAACGCAGAAGTGGCAGCCAAGTTGAGCGTCGTCCAAGATAAAATTCATCTCTATTTTTCGCTATCGCCACTCTTGATTACCAAAAAAGAAAGATATAAACTGATGCTTTGATTGGAAATTAAACAGACGAAAAAAGCTAGGGATCTGGTCGATAAATTCACTCGAGTTTGAATCGCCGAGAGATTACAAACTAAAGTATTCATCATCATCATCATCTAACAAATCATCGCCATAATTATATCCAGGTCAATCTAGTTATTTTTGTATAAATGAGGGAATCCATCCTTTCTCTTTTTTCTTCTCGAATTCTCGACTGGCTTCCTCCATTCTCCTAAATTTAAAACGAATAAATATGGCTGACCGACCAGTAAAGCAAAAGGACAAGGCATTAAATCCTAGAATGTTGTTCTACATTTTTTTCATTGCTAAAAACATAGCCAGTTTAGATGTCTGCATGATGATTGGAGCTTGTATTATGGATTTGTAACTTGAACTAAAATAACCATACACGTTGCATGTAAAACAATAACATTCTGGAACTTGTGATCATTGAACTGACTTGTTTGATTGTGTCTGTCTGTTCTGTGTGTGTGTTTTCCCTTGAATATCAGAAGTTCATGCTGTTCGAGGAAAGAAGTGGAAGGAGACCAATGATCAGATGGATTGATTTTAAAAAAAAAAATGATGTTTGTGGTCTTGTTTTGGGTATTCAAGAACAGGGTTTGGTTGCTAAAAGTAACAATCCTTGGAGGACAAGAACTTAGACCTAATTAAATTATCGTTAAGAAAACAAAACAAAGCCCAAATCAAAAATTTCATCCAGCTTATTTTTTTTCCTTTTTGGGTACTATGTAATGATCCGAATTATTTGGAGACAATTTGATCAACATGATGATTATAAAGGGAATTATTATGATCCACATAAGAATCCATTATTTTTCATTTTCGTTTATTTTTAGATTTCAGTTTTGGTCCCCGAAGAGGTGGTTGGGAAGCTACGGTACGAATACTAGGCCTCGGCTTCTTAACTTCGTGAGCTGACTTCTATATATATTTTTATTTTCGGTTTCAGTCGTAGCGAGTGGAGAAGTTGTGGTAACAGTAGGGATTGGAACATACAGATCGAGATGCAGTCGTTGGTAATGGAGCTCTAAGGACATCCTACAAAACCATCCCCCAAAAAAATGATCAATTTATTATTTCCTTAGGAAAAAAAGAAAAACATTGGATTCTGGCTTACTCCATTGCGCAAGATTTCCTCTGCACCGAAGTCCCGCAAAAGAGATTCAGCAGAATTGGGATGTGATGAGGAGGCTACGTTATACAAAAATGAGTTGATAAGTTTTCATCAGCACTGACGACTATACAACAGGAAAAGGCATGCGAACGTTGTGGTATTTCTTCTAATGGTACCAGCTCAAATTCATCTTTGCTTTTCGTCTTGATTGTAGAGCGTGACTTTTTATTTTTTTTTTGCTGCGTCAGTAAAATCTACTAAAACTTCCAAATTGAATTGTGCAAGCTTACATTTGCTACTATTGAGCCATGAGCAACAAGGTGATCCAAGACGTAAGAAAACTAAAAAAAAAAAGGAAAAGGAAAATCCAAGAGAGAACCCGCTTGTTATGAAATTTGAATCAAGAGGGTTTTTTACGAGATGGTTTCTGGTTTGCCTTACTTCATCTAGATTTCTGTTCGCAAAAAAGTAAAAGGTAGATTATTGATTGAAACTAAATATTGGAGAGACCTTGCTTACTCTTCTGGATCAAGACTAGCGCGTTCATTCATTTGCTCCTTGAACATGTTTTTGGCTCTGTGATTCGGTAGGCTCGTAAGTTTATCATTGAAAGAGGATTCAGACAATTTGCCCAAACCCCTTACCCAAATATATCGCCTTGGTTCTTCCGATCCCCTTGAACACCAGTGAAATGGCTTCCAGAGAGAGAAAAAAAAAAGAGTCCACATTAGTCTGAAAGGCTTGGTCAGAAACTTTCGTGAGAATAAACTAGGAAAGCTTTACCGGCTTGGAGCCGTTCCAGTATTGGCAACTTCAGAAAGGCCCTGCTTGTAGATTTGTCTATGATAGATGAGTTCCTCAGTCGTCCCCGACGAGATCAATCGGATACATTCAACTGCTCGCTTTTGTCCAATACGTACAACCCTGTCCATGGCTTGGGCGTCGAGGCTGGGGTTCCACGATGGCTGATTAAGCGCAAACGATTAGATTTGACTTCCTGGAAAGTATCGCTTTGTGGGAAGCCTACTCACGTCAAAAATCTAGAACAAAAGCTTGGTGGCTAATTAGATTGGTTTCTTCAAGTGATTGAGCGAAAGACTCACTACTACTTTGTTTGCGGCAGTTAAATTCAGGCCAACTTCAATCCGGCGCCCAAGGATCAGAGGTTGAGCATCAATGCCATAGGTCGGATATTTAATTGTGTAAAAATCTGTACAACACTTACCGCCAGCAGCCTTAACACTGGCCAAAAAAATAAACTTGTTTGGATTTGTCTGAAACTCTTCAACTCTGTTGAATCGTTCCCGAATCGCTACGCTACCATCTAGACGAACAAACCTGAATCGATATTGCTTGTGAGTCAGTACTTCTCTTGAGGGAAATCAAGAATATGAATTATGACACAGACTCTGGGAAATCTTGCTGTAACCAATACTCTATTATATCCATCATTTTTGTAGTTTGAGAGAACAGTAGGACTTTGAATTGATCTTTCTTCCATTGCTCTAACAGAGGTTTCAAGACTTTCCATTTGCCACAAAGTTCCACGTCATATTTTGAGGAAAAATGTTGTCGTTGTCGGGACAAAGGATCATCGGGGAACATTTTCTCCATATAATTTTTATCGTTTTCATGCTTTTCTGGTTTATCCTGCTTATCTGAAATCCCCACACAAGAAAAATCCTAAGAATCAACACGAGGAAATGAAGTGATCAAATCAGACCCAAATTTTATTCCCTCACTTGGAAAGGTCAAGGCCAAATGGTTTGCAAGCTGAGGAAAGGAGACGCGTCAGGCAATTGGGCAGATCAATTTGAACAGATAAACGTGAATCATGAATCACCTTCCGAAACAAGAGGAGGTACGGAAAGATTCTCTTATACCACCCTTGGTCGCAACATAAGCCGAGAGGATAGGGTAGTCTGGATTGAAAAGTCGACAATTTCTCCTCAGATATCACGCAGTCTTGGATGTAAAGAATAAAAACGCATAAAGATTATATCTCTTACCCCTTGGGATCCTTTCTGTTACAATGGCATGGCATTTGATGATTTCTGATATTAGCGACATCAGGGTCGGATAGAAGGTTTTCGTGTGCCAACCTGCAAGATTTCTATCAATGTTTTCATTCAATGAGGGGTAGTAGAGCCTTACATCCGCACTTACTTTTGTGCAGCTGTCATTGGACATAAGGCAATTTGATCAGTCCGAGGAGGAAGCTGGAAATTAAGTGGCCATCAGTTCAAGAAGTTTAACAAATGCCGCCTTGTTCGGCTCACTTCATGCAATATTTTAGACTTGGTCCTGTTGAATTATAGAATCAATCAGCTCGAACTTAATCAGATTGAGAGTAATAAAGCATAAAAGGAAAAATACCTTCTTAGCTGGAGATCTGGCCAGCATTTTTCGACCAAAGCTTTGGCCCTTTCCTGAATGAGAAGCCAAGGATGAGAAGAAAAAAGTTGGTGGAGTTTAATTTGTATGTCACAAAACGTACTGCACCCAATTGCATTTCGTAGACAGAGGCGTTCGACTTCCGTGCATGCTTGATAGGATTCGAAACGAAGGCTTCCCACATTGCTTTAGTACCCAGGGCGCCCGGTCGAACCCAATCAAAAAGAGTATGAAGTTCACTGGTTACAATAAAGGGTTATCTCTCGGCTATTAGCCATACCAAAGGCGTGAAGAAGGACCCAGCGCTATACTTACCCTAGATCATTTTGCATTGCGGTGCCCTTTCAAAGAAAAGAGGTGGGACATATCAAAAATGAGACTGGGTTCAATCATTGGGTCGAAAGATGCTTACTGTTAAGCCAAAACGAATCTTAGTCTTGAAATTGTGAAAAGCATGCCCCGTGGCTGTTGCACGATTCTTGAGTTGATGGACCTCATCAACCTGGCACAATTTCCACTTCCGTGAACATCCCGTGAACATCTGTCTTTAGCCAAAGGGTGGTTCAGGAGGACTTACTAATACAACTGTGAAGTCTAAATCGGACAAATCATCTATGTGGTCTCTGGCATAGGTTATACCGCAGATGACTGATGAAAAGATAATTTATTGAGATCAGATGTTCAATCAATCAAAAAAAGGAAATAGAGAATTGCAATCAATCTCACGAATATCGTATGCTCCGTCATTAAATCTTTTGATGATATCACCCCCGGGGGTTTTCCCACCAAACTTAGCGTACTATCGCGGTACCTGAAATTAGCTGTGTGGGGTGTGGGATTGAAGAGTAACACGTGATGGAAAGCTTGCCTCGAAGTACCCCCACTGAAAATGTTCAGGCATTGGAAAAAGCCATTAATATGATAAGCAAAAAAATGCGTAAAATTCGTAAAGGGCTAACGGTCTGAATCTCGCTCGCCCAGTTGTCAATAACACTGTTAGGACAGATTACCAGGCAAGTAGAGCCTAGGTCGCGGGGCTTGTAGGAACCATCTATCGGCAGTTTGTTGATGGCTGTTTTTCGTCGATTGTGTTCGTTGGGTGTCCCTTTGAGTCCTGGTCGAAACAAGTAAGATAGGGAGAAAAAACAATTTTGAGTTCCATAAACAGAAAGAACAGATAGCAGGCATACTTCTTACCCATCACGGCGGACAGGAAGGCAATCACTTGGATTGTCTTGCCCAAACCTATCAGTAAGTTCGGATCAGCTACATTGGTCACCATAAATCAAGTCCATGGGAGACGAACCCATATCATCTCCCAGAATCACACCATTATTTTGCTCATAATGTTTAAAAAAGAACTTGACACCATCACGTTGGTAAGGTTTTAAGAACTTATTTATACTCGCAGTAAGCTGAACAGTTGGGCTTAATATGAGCGGTGGCTCAGCGTCTTGGTCTTCATTAGATATCTCGAAATTTGGTCGAGATTCGAGCTGAATCCGGGGGTAGGTAACCTGTTCCTAACGTATGCAAGACGTCAGAAGTGGTTAAAAGCCCCATTTGAGAGCAAGGATAACATACTTTATGCTTGGGCTTTTGGGAAGGGATCGAGGGGTTTGAGTCTTCAACCGATCGTTTTAAGTTATTGGAGGGGACGGGAGCTGCGTCGGTGCGATGTGGTGAGGTGGGATTGGTAGCTTTATCTTCTTCTGCCGGTAGTACAGAGTGGGCACTTGACGAGCTACGACTCTCAGGCTTTGTCTTCAGCTGAACTCTTGGAGGTTCGTCATCGTTGTCGGTAGTTGAACGCTCGTCATAATAATCCGACTCCTGCTGTTGTGAATTGGACGCTGGGCCATTTTGGTCCTTGGTATCAGTCAAGATGTGACTGTCTTTCTTCAGGGGCTCTTTGGAAGGTTCATTATCATCGTCGGTACTTGAAAGTTCGTCATAATAACCGGGTTCTTCTGGTGGTGGAAGTTGTGATGAAGAATTGATTTCCTTGGTATTTGTCAAGATGTGACTGTCTTTGGTCAGGGGCTCTTTGGAAGGTTTATCATCATCGTCGGTACTTGAAAGTTCGACATAATAACCGGGTTCTTCTGGCGGTGGATGTTGCGATGAAGAATTGATTTCCTTGGTATTTGTTGTCAAGATGTGACTCCCGATGGACTTTGTACAAGGCTTATGAGAAGCTCCATCTTCACTGTCAGTAGTTGAAAGTTCGTCATAGAAATCTGTTTCTTGTGGTGCGGAGGAGGGTCGAATTTTTTTATCGCTATCGCTTTCAGACCCTGTTGTCGAAAGTTCGCTGTATTCATCGGGAACTCCGGAGACGTCTCTTGATTCAATTGTTTGCACTTTGACCGCGTCTGCTACTGCTATACTTTTAGCATTTGCTATTATGCAGAGTTGTAAATAAGAAATTAATGATGATTGTATCCCGACATGCCAATGTGAAAGTCTAAACTAACTCTCACGAATGGGTGGCGCGCTTTTCTGAGTTGGTTCAGATGATGACTCTGAATCTAAAGCTAGGGTTAGATGAAGGCATTCTAATTAGTACATCACATTGCAATAAGCTCTTGAATAACCTGTTTTTTTTCGAGTGGCTTACTGGTTGCACAAGGGTTTATATCATTTTGATCGATATCGCTCGAATCCTCATCATTATCGGAGCGAAGAATGTGAATTTTAATACCTGCCGGGTTATAGATTCCGTTAGTAATTTGACTATTTGTTGGCGATGTGTCAAAGGTAAAGGTATGGGTCGGACGTACCGAGTAGTTTGATCAGCGGGTTATACTTAGTTTGCAGGGCAGCCACAGAAGCCGACATATGCTCAGGAGGTAGCCCTGTCGGAGTAATTCAACCAATGGATCAGTAGGTCATGCTTTTCAGATGGCTCGAAGTGAGTTTACAAACCGACCACTTTTGGGTCGCCATTTAAGGGCCTTCGAGGCCTCCTCGTCAAGCTCGTCAAGTTCATCGTCGCCCTCACTTCTTCGTGTGGGCTCAAAAGCTTTTGGCTTAGCCTTGCCTTTGTTGGCTTCGCGGATCTGGTTTTCTTCATTGAGATTCTTGTGGATAATGGTGTCAAACTCCGAGTCACTTGGGCCATCTGATGAATTACCGCCCAAGGCTCGAGATTTGATTGGACCACTCGACGTGCTTGTTTTCGAAAGACCGCTGTAAGAGCGCTGTATGCTCTTCTTGGGGACGCGGCGCTGGGCAGTTTGACCAGCCCCAGCTGACCGTACCAGATCGCCGGCGTCATCTGAAGCAATAATGCCGAGGGCGCGAGATTTGATTGGACCGATCCGGGATCGCTGGCTGTTTTTCTTTGGAACGCGATTCTGAGCTTGATCAACCACGCCTGAATGGGCCCTAAAGCCGCGTGACAAATCAGGGTCGCTATCTGAGTCTCCGCTGACGGGGCGGGATTCGATCCGGCCAGTAGAAGGACTTGCCTTGGACTCAAGCTGAGATAATTTGCTGTGGGATCGCGTCAAGCCTTGTTTTAGGACGCGAGTGGGCGGAACTTGGTCGCTGTTTCGACGCCGCATGGTACCTGGAGCAACTGTTGATGTCCAGAAGTAGAGTGATGGGGTTAGTGAGTAGCCTTCTTATGGAAACAGGTTAGCGCTCGAGCTTACCACTTGCAATAATCTTACGCGTTCCAGTCTACCACACGTTACTCGAGTTGGGTTTGAGTTTGGCGTAGGACTGGGCGGGTCAGATGAAGCTGGATCCAACGGGCTGGCCAATTGTGGTTCTGCGCGGCGGAGCGTCATTAACAAAGCACACCCAGTTCGAAATCATCAGACCTCATTGTATTTGGGCGACGGAAGAGTGAAGTGAGAATGGATGGGGAATACAATTCAACAAACACACAAACAAACAAGCAAGCAAAGAAAATCTAGTTTGCATGTAGATAAATATTTAATCTATGTATTTTTTTTAAAAAAAAAAAAGAGGCCGCGTTCGTTTTTGAGAAATTAATCAAGTGTTTTGAGAGTGAGATCTAAGGAAGATTTGATGAAAACAACAAGAACAACAACATAAGGACGAAGAGAAAAATACAAAGATCAATCAATCAATCATCCGAATTTTTCAAACAATCACTCCCATTGCCGGAACCATTATCTGTAAGGTCTTGACGATGATGGCCAGATAAACTACCGATCTGGTCTCTCGATCTACACCGAACATGGTTATGGAAACCGGGAAGAGGAGAATGAGAATGAGAAGAGAGAAGCTGGTTGTCAATGACTGTAGGAAGACCGTCGGAGTGGGACTTGTCGTCGCCACCGTTTGTCGACTTCGAATCATCTGTGGCTTCGTTAAGAGCGGGGGATCGGATTCGATTAGAAGTTTGTGGTGCCGAGATGGTCGAGCTGGTTGATGCACCGACGCTCGGTTCACACGAGTCGGGATGAGATTTGGCAGAAGTGAATGCGGTCGTTGAATGGTTACTACCGGCTGATGAAGGGAGATGAGGTTGATTGAGATTACTATTCCGGTGGATTCCGTTAAAATTATCATTGTTAGGGATTTTCTCTCGACTCTCGTTTGAGGAATGAGAACGCAAAGGCTTGGAGCGATGATTTGAAGTCACAACCTCATCGCTCGCCTTCTTTTTCAAGGTGGACGAGGGCCGATTGGTCTTCAAGCTTTCAAGTAAGGTGGTCCCCGTATTCCCGCCATACGTGGTCGTTTTGGTTGATGATGGCGAAGATAATGGATTGGTTACAAGGGCAGAAAGAGCGTCCGAAAATGAGCCTTGGAACACTGTTGGTGGGGTGGAAGGAGAAAGTTTTTTACGTAGCGTATGGCGCGAGTCGTCATGATGTGAATATCTATACCCACCTCCTCGATTGGGGCTTGCATCTGAGCCTCCCACATGTCCATCTTCCGTGGTCCACGAGGAACTAGGATGCGCCGAACGTGGCGAGGGAATGTGATCGACATCCGGTTGAGTTCGATAAATCGCTTCGCCTGCTAAGCTGGCCCGCTGGTTTCGGAGTGCCTTGCGAGAGGCTTGCTTTCGAGAAGCCGTCGCATTACTAAAGACTGGTAAGAGGTATTGTTCGTCTAGAACTGTAAACCATTGTCCGTCTCTCCATACCTTTCGATTACCCCCACCCTGTCCATTCCCTTGGCGAGATTCATTTTCATCAAGATTAAATTGAGTCGTTTGAGCATCTGCCGAGGGCAATACCTCGTCATCTGAGTCTTGGGTAGCCATCGACCGATCAGATATTGGACTGGAGAGCACGCAGTTCTTGGGATCCCTTGAGACTCCTCGGGGGAAACGCTTATAGGGATCATCTGAACTAGCACCAGTAAAATCTCCCTTGCCGTTTCGTAGATGCCTGTTACTAGTTTGATCCAATGAATCGCCAAGCGAGCTCTTCCGACTATTTTCATCCTGGTAAAGTCCTCCTCGATGATCGTCCCGAGACAAACTGAGAAAGCCACCGGGGCCATGGTCTGCGATCCCGGCCGCTTCTTCATCGGAAGTATCGACTTCATCTTCAACTCCGGTGCGGATTCCGACTATATCAATCATTCTCGTCGTCGTACCACCAAAAACTACCATTGTCAGTACCACAGTCACCAAAACTGTCGTCCTCAAAGCGACCGCGTTGTCTCCTTTGATACCAGCTGCCAAGGCTACCCCAACAGCTCCTCTTAGTCCGGCCCAAAATAACATCATCTGGTAAGAATGTGGTAATTCGTCCGTACGAGTCCCTCGAGCCTTTCGAAAGAAAACGTTGACCAATTGTGAGATGGGGAAAACGGCGCAGTATCTGGCTACACAGACCGACAGCTATATTTTGATAATATGTTCACAAAGATTTATATGAGAATTAGTCATAGTGTTCTGGGGAGAAAAAGAAGATAGACTCACAGCTGAAATTAAGATAAAGATTGGTTTGTAAACTAATTGGGTCTGGGTAAACAGACTCAATCCCAAATAGATAAAGATGAAGTTTTCACAAAGTGAAGATAAAGTAGTAAACATGTATTTTGTTGTTCTTTGAGTTCTTCGGGACATGTTGTGATACGCGTAATGCTTCAGAGTAATTCCACAAAACAGTAGTGATACGATCCCTTTGGCAATGATGAGAGTTAAGAGATAAGTCAATGGCAATCATGAGCATAGGTTAGTTGAAAGTTTAAAAAAACAAGGGGGAAAACTTACCACTCATAGTAGATGCGTTTGAAAAAAAGTAACTAGTGTAAGCGATCAACAAGACCAGACAGCTTTCGATCTCTGGAAATTGAGAAACCCTTGAGTGTTTCAGCATTAAGGAGCAGGTTAAGCCGAACACGACCCCCAAGGCCATAGAAGTCAGGAAAACGAGTAAGAAGATCCCAACACCATGAAAGAAAGAGAGGATTGAGATTTTTTCGCCGTGAAAATGAGACAGCGTTCTGGTAGATGATGGGCAAGTGAATTGTGATGAGTTTTCATCTTGACAAGGGAAAGCGACCGTCGGTTGATCGAGAGGACTAGACGAGTCAGACTTACTCGAACATGACGATAGCAATGGCATCGTTCAGTAAGCTTTCACCAAAGATGATGCTATATAGCTTGGGGTCTACTTTTAGAGTGTTGAATATAGCAAGAACGGTGACTGGATCGGTGGCAGAAAGGGTGGATCCGAATAGAAGACATTCAATGATTCCTAGCGAGAGACCTTCGAGACCCAGCAATGCCCAAATGTAGACTAACGTTCTATTTTTTTTTTAAAAAAGAATGGAAGCAATACAATTAACATGGCGCGATCATCACACAGAAAAAAAACCGAATTGGAAAGTCTACAGACCCTATGACCACTGCAGAAACAAACGTTCCACAAAACGCAAAAGTCAAGATAACACCAAAGTTACGAAAGAAATTTTCCTGCAAGTCGTCCAGGGAAGAAAATCAATGTGGGTTCGAATAAAACAATGGTGATGTAGGGGTAGTATTTTGGAGCCTGTACTTCTTTGAGATCATAACCGGAGGCCAAGATGATTGGAGGGAGCAGGACGTTCAGCATGATCGTGCTCTTGAAACTGATCATGTTTTGGACCACTTCGCCGGGAGAAAGTCTGACGATCAAACCAATGACCATTCCTAGAAAAAAAAAGAAGCGGGAGAATGAGTACAAGCATCAAAGAAAGGTGAGGATGTGGGCGAATTCGGAAGATCGGGGACAAACTCCTCTCGCTAGAATCTAGAAGGAATGTACTCAACCAGCAAACAGGGCGACGAGTGTTTCGTGTATGGTTTTGATGCGTTTGATTTTTAGATAATACGAAACCCAGAAGGACAGGATCAAGAGTACCAGGACGAGCAGGAGTGCACGAGATGACCACAGTTCTTCGACCTGTCATGAGGCACTCAGTTCATTCAGCACAGGCTCTTCGTTTTGGTTGGGTTGGGTTGGGTTGGACGTACTTCTGGGTCCAGATGGATCTCAGGTGGCTTGGTTTCATCCATGATAGTGAGTTGAAGTGGGCCTCGTTGTCGAACCGACAAGATTTCCTTTCTCGACTGGTGTTCTCTGAGGTGGTAGTCAGTTTTGGTCAAACTTCGTGGTTAATCGTAGGAAATCGATGGTCAACAGACTTCCCCAGCCCACGGACGTCGGCCGATCTCACCACACAGAGCTAAGCCAAGGAAAAGGGTAAAACTCACAACAGAATTTCTCAACAAATCCACAAAACACTGTCTCAGAAAGACATACCAAAGAAGTCCGTGGTCAGAAAATGCGTGGAAGCTGCTTAGCTCATGTGTGTCTATGCTCCAATGGCAACTTGGATTTTTTGGGGGTGCACAACTTCAATCTACTTCCAAAAAAGTTAAACTCATTTCTCAACAACAGCTTCTAAATACAGCCTTGTTGACCGCCTTGGTCTGAATGGTGTTTTTTTTTAGAATGAAAATGTGATTCCAGCTGCAAACACCAGTGGCAGCTTCTGGGTGTCTTATGACAGTAGAAAAAATCAGGCAATTTAAATACACCAGAGCATAAATCCACACTCACTCCTATAAGCTTATTGATCTCTTATTGGTAACAAAGTAAATAACAAGAGAAATTATAACAATAAATACTTGTTATACTGAGTAACAGTAAATATTTTGCTGAGGAAGCAGCTGGCAAGCACTCAACTAATTGGATTCTGTCAGAGGTGGTAGTCTTGCAGAAACTGCTTTATAAGGAGAATAAATAGACTAGAAAAGGGCACAACCTAGGGGATATAATATACTCCAGTAGAATAGGTTGAAATTGTTGGATAAGACTACTCTAATAGTAGGAGGAGAAAATTCACTGGGCATACTAGTACTTTAGTGGTTGAATAGGCTGAGTAATCTATTCCTGGGCCAGCACAGGCCTCTTCAAACTTATGTATGATTTACTACATAGGATGGTTCCAACTTCCTGTTATAAGACAAAAGTCTTTTATGTTTATGGAGTGCAATGTAAGCAAGCAAGCAGGAAGCAGCAGCAACAATTGGACAGAGTAAAAAGCAAACCTGACAGATGAGAGGGGAGATTTCAGAAGTGAGAGACAATAGAACTAGACTGAGGAAAGAATGAAGAAACAGACCTTGAAACAAGATTTTGTATGATGAAAGTTGTTGATGAATTAAAGAAAACTATTGAGAGAAGCTGTGGACTGAATCTTGTTTATCTAACTATAATGTTTGTATGCTAGTAGATGAAATATGGCAATACCTGTGATGCCATGGGAGGGCTTGTAATCAATTCATAAAATTTTAGTGCATTCTATGTCCCCATGCCATCATGGTGAATTTTTGCAGCCAATTACATCATGTTTCCACTAGTGATAGAATTATTCTCTTACGTCAATCTGTCATCTCTGATTTTCCTGGGTCCCTTGGATAATTATTAAACATTGTGGAAAATCTGCCCAGAGCTTATTTTTTTTTTTTCCAAATTTTGAAAGTTATTTTTGTCCATATTCACTCTTTGGAACTCTTTTTACATGACTTACCCAAGTCTCATGAACTTGAGTGTTATGATTTATCTTCCATAATAGAAAACAATGTGGTGGTTTTATATGATGACACTCCTATGAGAGATTACCATGTAGCTGTCACTGTCAGGTGTAGGAATTTCTTTTTCTACTACTGGAATTCTGAGGTTGTTTCTAGTAGAACAGTTTCTTCTCAGCCTTCAGAAAAGGTTTAGACTGCTCGTGAACCTTGAAAGTAATCTTGAGCCACCTCAAAATGGTCTTTAATGATTATTTGGGGGCTTAACAATAGGGACTTCAAAAAATGACTCCCAAAAATTCGATGAACGACTCCCATGGGAGTCGTTGGTCAAATTTTGGATTTTTTTTGGGAGTCGTCGCAAAAATTTCACAAAAAATGACCAAAAATTGAGTAAAACGAAAAAAAAATTATAACTTTTGTATGGCCAGTCCAAATGGCCTAAAAATTTCAAATACGAAGACAGAGCCCCCCATGAGTCCTCTGAAAAAAATTGAGCCCCATTGAACACATACAAACCATTTGTGTGGTGTAGCCCAATTTCCTATTTTCCTACTTTAATTAATACAAAGAAGATTATAACTTTGAAACAGAGGATCCAAAGAGTCCAAAAATATTACAGTAATAATTCATGGGATCATTGAAGCTTTTCAAAAAAAATCAGCTCAACATCATTTCCCAAAAGCCTTTGGGAATTTTTCTTTTTTTTCCACTTACATGGACAAAAAAAAAAAGATTTCATTAGGCTATTGGTATATGATATTGAGCCGCGGTTTTTTCACAGGATTAAAGGGTCTCATGAATTATTACTTTCAAATTCTTGGACCATTTGGATCATTCATTTTCAAGTTATAATCTTTTTTGTATTAATTAAAGTAGGAAAATTGAAAATTGGGCCACACCACGCAAATGGGGCTAAATTATTTTCAGAGGACTCATGGGGGGCTCTGTTTGCGTATTTGATCATTTTAGGCCATTCAAAAGTTATAATTTTTTTCTTTTACTCATTTTTTTGTCATTTTTTGTGAAATTTTGGCGACAAATCCCAAAAAAAATCCTAAATTTGAGCAACGACTCCCATGGGAGTCGTTTTTCGAAGTCCCTAACAATAGTACATAGCCCTTATTATTGATTATTTCCTGACATTTATAATGGAAATTTAGTAGCATAAAGTAGGGTCTCTTCTTGACATTGAACAAGAATGATTCAACTGCCTTCACAAGGAAATAAAGGGACATGTTCTATCATGAAATCCCGGATGTGTTTTACTAGACAAGTTTTGAATCTTGGTGTCCTTGTAAAAAAGGCAGTTGGACTATTGGTTGGTTGTGCTATGCTTCTCCAACCAAAGGCAAGAGATATTGCTAGTGAGTTTTACTCAAACATGTTGTAGGTCCTGCAAGCTTCATCTAATTAAGAACTGTCAGATTCACTGTTCATTCCAAATTCTGGGGTGCCGCTGAAGCAGGTGGATGACTTTGGACATACCACCATTGAGGAGGCTGGAATTTAGATGAGAGGACACCGTCTGAGACATGTTTTCTATGATTCTGTCGGAAAGCCCTCTGTCTAATCCAGGACAATTGTTATAAAAATACATTCATCTCCTGTTGGACAATTGTACAAAAATTCTGATGAATTGTACAGATCAAGAGGAACCTACCCAAGATCAATTCTTCAAACTGGCTATGGTCATGAGTTGGGATTTTATCATAAAAGGAAACAGGAATATGTGGGCAGTCAGACTCAAAAAACTGTCACAAAACACTATAGAACATATCCTGAAATACATTTTAAAACTAGATTTAAAGGGACTTCTGACCAGCCAAAAAATCTTCATTCACCACACTTCTTGAACAAAGACCATGTTTTAATCTACAAACACACCAAGGAAAAATTTATGAAAGGGAAGGAAAGGTGGCAAATGTTTATTGATGGGCGGGCGGGATGCAGCAACTTCAAGCAAGTCCATTTTAATGAACATTGTCATAAATTTGTACAAATGTTATTCCTTGAACCCAATCATCCTCTGGTGTTGCGGCACTAATTTTGGAGGGAGGAACTGCAGCTCATTCAAAGTTAAAGATTTCTTTGAATCCTACAGAGCAGTCTATATGTTATTGATCACCAAATAGAGAAATGGGAAATCAATTGTTTAGTGAAAAACCAATAATTTGGGACAGGATCAGCATGATGAACAAGCTGGAATGGATGCAGTTGATCAAAGATCTAGATAAACTGTTTGGAGGTTTAGAATTCATCTTTGGTGAGACTTACAGCAAACATTTCCAGTCATAAAAGTGTCAGGATTATTGCCTGTCCACTCCCAGTCTCTTCCTCTCTTTTTCCTTCCCAGCCAAGAGGCCGATATTTTTCCCATCATGTCTGGCCAAGTGGCCCCTGTTTTTCCTGTCAGACCATGTGGCCATCCCCTGTCCTTTCCTGTCACTGTTCCTGCCCTGTCGTTTCACTTGTCCTGTTCTTTCCTGTCTTGTTTCCTCTGATTGTTACAAGTCCCATAGGTCCCCTATCTTACAAGGGGCCTCTCTAGTTGCCAGTATTTAAACTTAATGCTCCTCATGTATGAGATCACATCATCACGTCTGAGCCTCATATATATATATTCTAAGTGCCACCATTGTCTGCTCCTTGGTCCTGTCCTTTTGTCCTCAAGAACAGCCCCACCTCATTGAACTGAAATCTTAATACCAAGGAGGCAATCTTTTTCAACAAGGTTGTGTTTTGGTGATACATTGTGTGTCTTGTCCAAGGATTACAATCACGGCTCTAGCAAAAAGAACATGTTTACTAGGCTCAGTAGAAAAGAGGACAAAGTTAAACCCAGATCAAAAAAAAATCCAGATGGTTGTTGAGGATTGGGAATGGTACAAATCACATCCAATTCAATAAGGTTGTTTTACTGCACTATGGGATAGTTTTCGGTAGTCCATTCAAAAAGATTGTTTTGAATAAAGTTCTTCATTGTTAACAAGGTCTGTGTTGGGATTCAAGCTGGTAAAAGCATCCCACTAGTTCCGTCAACAGTGTTTGTTACTGTCTTGGAACAGTTCAGTAGCAACAATAAGCCAAAAAATGGTTCAACATCATTCAAGGTTGACTTGTGCAACCGGGTTTTCCATCGAGAAATCTCATGATGAAACCAGCAATGCTTTGCCACCTAAAATATTTCATTTAGTCAAACTCAATGGTTTTCCAGACAATTTTATTTTGTTGCAAGAAGGAAAGCCAGTACAGTTTGATTAGCAAAATTTCACCTTTGGGTCTGGTCTTTTCAATGGTACTCAACTGGGTGTGAATTGGAATAAACATCCCAATGTTTTAAATTGCATGATCATGATGACATGGCCAAAGTCCAAACAGGAAATATTCATGCCAAAGGTAAATTGAATGCACAAACCAGACAAGATGTTTACAGCTAGATATTCTTGGTATCACTTTTGTGATGACTATTAATAAGCCTCAAGGGTGATCTCTCAAGTCAAAAAGCAGGATGTTTCAGCGGTTTTGTTGTGCACATTACAATGATCAGATGTTGGCTCAGACTCTGCTCATCGCCACCAGACGTCCTCCTCTACTATGTACTACCATCCTGGAATACCACCACCCCCACAAAAAACAATAAAAAATATATTATGTTGTATAGTCCATCAAAAAAAGAAAGAAAAACGTGTAAATAGAAAACTAAGATATCACGACATTTTTAATTAAAAAAAAAGGGAAAGGTTTTTATGTAAGATATGTGAATAATGGGATCAGGAGATGCAACACCTGATAGAATAATAAATAAGATAGAGATAAGTCTATTGCACACTTATCACCGCGGAACACTTCTGCTGTAGAGACACACCTGGAAGAAGCTAAGATGAGAGATGAGAAGTTAGTCAAAAGAAATATAACCGACAACAAGAGAAAGAAGCTTACTATGTCAGAACCTCTTTATCACAGGTTTAATGAGTTTGAAGTGATAAAGAAGAACCGACATAGATGGCCGAGATAGAGGGCATCCTATAGGCAGAGGAAGTAATGACGAAATAAGAGAAAATGATGACAAAGAGGAAATACAACAATGAAGTAATCATTAAAAGGTCCGACCACTAAGATGTTCATGCGAGCTGCGAAGATCGACGATGCCGAATTTGTGAAGACCAGAGATCAGTGTTGATATCATTAATGATGAAGATCATGCTGTAGTTGATGCTCGAGCTGACGATTGAGATTCTATTTGAATGCACATAAATAGAACTTCAACAAAATATGTATTCGAAAGTGATCTAACCAAAAAAAAAAGGAAAAAAAAAAACGAAGGAGAAAAATGTAAGAGAAGTGAGATTTAGACTTTAAGTTCTTTAAGCAAGCCGACCGAGTCGAAAGCCAACTGGTCAGACCCGGCCCGATTGGTATCCTTACCATTATTCGAAGAAGAAGAGGTAATGCGTTGGGTACGTTTAGCGAGTCTCAGAGCGCGTTTAGTGAGAGGAGGATGGTCGGTCGAAAGAGGAGAAACAAGGGAAGAAGAAGGATGAGAAAGGTTATGAATTCTAGTTTTTTTATTTTTTGGGTCGATTGGAGGGATAGAAGGGTCCAGAGAAGGTCGCGGATCCGAGCCTGGCCTACTACTCCCAGTCTTATTCGTCGTCGTCGTTGAGGTTGTAGATGTGGTGGTGGTAGAGCTTGATCCGGCGGAGACGGGCGAAGACGACCATTCGCGATAGCTGGTCTGGGTCTTGGATCCAGCCTTGCTACTTGCTTCTGCGCCATTCTTCGGCTCCTTATTCCCGCCACGCACTGTGATCAGAGAGCCATGTTTGGTTTGGTTGATACATCCAGAACTTTCCAAGCCCCTCTATATAATCCAATAAAAATAATTTGTTTTTGAGTTTAGCGGGCGGGTGTTGTTATGGAGAGATTCTTTGATTGGGTTACTGACTTCTCGAATACAAGGGATTCCGCAATGAGGCCCATCCAAATTACGAACGCTACTATAATGCTAACCAAAAACCAAAAAAAAAAGAGCATAAAAAAGGTGCCCATTAAGAAGAGAGAAGAAAAGACTTACTTCCCACTGATGATAGACCAAATAAACCGGCGTATCAGGAGAAGCGAGATCTGAAGACAGCACAGAGTCCTGAGGTCGTTTGCCTTTTCCTTTGCTCATCTTTCCTTTCATCTTTCCCAACGAAGACCCGGAAGAAGTTGTTGTGGGGCCAGGATCAGACGATGATGATGATGATGGTTCCTCGTCTTCGTAGCTTATTACATATACCATTCCTGGTTGGATAATCTTTATCGATCTTCGATAAAAGTTAGCGAATGCAGAGAGCTCTAAATGACCGCCATAAGTGCCTTCCAAAAAACCAAAACAAAAGGGTGTTAATTGATGAAGAGAGGCTTCTATATAAGAGAAGAAAGAAGACAGACCTTGTTTAGCCATAATAGAGAGATGAGAATCCCAGCCATGATCCTCATCCAAGTCGACGAAAGCTTTATAGCGGTTTTCATGCTGGGCAAGATAAGCGCAGACTTGTCGACGGATCTCGTAGTGGCGATTGGGGCTCCCATACAGTTGATCTGACAGTGCTCTGAATAAACAGTTCCCATCTCCCAACGTGTTGACCGCATAAAATCCCATTCGTGTTAATTGATCTTTGAGTCTTTTTTCATCTTCCATTGGATCATCGATTATCTTGTTTGATTTTGGAAGTATATCAGTTGAATTTCTTGTTTTTTTTGGAGAAGGGTTGGTGCATACTTTGACTCCGCTTGCTCTGGTCCTTGCTCGTCCTTTTGATCTCCGTCGATGGTCGTTGGTGGCTGAGGGTGTGGAAGAGGAGAGATGGCTGGCAAGTCGTTTAGACGCCCGTCGTGCTCGGTCTCGCTTTGCCATGGTGGTTGTTGTGAGAAAGTGTTTGACTGGTTTTTAGCAGAAACAGTAAACTCTGATTCCCTTTGTCACATCACATCACATCACACCACATCACACCACATCACATCACATCACAGCATGTCCAGTCATAACTCATTACTACTCTTTGCCCAGTCTATAGATATTTACAACAGCAGAGCTTAGTATTGCCATTTAAGAACTGAGCCTTCATTGGGTCCTTTCTGGCAAGTCCTTCGAGCCAAGACATCCTCGACTTTTTCGACCAAACCGATCTTGGCCAGCCATTTATCAGAGAGAATTTTAACCAGCTCATCTTTGGTAATAGCCAGATGTCCACTACTACCCTTTACATTACCAATCACAAAGTTCTTGATTAATTCTTCTGAAGGTAATCCGTAATTCGAATATGGATAATCTGTGTATGCTTTCATTCTTGTTGGTAACCATTCTAATTGTTCTATCTGCGTCGTCTTTGGTGATTCGTTCGAGAAATACTTCTTCTCTAGTTCGCTTGTCGATACCTCCTTTAACTCTGAAGGCGTCCATCCGGGTCTTGTCTTTTGCTTGTCAATCAACAGATGCTTGACTCCAATCATAAAGTCAGGGTGTGTTTGGAAATCCTGTGAATGAAACGATTTAGTTTGATTACATCTTTCCAGATTCAAAACCAAAAAAAAAAAAAAAAATCAACTTACGCAACAAGTTGAAGCCAGTCTCATCTCCATGGCAAAGCAATCATCGATCGACATTTGTTTACCTTGACGAAGGGCCATCAGAGTGATTTTACAACTAGAGGGACTTCTGATATTGATCAACTCAAGGGTCTCAATAGCCCAAGTTTTCAGGCCAGGATCCTCGTTAAACAGATGTCCATCCTTAACGGCTTCAAGTTGTTCGACGATAGCCTCGAGCGTATTTTGTCCGAAACAATGATCGATGGCTTGTCTTTTGCTTCCCTTGAGATCGAACGGTTTACTCGAACCAACCGATTCGATCGGATCAGCTGCGAATTCATTGATTGCATCGTTTATTCGATCGTGTGTGGCATCGGCCGATAGGCTTGATAATCGCTCCTCCAGGTCTGATAACGAGCTCGATGGGACGTAATGAGTTGCAATACCAGCTTGGCTAAAATTGTGAACATTCTGTTCAATCAATAAATCCCTACTTTCAATCAAAGCAAGACAATTCCACCTACAATGCTCCCCATCCAAATATACTGGTGCCTGTCAGACCTAAGTAGGTCCCTAGTTCTCCATCCAGTCTTGGGAGAAAGAACGATGCGCCGACGTCTGGAAATAGACCGATTGCAGTCTGTCCACTCAAACAAAAAGCATCAATTTACATATCAAATTAGATGTGTTTGTTATAAGAGAGACTGACTTCTGGCATAGCCACTCGGGTGTTTTCGGTAGCGATTCGAAAAGGAGTATGCATACTCAAACCCATCCCACCACCCACTGATGAGAAAAATTCGACAGACGAGAACAAAACAAATCATTCATTAGCCAAAAAAAAAAAAAAAAGTAACTTTCTTTCAAGATCAAATAAACTGGGGGAGGGGAAGAAAAGAAGGTATGAACCACAAAACTTGTAATTCCATCCAGGAAGCAAACGACCGGTGTAGACATCTTAGCAATAAAACAGTCGAGGGTATATTCGGAACTAAAGAACCTAACGCTTTCTTTTTGTTTGACTGGATCTTTTGATTCGATTGACTTGACCAAAGCTGCATAACGAAAACGAAAAAAGCTGAGGGGAGGGTTGATTTTTGTTCAGAAGTCTAGACGGCTTACACACGACATCTCCACCCGCACACAACGCCCTTCCGATGCCTTTCAAAACGACGATTTTGGCGTCTGGACTGTGTTCCCATTTCTGGGTTCAATAAGCAGAGAGAACATCGCCCGTCGATCATTAAGAGCCCCCCCAAAGATCAAATTTTGATGTGACATACCACGAGTTCAGAAGTGATCGAATCGATCATTTCGATATTCAATGCGTTCAAAGCGTCAGGTCTATTGAGAGTAAGAATCCGAAGATTGGTATCCGTTTCGGAGAGTACGGTCGAGGTCTTCCAAGAAGAAGGACAGAGAAAGAAACAATCCAAGTTGAGTATGTTGCTAGAGAGTTATCTTGGGGTTGACTGACTTGTCTAGGGGTTGACGATAGTGGCTTGGATGAGTAGGGACGTTTGAGATGGCTATCGAGCACGGCCAATCGTCGATGAGGGACACCCGAAAAGCACTGGTTGGTTGTGGCCATGGCTGATGCGGGCAGTCTGTTCCAGGGATGACTGGCGTAGGTTTTCCTGAGCTGGTTCTTGGTGCGTGCAGTGAGTGTGCTGAGTCTGTGGATGGTCATCGTGTGTTGTGGTTGCTGTGGTTGGTGGCTGAGTTGGACTTATCAGACACTCAGCTTCTCACAAAACTATCTCTCACAAAACTATCCTCAAAACTATTCCAAACATCCACAACTGAGAAACACAACAAAAACAAGAAATCTTAGAGAGCGAAACAAACACTTTCACAAAACATTCACCAGATGATTGCAGGCAAGGCCGGAGGATTGATGTGATAAGTTTCCTGAGATCGTGTTTTGATTAGTGTATGACATCAGAAATCAAGGCATGAGGCACATACCTCAAGAAAATCAATCACCGAAGGAGGACTCGACAACATGTTGAAGAACTTTTTTTCTTCTCGAGTCGAGAACCACGGGACCAACATGTCAGCCAAGTGACGATGAAAGAGGGGAAAGATCAACCGATTGTGAGCTGAAAGAACGAGAAAGCGCTACAAAAACAAGTGGTCGATGAGGATCCACGCCCAGCTTATTCCACCAGAATACATACCTCGATGCCGGCTAATGGAATCCGACCATGGCCCGCAAACAGGGCTGGGTTTTCTTGCAAGCCTCGCGCACTCATCACTCCACTGACTCCGCAAAACTCGCGGGTTCTGGTGGCATCTTCTGCCGTAAATATGTCGCCATTGGCTACCACCGGCATCAGCCCGTTCGAACTCGTCTCAGCCTCTTCTCGTGCAAACTTGATTCCTTCTAGATTCACGGGATGCGAACTGGCCTGGCGACGAGTACGTCCTGCCAATTTGGGATTTTCTTAAGTGCTCCTGCTTTTTTTTGGGTGATATTCGTCGTGGCTCTCTTACCATGGACTGTGATCATCGAAACATTCGCTTGGATCGCCGTCTTGACCAGTTGAGACGTGTTTCTACACAACGTAACAAAAACATCGCCGTCAATGGATCGGAAAAGCGGCCATCCAAACTATGATGGAAATTCTTGTTTACCTCAAGTCATCATCGAGACGAATCTTGATCGACACCGGGAAATCTTGCCCACATTTTTCCTTGATAGCGCGGACCAATTCTCGAACTAAGTCTGGCTATTATCAACTTTGTTTGAATTTGATCACACTGGAAATGAGCGCACGTTTGTTTATGGATGGAGGAAGATGGAAAGGAAGAAACGGGGTAGACCTTGCGTAGCAATGCCGAGCCAATTCCTTCCTTGTAAGCCCACGGTTGGGGACATCCGCAATTGATATCGACCCCATCGACGTACCTTCGTCCCAAAAAACTCCACCAATCAAATTCCCCCTCCCCCCTTTATAAAAAAAATGGAAGCTTGGGGACCAAAGCTTACTTTTTAAGTAGTGCAGCGGCATGGGCCATGTATAATGGACTATGGCCACCAAACTGCGCGATCAAACAACCCCGCACTTTCCGTTTCATTCGATCATCATCATCATCAGAACTTCCATGCAGTGAACCCAGGCGTCTTTCTTCCATCAGAAATGTCCCCCGTTCTTCGTCGTTGGTCGTGAAATCGGAATCCCGAGCCTTGCTGGAAAGACAGAACTCTTGCGCTCTATTGATTTTTATACATACTACTTTTTAGTCTGCTTACTACTACTGCAACTACTGCAACTATGTAAGGTCAATCAATCTCACAGAATCATCGGCGTGTAAGTGATGTGAGTTTCGTATTCTGAGACGAGTTGCCGGAACGGTAGTTTAGAGTATCTGACCATAGGAGCTATGTATTCACAAACAATTTTGATGAAAAAAATTCATCAAATTTCAATAAAAATCGTGTTATTTTTTTTGGAGAAGAAGAATTACATTAACTTACCACAAATGTTGACAGTTTCGAACTCGTTCAAGATTCTTTGAGGGGTCAGGATCTCGGCATCGTGTCGACTAAGCTCAGTTGTGTCCATCGTTTGTGTTTTCTGGGTTGGCTTATTTGACGGTCAAGCTCTCGGCTGTTTTATTTGATGGTTCCCCCGGGGTCGTCGGGGTCGTCGGGATCGTCGGGATCGTCGGGAGCGGGACCCGCGGCTCGGCCACCCGATCCCGGTGCTTGGCCGCCATCTTCACATTCCATCACTTCTCTCAAGTACAACAAGAAACACAATCAGTATCAACTCTTCTGACCGTTCTTTCCACTCACAACGGACTCAAAAAGTAGAGCACAGGACAAAACAACTCGACCCCATCGAGATTCAAACTCGCGCAGGTAAACCTACCGCCTTGGCAGGGCGGCTCCTTAACCACTCGGACATAGTGTCATGGCGTTGGATCTCCGACTGATTTTCGAGAAGTGGACCTGTCTATGATGGGAAGAAGTGCCCCTTGATTTCAAGTGTTGATGCTATTGATTTCAAATAGGACCGTAAACTATCCTCAATCAAGTTTTTTTTTTGTAAAAAAAGGGGGATGTGGGTGTATTGGTAATAAGGAAAATGTATTGTATTATATCAACGTTATCATCAAGATTGCATGCACTGATTAAATTCTCTCTCTCAAATACACAAGATTATCATGACAGGATCTTGATAAATAATACATATCATGAATGGTCTTGTGCAAAAGAGAGAGAAAGAGAAAATCATGTTGAGTGAGGTCCTTTTTTCTCTGTTGATTTGTGAAGATTCTTGTGCATACATATTTTTGTTGAGAGCTCAAATAATAGAGCACTTTTTCAAATTGATTTTCATGGATTTAGAGAAGAAGAAAATATATAACTTCAATGTGATGGTTGAAAAGCCTGCGGTTGAGATTTTAGATGTGTAGTCCAGTCTCCACCATGTAGTCTTCATCATCTCACACTTCCACAACCAAGCACTAGCACAGTATGTGACAGAGAGGCCTACAAACACCCAGAATCTAGCTATATATTATAACTAAAAACAAAAATAGGCTATGCACCTCACACAAATGAGTAGAGGGGTGTTCACGTTGGGTCCAGGCCACCTGCAACCTTGTTTTCCCTATATGTCAGGAGTGCCAACAATTGGATGGATTAACATTTCATGTCAGCTGGCTGGTCAACCCCTTTGGGAAATCTGGGGTCACTGTTTGACCAGTGACATCAATGATAAAAGTCCAAAGGGCCCCTTCGCACTAGTTGCTTCACTGGTCAGCCAGTGAGCCCAGATTTCCCTCAGTGAATGGTATATGGGAAGGTATGAGCCTGTGATCCTTTCAAAGATGCTTTAAACTTCATGACAGTCTTGTTTGGTCATTCCAAGGAACATGTCTTGCTTCTATTTCTACTCTCCTGAAAGGCCCATTTTAATGTTAGGACCTGCATGAGAAGACCGCATAAAATCGAGCAAAAATCGGCACTTTTTGAACCAAGCAAAAAGAAGAAGCTGCATAGAGACAGACAACAAGTATCTAACATTCCCTCAAGAATTCACAATAAAAGACAAGCAATCAAAAAGGGTTGTAAAGATTCAAGGATGAAAAGGTTTATTTTTTCTTGCGTGGATAAGATTACATTATGTTATGTTGGTCATCCGACGGCTTCGAACGTGAGTGTTACACATACAGATTTGTTATGTTGTAATCTACATACAAAAAGAAACACACATATTGTAAATGAGGTGAAAGGTATATAAACAGTTATATACAAGCGTATGTAGATTGGATCTCCTTCACACACACATATTTGTAGAGAAAGAAAGTAAAGAGAGAGAGAGAAAGAGAACCACCTAAGATGAATAGATGGATGCTAAGTGTTGTAGTTTTTTCTGCTTTTTTGGTATCTAAAGAATGTGGAGTAGTGAAACAAGAGGAAAAAAACAGTCTGAAAAGAAAAAATGCCCGCAAAGATCTATAAGGGCATGTAATTCTCGTTAAGTGGAGATTTCAAGCAAACAGACAAAATTCCGGGGAAAGAAGAGAGAAAAAAAATTATGTTTTATTATTCTAAATTAATGTGGAGGAGAACCCACAGAGATTAAGGAAGAGAAGAAAAAAATTCGAAGGGGGAGATTGATTAAGTCGAAAAGGAGTTGTGAAGAGAGGATCCGGAGGGTATCAATTATTAGGAGTTGTCAAGGGAGTCATTGCTGATTGTGCTGCTGCTGTTGCTGTTGCTGTTGCTGTTGCTGCTGTTGTTGTTGGAGATGATGTTGGGGATGGTGTTGTTGTTGTGGATGTGTTTGTTGATGCTGGTGCTGATGACGAGGATTGAGAGAGGGATTAGTCGGCTGGGAAAGATAATTAGAAGAGGGATGATGGATTGGATAGGAAAGATAGAAAGACTGGGAAGGATGTTGTTGTTGATTTGAGAACGTCCAATTCTGTGCTGGGTCTAGATGGGAAGGTGGGGTGGAAGAAGGATGCGAAAGCTGAGCGGGTTGGTAAGAGGTGTATTGTTGACCTGGAGCTTGAAAGGGCTGCTGGTGAGGAGAGTAGTAGATCGGCTGGGTATGGTGGCCATATGTCGCTCCCTGGTGTTGCTGTTGTGCTTGTTGAGTATAGATGAACTGGGGATGGACGGGCCATACTTGCGGGGAGGGAAAGTGGTGATGCGCTTGGACGAAGGGGTAAGAGTGGGGGTGGTGGATGAGGGCGGGGACGGGGGAAGAGTGGACGAAGGAGGGATGGTGGTGGGTGGTCTGGGTGTTCGCTCGGGGGTTAGATTGGTTGGAGTCTCGCAGCCCGGAGACTCGCATCCCGGGCAAGAGTGCGTTGCCCGGCCCACGCCCGAGCCCACCCGATGGATGGGAAACCGTGTTTCGTCCGCTGATCGTCGTCGCCAGGATGGTCCCCCCAGGGCCAAGGATCGGCATCCCTCCTGGAATTGGGAAGCCCATTGCCATCCCATGCGAGAGAGGCGAAGCTGTGATCGCCGCCGTGGTGATTCGACTGGGTGGGGAGCGTGGCCGGAGATTGTCAATATCTAAGGAAAAAAGGTGCATTAATTAGAACAAGTCTATTCAGAAGGTCTTGAATGAGAGAAGAAAGACAATACCGGCATGGGAGGGTAAGAGGTTGTGGGTCCGACCAGCCGCGTCAAGAAAATGGGCCAGATATTCGGCCTTCGAATAGGGTACCGGTCGGTGCTGAGGGCCGAGGGCATCCTCAGGATTTTCGGCTTTTGCCAGGGGTGCACAGTCGGTGCCGATCGTCAGCCAGCCGGGTCGCAAACACCGGGACGAGCCGAATAGCTCGAGCCGTCGTCGGCCGAGACAAAAGTTTTCGATCAATTGATAAATCTCTTCAGGTTTATGAAGCACGTCTATTTCAAAAGATAAAAAGAAATCAATCAATCAATCAAGATCACATTCCTTTACTAGTAGTAAGGGATAGTGGGAGTACCAGTTGGATCAGGTTCAGAGACTATGACATCGGTGTCTACGTTACAGTGTACAAAGTGGCCGTCAGTCGATCGACGGACGGTACCACGGATGCCCATGAGACAGTGTTCTTTTGTTGGAGTGAAGACGGCGGGGATCGAGTTAGGTTGATGGTCTTGCTGAGTTTGATTGTGATTAGTCTTGACCCAGACGAGGTCTTCACATTTCCTGTAACCCCATTTTGTGAGTAGGGCCCTACCACGTTCGAGGGTCGAGCCTTGACCGGATCCACACCAGAGGAAGATGAACCCAGGACTGGCTGCGATCTGGGGCAGTGGTAATCTCCCGAGTTCGTCCCAGTCCCAGTAGTCTCGCTCGGCTCCTTTTGGGCCACCGCAACCGCTAACCGAGGGATGTGAAGCCAGATCGGGATAGGTTTCGATGTATTCCTTCAATGGAGGGTCGAGTAGGATGACGTCGAATCTGGCGGGACTGAGCTCGAGTAGGCTGAAAGAGTCAGCTCTATCGGTGCGTAGGTCTGTCTGGATGTAGATGGGTGGATGGGCATGACTGCTGACGAGTGATCGCTTGAGTTGGAGAAGTTTCTTGAGTTTAGGGTATTCTGCAAAGCGTGTTTCGAGTGCGGTATTCTGGATGTGGTTCTGTGGTCGAGATCCAGTTCGGACATAGTTGAGCGAGTAGTCGTTCCGAATGGTTTCTTCCTCTGGAATCTGCAAGGGAAAGAGATCTCAGTGATGATGCTGATGGTAGATGGTTGTATGCAAGAGAATACTGACGTAGCTGGGCCCGTAAGCTAATCGTTTGAGGCGTTTCTTTGAGGACAGTTGGTTTTGTGAGCTTGGAGTTTCGTTGAGATCGGAGATGGTCATAGCCAGTTAGTCTTGGGATGGTTCTGGATGGAAATGGTCGTGGTTTTTGGAAGTTGGTCGAGTGTTTTCTAGTTTCTTCTGAGGCTGTTGACCATCGGAAGCCAGAGACAACCAAGTCTCGGAGACGATTTCTTGGGAGAGACCACACCCTTCTACCGTACATCTCCTCAACCTCAACCTCATAGTCTCCTGGTTTCGGGAACAAATCTCTCGCAAGGCTTCCTTCATCCTCCGGCGAATCATTCACACAAATCAGTTTCCACATTCTGTCTCTGCTCCAGATAAACTCAGTGTAATTGGGAGATCAGATTTATCCAACTCATTATAGCACAATCAATTGCAACATCACTCACATACATACTCATGAACCAACTAGAGTCCACCACAGGGCCCATTCATTGTCACCGTAGTAGTCTGCAAGGTTTGGCAAGTCCAGGAAGTAAATATGTATTACGATGTTTGAGATGGGAACAAAATCCACCACAAAACAAGCAACCAATGCCAAATGAATAACAACCTAGCTGTGGGCTATGGATCAGAAAACTGAAATATTATTTTTCAACTTTGATTTGCATAAACTACAACACAAGAAATGAAGTCTAAACATACACACTGATCAGTCTGTGGGATCTGGGAAAACCATCAAAGCCAATTTGATTATCTTCTTGCCTAAAAAAACTTATTTACCTTCAAAAGTAAGTCTGTTACGGAATCAAGAAAGCACTAAATTTTAGATTTCATAATAATCACCACGAAGAAAATGGTGGCACCTTCATGTGGGTGCCTCCCCAAAGGACAAAGGGCCCTTTGTACTTTGAGAAGGCACTCACATGAAGGTGCCACTTTTTTTGTGGTGACTGTCTAACTATTATTATGAAATCTAATATCCATGTTGTCTAATATCCATGTTGTCTAATACTATAATAGACCTCTTTTAATAGTCTGTCATCAGCACATCCCAGTTATTTCCAATCATCAACTTGATCTCCTTCAATCTGATCCTCATCACCAATAACAACTTTATCAACCTCTGAATACATTTTCAAATTGTCTTGGAAAGACCCCTTTCTTGAGATTTTTTTGGTTTATTTGTAATTTGGGATTTTATGTCTGCTTATACATATTGCAGGAGGTATGTGGTATGGGAAATTCAATAGGAACAAAGAGTCTTTCCAAATAGTTGACTATCCTAGAACTTTCATGCTGATTCCTTGTTGCATGATTGAATGAATCTGAAACAAAATCACAAAGAGGAGAAGTATCTTAGATGGGGCAGTTGAATCTTAGTCTCATTTGGTTGGATTTCATGCAGTTTGAGTTGATTCAAGGTTGGCTTAATTAAACTATTGGAATTGAATTCAAGTGGTTTCCCAATACATATTTACCCTGAATCTCTTGAGGGTTGAATTTGATCTAATCTGCTGTGCATGCCATTGCTTGTGATTGTGAAGCTTTTGAGGGGACAGTTCTTCAACATACAATCCACCCTTATTGAAAACAAAACCTATTTACATATTTGTTTGGATTCCAGGCAGTCAAAAGGTGCCCACTTCCAATTTTATCCACCAAAATTGTGTATAAATCCAGCACCTAGTTCTGTGTCCCAATCTCTATGAAATGTATGTAAAATTTCCTCAGTTTTCCTTCTTGGCTCTTTCTCACTTTCTCATTATTACTTTTTCCTTGATTCTCAATCAATCCCCATTCCACTCAAATCCTGATCCTCATTCTCCCAAACTTGCCAACTTCTCTATCTCATCAATCCTCAATCCTTCAATATTCAATCAACCAATGATCATATCACTTCACACAGTTCAATTCTGATCAACTCCTCAATCCAACCTTCATCTGCCTGGTGAGACCTGTCAACATTCAAATACCCTTTTTGTCAGATTTTCACTGCTTCAAACACCACACTCACCAATCCATCAGCTGACATATCTATGATCCAAGCAACCAACCATCCTGGTAAGGGCCTGGATGCCATCCCTGGTCCACACCCTGAGGGTTGGTCCGACTCCAGCCACAATGTGTGAAAGTTTGATACAAACTAAAAGATGGATTTCAGGTCAGAATTGAGAAAACAAAAATAGAAAGAAGAACAAACAAAAAAGAAAGTTATGTACCTTAAAGACAAACAAAAATAGAGATGAGGACAAAAGAAAGAAAGAAGACATTTTATTAACAAAAGAACGAAGATACCAAAAAGAAAGACAAGTACATACAACCAACAATGAATCCCTTGATGTGTTGCAAAGAGATGATTTATGTTGAGTGAATTGTATCAACTGAGGTTTGATGTCAAGTTGAGGGAACATAATTGGATTCTTGTGAATTTTATGATAGGAGAAGATACGATTGGAGCAATTGATGGGCTACTGGAAGATCCCTGAGGAGGGAGGAAGGAGGCCGAGAACAGATGATTTTATAGGAAAAGGGAAAGAAAAGTGCGTCAAGATACTGAAGTGAAGAGCAGCGGGGACACAGGACAAGCTGGGGAAACAAGTGTTGATTTGGGAGATCAAAGGGAGGTGCTGCGGAGGACAATGTGAGATTTAGAGGAACATAATTAGGAATGGAGTTCAACACAATGGCTACATGATCTTGGCATCCAAACGCGTAGGCATGATGCAGCCACACAACCTTTGTTCAAAAGGAAGTTAATCAGCACTGACAGACTCTGTTTTCTTGTCCATCCGCTTTCATGGTTTCTATCATCACTCTTCTGATCTTCTTTGTCATCAAAATTCACCAATAGGCCAAACCATTTTTGCAACTTCCTACACATCAACCTTTCCACTTCACACTCACGTTCAACTAGCAAAGTCCTTGTCCCGCTACTTGGATTTTTCTCCTTTACTCTTCTCATAGATAAATTCTTCTAGAATCCTCATTTTATAATATAAGAACTTCACTGTGTAATGTTACTCTTGTCTCTTGACCTTTATTTACATTCATACTCGCCTTACTCCTTCTATGGTTGTACCTTCTTCTGTCCACTCAGTAGCAAATAACTTGCTCGTAGGTACAAACCACAGTGTTCTTCTAATGTTTTCTCTTTTATTTGCATCTTTCTAATGACAATCAGCTTAGTTTGTTCAAATCTTGCACTTTTCTACTTCTTTCCACCTGACCATACTAACTCTCTTCATTCAGTCCACTTCTCTTCTTGTCATCCTTCTTTCATTCTTCCTTCACATCTTCTGTCTCAGCTCAGCTCATCTCACCAAACTATTCACATTCCAATTGTGTGAGCTCTTGTTTCAGCAATTCAATGTTTTTTTTTTTTTCAAATTTAGTTCTCAAAAATTTCATATTGTAGGTTAAGGTTCAAATTTATCTTATATTTACTTTTTTTTGTTTGACAACTCACAAGAAAAAAGGTGAATTCAATTGGCAAGTCCAAAAAATTATCTTTCAGGATTTGAAAATCCAATTGATGGGGTTCTTTTAACCAAACCACTTAATTTTTGTTATATGTAAGTTTGAATACCATAAATTGTTTCAACATACAATAGATAGATTAAAATCCAGGTCACTAAAATACAAATTCTGTTACAGAAGCGGGGCTTGATTCGGTGTTTTCTGCGACGGCGTCGGCAGGCAATGGGCATTGTTGAAATAGGTTGGATGGGTCTTAGCAAGCACCAGTTGTCCTAACCGATTCAACAAGGAGACGGGTTCAAACTCAACAATACCTTGACTTACTGAGTTTGATTCCTCTCTCTACACCGGTCATGAAATTGCAATTCACCCTGGCATCCCTCCTGGAAGTGGTTTTGATCACCCTCGCTTCTGATGCACTGGCAAGACCTCCCCCTACAGCCCTTGTGCTCAGTCATAAGCCTCTAGTACGAGTGAACTATTGCACTTGTGGGGACTGCCCTATGTGTATTGCGGCTTCGGTTGGCAGAGACCCTTGGAGTGAGGGTACAACCTCTGCCCTGTTAGAAGGACTCCAACGCGGGAGCTAAAGTGGAAAAATAGCTTGATCCCTGCGGCAACCAGCGCTGGTGGACACATGAGTTGAATGCTTCAACACACATTTCACAAAGAATCAACTCCCCAATGGTGTGGGATTGTTATTTTTTGGTATCTGTTTCATCTTCTACAACAAATAGCATAGAAGACAAAGCCCCAACTCCCCAATGGCATGGAATTGTATTTTTTTTGTAGCTGTTTGATCTTCTGCAGCAAATAGAATAGAAGACAAAAAACACCATAACAAACATGCAGGGAAAATGGCAAACACAAACAACAACCCTACCTTTGTTCTTTGTAAAACCCGGGGGAGAATGAAAAGGTACCACCTGGCTACACTATTGTAGCAGGCATCTGCACTCCCCGTGCAGGTATAACACCACACCATAACACTCCCCTGCAAGCCAATATCACTGGAAACAGAGGTGATATTTGATTGGGCACCAAATGGATTTGTGAGAAACTACATACAATCTACTAGTGTTACTGCCCGGCAGACTTGTTAACAGTCAACTTTCACACATACTGGCTACTTTTACTAATACTATATTTTTAAAGAAAATATTATGGTGTTATATGATGGGATCTAAGGCACCCATGATCTGTGGTACTATTTTAAGGCAAACACACCCCTAAATCAATAATCAATAATATGCTTATTTGCAAGGCAAGGAGTAGCTATTTAGTTATGCTGTGATATGTGTGATATTACAAGCTGGGGAGGTGTGACACTGAGAAAAATTTAGGTAGTGGTAATTGAACACGCGACAGTGGAAACACTGGGCTCATAAGCTGTAAAAAACCAGAGGAGGAAGAAAAGGTAACACCCTGCTACACTGATGTAGTGGGCATCTGCACTCCCCTGTGCAGGTATAACACCACACCATAACAGTTTTCATCATTGGACTGTCTTTCTTCAAATATTGGATCAATGGCTGGCAATGACGTGTTTGACAGCATTTCTTGGCTAAAGTGTGGTGTGTGTTTGGGGGTGGAATGAAAACTATGCTGGATAATCACACAAGTTTCATGGACAGAGATTATGACTGAGCAAGACTGGACAGGAAGAGGAGGCAAGTGGACAGGTTGATTTTCCAACACACCCAGCCTCCCACTCAGCTCCTGTGGGCCTCCCTCAGAGCCAAAATATTCTTCTGGACATCAGTTTTAATTTAGTACCAGTCTCATCTCAAATCCCAACCATTTGCCTGCACTAATCTTTTAAAAATCTGAGTTCATTAAAGACAGCCAATCACAGAATTGAACTCCATGGGTTCCCCTTACAATCAACCAACATTCAAAAAAATACAAGCAGTTACTCATAGCCTACTATCCATCTCTCTCTAGCGGATTTAAAAAAAAGTGGGCAGATGGCCCCAGCGCGCTGCATGGACAAATTATGCAAAGGGGGCCATCAGATTACACCTCCCATACTGTGCAAATGCAACAGTGGAGAAGTGTGTGCCAAAACTTTACTGTAAGTGCAGTGAAAGATTTAACTGGGGTACAATCACCCTTGCCGGATCCATTTTATTTATAGTCATCCGTTCAGTGATTACACCTCCAACGTCACCACTGCCACTTCGGTTTTTCCCAGCCACTATGCAACCATGACAAAACACACCCACACCCTCAGTTGTCACGACTCACCTTCATCACCTTCCTCACAAATCCAAAGATGAATCCTGTCCGCTTTGCTACCAAGCCATCCAGATGAATTTCCTTGATCCTTCAATACTGTGGCGACCTAAACTCAAATCAACTCTGCTTGATGATTTAAATTCATTCCAATCATCCCAATCTGTCTCAACAACCTCAACCAACACCAGCAACAACTTTACCGCACATTGTCCATCTATAATACCATCCAATCCATCTTCCCCTCAAACTCTAAACTCACCCCACATCAAATCATACAAACCATCAACCAACTTAACCAACTCAATCAACATACTGCCAAGCTCAATGCACTCAAAAATACCTGGATCTCTCTAGCTAAACTCAATCCAGACCTGCTCTCAACAGAATTACCCAAGATCAGTAAAATAACCATCCTATTTGAAAACTTTGGAAACTCAGATCAAGACATCACAACCACCACCCAATCTCTTGGCGCTTGAGAAAGTACAAGCTAACCAAGTTGATCTAGGTCCAATAATTGATGAAACCTGAACCAGCATCTCTCAGATCTGTGGTCCTGCCTTTCTACTTCATACCTTACCATCAATCTCAACTTGGAGCACAAAGATGATCAATCCACTCCTGTTCAACCCTGGCTTTTAACTGTCATTAAAGTCCTCAACTCTTCACTCACCAGTTTCATCTCCTACTTTGTCCCAATCCGTGATAAACTCCTTGAAAAGAAGAGGAACGTGTGCTTCAGCCCCATGGGAGTGACTGAGCCATATAATATTATATCCTAAAATCACCAGTAAGACCAACTGTGTGTTTAGCACACACCACATGCAAACGATGGTGGATTTTGAAAAATCACCCTCCGGTGACTTCAGCTGCACTTTTCTCGTGATCCGAGTTCAACATCAAGGGGGGGGGTCATTGTGCCTGGTCGCGGCCCGCGACCCAACCCAAGTCATTGGATGATGCTTTTCAAAAAGTATCCCCTGTTTGCATGTGGTGTCAGTGGTATAAGAGCAGCTCTCATCAATGTAGAAGGTTGTCGGTTTGATTCCCACAACACACAAGTCTTTTTACTTTGGTAATTTAACAGAACACACTCAAGTTTGCACATGCCTCTGCCAATCAACAATCCAAACAGCACTCTCAACTGCAAGTCAAGATTATCAATACCTTAATCAGTCATATCTGGAGACTCTTACCTGGTTACTGCCATCTACCTTGGAAACTCAACCTTGTAAGTCAAAGTCCATCAAAACTTGTATTATAATCCTCCGATTGACTTGTTTTTGTGGTAAGACATTTGTGGTATTCAAATATTGTTTTGGGAAAAATTACATACAATCTTAATGCAAGATTTGGCAGGGAGCTTTCAAGAATCATAAAATTTAAGTTTAAGTATCTTGACAGGCCCAGCCAAATTTTGTGATTGAGATTTGATGAAATTTTTCCTAGAACAATATTTGAATACCCTAATTCAATCGACCATTTGATGACTTGTTAAATCAAGTAATACTCTCAACCTACCCTGAGACCGCCAATCTTTCACTTTCTCAAGATTCTCATTGACACATCTGTCTTGCTCACTAAGATATCCTTGCCTAACAAAAATTGCAAGAATGGCGGGACCAATGAATTTGGGTTTAATTGTCAGTCACATTTAAGCCATCTCAAAGTAGTTGATCCCAAGTAGATGCTACTTTTGGAATCTGGGTAATAACAACAAAATTTGTGTACCATGGGCAACCAACCAACAGTGGTACTTGACCAGCTTGTCTGGTCAGCCTCACACCACACCAAGCTGGTACCTGACCAGCTTGCCAGGTTATCCTCACAGCGAGCTGGTACTTGACCAGCTCGTCGGGAGAGCATCACAGCAATCTGGTACTTGAAACTACAAACATTAGTTGATGTTCTGTGCGTAACATTGAAGAAAAAACATGGGACATCTGGAATATCAACCATTTTTTTTTACTTGTCCTTTTTTGAGCTTTGTAATATAACCAATTAGCTGTATTATACTTTTATAATTATGCATGATGTTATGAAAAACTGAAAATCATGGCACTGAGGATTTAACCCAAAAATTTAAGAAAAAAAAATCAGGCACAAGTAAAAAAAAACTGGTCAATCATGTTCTGCATGTCCTGTGTTTTTCTTTGATGTTCCGGACCGCTGCTAGCAAGCAAAATTTGGGTACCCGCGGGTACAAAAGGCACCACCCAACCACCATACCCGTCAAACTTATGATCTGCCAGAGCAAGTCCCGGACACCATTTCCGTTGGGTCAGAGCCAGGTATACCTGAAGATGGCGGGTACAGAGTCCAACACTAGGGGAAACTCATCATATTGTGAACAACCCTGCAATCTTCACTCCAATCGCCGAATTGAACATAAAAAGTTTGACAGACGGTCACAGTAACATTCTGAATGCCACAGCAGTCGGGAAAGCAACGTTGGTGAATCACGAAGGAAAAAGACTCGTACTGGAGAATGTTCTCCTTGTTCCAACCCTCAATCGGTCACTCATATCTATCCCGCGTTTGTTCAAACATAAACTCGTAATCACTAAGGAAGATAATCTCAATGTTGTAGGAAACATATATGATACATACAATTTCCTTGGAACTGTTAAGAACAATCTCCTAGAGTTACATCCTTACACCTCTTTTGAAGAAATTAAATCTCTTTCAACCTGCTACTTCTCAAGCCCAGCTTAAATAAACTGGCACATTCGTCTGGGCCATTCCATGTAAGGGCTGGGAAGCCTTTCAATGTACGTCAGACAGAAAGGCACTAGACGAGCAATGAGCTCGGCAATTTTCTAGTACCAAAGGTGCATTGCTAGCATCGGTAGCAGAAGGAAAGGAATCACTCTGTAAGTAACTACAAGACATGGGCTATAGAGCTTAGAGAGAACACGAGGGAAGAGGATGAGAGAGGAGAAGAAAGACTCACCTAGCATCGGTAGCAGAAGGAAATGAATCGCTACCGAGCTAGGAGATGGGCAAGGCCTGTGACTAGATATAGCCGTGGCCTTTGAGATTATGTAATCTGAGCTATTACGCAGCACGGGGAGTCTCACATCCCACTTCCAAATATCAGAAACAATTGGTTCCTGATTCTCAAACCCCTGAATGTGAGGTGTGCAAAACTTGTAAGCTGCCCTACCGTTTGACATTGTGAGTAAATTCAAAACGGTGAACTTCATCTTGGAGGCGATTCACATGGACCTTGTGGGACCATTTCCTGTCAAAACCTCTTCTGGATACTCCTACTTTCTCACCATCATCAATCAGTACAGCGGATTCCAAACTGTAAAATTTCTGAAGAACAAGTCAGAAACATTCCTAAAATTCAAACAATTCAAGGTTGAAGCTGAGAACCAAACTGGTTGGTCCATCCGAACCATCGTCTCTGACAGTGGGGGGGGGGGAAATCATCAACCTTGACTTCAAAAACCTCTGTATTGACCATGGATCCATCACATAGCTCCACCGTATACTCCTCAAAACAACGGAATGGCAGAACATTCCAATCAAACAATCCTAGAAGTGGTGCAATCAAAGCTGCTGTGATCATTCTGGGTGGAGGCAATCAATACCCAGAAGGAGGAGATCAACGACGTGGGTACCCCAATTGTGCTGGCTCCCCAACTTTGCTTGACCCCGCGCGTGAAGTCGTCAACAGTTCAGGGTGCACGTTTACTGCCAAAGATCTAGCTGTCTGACTGCACCTGGGCGCAGATGAATGACACCCCACAAATGCCAGTTTGGCCGACTGGCAAGCATGGCAGTCCGCCGCCGGAAGCGTTTGCTGTCCCCCCGCGGCAGATTTCGACACCCATAACCTTATTGCCCGACAGCTTGCGCCTGCTGCTGTTTGGGAAGGCATGCAGCGGCTAGGGACCGGTCATATAAAATTGGTGCAGTCAGCAGACCGGTATCACTTGCAGTCGGTGAGACTAGAATGTCTTGGTCGGGCAGCATGGCACTAAAATCAGTGCAGTTAGCTGACCGGCATCACTTGCAGTCAGTGAGACTAGCATGTCTTGGTCGGGCGGCATGGGACAGGACTGGCTTTCGCCCGGCTGTCAGCTGGTCGCAATTGATGCAAATTGATACCAGCCAATTTTCAATTAAATTGGTTAAAATTATCAGTATGTAATAATAGTAATACTTTATAATTATTTGAGGTGTGTGTAGGATAATAAAATACTGTGTGGTTGGTTTGATAACCTACTGGCACTGAATATAATACATACAAATAATGCCAATTTCACAGTTCATTGAAAGGAAGCAACAAATTATTGGCAGGCTTTAAGTTTCACAAGCTAGGTAAGTTAAAGCATTCATCGAGTAGGTTGAGATGAGTTGAGCTAGGCTGTAATGTAGAGGGGCCAAAAAAAATATTGCTCTGGTGGCGTTTGAAACCGACCACCCTTGTCAAGCTGGAGAGCAGAAATTGAGCAGGTGCACAGAAGATGCAATCATTCAAACAAATCTTGAAATTGGTCCATGGGGCTGGCTGGTTGGTTGCAGCCAGATTGGGCCATTCCTTTGTGGACCTCGTCGTCGGTTGGCAAAGCAATACTATCCCTAGGGATGTCAACAAATTGGTGATCACCAAATAGCACTTTGTCCTTGTTGACCACCAAGCATGCATACCTGCAAGAAATAATGTCAAACACTGCGGTTTGGCATGGATAGTTGATCAAAATTGGCTCACACATTCTTGTAATGCTTGCTTTGGCCTCGAATGTGCTCCAACTGGCAATCAATTATATCCCACTGAGTGAACTGTCACACAGCGTCTTGTACAAGAGATGGGTGGGCACTATTTGAGGGAAGGACAGGAAAGGAGATAGCTTTGAAGAGAGGACTGACTGTTTGAAGGTCTTCTTTGTTTCAAAGAAGAGTTACTTAGGCTCAGAGGGACTTAGAGTAGAACACTGAAAGGGTTCACAATGAGAAGGCTCGAAGAAGGCGGAATCAAGTTTATGCTGAAAACTATAATCTTATTTTGATGAAGAAAGATGGAAAGCATGGAAGCAGACAGCTTATATAGTAAATACAAGTGAGGCTACAAAGGTATGACATAAGTTCAAACAAGATGTGAGGTCATAGGGTCAAAGCAGAAGAAATGAAAGGAGGTCAAGCAACACCAAGGCGAGTCCATGACTGGAGGACTAAACAAGGGTAAGTGTGATTGGTGCAAGAGTGAGTGAATTGAAGTTTGAAGTTCGAGGACTGTGTGTTGAAGTTCAAAATTTCAAAGAGGGAATGCACCAATCTGGAAAAGGAAGTTAAGCGCATGAAGGAGTAATGCCAAAAGTAAAGGAAGACCGGTAAGAGGGTTAATGGTCTTGCTTTTGTTTTCATAACTGGAAAGCAAACGTGCTATTGGATCTTCAAAGGTTTAGAAAGTAACTTTGAGAGAGAACTGAAGATTGCTGAGGGTGCATAGGTGATGTCATATGCAACCCAAGGATTAACCAAAAGCTTGAAAGTTGCTGAGGTTGTAGAGCATGGTAGAAAAGCATCCTTAGCCAAATGCAAGGAAGATCCAACTGCAAGATCCTGAGTACTGAGTCTGTCGTATGACCGAGTACTGGCTGGGTCAGGGTTGAAGAAGTGGTAGACCACTTCCAGGCGCACGTACGCAATCCTGATTTTCCTAGTTGAATTGTACACTTACAGCATGGTTGCCATCGGCCTAAATTTGGCTCAGGAAAGCATTGCACAATTGATCTGTGGAGAGTCAGGATATCAACCCAGTGTCAGTTTTGATGACAAGTTACTGCAAGGAACTTACAATTAGGATAAGGTTCATTAAGCTCAGAACCAGTCCATCTATTGTTCGGCAATTGAACTCTTTGTTGTTTTTCAAGAGCTATGGAACCCAGATTAGATAACTACTTGACCCAACCGCAAAGTAAGTGAACCTACTAGATTTGGTAAATTTCCCCTCTCATCAATCCAAGGATGCTCTGGCTTGAAACAAGATTTTGGGGCCAGTTCCCAGGGAGATGCTCATTTTTGAATGGGTCTTCGACACACGACCCCCTGGGATTGAAGGTGCGACCCACCATACGTCCTCAGGACGGTCAGGGTCGGTCGCACCTTCAATCCCCCGTCAAAATGGGGGGTTGCAGGTTGAATTATTGTCCCTTGGCCGAGGAGGAGCCTCGGCAAAGGGTACAGGCCATACCCACCCGCCAAGGAGGTTTCCTCCTCGGCGTGAAGGTACTTTCAGTAACTCCCACCAAGGAGGAAACCTCCTTGGCGGGTAGGTACGGGCTGTACCATCCGTCGGGGAGGATTCCTCCTCGGCCGACCGGTACAGTCTGTACCAGCCAACCAAGGAGAAATCATCCAATGGATGGTACAGCCCGTACCTACTTTCCAAGGAGGGTTGCTCCTTGGCAGGCAGGTACTTTCTGTACCTTCTTCTGGGGAGGATTTCTCCTCGGTCGGCTGGTACTTACTGTACCGGTGGGCCGAGGAGGAATCTTCCCCGATAGATGGTACAGTCCATGCCTGCCCGCCAAAGAGGTTGCATCCTTGGTTGGAGGTACTGACAGTATCTACCCGCCAAGGAGGTTTCCTCCTTGGTTGGAGGTACTGACAGTACCTTCGCGCCGAGGAGGAAACCTCCTTGGCGGGTGGGTACGGCCTGTACCCTTTGCCAAGGCTCCTGCTCGGCGGAGGGTCGATAATTTGACCTGCGACCCCCCATTTTGACAGCAGGATTGAAGGTGCGACCCACCCCAACCATCCTGAGGACGTAGGATGGGTCGCACCTTCAATCCCAGGGGGTCGTGTGTCGAAGACCCTTTTGAATTCAACCAATTGAGCCTCCAGGTGCGCCTATGGAAGGCACCCGGTTAGTTGCATGCAATTCGATTGAAAATTGTGTAAGCCTACTCACTGTCAATAAGACCAGTGGCTTTTGAGTCAAGGTTATCCAGCCAAATGATTGAGTGCGGCTGTAGGCATGGATGTTACCGGTAGTGATGATTTCGTGAATCTTGTTTCGCAGGAATGCCTTCAAGTAATTGTTTTGTAATTGATCAGGTACAATCACCATTCATTGCTATGCAGTTCCAAAAAGCTTACCCAGATAGTAGATGAGAAAGAATGCTGATAAGTGCTTGGAGCCAACTCGGCAGCCATCACGGCTGGATTCATACCAACTCTCTGTGTGATGGAAGCCATCATGATCATAGTAACTTGCCACTGGTCTGCAGGCCGAGTCTGTATTGCATGTTTTGCATGGGAGAAAATGTCAAATGAGATTTTGAGTAGGCTGTCAATGAGAATCAACCTGCATGTGACATACCAACGTGAGCCGATGCACCAGTTAGAAGTGATCTTCATCCAAAGTAATCAATCCTTGTAGCTTGTTGGTGGGTCTAGGTACTGGGCCAACTGGTGGGAGTGTTGGCCATGTATCATAGAGGTCTTCGGTGTCCAAAGCCCTATTATGTTGCTGTTCTTCATGATTGTCTCCATTTTCACTATCAGAATCTGGCAAGCGGTTAAAATTTTCTTCCTGCTCAAACATGTTGGGGCTTAGGGATGGGTGTGAAGTTTGCCTTCGACCCAACACGTTCCCACCAGTTGTTCGCGAAACACCCCTCATGGGATTGAATTGATCTAGGAAGATGAGAATCAAAGGCCAAATGGCATTTCAGTTGTAAACTCAGAGTCATCCCAGTCTGTCATGTAACTTGTGACTTCACTGGTAATCGATAAAGAAGACACAAGTGTAGTTGGTCTCTGATTGACACCGGCTACCTCCAGAGCGTTGGGAGGAAGAAAGGAATGTCAGAGCCAAATTATATGTGTAAGTGGGGGGGGGGGATAAAAGAGAATATGTGGGATAATGGAGGGTTTTGTAAGCAGAAATTGAAATGTGGACAGTTTTTGTGTGAGTTGAGGGGGAACAATTTGGCGCAGATGGAAACCAGTGGTGAGTGGGACCTTCAAACAGTTTTTGAAGGTTTCTGGTTCCCAGGAGCCTTGTGGAATGATTTGGCCCCAGTCAATGCACTTGGCTGTGATCAATCTGAGAGTAGAATCTGATATAGGGAAGGCTGGGTCAGCTAACCAATGTGGTATCTTTTAATAACTCTCTACATTCAAAAATTAAAAGTTTTTCTTTACTCTTATATACAGCCAGAAGACCTCAAATATGATTGAAGAGCTGAATCCTACAACTCAACTTACCCTAGTCACCACTTACGGAACCCTTACAACCCAACTGGATCAGAAGTTACACCACTCATTCTCAGCTACATGTCAAATTACACAATACACACTCATTACATAACCCACACACTTGGACAACCCAAGACTCAACATACACACACATATTACATACTCTATTCAACTACCAACACAGCCACCCAAATACAGTACAAACAATCAATATAATTTTCATATACAATCTTATCTCCTCTCATGCAGGCAACTAGTGGATATTCTGACACCACTTCTTGTTTGGATGACACCACTTTCTACTCACATGGTGCATCTTTGTTTGTATGACACCACTATCTGACAGTGGCTCCACCTTTTTCCCAATCTTCTGACACCATTCTTATTGTTTGGTCCTGTATTCTCATATTCTGACACCACTTTACATATTCTCACACCACTCTTAGTCTGTATTAGTATGTTTTCTGTTTGGTCATGTGTATTCAGGGTGCACCCCTCTTGTAGCTAAAATCCCTCAATTTTCTCTATATAAGGAGGCTCTCCTCCTGCTGTTTTCCATTCCTCACCAGATTTACTCATCAGATTTTCTGTATAGCTCTCTCACATACTCTTATCAGAACTCTTATAGTTAGCCCCTTATCAACTATATTACTGGTCACTCCTCTGTATTATTAGTCACTCAATATTGAGGTTTTAAAGTCTTATTTACCTTATACTCTATTATCATTAGTCTTATTATCAATAACAACTCTTAGTTATCTCATACCATCCCTTGGTTCAAGCCCTGGTGTAGTCATAGTACTTACAGGTTCCTTATCCAACTGGTTTATTCTCAAAGTTCACTTATATAACCCCTCTTATCACTTTATAACCCCTTATCAAGAGGTCCTCTGTTCAATCCCTGGTTGAAGTGCTTGCTCCCACATCACTTCAACACTCCATCATCATATCACCCTTTTACATCAATCACCTCTAACATGTTGCGTTACAGCAGGGTGATTGGAGAACATAACTTTTTTGAAGTTATCCATTTTTTTTATTTTTGTAACGTAACTAAAAAATGTTGTAATTTCAAGTAACGTAACTTTAAAAAAAATTTATAAAAAAAATTCTGGTAATGTAACTTTTTTTAGGGTGATGTACTGTTCAGAAAAAAAATGGCAAAATACATATTGCATATAGCTTAATGGTTAATCAATTCCTCCTGGAGGGTGCCAAAGTTGAGGTTGAGAATTCAATCCTCATTCTGAAGAAATTTTGACCTGGCTTGCTGTGGAGGGAACCCTCTGAACTTGATTGTTTTCATATTGAGAACAATAAATCTTGCTTGTTGAACTCAAAACATCTCCCACAGAAAGTTACACTTAAGTTATCCAAATTTGGTAAAATTGTAACGTAACTAGTAAAAGATAAGGGCTTTTTGCACAACAGATATTGTAACTGTATTATAGATATCTGTAACTGGAAGATAACGTAACTGTAAAGGTTATGTTACAGTCAGAGTTCTCCATTTACAGAACATATCTGCCCACCATTGCCTCTAAACCAATATCATCAGAAATAGGTAGTTATCCACACTCATCCTATAACAATAAATAAACTGCCAAGTGCCCTTGGTGGTCTTGTTTTTCTGATAACATAGAAGGGCAGAGCTTACAACTCCACCATCCCCTTCTCCATTCAGCAAAAGGGTATCACCACCTTTTGAATCTTACACCAAGATTGGTACGTCTTTCAATCAAGAGCTTGGGCATTCCCAAGCTATCAGACAGTTAAAGACCTGTCGAGGTCACTTTTGAGATGGTGGATGGAATTTGAGATTTGCTGAAAAGCTGAGCATTTCCACTGGATTTTGAATGCCGTTGGCCATTTCCCAAACAACCCCCAAAGAAAGAAAAGTGTGCATATTGAGAAATCTGTTTGAGAGAGCAAGCCTTGCACCCCACCTGGTACACAGGTTGGGTGAATTTGCCGGTGAATTTGTTGCCTGAGGGTTAGACCCGTCCCTTTTGGTGCACTGGTGTTGACGAAGCCACTATCACTTTTGTATTAAGTTTTGTTACCTTAGGCCTTCACATTTGGGGAGCATCACATCAAGCAATCAATCAAGGAATGCCACAATTGCTAAATATACCACCAGGTAACAATGTTTGCTGCAGACACTGTTCTCAAATGTGCCTCGCCTCCAACCAACTCAACTTTTTTTTTTTTTATAGATTTTTATGTGCACTGGGATGAATTTGGAAAGATTTATTACAAATGCAAGCTCTGCATTGGCCGGAGTGCTACTCTGAGTTACAAAAAGCACATGCATACTCAATTGCATCAAAGAAATGTTGCCAAGCGGGAGGCAACAGAGGCTTATTCTGGTTCTTCCTTTAATCCCAATCAACCCAGGGAGCTGGAAGAGGATAGGTTGGCAATCGATCACACCAAAGACAGGATTTTTGATGCCATAGGCCTTGGCAGTTTATCCTCGATTGGGATGATTACCTCTTCGAGGCGATGTCTCAATTATCTAATGACCAACTCCCCCGGGATTTCTTGAAACAACATTGTTCTGGTCACCCAAGCGAAGGCTGCTACCCATTTAAAAGTAAGGAGGTGAGGATGATCGAGTCATATACTGCATGTCTGTTCATGTTAATTAGTGGGGAAACTCTTTTCTTGCAGTACTTGATTGGCTCGTTGATGTTGGGTTACATGCACCACATCATGTCACGAGAAGTCTATGCCCAACTCCGCTTCATTATTTCCTTGACTGGCTGCAATTTGCCCCACTTGACCACTCTTCGCAACTCAAGAGATGCTATCCATTCATTGGTAAAGTTAGAAGTGTTTTTAACAATGAATGCCACACTGTGAGTGTGGCAAAAAATGCTGGGCCATGTAAGTCCCCCGCTTGGTTGTTTGTTGCAGTACCCAAGGGCTAAAAAGGGTTTCATTCATCGCAGGAACTTGCTAACCCCTACGTCCACCCTCATTTAGATTTTTTTCCAAAAGAAACACATGGAACCAATGTCTATTGGTACACGCAGGGGTCCAAATGGCTCAAACATCTCTTACCAGATCTTTGTCCTCCAATGACCGTAAATTGAGGGATTTTTGAGCCAGCAAAATTGGTCTCTGGCAATATAGTGGTACCAATCTTCTTCTACAAAGAGGCTACTGAAATTTGGGTGAAGTGTGCTATTACACACATGGCACACTTACCCAGCTAGTCACGCATATGTCTCCAAATCCCTGATTTCAAGCAATTCAATTCACCAACTCTTTTGTCAGTCAAAATTACTGATTTGGAACGGATCTACTTGGAGATTGACACAGGCCTGCAAGTAATGCTTGCCAGTTTGTGTTCAAACCAGTTGTGGGGTCAGCTCGGATGAATTCTTTTCCCACCAAAGTGGATGGCAAAGTAGGCCCACTGATACGATTCCTCATTATTTGTTGTACTTAGAGACGGGGAGCAGTACCATTCAGCATGACTTACCTAAACCGTGGTGAGTCAAAGCCAATGGGTGTGTGATCCGGCACATGCCTGTCAACTTGTATTCAGACCACACCTCAGGAAACTTATAGAAGAGGTGGAATTGTCATATCTCATTCTACTGTACTCTCGCTGGTCTGCCGTCCAAAATTAAATGCCCCAACATGCAGTACAATTGTCATTTTCTTTCGACTTCAAATCAAGCAAGTGTGTTGGAATTGGCTGAACCAATTGTTGATGAGATGAAGTAAGTCGGCTTTGATTGTTTCAGCAGAATCTATGTGCTGCATCACCTGACCACCCTCCGGCGCTGCCATGTTGAATAATAGTGACATCACAACCAACCGGTTTCAAGCCTATGATCCAGGGCTCAATTCAGAGGTTCTAGTAATGAGTGTGGTGTTGTGTTTTCAGGCTGACTCACTGATGCATGCCAAATTCACCCATACCTTTGTCCCAAATGTATGCTTCAACCCTTTTCGAATGTGCTTGTTGCATTTATCAACCATCAGTGACAAGAGGAAGCAAGACTACATGCGGGATTTGTGATAACATCAATCAAGATTTTGTTGAAATGCTGCAAGACAGAAACTCACCTGAACTGCAGGATGAAGTGAAGGCAATGGTGGAGTCAGATGTTGAAAGATTGTTCAATCCTTTCTTAAAATTGAAAGGTGAGTGGTTTGCGAGTTCACCTCCAGAACTGTTTCCGTGCTTAACATGATGGGGTGCCTATCAATTACACTAGGTTTTGATGGCTGTAAAGATACTACATGTTTTTCTGATAGGAGTGGTGAAGTACATGACAAAGGACATCATGAAGAGCTTGAATGCTACCCAACTCACCAAGGTTCTGGCTGCATGGGAGGCCTTCAATGTCAACTCTATCAATGTGACAGCTATCCCTGCAAAATACTTATCCGGCCATTTCAAGTCACTCATCGGCAAGGACTTCAAGATCGTTCTGCAGACCGCGCCTTTTGTTCTGTACCAATTCATGAGTGATACCCAGCGGACCTGGAGGAATTCACTCAGCACACTTGGCACATTTGTCTTCCAAATGCACATTCCCAACATGCAAGAATATCTGCGCAACTTACGAAAAAATATATACATTTTCCTTTAGCATTCTATCAATAAGTCCGGCCAATGGGTGAACAAGCCAAAAGTTCATATGCTGTTACAACTCCCCGAATCAATTGAATGGTTTGGCCCAGCAAGCCTGTTCTCAACAGAAAACTTTGAGAGTTTTAATGGCCTGTCGCGGAAAGCCTCCATCCATTACAATTGCTTACGACCAGGGAGGGATTTAGGATTGACATTCTTGAATTTCGAGGCCCTCTCACTAATTCTCTCTAGTGGTCGGATGTGTAACGGTGAGAAGTCAAGGACAGTTGCCTTAATCTTTTGCAGAAATGACCAGATCCAGAAGTCAATGAGCTATAACCAGTTTCTACTCTCTTCTTTGGACATCTTCCTGTTGGAAATGCAAGTTCTCCTCAAGATACAAGAAAAGAAAGCAATTCCCACTCCAACCAATTCCTGGATGGACAAGTTTCACAAGTATCCCAGCTCCGGTTGTGTGCGAAAGATATTGTTGGCAGAGGTTTCTTTGTTGTGGTAAGAAGATTATTCAGTGATTGCACCATTCTGCCAACTGACTACCATCGATTAACTGATTTCTCAACTAAACCAGCTTTCCTGCAGCAGCGGAAAATCATCAAATCATGTATTGGGATGAGTGGATTCCTTGTGGAAACTAGTACAGGCTGATTCCACGCGCTATGTGGTGGAATTAACTCCCTGCTTCCCCCAAGGAATCAGCCCATTTTATAAAATGAGGATGCTGTAGATGGGAGTCTCATTGGATTATTACAGTGTCTTGGTTAGTCAATTGTGATTTCTCACCGTGACAGTTTGCTAAAAAAATTTTCATTCACGCCATACATTAACACCACAACATTGGTGATCTTCATCAGACAATCAAGGCATGCATCAATTTCCAGCATGACTGCCACACCAGCAAATGTGCAACATTGCCAAACCCAAATCAAACAGTTCAAGTTACCAAAGGCGCTGCCAGTCAAAAGGTTCTGGTACACTCAAACAATAAAAAATTCATATTGAATTCATCATCCTTACACTCTTCAATATCTCATCGACAGCTGGCCTCTGTCAATCTTCCAGAACTATTGCCCTCTGATTGGTCTTCAGCGATTGCCAATGGAATGAACCAATGGTCATCACGAAACAAAGTGCGGCAGAAAAAGAAACAGGAGGCAGCTGCAAAAAAACAACCTGCTGTGCAAGTTTGATTGATTTTATTTGTATCTAATAATAATGATTTTGGTGATTCAATCAATAGTAATGTAGCATGACCTAAAGTATTATTGAGGCTAAATGAGTAAGTAACTGTAGGTTGCACATATAATTACACATAAAAATCAGGCACAAAAACAATTTATGGGGGATAATGGTCATGAGCTAGTATGATTCAGACAGGATGTGGATAAAATGAGACCAACAATATGGTAAACAGGGCACAAGATTATTGTGGGCTATTGCTAAGTAAACTACAAGAGAGTTTAAGGAAAAGTAATGGCTAACAGTAATCACAAGGGTAAAAAACTGGCCGGGGTTTGCTGAAGCCTGACTGTTCAAACATCTCAAGCATCTCTCTGGCTAAAGTGCTATCGCTCCTATGGAGTTTGTGTTGCTTCAAAGACTGCAAATTCAGATTGATGGATCAGCAGGAAATTATGCGCCTCCTTGAAACATCGTGTCTCTCCAATTCAGCGGATATTTTGTTTGGTGGGCCTTTGTTCTCAACACTGGAAGTAAATGTCAGGTGCCTCATGGAAGCGTCTCTCAATTTTGGCTGAAATATCATTGCAAAATATAGTTTTGTCTGCCTTGATCTTCGATTCAAAAAATGCCGCTTGTCAATCGGTTCAAGAGACAATTCCTCTCATCATGTTGGATAATTTGCGGATAGTACCTCGTGGTAGGCTTGAAAGTTCCTCGCGAGTTAGCATGTCCAAGGCTTTTTCCGGTAAGTCTTCTTCCATATTGTCAAAATTAATCAGAGTTGGACGTGCTTTTGTAGATACTAACAATGTAATAAATTTTTCTCTGAGTTCTCCTACCACCAAAAAATGGGCAGTTCAAGGAGTACTCATATGGGGCTGACACCTCGCCAGCATTGATGGCCTCGCAATCAACCGTCAACATCTGTGCAAACGTAAGGTTTGGTGGGGGCTCCCCAGCAAGCATCTTTTTCACCTTGTAGTATAGCTGGCAAGCAGAAAATAAGCCGGGTCCAGCTTCCTTTTTGCTTCTAGTGCTTATGGCTTTGGTCAACCTATTTAACGGAAAGATATTGTTTAAAAGGGTCTCCAGATGCCTTCCAAATGTCCCTGTGTGGATTTTTCAAACTTGAGTATCAGTGATTTCTCTTGTTGACTTGTAAGATGAAGAGAAGTGTACTAATGTGGTAGATTGAAACCAATCTGTCATACTTGGTGTGGCGTGCTTTGAGCGGAACCCACAGTAAGAATATATTAAAATGTTGCGCATTGAATGTGTTGCATAGATATTCTGAAAAAGACGCTGGAGTAGTAGCAGGCAGCCTCTTCATTTCATGCCGGTGTCCTGCCTGGGCTTTACATCAGCTCATACGGGTTGCTGACCAAGGACACACTTGAATCAACATGGCCCGGCTTTGGGTCCAACTTCAAATTTTTATCTTTTATTTGTATGGGCTTGGCTACCTCAGGCACAACAGTGTGCCTTTTTGCTGGGGCTTTGATACCAATAACAGACAATTGTTTCCCAGCCACTCTATGCCAGAGGGGTAACGGTAAAGTAAGGCTGACTGGCCTTGAGAGTGGGAAAATGTGCGCTTAATTGGGTAAACATCCTGGTCTGGAACAGGATTCTCCATTGTCTAATAAAAGTCGCAAAGTGGTGTTTGATGGTATAAAGCTATGAAGATGCTACGTTGGGGTGTTGGATGGTAAGTGGTGTTCTCCTTGGCTCACCAAAATTGACTGCCTCTTATCAGGAATTCACAATACCTGTCTCTATGATCTAAAGGAGATCTTATGGGGTTGCACATTACAGACTGGCATCCTGCGGTACACATGTCTGATTCAAGTCAGTCTCAAATGAAGACTAATGGCAGCATCTCTGATGACTTAATCTAAGATTCCAATTGCTACTGGTTTGAGGTGCCACTTTGACTAACAATTGGCCCCACCCATCATAGACTAGTCGGATTGACTCTGTTGGTGATGTGCGCATAACTTGGCCGGTAATCCCCCAGCTTGGCCAACGACTGCTGGACCAGTTGAGTCTGTTGCCTCCGGCATGCGGTTACCAAGTCTGACTGCTACCCCGGACCTCCCCCAGACCAAATCCGGCCTGTGGTGTACAGCTACCCACCTTTTAAAACTGACACCATCAAGTGCTCAGGAGATGACGGTTCTGTGTGCGACATGGACAGGACGAAGAGCCAATCTGGATATGCTGCGACCAGTCGGATGTTTAGCATACACCCTGATTCCTAAAGAGCAACACATTTGTGGTATTCAAATATTGTTCAAGGAAAAATTGCATACAATCTTAAACACAAGATTTGGCTGGGACCTGTCAAGATACTTAAACTTAAATTTTATGATTCTTGACAGCTCCCTGCCAAATCTTGCATTTAAGATTTTATGTAATTTTTCCCAAAACAATATTTGAATACCACAATTTTCAAACTCCTTCCTACAGTGGAAAAAGGGATCATGTTAGGATACGAGAACGACTTCTCCTCCTACTGAATTTTTATGCTGGAAAGTTCGTTTCAGGGACGTTAATTTTGATGAAGGAATCTTCCCTGGCCTGAACAACAAGGACAATGAAGCTTCATCCAACATTTTTAAAGCTGTCAGAAATTTCTCCACTCCAGCCACAGAAATTGAAAATGATATCAAACCCATAGACACTGCTCCACCTGTAACACAACTTGATACCTCATGCAAGGCTCCCAATGACATTTCCAGTGCCATATCCTCTGACAAAAGTGTATCCATAAATTGTCGAGGCAACACTGTAGTTGTATATCTCACAGAGAACACAGCCGATGAGAAATCAATGCTCCCAACTTGACGTTCTGGAAAAAGGCCATCAAAAAAGAAGTGTCCAATATGTATGACCACAACGTCTGGATCATACATAGTAAGAAAAATTGGTGATCAGAAAACTATTGAGTTTGGATAAACAAGAGATGATTATTCCTCGTATAGTGAACAGAAACAACTATTTAGATGACTATATACAAGCATCATATGCGCCGCAGTCGACCTATTACTGAGACTATGTATAAGCATACTTACGTCTTAACACCCCCCCCCCCCCCCCCCATGTCGACTACGCGGATGTGAAGATCTTTCACCTAAAATCATGGAAGTTAGGGTTCCATGTTTGTCAGTAGTCAGTGCTTTTGTAAAAATGTCAGTTGGTGTCCATGATAAAGTAGCCTTTTTCTCAAAGAGCGCTTGGTTAGTTATATAAAATTCTCTGTCCGTGTGACGAGTTCTTTTGTTAGAACTGTCATCTTTTCCCACCTTGATCGCAGCTTCATTGTCACAGATCAAATGACCTAGAATATCTTCTATCAGTTGCTAGATCCATAGCAATTGTCTAGTTGCCATGCCCAGCTCCATATATTTGGCCTGGCATGTTGAGGCTGCTACCGTATGGAGTCTTCTGGCTATCAATAGTATGGGTACATCGAAGAAGGAGAGAAAAATACCATAAGATCTCTGAAACTCTCCTCCCCATCCAGCATCGCTGAAACATTTAAGAGGTTGATCAGTGTCTTTCAGCCTTATGTAGAGAAACTTATCTTTGGTGCCAGTCACATAATTGACCACGTGGCGAAGAGCCTTCCAGTGTACAGGAGTTGGTCTTGAGCTAAAACGGACCATGTAATTAACAGCAAAGGCAATATCAGGTCTGGTACCTACTGCCAGATAGCTTAGACTCCCTACCAAAGATAAGAGCTTTGTCAAAGTTGAAGGATCACCATCCCTTACTGTATCTGTCTCTGCAGAGAATCCCAATGGAAGTGGTGTTTTTGTTGTTGTTTTCTGGTCCCAATTTTTCTTCCAGGATCTTGTCAATGAGCTTCTTCTGTCAAAGCGTAAATCAGGCGTCGTCACAATTGACTTCAACACCCAAAATCGTCTCAATGCCTTCTTGCCACTTGATTTCAAGACAGTCCTTCAAGTCGGCTCCCAGCTTCTGGAGGAGAGCAACGTCAGAACCTGTAACCACCCCATCGTCCACATGGACCGATATAGCTCCTTTTTGTGTCGTGTGCTGTAGGATGTAGAGATAGCTATCAAATTGGCTAGGTGAGTAACCCAAATCTTTCAGTTTAAGTTGTAGGTGCTTCCACCAACAGCGAGCTGCTTGTTTTGTACCATACAGCGCTTTCTGTAGGCGGTAAGCATACCCTTTTGGTATGTCAAGGCCCTCAGGCGGTCGGACCCAAACTTCCTTGTCTATAGGTGAGTGTAAGTATGCAGCTACAAAATCGAAAGAGTATACTGGTCATGCGCACTTGGCTGCCAGTCAGTAGTAAACCCAGGGAAACAAAAGTTGCCGTTGGTGCGAAAGTGTCCATAAATTCAACACCAGCTATTTGGGCATAGCCCTTGGCCACATAACTGGCTTTCAGCTCAATAAGCTTGTCATCAGGCGTCCTCTTTTCCACAAAGACCCAACGGGTGCCCATCACGTGCTTGCCTTCAGGGACTAGTTCAATTGTCCAAATTTGGTGTCAAAAGAGGTTCTGTAATTCCTCTTGAATAGCCATCAGCCAGGCCTCCTTGTCAAGGTGTTTCAACACATGCTTGTACTTCTTTGAAACGGGAGTCGGAGATTGAGTAACCTTCTCGAGTTTGTCCTGAAGGGTCTCTTGTTGTTCGACAATGATTTCATCTTGCAAATTTCCCAGTTTGACGGCCATGAAAAATCTCAGTGCTGCCAGTTGATGACTGTGGCAGAAGTTTTATCAATCTTTTTTTGCAGTCAATGTTAGTGAAGGATCAACATGAGGGTTAGTTTGTGGTGAGCCTGTAGTTAAGCGTAAGGGATGATCAGCAAATTTTGCCCATGCGGACGATTCAAATTTGTTTTGTGAGGGGACCCAAAAAAGCCATCCCTTGCTTCCTTTGAGATATCTTACAACATAAGCTTCGATTTCCCTGTCATCCAGCTTGCGTCACCTTTTGGGAGGTGTAAGGATAAAGGCTTTGCTACCAAATATTTTCAAGTGATCTAAAGTGGGTGGGTGACCGTAGAAGTCCTCAAAAGGGGTTTTGTTACCACTTACTTTGTTGGGGATCCTGTTCAGGGTATGATTAGCCCATAGAAAGGCAAATCCCCAGAAGTTCTTTGGTAGATTGCTGTTAATCAAAACCAATTGTCCCATATCCTAGACAGTCTGGTTGTACCTTTCAATGGCGCCATTTTGATAGTGGTAGAAAGGCAGAGATTGCTCAGCCTTGATGCCTTTGGATTTGAGAAAGTTTGCCAGCAATTATGATTCAAATTCGCCACAATTATCCGACCTGAGACATTTTACTCGAAGGCCAGTTTCTGTCTCAAAACGTTAAACTTGATCTATCAGTAGTTGAGCGTCTTTGCTCTTATTTTCATTACTTTGATCTCACTGTAAGATGTTCCAATGTCCCGGATTGCCAAGATATATCTCCCATCACCAAAAGTGGGAATTTCAAATGGTCCCATAAGGTCGCACTCCAAAATGTCTCGGTGTTCTACAGGACAGAAGGTAGGGAGGAGGGAGCTTGTTCTTGTGCCTTTAGCAATCATACATACGGGACATTTGATATCAGCCTTGGGTATCTTATCAGATAATCCAACACCCAGTTTGAGTTTGATCATTTTTCTTATCCGGCAAAGTCCAGCATGGCCAAAGAGGCGGTGCAAGAAGAGTAGATTCAGTTCTTCTTTGGTTAAGTCTGACGCATGCCAATAAAATTGGTGCTTGGTGACTGGAAATTGGAACAGTTCCATTGGTGGGTTCTCAGTAGACGGGGTTTTTATTTTTGAGGCATAAGATTTAATTGAACTAGAAAAAAGAGAAGGAACAGGAGATGAAGGTGGACAAGAAGAGAGACTAGAAGAAATGGAAAAATAATTGATATATGGAGCACAAAATGATTTCAGAAACACCCAAACTCGGTGTTTGTTGTTGAGTTTACTTTCAATGAGTGTTTCTCCCTGTGGAGATTTGAAGAGAAACTTATTGGATAAGGAATCATAAGCGATTGTCAGCTTGGCTCTCCTGAGCGCTGACGGAGAGATGAGAGTAGATCTGGAATTCTCACAGTACATGACCCCCTTAATGGAGATGGTTATTCCATTCATCCCAGGAAAAACCATGGTCCCCGTGCCTGTAATGCAGTCGTTACAACTGTCAGTTGCAACTCTTAAGGGAATAGGCTTCTTAAGAGGCTGAAAGTCAAATATGGCTGACCTATCGCCAGTAAGGTGATTGGTGGCACCTGTATCTGAAATGGTGTCGGGCATTGGAAGTTGCCTCCCTGTTGAGCTGAAGTTCAGCTATCTCATCTTCTATGTCTCCAACATCGACGTTTCTTGCTGCCACTGGGTTTTGTCGTTAATTATATTTGGGAGGGATAGGTGTGGTTTTGTGAAGGTGGTTGTTGGATTTTTAGAGCGGGATTTTGTTGGAAGGGATGTTGGGGTTGGAAATGATTCGGAGAAAAGTTGTAGGGGGGGGGGGCATATAGTAAGAAATTAGGGGAGAAGACGATAGGGCAGTAGGGTTGATAACCTTGGAACCAGAGGGTTGAGTTGGTTTGTTGAAGTTGTTGGGATGGTTACAAGGTGGTTTTTTACGGTAAGGTAAGTCAGCGGACCAGTGCCAAGCACCAGGGATGTTTTGATGGCAATTGCATGAAATTGCCTACTCATTACTCCACTTTAATTCTTGTCATATGTCTGTGTGAAGTGTGTTGTGATTCAAGTGTAAGTGGATGTTCAACTCTTGTCCAACTGAGCATGAACTTACTGTGAAGTTTAGCCCATGTGGTCTATATATCAGTTGTAACTCCAGAGTAACTGATGATTAATTCAGGTATAATTCAGGTTCAATTCTGTTACAATCACTATTGAAGTCAGATGCAATGGCTAAAAGCCCCCAAGATTCCATGAAGATGATTCCTATGTGACAGGTAAGACACAGCTTATTCAGATTTACAAGAAAATTGGGGAAAAAAGATGTGGAAGGAAAGGATTTCCAGAGCTTTATTTATGGAAGAACTAACTGAAACTAGCCCTGACCCACTAGCACACAGCTGATCACAAAATTAAAGGGCGCACACTTCACAATTTATGCATGGTAAGGAAATCTTGTTGTCCCAAGTTTGGTCAGATGAAATACATACTTGAATGTTGTACATTTTAAAATCTTCAATTTTCTCATTTTTATCAAAGAATCAAGGTATTCATGTGCTTTCAAGAACCATATAATTTTCACTGATAGCAGAGATACCCCAGGATTAATATTCTTTATATCTTCTAGATAAAGGAAAGGGGAAAGAGTTGTCATTGGATCCAAACATTTAATCATGGGGCCATCACTTTTAACAGGTACACTTTCTTGGCCAAGGGAAGAATCCAACAAATACATACATTTATCCTCACCATCCTGTTTCCCCCACAGGAATAAAATACTTAACTATTCCTTTCCCCCAATTTCTTGTTTGTTCTATCTTGGCTGAAGCATTATTCCCTTCTCATTGAACTCCACACTTTCCCTTCCTGATAATCCTGAATTTGTTTTCATTCAGTTAGGCAACAAAAGGGTCCATGTGTGGGGTGCCACCAGAATTCAGTTCAGTTATCTCAACTTGGTGGAAAGAATGTTTAAAAGGGTCTTTCTGGGACCTGTTGGCAGCTTTCTGACTGATATTTATTAAAATAAGTTTACTGAAGCCCATAAATCCTTAATAAAACTCCAAGCCTTTGTATTGTGCAGGAAAACCACATTTCCTCAATTTAGGGGATGTGTTTCCAGCCAAATCAAAGAAATCAGGATATTTTATTACAATTTATACATTTGAAGATGTCAAAATTATGGTCACCTCAAAGTGGAACCAAAATTGAAACCTCTGCTTCCAAATTCAACACCTAACCTCCCACAATCATCAAATTCAATCAATCCATGATGACAGATAGTTCAAAAATCCCTCGCAGGGTGCAATACAAGATTGAAGCCTCATCAACTGAATTCAATCCAGGTCTTCTGGCTCAATTTATAATAGCTACTTCCCATTGATTTGAGAGGCCCTCCAAGCTTGACAACCAGGGAAGCATATGTAGAACCTGCATGCAGGTACCTCATTTTTTCCAGCTTATATCCCTGACTTATAAATGACTGTCACTCTGACTGAAACATGTACTATCCAAGCTTCATTCTTTTCTAGGGCTATGGAACCCACATACAGGTAACTCTTTATATTAAATTTACATCCCTTGTTGTATCATTGGCCTCTTCATGACCAAACTTTGTCTAATCTGAGTTTTCTGATCTACATTACATAATTTCTGCAGGATTTCCAGGCACTCAGTACATTTCACAACCAATTTCCTTTTTTTTATTCTTCATTCATCCTAAGAGGGACTCAAAATGAATACTTGAGTAGTTATTTTCTAATAGATTCATTCTTATCTAAAGGAAAATTTTCAAATTACCAATTTCATCTTCTGAAAGCCTGTTTTCGAAAAAGAAAATCCTGGGAAAAGGAATTGATTAGAAGTCAGAGTTTGATTGTGTTAAAAAAAATTTAACACAACTTCTGTATAGTTAATTACTCAATTTTAGTTTACAGTTGAATGTTTTCTATGTCTTTGCTACTTTTAGGGGAAAGTCAGCCTGTAAAGGATGTGCAGTGCAGGGTATGTCCCCGTGGGGTGGCATACCCAGCCCTGGATGACAATGCAGGCCGTTGAAACGGTCTTCTATTTCTTCCGTGACCAATGCGTCCTGGAGGGAAGAGAGTAATCTTCTTCTCCGGGACTAATTGGTTCTTGGTGAAAGAGCGTACACTCTACTCCCTCCAGGACTGATTGTTCCTGCAAGGAAGAGAGTCTTTTCCCTCCAGGACTGATTGGCCCCGGAAGCAAGAGAATACTCTCTTTTCTCCAAGACCAATCGGTCCTGGAAAGAAGAGAGTTCACTGTCTCCTCTAGGACCGATTGATCCTAGAGGGAAGAGAGTGTACTCTCTCCCCTCTGGGACCAATCAGTCTTGCAAAGAAGAGAGTAAACTCCCTTCCCTCTGGGACCAATTGGTCCCAGAGGGAAGAAGGTAACACTCTCTCCCCTCCAGAGAGAGAGAAGTGTACTCCCTTCCTTCTGGGACTAATCGGCGCCAGAAGAAAGAGAGTGTGCTCTCTCCCCTCCAGGACCAATCGGTCCCAGAAGCAAGAGAGACGTACACTCTCTTACCTCCAGGATGATCGGTCCAAGAAAGTGCAATCTTTTCCTTTTGGGACCAATTGGTCCTGGAGAGAAGAGAGTATACTCTCTTTCCTCCAGGACCCATCGGTCCCAGAGGGAAGAGAGCACACTCCTCTAGGGCCGATTGGTCCCAGAAGGAAGGGAGTGTACCACCTTCCCTCCCGGACTAGTTGGTCCCACTAATTGGTCCTAGGAAGGGACCAATTGTCCCAGAAGAAAGAGAAGGCTATGTGGACAGCCTGCATAGATGCCTAGGGCCTTTTTTGCCACCCCACACATTTTGTGTCACCTAAACGTACGCGCGTACGTTTTGGTGACATTGGTACCCCTCTTTGAGTTGTGGGGGATAAAAATGAAATAAAAGAAAAATAAAAGCAATGAAATAGTGAAGAAGCAATCAGAAGCAGATAAAGATTTCCATAAAAAATCAAGTAATAATTGAAAATAAAATAAACAAAGTATAAGAATAAACATATAAATGTAGCCATTCTTCAAAAAAATTAGGCTATTGCTTCATTAGAGAATAGAAAACCAAGTGAATGTCTTGTTGAAAAACATGGGAATCCAAATTTAAGGCTTTATGTTTAATGAAAATCCTTCTTGTGAGGATGGGTGAAACCCTGAACTAGGATAAAATTTCAATTTTTCCACAGAATTCATCAAGTGGCAGGATTTGATTTTAAGGTTTACCTGAAAACTGATAAAATTCAACAAGATCATCGTGGTTTTAACTTTGGAATCAGATACATAATTTCCCAATACCTTTATGCAAAGATTTATTTTTTGGTTTGTTTACTAAGGTAATTCTTTTTGCAATTCATATTTTTTGTAATATGGAATATCATATATTATGAATCCCGCTATCAGATAATTAAAACATTATCAAAAGTGCACCATTTTGTAAACCTGTTAGTTCTTCACCTACCTTTGGAACCCCTTGATGGAGAATGTGAGTTGTGGCTAGTTGACTGGATTCCAATTTTGGATTGTTTTTATTTTACATCCCTAATAATATAAAACCAAATATTTTAATGCACAAGATTCCGTTGGACAGTCTGAAATAATCAACTTATGATTATCCTTTGTATCCCTCCTCACATGTTTCCCCTTTCAACTGGTCTTCTGTATGCATGTTTCCTTCTACGCAGAACCAACCCAGCCAATTCAACCCACACTCAAGAAAATGAAATAGATCTCTCTGCCTTCTGATTTTTAGATTGGTTTTTTATTTATTATGAAATTTTGGGACTTCATCTAGATTTTGGGTGAATGGTTTCCAGTAGCAGCTTTTGAGTATTTTGTGGTAAATTTCTTATAAGAAAAGAATTCTTTCAAGAATTTCCAACTTGAAAGGAGATGAATTCAGGGGGAATTTCAATCAGAATTTCCTGGTGGCTGCTTGGGGCAGTTCCGACCAATTTTCTGCTTGGTTTTGTCACATTTTTTCCCAGAAACTATTAATATAACAATCAATTTTTTTTTAAAAAACATCATATCAAGTTTTTAGGGCCACTATCAGTTATTTGTAAGAGAAAAAATTGCACCAAGAAATCCTGTTGATCTCTAGGGTGAAGGGCACTGTGAAATGTTTCATTTTTTTGGTTAACTCATAACTATCAAGGGAAACCAGGGAAATGTTCACCTGAAAGTGACAAGGAATGGGAGGCCTGTCAAACAAAATATTTACCTTGATTATCTGTCTCAGTTTTAAAGGTTAGAACTCCTGTATTGTGTGACATCCAGGTCTCTTGTCACATTTATTACAGAAACAAAGAAATCTGATTTTTTTTACATCCAAAATTAGAGTGATAAAACATTCCAAAAAGATTGTTCACTTACAAGAAGACCCTCCTTATGTATTGGTTCCTTCTACATGTGACATACACAAGCTCTTCCTCAAGCCCTTTCACATTATGAAATTTCATGACAAAACATTACAATTCAATTTTGTTTTGCTGAGAAAGAAACATCTTGAGGGAACATATTGCACCACTTCTTCATACAAGGAAACTAAATAGATGCTGTTCAAACAAATCATTCCCACCTGGAACACTGTGCAAGATGGCTTGTAGAAGTGTTTCAAAAAACAAGAAGAAAAGATTGGAAATAGTTCTGTGGTTTTCAGCTGGCCGCACTGATGCTCATGAACAGTCAGAACCAAAAATACAAAGCATCCCAAATCCAAGAAGCCACAAATTTAATCTCACTTGGCCAGCTGAAAAACAATACTGCTGCCATGCTCAAATGCTACAGCAGAAAAATCATGGACAAAAAGCCTCTAGAAATGGCTCAAATGGGGTTACATCCCCATATACAGCTCTTGATTCTTTGCCTTCAAGTTTAATCACCTTCAAGCTGGAAAGATTCTCCAATAATCAATATTTGGAAGTGAATCCAAGTGATTTGATGCATTAATCTTGTATTCCTATATTTATAACATGCACTTTGAAAGAAGACAATGAAATCTTGGCCAATGAAGGGTGTAAATTTTTGGTATCAAAATGTAATTTAAGATATCTTCAAGTCTGTTTTGAATTTTTTGAGTTTCTGGGTGTTATTTTCTTTGTTTTTAGCTCCAGGAACCACCAATACCTGGCATTTCCTGGTACCTCATCATCTGATAAGCTCAACCATATTTTTTTCCATTTATAAATGTCTGATGGTCTTTCCACTGCTTGGGATTATTTTTAAATGGAAAAAATTCCAAGTTTGAAATTAAACATGTTGAATTCCAAGAATAATTTTCGATTTAAATTATTCATCAGTAATAACTCATTGCTATTACATTCATTTCATATTTTTGAATAGTTTTGTTTCTTTTCCATGGTATTTTGAAATTTATGCTTTGTTCTTATCTAGACTTAAATTTTCAGATAAGCTCTGAAAATTTGTTAAGAATGTTCTTCTCCTTTTCTTGAATGTGTTGTGATGAGAAAATTCTCATGATACAAAGACAAATCAGGGAGTCAGACTTTCTCATTGAATATCTTCATTCAGGACTCTAGTCAGACCTATACCCTGCCATTTTCTTTTGAGGATTGACATGAAGATCACATCCTCACTTTCCCACCAGCAGCTAAATTAATATGGTTGTGGTAAGCACTTGTCAGCTCAGAATTATAATTAGGACCCAATTGTGACCCCAGGAATTTTCAAAGGCATTTGGAGGTCCCACATGGTATAAAGGTTCCTAATACATAAATTTGGCTTTATATAACTATAAGCCCACAGAAGTAGCAGCATAAGCCCATAAATCTTGAATCATACTATGCATGTATCCATGGGTTCCAATGGCTTGGACCAAAGGGATAAACAATTACTTGGAATGCAGCAATCATCAAGCCCACTTAGATTAATCTAAAACCTTCAAATATGCCAAAAACGTGGCACCTTAGGTTTTTTACCAAACTGAAATCCCAAGGTTTAGCATGTGTTCCAGATTCAACTTTTCTAAGAAGGCCTGAACTGGCCAATACCTTCTTCAGCTGCATCATTTATTCATATCAGCACTCATAGCTTGATTTCTGCTACTTTTATTCTACTACATGAAAGTGGTTTATTCAGTCTGTCAATTAAAATGAAAAAGTTTTGACATCAATTATATGTTACAGATATGCAAAATTTGGATGTATTTCAGGAGCACAGAATGATACCAAATGAAAAATTCTTTTCAATCAATATCAATTGTAAACAATCACATATCAATTTTCAGTTTAAAAAATGGATACTTGTGATGACAGATAGTCTGTCAAAAATCAGTACTTTGACTTTGTAATGAATTGGGTTTTTTGAGGTAGACCCCAGCAAAAACCTCAGTTGAATGGACTGATACAATTCAATTTTCTGAGGAATCATATAGCTTCATACTTATGAATTTCAAGTGAATCTTTTTTATCTGCAATTTTTGAAGCCTTTTCTTTGAGTGACTGATCACTAAAAGATGAATTATTTCATATCACAGGACGTATCAAAAACATGTTTGCTCTTGAACTTTATATCCATAAACTCACTTGTTATACAAAGCATACTTCTTTCACTGCCTTAAATTGCATTTTGAAATGATTAGGATTTTTGCATTCACCCCTCTCATAGTGATACATTATAAAATTTCAGTAGTATCACATGTTTGAGGAGATCACCAATTTGGTAAAATTTCCATTTTTGTTGAAAATTTAGCTAAGGATTTTTTTTATGATTTGGATTTTTCCATTTCCAATAGAGCCTCAGGATATAGACCTCTCATCAAAAAAAAAAAAAAAACATGGTGCAGGGATTGAATCAGTATATCTATAGTTATATATTTTTTCAAGCAGATGAAAGTGTTGAAACGAAACATTGGTGGGCTGGTTGAGGACAAATAAATTCATGGATGCTGATTGCATCAAAAGGACTTACACATGAGTTGGAGCACATATCATGTGAATTTTAAGCACATATCAGGTGAAGTTGTGCCAGATATCCATTACAGTTATGATTTTCAATTCAAATCAAGTTTTGCATCAGTTAAGTCAAAGTTTGAACCAAGTTACAACCAAGTTAGAACACACTTCCAAACAGTTAGAACTGAGTTGTAGATAAAATTTAATGGTAGGCAATTGCTAGCAATTGCCATGAAAACATCCCTGGTGCAGGTTGTTTGCATATATGGCAGTTGTTGCTGCAAGCATCTTGGGTGGTGAAAACTTCATCATTCTACGGGGGGAAGGTGTGGAATTGATGTTGGTATCTTTGGTAGCAGACAGAGTATAGGGAAGTGGAATATCCGGGATGATGTTTGTGATGACAGTGGATTTGTTAGATTCGGATTGCAGGAAGGAATGCTGTCTCTTACACACATAAAAGAGTTGGAGGAGTTCATCAAAGCGCGGAGTCTTGTGCATCATGTTGTTGTACATGATCTGTTCGACATGTCGTGTGGATTCTTATTTTAAGGGGCTGTCTCTGAGATTCATCTGGAGGACTAATCCCATGATGGTGTCATCGTCAAGGATCAAGTTAAGACTTCGGAGGTGGGATATGATGTCTCTGATCTCAGCCGCAAAAGCCGATGTAGTGGGAAAAGATTCCAGCTCCAATTGGATCAGACACATGAAAGCCGGAATTTGTGCTTATTGGCATATTGACAAAAATTGGGTGTTGAGATTGCGGAAGATGTCCTAGAAGGTGGGAAAAAGGGAAAGTTCATCTTCTATTGAGGGGTCAACAGAGTTTAGGAGGATTGCTCAGCCGCTCTTCTCGTGGTGGATATTTGCTGAGGGTTTGATGAAGTAGTCCGGATTGTAGATGAATTGGAGGGCCAACTCTCGTACTCGTCGAGCCCACTTCCTGTAATTGGATCCATCGGCAAGTAATTTGTCTCTTGACCGCATTTGATTCACTTCCGCATTGATGGTCGTAGCAGTATTTCTGTGATCCTCTTCTGCAGTGCGTTGAGCTCATGTGTCTTCAACCACATGTTCTTGTTTTTAGTGCATAGAAGGTGGTGCCGGACGGAGTTCTTGAGTAGGAATATCAGGAAATGGTTGGTGAGAAGTGTACCCAGCAAGCATCAGATGATTGATCAGAACAGTGACATAAGGAAAAGGTGGTTGGGTAGGTTGGTGAAAGTGGTAAGGCATTGGGGTAGGACAACTGTTGGTATGGAGGACGGAGTGGATGCCAGCTGGTATGGAGTGTTGGGTGGATGGTTAGGAAAAGAAGCTGGGGTGTGAGGGGTATTTTTTGAAGAGGGAGAAGGGGTGGGCATATTGGGTTGAGAGTTGTACGGAGTGGTGGTGTAGTGATAGTGGGGAATGGGGGGGGGGGGGGGGTTGGTTGGTTGGTTGGTTGGTGAGAAGGATGTTTGTGAGTGGTAGGCATTTCGATATGGATGTTTTCTTCTTGTTCTACATCCTGAGAGGAAGCGAGGAAAGGGATAGTCAACACATCCTGAAGATTGTTGGCTTGTGTTCTAATCAAGTCTGGAGTTTGTAAGCCGGTTTGCTTTTGAACACTTGGCAAGGTGTTTCTTGATGGAGGTAGGTTGGTGATTTGAGTGTCATGAGACATGATGAGGAGTTATAGAAGGTTGGAAAGTAAACAAAAAATATCCTGCAGGCAAGTCTTGGAAGCCTCGTGGCGTACAAGGTTAAAACTATGAGGCAAAGTATATACTCCAGACTATCAAATGGCCTGTACTTCAAGATCTAGAGCTTAACTGGCCAGGAAAAGTTTGATCTGAACCCAGCCGATAGATGGAATGTTTCTTAACTCACGACAAGGTTTAAATCCTGTCGGTACCTTGCGACCTTCACGTCGCTACTGCTGAGATGGTATGGGGTGATTTCAAGGTGTGAATGTTAAATGAAAAATATAAGGAGATTTTGCGAGATTCTTTTAAGGGATCATAACCTATTGAGTTTGGATAAACAAAAAATGATTATTCCTTGTATAGTGAACAGAAACAACTATTTGTATGACTATATACAAGCATCATATGCGCCGCAGTCGACCTATTACTGAGACTATGTATAAGCATACTTACGTCTCAACAAAAACCATCCGCTTGCATGTGATGTATGCATATTCGAGCGTAGCCCCCTCTTGGAGGGTCCGGCGTCACTCAGAGCCGCAGACCAATCAGACAAGAGAAACCCAGGAAACAACCATCTACCATCCAGGCTATCTCTCCGAAAAACTCTAGCAACCCAAACTTTCATCATGCGTCTCGCCAAGCTTAACCGTACGATCTCTCATCGGAGAGCCATGTTCAGAAACTTGGTATCAGCCCTGATCGAACATGAGCAAATCAAGACGACGTTTCCCAAGGCCAAAGCGATTTCAAGATTGGCCGAACGAGTCATTACGTGGTCGAAATATGGTACCGAGAACATATTCTACCAGCGGAAAGCTGAATCTTACCTCATGGTATGTAACCATTCAAACCGTCGAATGCCGCCATCATCTGCTAAAGTTTACTCTTTTCATTCCCATCAACATTCACCCAATAGAATTGGGTTCAGGTTCGAAAACACCTCTTCCATAACTTGGCAAAGCGATACGAGGCTCGATGCGGTGGGTATACTCGAATTCACCGTGTAGGATATCGAACACATGACCATGCGCCGTTGGCAATCATCGAATTGGTCGACAACTCCCGTGACTTGAAACGTGACAAAGTCATACGAACAATATCAAGGGAGCTTGCTCAACTTGAACTTTCACAGAAGTCCACCCATTCCGACACTGCTCCGAGTAATATAAAGGGGAAAATCCCGGCGGCGGTTTGGCGGAACGTTCCTTGTAAATCCGAGGCACAAGTAAAGGGGAAAATCCCGGTGGCGGTTTGGCGGAACGTTCCTTGTAAATCCGAGGCACAAGCAAAAGAGGCCATCGAAGAATTTCAGGGCCTGTTACCCGAGATGACGAAGAAGAATTTGAAGAAAGTGCTAAGTGAGCAGTACGTCCAAGCATATCAATACTGCCAACCGCCCCAGATCCCAACTAGGGAAGAAGCAATGGTCGAAGCCGCTCATGCAAAAAAATTACGGCGAGACTTGCTTCGCAAAGCCGCCGAGAGTGCCAGCGACCCATCATCAATCGCGCCGAACGGCTCTCCTACATCCACGACCGTATCTCTACTCAACCGCAACCCAACCCCGAAGCCGAAAATCGGAAACTTTGCTCATGTTAAAGGCATTCCTCGCCCGCTTGGACCATACACAGACTTCCTCTATCACATTCGATTACATTTCCATCGCAATCTTGCCTTACTGGACCCCAAATAAAAAAAACATCAGGGAGGGTTTTTTTGGTTGGTTGGTTTTGTATCAAATGAGTAGTTCAAAAGAAAGAGAATAGAAGAAACTGACTGTAATCGATGTGCACCAGTTCTCCAAAATCCGCATACTTTAGTACGAGCCTGAACAGAAGGATTTTGAAGTCGATAACCTTCCAAGCCAGAAAGTTCAATCATTCGTTCATCGAAGACATAAAGGGGTAAAAGGAACTCTGAGTTGTTTTGAGTGTGAGGGGAGTTTGTATGTGCATAGGTGAGAGTCGGATTGTGGTGTATACGTCAATCGTCGAAATATCGCTATCGTTATCGATCGACTTCTTATAGCCATCCTTTTTCTTTCGTAAGTTTGTTTGTTGTGCTGGTGGTGGTGGGTTTTGGAATGCGTTCAATTTAGTTTTTAGTTTAATTTATGGGGTTTTCAGGGTGCCTTTTTATTTGGGAAGGAAGACCCTTGCTTGCAAGCGAGTTGACTGGAGATGCTTCAGAGTGGACCCCTGGTTACATTGGTCCGATTCCTACCATGCCCTAATTGCAAGCCTGAAGAGACCGTGGCACTCATGAAGATTAGTTCAACAGATCAGCAACCAAAAACTTGATCATATCCTGATGTTGCATTTAAGCATCACAAAGGATCTTGAAATTTGACCTGTCAGCAAAGGGCCCCCAAGAAAACAACTTGTTATGATTGAACAGTGGCACATTTGATAGAGTTTGAGATTTTTTTGGTAGAGTTTGAGATTTTTTTTGGTAGAGTGGGAGTCAGACTATCTGGCAAACTTCCAGACAATATCTTATGGAAGCAAACATGCCCAGGGAATTCATGTGGAAAACATTGAATGGATTACTTTGTCCAAGATTCACAGAGCCTAAAATCCCTAGTATTTTTTATCACCTTGTGTAGCTAGAAGATTAACACTCATGGCATCACATAGGCTGACACCACTAGGTCATTCAAGACCTAGGCCATGTTTAGGAGTGGCATATTACAGGTGAAATAATCTGGACCATTGTAACATCTGATCAATTTTGGGTGGGAAAGATCAGATGACATGCATCTTTGTCAGTTTTCATTTGATTGTCAAAGTTATGGGCTCATTGAAAAGGAAAACATTTCAAGGAAAAAAATTGATACAATTTTCATGTGAAATATTTCACAGAAAGGCCTTCAAAAACAAGGATACAAGTTGAGATATCCTGGTGCATAGTTCCAAAAATGATGAGGTCTTGATCCCTGTTTTTGCAGGCCTTGCCATGGGATATTTCACAGACAAACTATCTCAATTTTATTTGTGATTCTTTTCCTTTTCAATGAGCCCATCACTTTGACAATCTGATGAAAACTGACTAAAGTTGGTATTTGGACCACAGTTGACCTCAGCCAGTGAATTTTGGGACCTGCTATACCTAAAGGATGCAGGTAACTCTGAGACTTCAGTGGCTTTAATCACAACTCAGGCACATACATCATCTATTTGTTGAATGGTTCCCAAAAGAAGTCTTTAACATCCTCGAATTCTGGATTCTTCTTTTGGCATTAGTTCTTGGCCTTGGAATTCTCTTCATCCGAGTCTTGAGCAAGGTCAACAGCCTGAGAATCTGGGGCCTCAGAGTTGGCAGGAGTTGATTTGGAGAATTTCGATTTACTCTTTTCAATGGCCTGGCCCTTTTTCTGAGAAAGAATGGCTGCCAATTGTGAAGTGGCCTTGGGTTCTGGCTCAGAGTCTGAGGAAAGTTCTTTTTGATTTTTCAATATATTGGCTGCAGCTTTTTGGCATGTAGCTGTAAAGAATTGGGTGATGGAGTGGTGTGAATCTGGTGATGGCTGGACCATTCCTGATTGCTTTACAGGAGTTGTGATTCTTTTTGAACGTCGGGTCGGTCCTTTGGAGGTATCAGACAATCCTATAACATCCAGGTTTGATGGGCCTGCTTGAGTTGATTGAGACTGGGAAGTGGATTTCATACTTGGAGTGTAGGCTGATTGAGTTGGTATTTTTGTTTTATTCAGATGTGGTTGGGCATCAGATGACTTTGATTACATTTAGATAAAGATTAACACTGCTAGAATAATTACCTTGGTTGGGTGTAACCCAGGCAACTTGGTTTACACTCAACCAATTTAAAATTGGTTGAGTTTGACCCAATGCAATATGCATCCGGGTCAAACTCGGTTTGAACTTGCGCAAGGGTTTTGCCCCCTGAGTTAAACTCGGTTGAAGAGAACCCAAGGCAAACTTGGGGGGCTGCCCAACCAATGAAACCTCAATCATCAGTTGGTAGAAAGGTGAGCTGAACTTGCCTGGCGTCCACCGAGGAAATAAGACTTGGTTGGACTCACCACCAATTCATTTGCTCGGTGGTAGCTAACTGATGAAAATGAGCTCGGTTGGCCACCTGCCAATGCAAATCAGAAAATGATTTCATCAGTGTGTGCCCATCTGATAAATTCAATTACATTGGTGTGAGCTTGCACTGATGAATTCAAATTCATTGGTGCTGGCTCACACCAATGTAATTGAATTCATCGGATGGGCGCCACCAATAAAAACAATTCCATCAGTGTGCGCCACCCGAGAAAATTCTCTGGCAAACAAAGGAAGACAAAGGCAATCTCCGGCAAAGGTTTGCCGGAGTTTGCCACAGAAAACTTTTGGTGGTGTTTGCCATGGCAACACCCCAATCGAGGGGCTGGTGTTTATAAGCTAGCTCAATGTGCCGCTTGATCTGCTCGCCGAGCTGGTACAACCAGTACCAGCTTGGTCTTCTCGCCAAGCTGGTACAAGCTGTACCAGCTCGAGTCTCGATGACTGGGAGGATTCCTCCCTGTCATTGACACTCCACGTCTCGCTGACTGGGAGGAAATCTTCCTGGTCATCAAGAATCCACAGTCTGGATGACTGGGAGTATTCCTCCCGGTCATCAAGACTCCACAGTCTCGATGACTGGGAGGATTCCTCCCGGTCATCAAGACTACACAGTGTCAATGACTGGGAGGATTCCTCCCAGTCATCAAGACTGTAGAGTCTCAAGACCACGGAGCCTCGATGACTGGGAGTATCCCTCCCTGTTATTGAGACTGCACAATCTTGATGACTGGGAGGAATACTCCCAGTCTCGATGACTGGGAGGAATACTCCCAGTCTTGATGACTGGGAGGCTGGGAGGAATACTCCCAGTCTCGATGACTGGGAGGCTGGGAGGAATCCTCCCAGTCATCAAGACTCCACAGTCTCGATGACTGGGAGGATTCCTCCCGGTCATTGAGAATCCATGTCAAGCTGGTCCGACGAGGACCAAGGTCGGTGAGCAGGCTTGCCTGTCCATCAACCTGGTACCTACTAGCTTGACGCATGAGGTACAAGAACCTCATCAACCGGAAGGAAATCCTTCCGATTGATGAGATTTTTATACCTCAACAATTGGAAGGAAGTCCTTCCAATTGATGAGGTACGGCGACCTCATCAACCATATTGCATGTCATTGATTGGAAGGTAGGACTTCCAATTCATGAGGTACAACAACCTCATCAACCCAAAGGATTTCCTTCCGGTTGATGAGGTTTTTGTACCTCATTGATTGGAAGGAAGTCCTTCCAATTGATGAGGTACAACGACCTCATCAACCAGAAGGATTTACTTCTGGTTGATGAGGTTTTTGTAACTCATCAATTGGAAGGAAGTTCTTCCAATTGATGAGGTACAACAACCTCATCAACCGGAAGGATTTCCTTCTGGTTGATGAGGTTTTTGTACCTCACCAATTGGAAGGAAGTCCTTCCACTTGATAAGGCATAACAACCTCATCCACCGTAAGGATGTCCTTCTGGCTGAGGAGGTTGTTGTGCCTCATAGATTGGAAAGAAGTCCTTCCAATTGATGAGGTACAAAAATCTCATCAACCAGAAGGATTTTATTCCAGATGATGAGGTTGTTGTACCTCATCAACCAAGAGGATATCCTTTTGGTAGCTGAGGTACAAAAAAAACATCAGCCGGAAAGGTTTTCCTTCCGGTTGCCTTCCGGTTCATGAAGCTGCTGTACCTCATCAATTGGAAGGACTTCCTTCCAATTGATGAGGTACAAAAACCTCATCAACTGGAAGGAAATCCTTCCGGTTGATGAGGTTGTTGTAACTTATCAATTGTAAGGACTTCCTTCCAATTGATGAGGTACAACAAACTCATCAGCCAGAAGGATTTCCTTCCGATTGATGAGGTTGTTTTACCTCAACAACTGGCTCCGGAAGGTGTTGTACCTCATCAACCGGAAGGATATCCTCTCAGTTGATGAGGTACAACAACCTCATCATCAGGAATAAAATCCCTCCGATTGATGAGTTCGTTGTACCTCTTCAATTGGAAGGACTTTCTTCCAATTGATGAGGTACAACAACCTTGTCAGCCAGAAGGACATCCTTCCAGTTGATGAGGTCCCTGCACCTCATCCATTGAAAGGATTTCCTTCTGGTTGATGAGGTCGTTGTACCTCATCAATTGGAAGGAATATCTTCAGGTTGATGAGCTCGTGATACCTCATCGATTGGAAGGAATTCCTTCCTATCGATGAGGTACAAAAACCTCATTTAGCGGAAGGAAATCCTTCCATTTGATGAGGTTGTTGTACCTCATCAATTGGAAGGACTTCCTTCCAATCAATGTGGTATAAAAGCCTCATCAACCAGAAGGAAATCCTTCTGGTTGATGAGGTCGTTGTACCTCATCAATTGGAAGGACTTCCTTGCAATAAATGAGGTAAAAAAACCTCATTGTCCAGAAGGAAAATCCTTCTGGCTGATGCCGCATTTGTACCTCATCAACCGGAACAAAATCCTTCTAGTCAATGAGGTACAACAATCTCATGAACCAGAAGGATTTCCTTCTGGTTGATGAGGTTTTTCCTGTGAAGAGTTTTCCAGAAAACTCCTGTGACACTAAAAAAATTAGTTGATGTTCCGTGCGGAACATCAAAGAAAAAAAAGGGACATCTGGAACATTGACCTTTTTTTATTTATTTTTACTTGCTGTTTTTTTTTTTAATATTTTTTTTTTGTTTTTGGTTGACTCCTCTCTGCCACAATTTTAAGTTTTTCATAACATCATGTATAATTATAAAAGTATAATATAACTCTTGAGTTATATTATAAACAAATTGTTATATTATAAACAAATTGTTATATTATAAACAAATTGTTATATTATAAACAAATTGTTATATTATAAACAAATTGTTATATTATAAACAAATTGTTATATTATAAACAAATTGTTATATTATAAACAAATTGTTATATTATAAACAAATTGTTATATTATAAACAAATTGTTATATTATAAAAATTTTATATAAACAAATTGTTATATTGTATTACAACTACATATTACGTCAGTTATATTACATTTATATCCAAATTTATTAAAGCTACATATTCACGAAAATCAAAATCTTGGGTTCTCCCTTTTGGCCACGCAAACGCTAAGCCGTCCTTTTTTTGGTTCGGCCCTGGATCAGTCTTAACTTCACGGGGGGGGGGGGTCACCGGAGCTTCACACCCCTGTGCGCCAAGGGACGGTTAAGGGTGATCCGCTGCCCAATCAACCTTGCTCGGAGGGCTCTCTGTATTGTCGAGAGGAGAGCCCTGGAGAGCCTCACGGCTCTGGGTAAGGCCGGGTACCCATAACAATGAGGGAAACTCCATTGGTATGTGTATTGCTTGTACCCATAGCAATATTGAGGTATGTAAATATGTCGCTATACCCAGGCGGGCAAGGAAACCCTCATTGTCACAAGTATGACCTGTACTCACACCAATGAGGTTGTTCCTTCTTCATAGGCCTGGGTACAGCCTGTGCAGACCACCAGTGAATCCCTGTTTGGTCTGAGCACAGCCTGTACCAGCCAGACCAATAGAGATAATACCATCTTGTTGGGAAGCACTCCCCACAAGCTGGTGCACTACCAGCTCATTAGGGAGCTCCCGACAAGTTGAAATATGTACAAAGAGCTCATTGGGAGCACTCCTGACTTGCTGGTATACAGCTCGTTGGGAAGTGCTCACCACAAGCTGTATTTGTTGAGGTGTCTGTTAGTGTGCTATCATGATGTATCACTCCTCTGATGAGTTGAACCATAGTCACTACCACCCAACTACCCTGGGATCCACAAGCAACTGTAGTCTAGTTGGTAAATGCAGTACTCTAGTAAGTGTCTCAGCATGGCTGAGGTTGTGGGTTCGAGTCCCACCAGACACATCTTACTTTTCACAGTCTCTACAGTATTAATAATACCCAAGAGCTCACAACAAGTTTTCTGAGCCTCAGACATCCACCATCAATCACAAAGTCTAAACCAAACCATCACACAAAAACAAAACAAAAAAAAAAATTTTAGCCACCCCACTCAGCAAACGCACTCAAGAAAGCACCTCACCAAACCCAAGCATTGTGATCTTGAACTAGAGCAGAAGATTTGCAATTTGAACCAGCTGAAAGATTAAGTTTATCCCACTTAAATCTAACATTTCGAATACAGTCAATTAACTCAAGAGACAAATCATTGGAATCACGGTCCTTGTGGACAGGGTTCAGTCCTATCAGTGAAGCCAAAGTGATGGCCACAAAGCATGATATCTGTCATCCTGCTCGTCAGTCTGGTACAGAATGTACCAGCCTTCTTGTTAGTCTGGTACAGCCTTTAACAGGCTGACGAGCAGGATGACCTGCTTGTCAGTCTGGTACAGCCTGTACCAGGCCAACGAGGAGGGTGACCTGCTTATCAGCCTGGCACAGTGTCAGCCTTCTACTATTTAGAGACAACCTGAACAAAGCATAAAAATATTGAATAAAAAATAAAAACATTATTAAAATTACATTGACCAAAAATAAGTCTCATGTACAAAGAAAGAGAAATTATTACTTGGTTTTAAAGAGACATTATTACACATAGAGGTACCATTTATATATAGAGGTACCATTTATATATAGAGGTACCATTTATATATAGAGGTACCATTTATATATAGAGGTACCATTTATATATAGAGGTACCATTTATATATAGAGGTACCATTTATATATAGAGGTACCATTTATATATAGAGGTACCATTTATATATAGAGACATTATTACATACATGACCCATATATATGTACTTAATGTGCTCAAATTACAATAAACCTTATTTCACAGATGTAACGTAATAATATGTGGAACCATAAAAATTAGTTGTTTCAACATAAAATAAAAATGTTAATAACTTTTAAACCTTAAAGAAAAGTTAGAATATAATTACATATTCTTTATCTGCACTAAAAAATAACTAGGGTACCCCTTAATTTTTACTCCTTCACCTACTTTTTAGTAACTCACATGTGCCCAGTTATCACAGCACATAAGTACATGAACCATCAAGTTTATTAATACTGACTGGTAAATGACCAAAAATAAACGTCCCATTGATTTGTTGTGTAAAATGGAAAAGTTAGACTCAACTGTGACGTGAGGAATCCAACCCTGCCCCCCAGTTCAGAAATTGGGAATTGGGCCACAGACCGTCCCATAATACACAAACCCCAAGTTTGAAGGGTTGTAAAATTATGAGAAAAATACAGGGGGATTCAGAGCGCCCCAAAAACATGGGAACAAATCCCCAGACCCCCAAAACCTTGTTGCATCACTTGTATTGTGGCACTCAAAGGTTTGAACAGGCTGAATTGGGCCACAAACTGCATCATAGCGCTGCAGCTGGCCCAGGCCAAAGGTTACAATGGGTCCAGGATCCAACAAGGCTTGTTAAAAACCAAGTAAAAAACCCCCAGACCCCTTGATGAGCGCCTCCAGCCTCCTGGGCCATGTTTACATAGCTACAATTGGCCCAGACCAGCCAAAAATACACTACTCCACCAAATTGAGAGATTGTGGGCGCTCCTGAGGCTCCAAAAATACTATATTAGAGCCCCAAATCTCCCCCAAATGTAAGAATCATCTTCATTACATACCACAGCATTTTTACCGCCCTTAACCAGCCTTTAAACTAGTTACTTTACCTTAAATTCTGCTGTTTTTCATTGAATATCAACCAACCAACCTCAACACCTGCCTTCAGCCTTCAAATACCACCAACAACCAAATTTTTGAGCGCCTCAAGACAGCCCTATACCCTCTGAAAACCCTTGGATATACTGGGAAGCACTAGTGAGTACTTCTTCCATCCTTCTTCAGTAGCAGACACTTTCTGGGTGTACTCTTTTTTAATTGAGAGACAAGATATAATTAGGTCTTAGAAACCAACCTGCAACCCAGGTCCTGATTAACAGAGGTCACAGTAAACCACCCCTGCTTGCAGGCCCCTCTGTAATAAAAAATAGTAATATTTTTTATTGTCTTTTCTTTTATTACTTTTTTATAAAGTATTACCATGCCTGAATTACTCCTCAAACTTTAGTTGCAGACAGTGTAGATAGAAGGTTATCAGACCTTGGAATCACTGATCCTGATACACAGCCTATACCAGACCGACGAGAAGGATGACCAGATTGTCGGTCTGGCACAGCCTGTACCAGACCAATGAGCAGGATGACCTGCTTGTTGATCTGGCATAGTCTGTACCAGGCCAACAAGCAGGATGACCTGCTCATTGTTCAGGCATAGCCTGCACCGGGCTGACAAGCAGGATGACCTGTTGGCAGTTTGGTACAGCCGGTACTCCCCTTGCTTCGTCACTCATGTGAAATGAGTGTCATTCAAGGTTAATGATGTGTCAGGGAATCAGGCTCTATCACCACAGCCAAATCCAATTCACAGAACATGATAAAATCATAATCAGACATTTCTTCATAGCCTGGGCGGTTGGAAGTTGACGAACTTGCATACCTCCTGAATGCATTTGGGTACCTTGGTGACTAAACAAATATCTAAGTTGGATAATCGGGGTACCACTTGGGCTGTTCATCAGATTCCTGATTTGGTTGCTCTAGAAAAGGGTATGCAATGAGCTCATTGGATCACTCCCAACAAGCTGGTAGAAGAGCTGGCTGTTGGGAAGAACTTCTGAAGAGCTTGTGTTGGGTGACTTTTTCTTGCAGCAGCAGTAACTTGACACAAGACAGGCTGTTGCTACTTTCAAGATTGACAATTATCTTTTTCCTTGAACAGTCAATTCAGAGGCAATTTGCCAGATTTTCAGAAACTATCCTCCATCAAGATGCAACTAATATCAACATTCACACTGAAAGGGAAGTTGCCATCAAATTTATATTTGTATATATACCAGAAAAATTTGAAGACTACAACTGTTTGAAACCATTAAAGGAGGGAAACATGTTTGTTTTGAGCTTGATTAAGCAGACAAATGAGACAGATGTAACTGTGGAGGTTGGCAGCAGGCCAACTTTATTTAAAGATTCACATGCAATAGGCTGAAGACATACATCAGGCTTGAATGAGGTGATGCCAAATGAGACATTGGGACCTTAGGTAAATTTCTTGCTTGCTGAAATCAAAAGTGACACCAATCAATTCTGATTTATTGACAAGTACATATGGAGGCTGTGGGTGAACAAAGATCCACACAAAGAGATAAAAAGATCATTAAATTCAAATGTGGTGAAAGTCTGAATTGAGGTCATTAGACTGACAGCTGCAAAGCTGCCTGTAATCTTGTCATCATTATAATATCATTTGTTAATATCATTATAGTGTCATGACAATATCATCCTAATATCATTGTAAGATCACTGTAATATCATTATAATATCACTATAATATCCTTGGAACATCATTATAACATCATTGAAATATGACATAACTGTAATATAACTGTAATATATAAAGTAATATAACTGACGTAATATGTAGTTGTAATACAATATAATAATTTGTTTATAATATAACTCAAGAGTTATATTATACTTTTATAATTATGCATGATGTTATGAAAAACTTAAAATTGTGGCAGAGAGGAGTCAACCCAGGAAAAAAGAAAAAAGCAAGTAAAAAAAAACAGCTGGTAAAAAAAACAGCAAGTAAAAAAAAAAATTGGTTGATGTTCCGGATGTCCTGTTTTTTTTTCTTTGATGTTATTCACGGAAAATCAACTAATTTTTGTAGTGTGAGGTGTTTGCCAGAAAACTCCTGTGAGCCGTTTGCCAGCAAACTCCTATGAGGAGTTTGCCAGCAAACTCCTATGAGAAGTTTGCCAGCAAACTCCTATGAGGAGTTTGCCAGCAAAATCCTATGAGGAGTTTGCCAGAAAACTCTGGTGAGGACAGCAAACTCCTGTGAGGAGTTTGCCAAAAAACTCTGGTGAGGACAGCGAACTCCTGTGAGGAGTTTGCCTGCAGACTCCCCTGAGGGAGTCGGAGTCCTCGCAGGAGTCTGCAGGCAAACTCCTTGCGGTAGTCTGCAGGCAAACTCCTTGCAGGAGTCTGCAGGCAAACTCCTTGCGGTTGTCTGCAGGCAAACTACTTGCGGAGTCTGCAGGCAAACTCATTGCGGGAGTTTGCAGGAAAACTCCTTTCAGGAGTCTGCAGGGAAACTCCTCGGGGGAGTTTGCCGGCAATCTCCTCACATGAGTTTTCTGACAAACTCCTCACAAAGGTTTGGTGGCAAACAAATCCTCAGAAGAGTTTTCAAGCAAACTCCTCAACAGATTATGCAAGCAAACTCCTCAACAGAGTTTGCAAGCAAACCTCCCCAACGGAGTTTGCAGGCAAACTCCTCAACGGAGTTTGCAGGCAAACTCCTCAACGGAGTTTGCAGGCAAACTCCTCAACGGAGTTTGCAGGCAAACTCCTCAACAGAGTTTGCAGGCAAACTCCTCAACAGAGTTTGCAGGCAAACTCCTCAACGGAGTTTGCAGGCAAACTCCTCAACGGAGTTTGCAGGCAAACTCCTCAACGGAGTTTGCAGGCAAACTCCTCAACGGAGTTTGCAGGCAAACTCCTCAATGAAGTTTTCAGGCAAACTCAAATCTGGATGGATTTGCCAACATTGGGTGTGATTGTGCCACTTTACCAGGGGATTGTGCCCCCTGCATGATGTTTTTTGGGTCGACCTTTGAATTTCTTTGATTCATGCATTAATTCAGAGGTGAAATCAGTGGGTTCATTGGCAGAAACAGCTGCGGTTTTGTTGCGGCAAGAGTTTTTGAGATGGACCATCTCTTGAAGGTTTGAAAGGGTTGCTTGAGGGTTTTCCATGATGATGTTATTGACCACGTTCCAGAGATCCTCAGAAATTTTTGCCATGATTGATAAGCTCAGGATCCTGTCGGGCATTCCGAGTTTCAATAAGGCTATTTCCCAATGAAGTCTTTAAAATTACTGGAGAATTCATACCCCATGAATTTAAGCCACACTCGGCCTTTGTTGTTCAAAGATGTAGAGGTGTACCACTGGGTGATTTCCGCCCGGAATTCCAAGGGAATTTTCTCATTGTCCGGAATAATTACGGCAACCGAAGCGGTTCTGCTCATGAAGTCCATGAGTATGACCACTGTTTTGGCATGCTTCCTGGCAACTGAATTGGCAGTCGCTCCTGGAAAGACAATGGTGCCGGCAGGTTCGAGGATGTATTTGATGAGAACTTTGTTTCTCAGATGAGATTTCAATCTCATTGACCCATTAAGATAGTTCTTCCTGTCCAGCTTAGGGTTGTTAGTCTTGAACAATGCTCCTTTGGTGTTGGCCATCACAATCCTCTAGTAAGTTTTCCAGGTGCTGCAAGACTGTTATAAATCTGTCAAACATTCAGGCAGAAAACTAGAGAGTTGAATTTCAGAAACAGAACAAAAAGAAAAGAGAAAGAAGGTTTTACCTATCGAACCAGGATGAGTAAGAAGGGAGGAGACTGAACAAAGACACGAATAAAAGAAAAGAAAAATACCACACACAACTCACAGACAGGGGACTGGATAAAAAAACAGCTAGAAAGGAGAAAAGAAAAATGAGAGAAACAGAAGAAAGGGTGAAATACCAATGCTCAAGTGACTGGCAGAAATGGTGACCTTGAGGGCAACGACAATGTAGAGTACCCTGAGTTTAGGACTGAGTTGTGTAGCTGGTTATTGGATTGAGAAGGTTCTGGTTGAGATGAGGAAAGGGGAGGGATTGGTTCACCCCTAGACTAAGGATGCCTGAGGTGCTCAGCACAGAGAGGAGGCAGGAGAAGGCACCAGCCATGGAGCAGACGCAAGAAGCATGGCTCAGAACTCTGACAAACCCCAGAAAATCTTTGCAGAAGTTTGCCTGGGAATAAATCAGCAAATCTTTGATGAAGTTTGCCTGGGCAAACCCCAGCAAATCTTTTCTGAATTTTGCCTGAGCAAACCCCAGCAAATCTTTGCTGAAGTATGCCTGGGCAAACCACAGCAAATCTGTGCTCTGAAGTTTGCCTGGGCAAACCCCAGAAAATCTTTGCTGAAGTTTGCCTGGGCAAAACCCAGAAAATCTTTGCTGAATTTTGCCTGGGCAAACCACGGCAAATCTTTGCTGAAGTATGCCTGGGCAAACCACAGTAAATCTGTGCTCTGAAGTCTGCCCGGGCAAACCCCAGCAAATCTTTGTTGAAGTTTGCCTGGGCAAACCCCAGCAAATCATTGCGGAATTGTGCCTGGGCAAACCACAGCAGATCTTTGCTGAAGTATACCTGGGCAAAACACAGCAAATCTATGCTCTGAAGTATGACTAGGCAAACCCCAGCAAAGATTTGCTGGGGTTTTCCCAGTCATACTTCAGAGCACAGATTTGCTGTGGTTTGCCCAGGCAAACTTCAGCAAAGATTTTCTGTGGTTTTCCCAGGCGGAATTCAGCAAATATTTGCTGGGTTTTGCCCAGGGAAACTTCAGCAAACATTTTCTGGGGTTTGCCCAGGCAAAATTCAGCAAAAATTTGCTGGGTTTTGCCTAAGCAAACTTCAGCAAAGATTTTCTGGGGTTTTCCAAGGCTAACTTCAGCAAAGATTTGCTGGGTTTTGCCCAGGAAAACTTCAGCAAACATTTGCTGGGGTTTACCCAGGCAAACATCAGAACACAGATTTGCTGTGGTTTTCCCAGGAAAACTACAGCAAACATTTTCTGGGGTTTTCCCAGTCATACTTCATAGCACAGATTTGCTGTGGTTTGCCCAGGCAAACTTGAGAAAACATTTGCTAGGTTTTGCCCAGGCAAATTTCAGCATAGATTTGCTGGGGTTTGCCCAGGCAAACTTCAGCAAATATTTGCTGGGGTTTACCCAGGCAAACTTCAGAGCACAGATTTGCTGTGGTTTGCCCAGGCAAACTTCAGCAAACATTTTCTGGGGTTTGCCCAGGCAAAATTCAGCAAAGATTTGCTGCGTTTTTCCCAGGCAAACTTCAGCAAACATTTGCTGGAGTTTGCCCAGGGAAACTTCAGCACACAGATTTTCTGTGGTTTGCCCAGGCAAACTTCAGCAAAAATTTTCTGGGTTTTGCCCAGGCAAACTTCAGCAAACATTTGCTGAGGTTTACTCAGGCAAACTTCAGAGCACAGATTTGCTGTGGTTTGCCCAGGCAAAATTCAGCAAAGATTTGCTGGGTTTTTCCCAGGCAAACTTCAGAAAAGATTTGCTGGGGTTTGCCCTGGCGAAATTCAGCAAACATTTTCTGTGGTTTTCCCAGGCATACTTCAGCAAAGATTTTCTGGGGTTTGCCCAGGGAAATATGAGCAAAAATTTGCTGGGTTTTTCCCAGGCAAACTTCAGCAAAGATTTGCTGGGGTTTGCCCAGCAAACTTCAGCAAACATTTGCTGTGTTTTGCTCAGGCAAACTTCAGCATAGATTTTCTGGGGTTTGCCCAGGCAAAATTCAGCAAAGATTTTCTGGGGTTTGCCCAGGCAAACTTCAGCAAAAAATTTCTGGGGTTTTCCCAGGCAAACTTCAGCAAAGATTTGCTGGGGTTTGCCCAGGCAAACTTCAGCAAAGATTTGCAGGGGTTTGCCCAGGCAAACTTCAGCAAAGATTTGCTGGGGTTTGCCCAGGCAAACTTCAGCAAAGATTTGCTGGGGTTTTCCCTGGCAAACTTCAGCAAGGATCTGTTGGGGTTTTCCCAGGCATACTTCAGCAAACATTTGCTGTAGTTTTCCCAGGCAAAATTCAGCAAATATTTGCTGGGTTTTGCCCAGGCAAACTTCAGAAAAGATTTTCTGGGGATTTCCCAGGAAAAATTCAGCAAAGATTTTCTGGGTTTTGCCCAGGCATACTTCAGCAAAGATTTGCTGGGGTTTTCCCAGGAAAACTTGAGGAAACATTTGCTGGGTTTTGCCCAGGCAAACTTCAGCAAAGATTTGCTGGGGATTGCCCAGGCAAACTTCCGCAAAGATTTGCTGGGGTTTTCTCAGGAAAACTTCAGCAAATATTTTCTGGGGTTTTCTCAGGCAAACTTCCGCAAAGATTTGCTGGGGTTTGCCCAGGCACACCTTCAGCAAAGATTTGCTGTGGTTTGCCCAGGCAAACTTCAGATCCAAGATTTTCTGTGGGTTTCCCAGGCAAACTTCAGCAAACATTTGCTGGGGTTTTCCCAGGCAAACTTCAACAAACATTTTCTGGGGTTTGCCCAGGCAAACTTCAGCAAACATTTGCTGGGTTTTGCCTAGGCAAACTTCAGAAAACATTTGCTGGGTTTTTCCCATGCAAACTTCAGCAAAGATTTGCTGGGGTTTGCCCAGGCAAACTTCAGCAAAGATTTGCTGGGGTTTGCCCAGGCAAAACTTCAACAATTGTTTGCTGGTTTTTGCCCAGGCAAACTTCAGCAAACATTTGCTGGATTTTGCCCTGGCAAACTTCAGCAAAGATTTGCTGGAATTTTCCCAGGCAAACTTCAGCAAACATTTTCTGGGGTTTGCCCAGGCAAACTTCAGAGCAAATATTTGCTGGGGTTTGCCCAGGCAAACTTCAGCAAAGATTTGCTGGGGATTGCCCAGGCAAACTTCAGCAAAGATTTGCTGGGGTTTGCCCAGGCAAACTTCAGAATTTGCTGGGGTTTGCCAAGACAATCTTAAACTTACTGATTTGGTTGCTTTCCCATTGGGAATATCAAAAAAAAATTTTGAGATATTAGGGAAACCAAGGAGGTCTTTTTTTTTTTCTTCCTTTTTTTTTTTTTTTTTTTTGTCTCTCTCCTTTTTTTTATTGTTTTTTTATTTTCTAATCTTCTTTTTTTTTCCAGGAATATCCCCTATGAAAAAAAAAAAAAAAAAATCCCACTTTACCCCACTTGAAAAAAAATCCTGTTTTTTTTTTTGGGATATCCCCATGAAAAAACTTCTTGGGGATATTGAATATTACTCAATATCTCCACAATATTTGGAAGAAAAAGGATGCCTGGATTCTGATCTCAATGTTATTTATACTGGCCCGCACACATAGGTTCCAAGAACCCAGCCCCACAGTCCATGTGAGAGTTTTGCCTGCAAACTCCTCAACAAAGTTTGCAGGCAAACTCCTCAACGGAGTTTGCAGGCAAACTCCTCAACGGAGTTTGTAGGCAAACTCCTCAAACAATCTTGCAGACAAACTCCTCAACAGATCTTGCAGGCAAACTCCTCAACAAAGTTTGCAGGAAAACTCCTTGACAGATCTTGCAGGCAAGCTCCTCAACAGAGTTTATAGGCAAGCTCCTCAACAGAGTTTACAGGCAAACTCCTCAACAGATTTTAGCGCTGCTACACAGCATTACACTGCATTACACAGTTTTTAGAACACTTTTTGCTAAGCACAGCTGTGAAGCAGGCCACCTTTTTGTGGGTGGGGCACATAGCAATATGCTATTAATAGCACAAAATCAGCTAACATCCAACAGAGAACCTGATAGCTGTTATCAGAAATACACTGCACTACCGCTATGGTTTAGGGGGCCCACCATTGCTATTGACTAGAAGGATTTCCTTCTGGTTAATGAGGTACAAGTACCCCAAAGGAAATCCTTCTGGTCAAGGGCATGTGCAAGTACCCCATTGACTGGAAGGAAGTCCTTCTGGTAAATGAGGCAGACTATACACATTACTACACCAGGACCAATCAATAATCACATAATTACAACTGACAGGGGCCTCTGACATAACTTACATATTAAATTTAATTTAGTTGACTACAAAGTCAAAATAATTGATTGATTGGTAATTTGTTCCTGCATAATACTTATAGAACCCCCCTTAGTCCATGCATAGACTGAGGGGCTGGGTTCTTGGAACCTATTTGTGCAGGCCGGTATAAATAACATTGAGATCAGAATCCAGGCATCCTTTTTTCAAAATATTGTGGGGATATTGAGGAATATTCAATATCCCCAAGAAATTTTTTTATGGGGATATCCCTGAAAAAAAAAGGGTCAGCCTTAAGGCACTCCGTACGTTTACTACAAGCACTCCAAAAATGAGTGCAATTGGTGTGTACGCCAACATAGAGTGGCGTATTGCCTCTCGCACACCATGAAGACATGGAGTGTGGGGATTAATACACCAAATCCTATGGAGTGCTGGGGCAAGCACTCCATTTACCATTTTTTATCATGAGTGCATGGATACCTCACTCATATAGGATTGGAGTGCACCATGTCAGCACTGCCTTTCTGTTTTTTTGTCTGCCTGCCTGCGACAGGCGTGCAGTCCCTGGTACTCCACATAGCTATGCAGTACCAGCACTGAGACCACCCTGCTCACCGAGACATCTCGGCGAGCACAGCCAACTTGCTCACTGAGTCATCTTGTAGAGTAGTTTGACCGTGCTCATCGAGACATCAGGGCCAACCGAGTCATCTCGTCGAGCAGGTTGACCATGCTCATCAAGACTTCTTGGTGAGCAGGGTTAACCTGCTCACCGAGACATCTTGGCGAGCACGGCCAACCTGCTCACCGAGACATCTTGGCGAGCACGGCCAACTTGCTCACCGAGTCATTTCGGTAAGCAGGGTCAGCCTGCTCACCAAGACATCTCGGTGAGCAGGTTGACCGTGCTCATCGAGACTTCTTGGTGAGCAGGGTCAACCTGCTCACCGAGACATCTTGATGATCAGGGTCAACCTTCTCACCAAGATATCTCGGTGATCAGGTTGCCCCTGCTCGCCAAGATTTCTCGGTGAGAAGGTTGCCCCTGCTTGCCGAGATGTCCTGGTGAGCAGGTTGACCCTGCTTGCTGAGATATCTCGGTGATCATGTTGACCCTGCTCGCCAAGATATGAGGGTAGTATTTGATAGGTTGCTGGCCCACATTGGCCACTAATTTCCACCATCTCCAAATGTTGGAGTGCACTCCATTGTACTCCAGTGATCATAGTGGAAGTTGGAGTGCACAGCCTAGGTCTCCTGGTTGAATGTTGGAGTTCAATCCTGGGGACTCCATTTTTTATTGAGTACATTTAGCCTCACTCCAAAAAAAGAGTGGTTTTTGGTGTGGCCATGCCAGTACTCCAGGAGACTTGGAGTATCCAGGCAGGCACTCCAAAAATTTTGAGTGCAAAATCCCAGTACTCCATGTTACTTGGAGTACCATGTCAATACATCCAAAAGTTTGGAGTGCTTGAAGTAAATTTTTGGAGTGCCTTAAGGCTGACCCAAAAAAAATCCTGGAAAAAAAAACAGGATTTTTTTTCAAGTGGGGTATTCATGATTTTTTTCTCAAGTGGGATGATTTGTTTTTTCATAGGGGATATTCCTGAAAAGAAAAAAAAAGGAGATGAGAAAAAAAAAAAAGGAGAGACCAAAAAAAAAAAAAAAAAAAAAAAAAAAAAAAGGCAAAAAAAAAAAAACTTCTTGATTTCCCTAATATCTCAAAATTTTTGGTTGATATTCCCGAAGGGAAATCAACCAAATCAGTAAGTTTTATTTTCTGGGGTTTCCCCAGGCAAACTTCAGCAAAGATTTGCTGGGGTTTGCCCACAAAACATCAGCCAAGATTTGCTGGGGTTTGCCCAGGCAAACTTCAACAAAGATTTGGTGGGGTTTTCCCAGGCAAAATTACGCCAAGATTTTCTGGGGTTTGCCCAGGAAAACTTCAGAATTCTCTGGGGTTTTCCCAGGAAAACTTATAAAAAAAGTGTAAGAGTTGTGTACTCTTCACTGGATCTCTTTCTTCAAAGGCGGGCAAAGGATGAATCCAAGGGATTTCTAGAACCAAAGCGGGGGGCCTTTTTATTTCAAGTTTAGATGGGAGAGAGTAATTCTCTCTGTTAGTAACAACTAGAATGAAATAAGGAATAAAAATGGAAAGAGATGAATTGAGAAACACTTACCTAGATGGGAGAGAGTAATCCTCTGCCATCTAGGTAAAGGGGAAGGGGCGGACAAAGTATCCAACAATGATTACTTAATCAGGTCCATGTGACCTTGTGAAACCCAACAGAGGAGGGGTTTTGCAGTACCTGTACTTTCTCGGTGAGCAGGTACCTGTACTTGCTTGGCCAGAGGGATGACCGGCAGGCCAAGCAGGTACAGGTAACCTGCTTGGGCGGCAGGCCAAGCAGGTACAGGTAACCTGCTTGGGCGGCAGGCCAAGCAGGTACAGGTAACCTGCTTGGGCGGCAGGCCAAGCAGGTACAGGTAACCTGCTTGGGCGGCAGGCCAAGCAGGTACAGGTAACCTGCTTGGGTGTCAGGCCAAGCAGGTACAGGTAACCTGCTTGGGCGGCAGGCCAAGCAGGTACAGGTACCTGCTTGCCGAGAAGGTACCTGTACCTGCTGGGCCAGCAGGTTGACCTGCTCGCCGAGCAGGTACCTGTACCTGCTGGGCCAGCAGGTTGACCTCCTTGCCGAGCAGGTCATCCTGCTAACCAAGCAGGTACAGGTACCTGCTTGGCAAGCAGGTCAACCTGCTGGACAAGCTGGCCAAGCAGGTCAACCTGCTTGCAGCAGTTTCCTGGGGAGGCTGAATCCCTTGGAAAATGCTTGAATCAGTTTGGTGGTGAGGCTGCCTCCCTGAAAACTGCTTTCAACAGTTTACTGGGGCAGTTGCCTCCCTTGGAAACTTCTTGCAGAAGTTTGATGGGGAGGTTGCCTCCCTGGATAACTGCTTGCAGCAGTTTTTTGGGGAGGTTTCCGCCCTTGGAAACTGCTTGCAGCAGTTCGCCATGGAGGTTGCCTCCTTTGGAAACTGTCTGAGTAGTGCCTGATAATACAGCCACATCTTAAGTACAATCTGATCTTGTTTGGACACCATGCGGCAAGTTTCTCAAACCTCACACGTCCCTTGGACGCTTTCTTACAAAAAGCGTCCAAGGTACACTTTGATAGTGCCCAATGGACCCTATGTTTCTCCAACATGTGTCCAAGGGACGCTTTTGTTAGAATCTAAATCTCAGAGCGCACGTGTGCGATGCGCATCAGCAGTTGACTCATAGTTCGGCTAACTCGGACCCCTGGATCCAGAACCATCCAATTCCGACACACCAGACAAACAAACTCAATCAAATCATCACTTCAGTTCTAACTTTGTCGTCAATTGAGTTCACCGGCAGCATCAGTCTAGAGTGGTGATAACTTTTCCTTCCTTGTTCCTTTCTCTGTTTCACTTCTGTTAACTAATGTTCTTCGTTCTCAGTCTCTACTGTTTGCTTTGTCTTATTTTTTTTTCTCTCAGTTCTTCCTCAAAGTCTTCTTACTCATTATCCATTGTGGTCCTCTAGGTAAAACCTCTTTTCATTGTTTCTTTTTCTGTTTTGTTTCTTGTTATTGTCTTACTGAAATATCATCTCTAGTTTTGCCTCAAATTCTAAACTTTGAGAGAAATCGCAAGAGAAACCGATGGACCCCTTGTGCCAAAAGCGTCCACCAGACCCTTTTGACAAAGCTCCCAATGGACACTTATTGTGAGACAGCGTCCCCCAGACCCTTTTGTAGAAGCCCCCAAGGGACGCTTTTTGAAAAAGCATCCATTGGTGGTGTTTCTCAAAAAGCGTCCCCAGGGCGCTTTTGGCAAAAGCTTCTGGTGGACACCCAGCAAACTGTCCAGTGGACCCTCCACCATTGGACAGCGTGGGTTATAAACATCTTAATGGCCATCTCAATCAAAAGTCCGCAGCCCAGTGGTTAGCGCTTGGATCAGGTGTTGCCACCCTTCAGCAAGGTCAGATTTTTGAGCCACACATGGACCCTCATTTTTTCAGTTGCCAGGTCGTGAGTTTGAGTCTCACCAGACACATCTTACTTTTCACAGTCTCAACATCTCCAGCAAGCAATGAGATCAAAAATTCCCCAGAAGACTGCTGGGCAGTTTTCCAGGGGAGGCTTCTTCCCCAAACAACTGAGGGGCAGGTTTTCAGGGGAGTCTCTCTCCCCAAACAACTCCAAGGAAGTTTCCCAGGGGCGGCTTCCTCCCCAGATAGCTATGCTGGGCAGTTTTCCAGGGGAGGCTTCTTTCCCAAACAACTGCGGGGCAGTTTTTCAGGGGAGTCCCCCCCCCCAGACAACTGCGGGAAAGTTTCCCTGGGGGGGGCTTCCTGCGCAGATAGCTGGATTCCTGCCCAGACAGGTGTAGGGCAGGTTTGGAGGGGGAGGCTTCCTGCCCAGATAGCTGCAGGGCAGTTTTACAGGGGTGGATTCCTCCTCAGAGAACTGCAGGGCAGTTTTCCAGGGGTGGATTCCTCCCCAGAGAACTGCAGGGCAGTTTTCCAGGCAAGGATTTCTCCCCAGAGAACTGCAGGGCAGTTTTCTAGGCGAGGATTATCTTCCTGCGGGGAGGTTTGTAAAGCACTGTAACCTCTCCAAAACGGCGAGGGACTTATGAATTATACTCCCAAGCACATGCAAGAGCATCTGTGGCTTTTGGTGGCAGACATGTAAGTTTGTACAATAGAAACCATATTTTTTGCCTGTTTTTTTTTAATCCTCACTGTTTGAACTATGTAATTTTGCATTGAAATCTGTCTATCCAGAACTCAAGATTTCCATCTCAGTGAATCCTGATAAATTTTACAAAACATAGAGAATCTGAGATTCTGGTTTTTCCTGGCCAGGTTCTAATTGGTTTGAATGAAAAATGATGACAAATCATCGATTTCAATCTATGACATGGTATTTTAAAAAAATCATAATAAATAGAAAAAAATACTATGAAAAATTGGAAGAGACAGAAACACAGATAATATCAAGGCCTATTTCCATGGTAAACTCGTCAAGTATTGATGGCTACAAGGTATTTTTAAGTTGGAGTACAAGAAATCCTACAGTTATTTACCGGGTTGCCTCACGCGGGCTCATAGACCTTAGGCATAAGCCTTGCTTGCACCTCCACGCCTCTCAGCAGGTGCTCACGGGCTTAGCTAAGATCACAATTTTCTTTCTTTGCAATTGCAATGCATTGCTTTTCAACTGAAACACATTGCTTTGCAATTGCAACATAATGCTTTGCACTTGTGACACATTGCTTTGCACTTGCGACACATTGCTTTGCACTTGTGACACATTGCTTTTCACTTGCAACACATTGCTTTGCAATTGAAACACATTCCAGCAATTGCCCAGCAATTGCAACACAATTGCCCAGCAATTGCAACACAATTGCCCAGCAATTGCAACACAATTGCCCAGCAATTGCAACACAATTGCCCAGCAATTGCAACACAATTGCCCAGCAATTGCAACACAATTGCCCAGCAATTGCAACACAATTTCCCAGCAATTGCAACACAATTGCAACACAATTTCCCAGCAAATCTTTGCTGAAGTTTGCCTGGGACATAAAATAAGTGTGCCTGGGCAAGCCCCAACAAATCTTTGCTGAAGTTTGGCTGTGCAAACCCCAGCAAATAAGTTTGCCTGGGCAAACCCCAGAAAATAAGTTTGCCTGGGCAAACCACAGCAAATTATGAAGTTTGCCTGGACGAACCTCAGCAAATCTATGCTGAAGTTTGCCTGGGCAAACCCCAGAAAATCTTTGCTGAAGTTTGCCTGCGCAAACCCCAGAAAATCGTTGCTGAAGTTTGCCTGCGCAAACCCCAGCAAATCGTTGCTGAAGTTTGCCTGCGCAAACCCCAGCAAATCGTTGGTGAAGTTTGCCTGTTAAAACCAACGGTAGGCCGCTACACTACACTGCGCTTTTTTTCAAAAAAAGTGCAGCGTAGAGGCCTTTTTTGAAGCCCGATGGCGCTGTAGCGTTAGTGGCCTTGTAGCAACACTGAAACCAATCCAATATGAGACAGGTATTGGCCATTACAGTGTATTTTATTGGTTCCCCAAGGATTGTATCAGATTGAAGTGTATTGTATTGGCTTCTTGATACAATACAGAGGTATTTTATCGGGAAGCCAATCCCAGGTTTTGCTTTCAATGTGTATTGTAATGCGATACAGATACAGTAATGATACAGATCTAGAATTTTTTGATGAAAAATCTTATTGAGGCTGGTTAAGGATTGCTAGCTACATGCCTGTGCAACAACGGGGGAGAGAGTGTACATATAAAAAAAAATGAATCCTAATTGAAAAACTATGACTTGGAATTGTTGGGAATCCCCTTCTTCTTTTCAAATGCCTTGTGTGCAGCGGTCTGGGTGAGGATGCTCTGTGCCTTCTCACAATTATTGGCCAGTTCAACTCTTTGAACCAGCCACTGATGAGAACTTATGCAGCGTTCAATCCTTTTTGTGGCTAGACACCCTCAATCACCACCACAAGTATTGGCTGCAGCTGAGAAGCATCTCTCAACGCTTTCAGAAGTTTCTGAACAGGCCAGATAGTCCCTGGCTAGGAGGTCCAAGGTTAGGTATTCTTGTCCATGGATCTAATGAGATGGTAGATTAGTGGGACTCAATTTGATTGGAATGAAAAACATGATAAACTCACCCCAAGAGTTTCATTTAATCGATGTAAAATATCCCACTCGCTTTGGCTTATCTCAATGTTGTTATAATAGGGTTTTCCACTTGATTGTTTTTGTTTTTGATCAATTTAGAAATGATCTTCCGAGCTTGATAACCTCAATCGCAACTTTGGAACTTGATGTTCCAGCAAATTCTGTACCCGGAAATGAGGCTCGGGCCGTCAAAGTCAAGTTTTTTGCGCCATGTGTGGTACTCAGATTGTTTGGCAGCGGAGGATGTGATCCTCTGGATAACAAAGCCAACCTAGGTGAAAAAAATGTTAGCCTTTGCATTTCAACCAAGAGAGATCTAAGTCAAGCTTTACCTTCTTTAAACTCTTATTGATCCTATTTTTGCCTTGAATTGGTGTATCCCATGGATCAGGCTCGTCACCACTATCGAATCTATCAGATCTTGGGTGATTACTATCCTGAGATTGAGTGTTAGTCAATGATCCTAAAACAACATCCTCGGCCGCAAACAGATCGATTTCTTCATTGTCTTCAGATTCTTTGATGATAGGGGCCAAGGCAGGGGCAAAGCCCATTGTGGGATCCTTGGATGCAAAAAGCCCGATTGCTCAGAGGCCCGCATTGAGGATGAGCGTTATCTTGTGGCAGAAGCATCTGATATGATTTCTTGAAAGGTCAGGGTCAATACTGGTCTTCTTGAAAACAAGCCGATCGACCTCTGAAGCCATAGTGAAGTTGTTTGAGCCAGAATCTGTAGTGTGAGCTAAAATGTATAGAAAGTAATAATAAATCAGTTCAAATACTAGTGAAAAAAGAAACAGAAAGGACTCATCTTGCCTTTGAGTTTAAATTTTTTTAATATATTGGCATAAGGAATGGCCAATAGTTTTCCCTTGTGGTTTGATGCAATATACTTCATGCCGAGATGTGATATTTTGAAAACCTAATCCTCTGTAACGTAAGCAGCCAAGATGCCAAGAAACACATGATGGTTACCTTTTTTGGTCCAGACATCATGGATCAATGTGAATTTTGAGCTAAGTTGCTGGTAGTGAACAATTCTTATTATGAAGTTTCAAATATGATGAAACAAAAAGTTCAATGTACAAAAACAGCGTACCTGTAAGCTGGAAACCACCTTGTTTTGTAGGTTGAGATAAAGCTTATGGGCCTCATTTTCTGCCCACGTGCGGGTATACAAGATGATACCTCTTCGAGCGTAGTCAAAAGTCACTTCAAGTAGAAAGTCTTCAATCCGGCTCCAGGGCAACGAGAATCAAATGAGCCACATCACCAGAAGCTGATTGAAGACTCTTGTGTTGAATGCTGTATTCTTAAGGTAGGCCTTGATTTTTCTGTGTTGTTCTGCTTGCATGTTATTTTCGACTTCCTTTGCTGTCGGTGGTAACTTGGACCCCACAAGAATTGCTTCCTTGCGTGCTGAGCAGGGCATCCAGTCCCGATTTCCATCATGGTGCTTCACAAGGTTCAATTTGGTCCCAATGCCTTTCTTTTAAACATTTGAGCACCACTTACACTTGTACATCAATTTTTCACCCTAGCACAGATAGATTTTTGTTAGATACAGTCTCATGAAATGTTAATTTTGAGACAAAATGAAATGACTTACAGTATTTGATTCATCAGCATGAAATGGAGGTTCAAATTAACTGGTGACATCATCAAACAAACTTTTGTTTTTCCCCCTCAACTTCTTGACTTTGGAGTTATCTTCATCTGAGTCCTGTTCAACATCTTGATCGGAGTCGTTATCAGGTGTGGTGTTTTTTTTGGGGCCGGCTAAAACTACACCTCTGGTGAGGCGTCCTTTGGCATGCACACCCCATTTGGGGTGTCCATCAACCATGGAGGCCCCAAATGGGGCCTACTGGCCCTCCACACCCCCGATGGGTCGTGCACGTCCCGGAGGACGACTTGGTGCCGGATTTAAGGGCGTGCCCAAGCTGGCACGCCCTCAGTCCTTGGCGTGCATCGGCATTCACGCCATGGGTCGTCCTCGTCCGGCTTGGAGGATGTGGACGGGGGTAAAACACCAAGCTGTGGGGCGTGCGGGATGATGCACGCCTGAAGGGGAGTGAGAGAAATTGCTCCTCATCCCTCCAGGACCGGTCGGTCTTGGAGGGATGAGAGGAGAGTACTCTCTCCTCATCCCTCCAGGACCGGTCGGTCTTGGAGGGATGAGAGGAGAGAGCTCTCTCCTCATCCCTCCAAGACGGATTGGTCTTGGAGGGATGAGAGGAGAGAAACCTATCCTTATCCCTCCAGGACCGATTGGTCTTGGAGGGATGAGAGGAGAGAACTCTCTCCTCATCCCTCCAAGACCGATCGGTCTTGGACAGATGAGAGGAGAGTGTACCCTCTCCTCAGTTCTGCACACCTCGTGTTGAGGTGTGCACAAGTGGGCACACCCTCATTTGCCCAAGGCGGGGCCTGCATAGCCGTGTAGGCCCCGGCTTGAGCATGGTGAGGCGTCCACAAGGGATGTACGCCTCAACTTGAGGCATGCAGGACCCAGTGGCGGGTCAATGAGCCAATCAGGTCCTGTCTGGGGCGTGCACTCATCTGCATGCCCAAAATGTGGACTGCAGAGGGTGCACGCCAAAGGACCCCTTGCAGGGTGTCCTTTTAGCAAAAATGGGGTGTGGTTTTAGCCAGCCCCTTTTTTGGTTTTGATTTGCAAGTGGAATTTTAGTCGGAAAAAGATGATTGTTTTGTTGTTTGGAGGCGGGTCATTTTTGACATTGAGTAAAGAATCCATCTTCACTTTCAGAATTGGGACTAGGTAGTGTTGATATCGATTTCCAAGAATCTTGACTAGGTCAAACAAAAATTGCATTGGAGTGATTTGGGGTAATAATTTGAGTGGAACGGCGTGATGGGGTTCGGTGGGGTGTTGCGGATGATCATGGCATTTTGAGGGTGAGAAGAGAGTGATGTGTAGAATTCTGAGCAGTGCAATATTTCACATTCTCCAGTAATGCTTACTCAGTCAGGCAGGGGGCTCGTCTTGTCTATACAGCCCAATATTTATTGTGAATTAGACCACATTGTATTGGTTACACATAATTTGTTAGACAGATCTCAGGTATTGGATCAGATGATCAATACACAAATTCAGAAATATGATGTACTGTATCAGTAAACCAATACAGTATCAATCCAAAGATTGGTCAGTTTTAAGAGACAATACCTCCCTGATCCCAATACCCGTCCCGGATTGGTTGCAGCGTTGCTTGTAAGGCCGCTTTTAGCGGGTTTTTCCACTAAAAAGAGATGTAACACAGCGTAGCGGCCAGTTTTGTAGTGATAGCGCTACATCCGCTAAAAGCCAGCGGAAACCTGTTAGCCATAGCCGCATTACGCTACGCTACCGCTATGGTTAGCGTAGCTGGCCCACCGTTGGTCAAACCCCAGCAAATCTTTGCTGAAGTTTGCTTGGTCGAACCCCAGAAAATCTTTGTTGAAGTTTGCCTGGGAAATCTTTGCTGAAGTTTTCCTGGGCGAATCCCAGCAAATCTTTGCTGAAGTTTTCCTGGGCGAATCCCAGCAAATCTTTGCTGAAGTTTTCCTGGGCAAATCCCAGCAAATCTTTGCTGAATTTCACCTGGGAAAACCCCAGCAAATCTTTGTTGAAGTTTGCCTGGGCAAACCCCAGCAAATCTTTTCTGAATTTTGCCAGGGAAAACCACAGCAAATTTTTGCTGAAGTTTGCCTGGGCAAACCCCTGAAGTTTGCCAGCAAATCTTTGATGAGTTTGCCTGGGCACACTCCAGGAAATCTCTGCCCCACCCAAGAAAATTCTCCCCCGAACAAAGGTAGAAATAGGCAAACAAAGGCTATCTCTGGCAAAATCTTGCTGGAGTTTGCCGTGGCCACACTTTTCCAAAGTTTGCCATGGCAAACCTTTTGCGGTGTTTGCCAGTGTTTTCCCTGGCAAACTCCACCAAAATCATGCCGTGGTAAACCTTTGACAATGTTTGTGGTGCCAAACCTTTGCCGGTGTTTGCCATGGTAAAATCCACCCAAAGTTTTCAGGTGTTTGCCATGGCAAACTCCAGCAAAAGTTTGTTGGTGTTTGCCGCAGCAACAGTAGCAAACCTTTTCCCGTGTTTATCATGGCTAACTCCACCAAAGGTTTGCCGCGGAAAACTCCACCACTGGTTTGCTGTGGCAAACCTTTGCCAGTTTTTGCCGCTGAAACCTCCACCAAAAGTTTCCCCGGGTTTGCCGGGGCCTAACTTAACAAAGTCCTCCCTGGTGAGAGGCGCGGCTTGCTGTGTGCCACTGCCGCAAGCGGGTGAAGCCTGCGCCTCCCGTAGGGAAGGACTTAGCAATAAACTCTCTTTTTTGGTGGGAGCAGAAATTCACAAATGGCTGGGGCCATTTTTATTGGCTTTATACTGCCTACCCCTGCCTCACAGTTTGAGGATTCACATCAATCTTGTCCTCAATTTCCACATCACCTAAGGGTGATTTTTAATAAATTTTTGAAAAATTCAAAGTTGCCATCTCGATCCTGATGGATACACCAGGATCCACCAGGATAAACCAAGCATCCACAATGCCTCATCTCTTGTGAATCTGGTGGATAATTCAACTTCATAGTTGGGTGATTAAGCTTTATATGTACATACCCACCAGTGTCATCTGCTGCCGAAAACTTCATGAGCCAGTAAGAATGACCTTGGCTTGAACAAAGCCATCATATTAGGTCGGATTTAGGCAAGAGAAGGAACCTCCAAGGCTGAAGATCCTGGAAAATCAATCCACAAGAGTGTGCATACGCAGATTGATTTTCTGAGTTAGTTTTTTTTTTTTTTTGTCGGAAATTTCCTGGAGGCTCTTTTGGACCTTGAGGACTCAATTTGTCACTGGAGAGGAGCCGGGGGGATCTAAATCTGTGCAAGATCTAATGGAAATATACTATGTATTCAGAATTTTTTTGTTGTTTTTTAATGGTGTTTAATAATTTTTTATTTTTTTTTTACATTGAATATCGATTCTGATTCCGCCAACTGGGAGGAATTTATGTATAAGGCTCTCCTACGGAGAGTGTCCCGCAGGGCCGCCGGGTATTTGCCCTGTGCCCCAGGACCCTCTGTATTGAGAGGCTTTGTTAAGCTAGGCCAGGGCAAACTCTGGCAAACTCCACCAAAAGTTTGCCATGGCAAACCTTAGCCGGTGTTTGCCATGGAAAACTCCACCACAAGTTTGTCGTGGCAAACCTTTGCCGGTGTTTTCTGTGGAAAACTCTGTCAAATTTCAAGGACAGATGGAGAAACTCAACCGTCGGCAACAATTCAAGGGAATGTGGCAATGGTGGAATCGCCTGAATATTTCCTTAACTCGACTCTTCTCAGTAAGCTATCTTTCACTCTATCATAAACCATGTCTGCAATATACCAGCATGTGATAAGCATGAATTCTTTGTTACCATTGTGGTATACTTTCCTGTGTTTTTTAACAGGGAGAATTCAAAATTTTATTATATTATTTTATACACTCACAATAGGGTCAAAATAACATCTGAAATGGATTCTACGGCCAAAATATCCCCTACTCAATCACTGGAACCACCCTCATAACTCTACTGTTTTAGAAGATACAGGGACATTCCTCTTTGTGGCCAATTCTTGGGGGTATTTTGAATATATATTGTATACACGGTTATTGAATTCCTTTATAACAGGCACAACCACAACTTGGACCACTTATTTTATATTTAATTCCTTTATACTGGTCATAACCACAACTTGTACTGCTTTATCATATTGCATTTCTGTATTTTAGGCTGGATACGAAAGGGATGTATGGTAGATAGACTAGTCACAGCCATTTAGTGGATCTTCAGGCCAGTATTTGGGGTGTACCCCTTTGGCTAAAATCCCTCACTTTTTACTATATAAGGAGGCCTTCTGCCTGCCAGTTGTTCCTCACCAACCCATCATCACATCATCCAATATATTGGGCACTGGTCACATTACATTCATCCAACTTTCTATATCCTGAATATTCTAGTTTTATATTTTATTATCCACCTTATACTTTATCAACTTCATAACCACCTTTATATCTTGAAATAACACCCTCATCAATTATAACCATCAATTATATTGACCTCAAGGTCACATGTTCAATCCTCATTCAAGTCATATCCATAATAAGGAGCCTTCACCCTGGCTCATTTTTACCCTTTTCTGAACTTACATACCCTCACCCAAAGGACCTGAGTTCAATCCCTGGTTGAAGCATTTGCTCCCATACCCAACACCTCTTCAGTCACTTTATTCTTACCTTATACATACCATCAGGAATCATCATCATCAGCCTTTCATCATCATAACCTCATCAACAACTCCAACAACATCAATAAAATCAACAAGATCAACTCACCTGAATAACACCTTATAACCAACTCCACTGTTAAAACATCAGTAGTATCTTTGATACTCCTACTATCACTACATAAAACTTTCCAATCTAAGATTGGGAGGCTTGTTCAGTGTGTAGTATTCGGATCGGCAGAGGCATCCTCATCAATACCTTTCCAAACTCAGCAAAAGGTCTTCACTGACACTTTTGAGCTTTAAACTGTCATCTTCAGGTGAAGCTGCTGTGAACATACCCAGTCAGCAAGCTGTTAATGCTCCATTACCTGCCGTAGCGGATGAATAAGATGACATTGGATTTTTCCGACACAACGTAAGTACTCAGATGTTTGTTGCCTGAATGTCTATAAGAAGCTTAACTAAAAGCTTTGTTTTATTCCTTCATCTGCTCCAGAACATCTCTTAAGATAGCCTTCGCCATCAACATAGATCTTGTACAAATCTTCATAGACTACCGATCACCTCTCACTCTTATTCTCTTCAAACATCATCAAATCCCCCTTTCTCCTCTCATCCACAAAACTAGAGACAAATTTTTCATTTCCCTTCTTTCTTTCTTAAAACCTCTCACATTTCTCTATTTCTCATATTGTCTCAGAACAATTTATTATTCCTCCTCATTGAACTTACCACTGCCCTTGAAGGTACGCTTACTTAAAGGCTTGTGACGCTTTCAATCATATTATCTAACTTGCAATTTTATTCATTGAAGTTCTTCAATTTTCAAAAACTCCGCCAAAAGTTTGCCGGTGTTTACTGCGGCAAACTCCACCAAAAGTTTGCCTGGGGAAAACTCCACCGAAAGTTTGCCAGGGGCAAACTCCACCACAAGTTTGCCATGGAAAACCTTAGCCGGTGTTTTCCACGGCAAACTCCACCACAAGTTTGTTGTGGCAAACCTTTCCCGGTGTTTGCCGAGGCAAACTCCGACAAAGGTTTGCTGTGGCAAACCGAGACAACTCGGTGAGCAGGGTCAACCTGCTCACCGAGTGGTCTGGTATCGGTGAGCAGGTTTCCCCTGCTCGCCAAGTGGTCTTGGTGAGCAAGTTGCCCCTGCTCGCCGAGTGGTCTCGGTGAGCAGGTTGACTGGCTCACCGAGTGGTCTCTAAAGACAGCTGGATTTAGGAGGTGTCTTGATTCTTTTATGAAGACCAATAGTTCGGTTGGACAACCTCGAATGAGTTAGATAACAGGACTTAGAAGCACACCTGAGCACAAAGGGAGATTGTTGTTGAGTGAGTACGAGCGGAATGAAACAAGATTGAGTTGATAAACTTGAATGAAGAAAAAGAGAAATTACACCAGAGACAAGTGGGAGTAATTAACTATTTTTTAATTAGGTTTAAATCTTGTTTATCATCAATCTCGCAGTTGTTCACCCTTGAGCATTTTCTGAGTTTGACCCCTTCAATACCCCCCGTGCTCATTGCAGGTGAATGTTCAGATCTTTGATCACTTGAAGGTGTTTCTGAGCTCCTAGTGCCATAGTGCACATATCAGCTTTCATTTGATGTGTTGAAATATAATTTATTTTGAAGAGTCCGGTATCATAAATTTCACAAATCCAATGATAGATCACATCAATGTGCTTTGTTTGTTGTTGAAATGGCGGATTGGTTGCAAGTGAAATCACGCTTTGATTGTTGACAAACACATTGTATGTAGTTTTGACCTTGTTGTTCATGGAAGTGAATAATTGATTGAACCGGATGGATTCCTGAACACCTTCAGAGAGAGATCTATATTCGGCTTCAGTTGTTGAGGTCGAGACAGTTGGTTGCTTTTTCAATTGCCAGGAGATGATGTTTCCGCCGAGAAGAGCTATGTAACCTGAGTACGACCTTCTGTCATTGGTGCAGTTGGCAAAATCCGCATCCGTATAGACTTGAAACTTGTTGATGTTGCAATCCCCATTCAGCATTATTTCATAGGATGTTGAGCCGGAGAGGTACCTGAGAAGGTGAAGAACGGCCTTCCAATGTGCAATGCCGGGGTAAACCGAGTGTTGTGATAGTTGAGAAAATGTGAAAGAGATATCAGGACGAGTCAATACAGCTAGGTAATTTAGTAGGCCAAGAATTTTATGGTAGTTGATTTGTAGTTTATTGAACTCCATGTGGTCTTCCTCTGAGGCTTTTAATAATTGAGTATTGGCTAGCATCGGTGTATTGACCATTCAACAATCAAGAATGTTATAGCCTTTGAGGATTTGCCAAGTGTATGTTTCTTGAGATAAAAACAAGCACTGATTTGAAGGACAACTGATGGTGATACCCAGAAGATGTTTTGCCTCGCCGAGATCCTCCATGGTGAAACGCTTGGAGATGAGATCCTTGAATCTTTGCACATTGTGACTGACGATTATCATATCATCAATGTACACCCGGGGAGCACTTTTCACAAAGTTCGCTGTTCTACTTCCCCTCACACAAGTTTGACGTCCGTAGGCCCCCCATCCCAAGAAACACCGTACCTACCCGCGCCCCACCACCCCCGAACACCCCCAGACCGCATTCCAGCAGTGTTTCACAAACCTGACTCTTGAGTGCCGCCTGACAAATCTTCCTGTCCATCGCCCGAACACCCAACAACGCTACCACGGCTCAATCACACGCCGTGCCACCCACATACCCACCAGCAAAGCCCAAACTCCCAATGGCAAATTCTCCAGCTCATTGAGCGGATTGACCTTAACCCTCAAGACTCAATCGGAACCGCTTTTTCCTGCTCTTCGGCCGGATCAACCTCAGCCCTCAAGAATCCCAGTTTGGTAACACTTCCTTCTCACATCTAAGCCTGAAGCCTGCCAATGAGTCCGCTAATCTTAATCTTTGTTTAACTCTCACTTCCAATTAAGGGCCAATCGGCTTCCACCAACCTCATGACCAGAACCGCCAGGCAACAATCCTCAAAACGCCGCAACAGCAGGAGCCCCCTGTACTGTTCGCAGAGCACAAGGCTCACAACCGTCAGGGCCATGAAGGGACCGGTGTGGCTCCTTGGACCAGACAATCAAGGAACCCCTTGGCCCCCAATGGCTCTGTGCCGTTTGCAGAGCGCAAGACTCACGACCACCAGAGCCATGAAGGGCCTAGTGTGGCTCCTCCAATCAACAAACTCGGACGTTCAAGGCAGCCGCTGGCGCATCCCACTATTACCCACCTCACCAACACACCCCACTCACTCCCAACCATCCCGATTAGACCAATGGATCAGATCACCAGAAACACAAACGACAAAACAACACAGTCAACACAAAACCCCAAAACCACAAAGCACCCCCACCCTACTCGCCTGCCGCCCCAACTTCCCCCTCCTCATGGTAAAACCAGTTCCCCGGCTTTCACCCACGTGGCCAGGCCTTCCTCCATCATTGGTATTACACCCTCAATTGCCTCCTCCCCGCGCGGCACGCACACCCACTGACGTACCTCCTCGACGTCTGGCACCTCCGCCAAATTCACAACATAATCTTCAGCATTCTTGTGAACGACGATGGCATTGAATTGGTCTGATTCCTCCCTCTCCAGACGTACACGACCTGTGGCGGCCACCCCACACCCACTCGCATGACAGTTATGTTGCACACAACCTCCTTGAAATCACCTAAACACCCCGTAAGTCAACCAAACCCAACAACCCCAAAAACCTCCCAAATGTGCTCTACTCACCGTGATACAAGCAAACCGCCGCCTTGCGCTCCTCCTGATAGTACAGATCAACCTCTCCCCTTCCATAGTCTGTGTAGCAAACCCAAAAGGCCACCCGTGCCCTCCTCCTCGCCTCCCACACATGGTCCACACAACCCACCAGGTGTGCCACCCTGGCTTCCCCTGACCTGAGCTGTGCACATGTGTGATTCAAATATTAATTTGGCACCATCCAAACATCCTCAGCAAGACAAAATTGGCCCACCAGGAAAAAGACCCCCTTCTTGAGCACTCGATGAGAGTTCAACCTCACCGCACTGATCTGAATCAACCACCAGCCTGCGGCTCAGCTCCCCAGGAACTGAAGCCTCTTCTTCCGCAACAACTTTTCCCCAGACTGGTAGTGGAAAACCAACCTGTCCCCCTGGAAGGGGGTATCACTGTAATCCATTGTCCTCTGGATCAGCATGTTCCCTGCAAACAATTCCCCAACCGCAGCGGAGGCAGCAATATACCGGTCAGAACACCCAGGATCCCGGAACCACCCACAACATATCAGATTTCACATGGCCTTGGAGCTCGCAAAAGTCGTTGCAATGTCCCTGCCAGGACTTTTCCAGTTTGAATGGACCAAAGCATACCGGAGTAACCAGTTGAAGCTTTCGAATTTCTCGGTTTCAAACAGCGTGACAGGTCCGAAGTGTTCTATTGACTCAGGTAAGTGAAGAAGAATGTGGAATTTGGGCTTATTGGCCCACTGGCCTGTTGTCTTGAATAGATAAAAAAGGAATTTACAAATCTGAAACCGCAGGTGTCCCAGGTACAATCTCATATCGACTATGTGACTCTGGAAGACCAGAGGGGCCAACTCACAAAGTGCAATCCATACAAGACGATCAGACTCGTCCACAAAATCATACAGCACAAAAGGGGCGGACTGAACCACCACCTTAAACTCCTTCCCCACAAAGTTACCTGAATGCCTGGCCATGTAGTAAGGCAAAAGCGAGGGGATGTTAAGACTGACTGTACTGAACACGCGGTATTGGGCCTCAATCGACGCCAACTGCGCCGGCTGCATTTTCCCCATAACGTCCCGCACCAAATATTTGACCACCCCAAGGAGAAACACGTGTAAGATTTCCACCAGTGTGTCAATGCACCCATCAAAATCTAACAGAAATGTGCATCCAATTACTTCAGCTCAGCATCACGCACCTGCCTGCGCTTGCCTCAAACAAATAAACTGACCTGGCACCCAGAAAAAAGGGTTGAACAGGCGTGATCAATTGGTCCAATCAAGATGGTTGACCTTCTCTGTGAAAAAGTGGTCGGCCATCGAGGCCTCTGGACCCCTGGATTGTATCTTGTAAGAGTGCATAAACAGTTGCCTATTGATGGAATCCTTAATACCCAGCTCCCCCACTTGAGTTTTAGTCCTCAGTTCCTTGGAGATTTCCCACAGATGATAGCAGTTGGCTATGATACTCAGCCACGATCGAAGTCCATTCTGGATCTTGAAGCTGGCCGCCTCCAAACAAACGTGCATTAACAATTTCAGGGATGATTAAAGACCCCACAAGCAGGCCGACCAGAACTCACCCACACTCCATCCGCGCTAACCTGTAAAAAGAACTGCAAATATGCCATGGTCCTCTTCTGGGCTGCCCGAAGTACTCCCAAATCGCACACCCTACAAGGGTTGTGTGCATTGGGAGGCATCACAGTGCTGGTAATCTCCGCATGCATTGGTGTGTCTGCCAGAAAGCAAAGCAGTGTTGTGGTGACCAGCACCTCCTCCCCCAATCCACAATTGTAGGCCGGATTCCCGTTGGTCACGAGGGCCCTGAATGAACAAGATATTCAGTTTGGCTTCGACCAACTCACCTACCACCAATGTACACACTGACATTATATCATCCACCACGCCCTCCGCGAGCTCCATGGCGCCAGCACAGTTTGACGTGAATAAGAAGTGGCAGTGAAAATGTTGGTTGGTTAGCCAGGGGGGAGCCCCGCAAGGTTGAATTAATAAGAAATTTTTTTTATTCCACTTTTTAGAGGAATTGCCTGACGTGTTGTCAGAGTATAGTGAGATGGGGACGTGTCTAATCACTCGGCCATTGGCTTTCTTGTGCCAGGGATTGGGCATGAGCCTCACAGCCCTTGTCCCATTGGCCTCAACCTCTACACATCCTGAATATGCCGAAACAATTCAGGCCCGCCCACCAGGGGGGACTGACCTTAAAGTTTGCCTCCACACAAGGATGCCATTGAGGTCCCATCAGGCGCCTTTACTTGGGAGTATTCATCCAAGAAATTGGAAACCGGGTGGCTTTTCAAGCTGGCCGAAGAGAATGGAATATCCATTGAGATGACAAACTGGCGCGCCCCTCCGTCCTTATCAACTTCTATGTCCGGGATGGCACACCGGGCCAGGATCTCCCCTTCTAATTCGTAGAAAAACATAGGTATGACCAAGAGTCCGGATTTCAGCTTGGCAAACTCAAACAAATAATTATCTGTGGTACTTCTTTGGACCATCTGGGCCAATACCCTCCAACCATTTGGCTGATTGGGCCAACTTGTACACTTGGTGCCCATCGGTGAGCTCCGGATAATGCTGTATGTTGGGTTCAACCATTGGGTTAGCAAGTTCCAGGGCCAAAATTTCCTTGATGCTTAGGGTGTGAACCGGCGTTCCAACCACTCCTAGCCCCACCAATTTGCAAAGCTTTCCTTTGACATGGCGGATAGTTGTCCAGTCAGGAAGGGATACGCCAGAAAGGCTGAACATCATCCGGGTGTGCCCCAATCAGATACTGGCGAGTACATTGTGCAACTTGGAAAATCAGTTATGTGGGTCACACCCCATGTATAAAGCATTCAAATGTTACCTCCTTGGCCTTTAATGGCCACCACTCCCAGTTTTTTAGGGGCCGTGTCTGGAGTCCCACCCCAGCATTCTTGTTTAGGGCCCTTCCAATGGTTGACAGATGTCCCCGGGCAGGAGCCCATCCCAGCCCACGTTGTCACTGGAGGGTAATGATGCCAAATAGTTGTCCTACTTGGGCACCCCCAGGGAGCCCCCCAGCATACTATCCTCGTCCAGGAAGGCCAGGTCTCGCTGGAGCTTGTGGTTAGGTGGGGATGCTGGCCCGGCTCATCACCAGGTGATTGGACATGGGCCGCCGTCCATAACATCTCATCGACCGGGATGTTTCTCTGGAGTGCTTGCTTGATGGCCTGGTGTCTTCTCGTGCTTGCGGAGGTTGATTAACTTGGAGCCTCGCCCGCCTCCCCCGCATACTGAAAAAAACCACCAATCCCCCGTTTTGCCGGGCCATTGGTAGAATACTTGGATGCCCATACATGTATCAAACATAAAAGGGTCAGTGCATGGACCAGGGGGAGGTGAGGCGCCCTTGGCACGCTGGAACTCACTTGGGCCAACTTTCTCTTCTGCCCGCTTCCTCGAATGTTGCACCATCTTTTTTCAAAGATTTGGTGGGGAGTGGGAAATATGACTGGCAGGTCGTGAGCCTGGGTGGGGACTCGCGTCAGCAGGCATGTGGCCGCTTGTATGTGAGGGGTCCCAAATGGTACTCCCCAGTTAGATCTGGCCTGGAGCGCTTGAATGCCTGGAAATTAGCAGATGGTTGGGTTTGACCCAGTTTATGTCCACGGGAAAACTGATTGGTGGATTCAAATTTTCACTGGCCTGCTGTGTGGGTTCAGGATCAGGGGTCTGGCGAAATCTCCGCAAACACGTGCAGTGATGACACCCATAACCCCAATCAAAGGGTTGGGTTCATGATTGAGGCCAATGCAAACACGCCGCCGGGGCCGTGGTGTTTTTCAGCCTTTCTGGCATCCCAACAGAGGGTGAGATCAACACGCAGCACATAAAAGGGGTGCTGTACTCACACACAAGATTGCCTGCCACCACTTTGTGTCACGTTATCCACTGGTCCCTTCAACCCTTCCATCGTATTTTGACTCCAATTCCCATCCAACCCCTGATCCCCCTACCAACTGGTTTGGCTCATTAACATTAGGGTAATTTTTGCCAACTCTTCTCTCCGTCCCATAACACAGGTGCATACCATGTCCTCAAAGAGCCAATCTGAACTAGAAGAACAAAGCACAAACAACCAATCAGCGTGAGGCCGCCCGGGGTTGCCGGGAAGGGCCCATTCCAACTGGCGCAACCACTCGACCCACAGGACTACCCCGTATGTCCCACCATTGTGTGGGGCGGTTGCTGCTTTAGCTCAAGACCTGGCTAATGGAACCGCGAGAGGTGTGTTTCTCCGAAGTGGGTCGTTGTGGCCCTCTGACTAAATCAAGACTTTTCCCCACAGGTGGCCAACCAGTCCCTATTTCCCGGGACACCAGTCCTCCCACATGCTCCACTGGCTGGGTTCATTCAGTTGACGCCCTGCATGGTGTTGGGAACTGGGGTTGGCCACCGGCCATTGTTCCTTTTGAAGTGGACGACGAGATGGATTACGAGACCTTTGTAGACCACGTTGGTCAGACTTTCGACCTTCAGGCGCCGTACATTGTGTTTGCCGAGGATTTAGCCCAGGTAAGTTGTTGGGTTGGTTTGGGGAAGCTGGAAGCCTACGTTGACCTGGCAATTTTTACGGATGGGGTTATAGAAAGGGTAGGCGCAGTGGCTTTTATGAAAGACCACGAGCTGAGACTGAGTTGAGACAAACAAAGAAGCACACCTTTTATGAAAGACCACAAGCTGAGACTGAGTTGAGACAAACGAAGGAGAACACCTGTGCGACAATCAGAGTTGAAACAGAAAATGAAAGCTGAATGAAGAAAAAGAAAATACAACGAGTACTATTTCATCTAACTACAAACTAGGTTTGAACTTTGGATCTCATCAATCAACCGGAAGCAGAGTATGCTTATGTCAAGTTAATCTCATAACTCAATAGGGGTCTGTAGAGTCCCGAGTCCCGGCAATATGCAATCCTTCTGTACTCAATTCTCTTGGTTAGGCAAGCGGTTGATAAACACGCTCGGAGGTGCAAATCATCTTTGTTGGCGGTGGTACCTTTGTCTGTTCAGGCATGGCTTCTTTCGTACCAATGTCCATTCCGGGTAAGTACTTGGGGTTTTGGGTGTGATTATCAGAAGAAAGTTTGCTGAGGTTCCCGTTGGTACAGAACTTTGTGCAGAACAAAGCCAGGGAGGTGCTCCTGGAGCCGATGTTGGAGGTCTACTCTTGCGGGCCACCGGCTGGTCGCAGTCTCTTTGATCAGGTATTGGTGCGTGTTATCGGCTTGTGGCTTGTGCTGTGACATTTGGATCTGATAAGCTGTGGTGCAGGACCATGTGAGGGGCCAGTCGGAGGCCTTTAAGCAAGATTATTTACCTGAGGGGTTTTTGTCCAGGGACCCGGCCGCTGAAGCAAGCATCGGCTCTGAGTTCCGGGACAAACTCAAGCACGAGTGTGGTGCTATGTGCAACATGGTTAGCTTTCATTGCATGGGGAAGGAGCTGCCTATCGTGATGTAACCCGTGGAAGTTTGGCTGATTGTTCTCTTTATTTAGTTGCTGAGTATGGTCCACGAGCCGCAAGGTCAACCAATAATGCACCCTGTTCCTACGCTGACAAACTTGATCATTGATGTAAGTGGAGCGTGGTCTTGGATCTTATTTCAATGGGGGTCGCGAGCTGATGGAGATGTCTCTAACTTCAGATTCAGACACGTATGATACCAGGAAGCCCACTCATTCACACAGATTCTCGGTTGAGGACTCGCATAGCTTACTTGCGGATTAAGACAATTTCTAATTATTCCCGGCCAGCCCCAGGTAATGTCAATCGTCAATGGGCTTTAATTGATGAGCAGTTGCAAGAACTGCGGTCAAGGTACAAGCTTTACAGGCGAGCGTGAGTGGGCAACTAGTACGGGGGGTTAGACTGATCCTTTGTCTTGTCAGTTTTTTTAAGCTGATTGTCGAACTGGATGACACTACTTTCGGGGACAGGTTCTTTTCTGATATGGACGTGGATAAAATACGCCCACCAACTGAGGCTGACGTGATGGCAAGGATGGTGCTCATGGCCGAAGACCAGGCTGTTCTTGACCCGGCAATTGCTGGTTGGACTCAGTGACTAATCCCTAACTTTCTTTGTGGGGTCATTGTTCTGCAAATTCTATGTGTTTGATTGGCTTGCTGCCACAACGTCTTCCTTTCTTATTTCTTCAAATTATATGTACATAGTGCCCTGATTGTGGGGCAATTTGGGACTTTGTAGCTATGCATGCAATTAAATAGACTTACCCTCGTTACTTTGGGCTTAGGGGTGTGTTTTCCGCGTCTGGGGGGGGGGGGGGAGGGAGAGAGGGGATTTTGGCCAGGCCTGTTGAGCCAGTGGGTGAGGAAAGTGAAACATGGCCCTTCGGGGTCTGTGACGGTGGGTTGACGCCTTCACAACGGTTTGGATGGGCGGGGCGGGGGACGTGGTAGGCTGGTGTGGCCGGTTGTTGGCCAGCTTTTGTGCGGCGGTCTGTTGTGTAGGCTGGCTGTCTGAAGGTCAGTGAACCTAATGGGATGATTGACGGGTTGTCGTTAACATGGTGGAACCTGTCACCGAGCCCGTGCGGGGAGGGTGCTATCCCTTCACGTCGTGGGACGTCCTGCTGCTCCTGGAGTGTACACATAAACGAAACACTCCCAATCCTTCACCTGTGATATTGACAGGCAAGGATCCGACGGGCTGGAGATAAACTGAATTGACTTGAAAAACGCTTTTAAAGCTGAGTACCACACATGTGGGGCTTGTTTCAAGCCGTATATTGCTTTCTTCAAGATTAAACAGTGTCCAGGTGACACTTTGAGACTGGGTGGTGGACGCAGGTAGATTGTTTCCTCTAGATAGCTGTTTAAGAACGTGTTCTTAGCGTCCATCTGATGGATGGTGTATCCCTTTGATAAGCCCCAAACTAAAACGGTTCTCAGGCTTGCAGCTCTCCCTGTGGGAGCGTACGTGAACGGGCAGTCTTCGGCTGACTGTTTGCTACCTTGTGCACAAAATCTCACTTTAAATTTCAGAAACGTGCCTTCAGTGTCAGTTTTCTTCCTGAGGACCCAGATTGTTCCAAGCAACTTTGCCATTGTCAGTGTTTTGACAATTTGCCAGACTAGTAGTCGTGCCATATCCCCAAGCTCTTCTTCGATTTCTTTCAGCCAATGTTTAGATTCAGGGTATTCCATGGCCTCTCGATAGGTGCACGGAACTTCTGACAAAAATAATGCCATTGCAAAGGCCGCCCTCCGTTTGTGATTCAGAATCTGAGATGTATCAATATTGCTGTTGATGTCTGGAGTAAGTAATCCCAGCCAGGTTTTGGCTTGCAAGTTCGGGCAGCATTGTCTGAAATGATTGATTCGCTAGGCTGATCTTCAGAAGAATTGTGTTGACCTTTCAATGACTGAAATGACTCGTGATTCTCAGCAGTTGTGTATGACTCAGTGTCTGTGATGTTGAGTTCGGGTACAGAAGGAACTTTGATGTCATCAAGTTCTTCAAAGGTGGTCGGATTAGATTCACAATCCATATTTGATTTATCAGGGAGTCTCCTGGGAATTCAGTTTCAACAAATGTTACATCGTGACTGCGCTCTACCTTCCCTCCAGGTATTAAAATGCGCCAGTTGTGCATACCCAGTTGATACCCTAAGAAGATACTACGAATTGCGGTATCTACCCATTTACCGCAAAAATTCTTCTTGGTTAGATTGACATAGGCCTTGCAGCCAAAAGTTCGTAGACGAGACACATTGAAGTCTTTGCCAAACCATCTGAAATAGGGGGTTTCCCAACCAATCGTTCTTGTCAGGGTGATTTTTTCGAGGAACACGGCTGTAGATACCACTTCTGCCCAGTAGGATGATGACAGATTGGCCTGCTTGAGAAGAGTTCACACTTTCTCACTTGTAGTCCGATTGCCCCTTTCCGCGACAGCGTTTTGCTGAGGTGTGTATGGTGCAGTGACCTGAACTTGGATCCCCTTTTCTTGAAGAAATTCAAGAAACTCTCTTGAGTTGAATTAGCCTCCACCGTCAAAGTTGACAGCCTTGATTGTGGTGTTATGATGATTCATTGCTTCAGAGAAGTACATTTTGAATTGAGAGAATGTCTCAGATTTTCTAGACAGCATATAGACGTGACGATATCTAGTATAGAAGTCAGTGATTTTCAGATAGGATTCTACCCCGCCTATCGACGGTGGGTTGATCCTCCCACTCAGATCCATGTGGATGAATTCGAAAGGTCGGGTGGCCTTAGGTAGTCGGCCTTGATATGGTTGACAATGTGACTTGGAGATCTGACATGAATCACAGATGACCTCCGATGCAGAAAATTTATGAATCTTGTTCAGGGCCTCAATGTGTGGATGACCCAATCTTCTGTGTAATAGTTCAATTTCAGTTGTTGATGCTTTCAAGGCGAATCCGGACGAGCGGATAGACTGACCTTGAGGCAAAATCTTGGCACGAATTTGAAGAGTTCCACGAACTTCGGTGGTGTCAAAGAGTTTCTTGCCATTCCTCATGATGACTAGAGAGTTGTCTGGCGCTTCAAACAGTTTGCACCCGTGTCTTCTGAGGCGGCATAGGCTGATTAGTGTTCCAGCTAGTTTAGGAATGTGAAGGGCTTTGAATTTCATCACTCCGTTTTCGACTGTTTGAACTGAGACAAATCCTTCTCCGGCGACAGGTAATGTGTTACCATCGGCCAATTCCAGCTCAGATGACTTATGACGATAGTCGAAGAAAAGCTTGCGCTCAGCCACCATGTGGTGGCTGGCTCCACTATCAAGAAAACAAAGACCAGCTCCCTCTTGGTCGACTGCACGTTTAGCTGTGCATCTAAGACCACTCCCAGTGGCGTAAGAGTTGTCGGAGCCTTCATCAGAGTCATCAGCTTCCGCTTTGTGCGCATTGGCCTTTTGATTTGCTGTTCTTAAGTTCATGGCATTTCTTCGCAGGATGTCTTGTGGCCAGATTGTGTACGCCGTCCGAGAAAGTTGGATAGGATTTTTCATTCACAACAAGAGCGGAATCTTCAGTTTTTATAGACGACAAAGAGTTGGTGTCGGGAGCTTTGTTTTCGAGCACATCCTTGACTTTTTGAATTGTCAAAGGCCGTTTGGTGAAAAGTAGGTCTTTGTGATGCTCGTATTCGGCGGGTAGTTTGGACATGATACTCTTGGCGAATAAGGATTCTTTGATGTCGGCATTGAAGTCAGAGATGACTACACCAACTGACGCAAGAGCACTGATATGAGTTTCGAGCTCGTTGATGAACGTTTAGAGGTCACCCTTGTACTTGAGGACTAAGTAGTCCTCATAGACTTTCAATTGGTTATCAACGGCCGTTGACTCGTAGTGCTTCTTGAGTAATGCCCAGATTGCCGCCGGATCAAGTGTGTCAATTTTAGCGACCTTGATGCGATTATAGTTGGTGTCTCCCATGTAGAGTTGAAGGATACCAGCAGTTTTTGGACGTCTTTCCTGATACAACAACAGTGCTGCCGGATAAGTAGGTTCAATTGTAGCAATGAGGTAGTTGTACAAGCCATGTTGTAGGCAGTAACCCTTTATGCTCCTTTTCCACGAGGCAAACGATGTTTTCTCGAGGGATGGAATGGTAGGTGACTTATCCGTCATTGTTATTGTAGCAAAACTGATCTTTTTAGCAGATTATGTTGAGTGCGGGCACATAACCTAAAGACACCTGGATTCAGGAGGTGTCTTGGTTCTTTTATGAAGACCAATAGTTCGGTTAGACAACCTCGAATGAGTTGGACAACAGGACTTAGATGCACACCTGAGCACAAAGGGAGATCGTTGTTGAGTGAGGACAAGCGGAATGAAACAAGATTAAGTTGATAAACTTGAATGAAGAAAAAGAGAAATTACAACAGAGAGGAGCGGGAGTAATTAACTATTTGTCAATTAGGTTTATATCTTGTTTATCATCAATCTCGCAGTTGTTCACCCTTGAGCATTGTCCGATTTTGACCCCTTCAATAGTCTCGGTGAGCAGGTTGCCCCTGCTCGCCGAGTGATCTTGGTGAGCAGATTTCCCCTGCTCGCCAAGTGGTCTCAGTGAGCAGGTTGCCCCTGCTCATCAAGTGGTCTGGGTGAGCAGGCTCACCCTGCTCGCCAAGATGACTGGGTTTTCCACGGCAAACCTTTGGTGGAGTTTGCCGCGGCAAACACCGACAAAGGTTTGCCACAGAAAACTTTTGGTGGAGTTTACCACGGCAAACACTGGCAATGTTTTGCCACCGTTGCCGCGGAAAACACCAGCTAAGGTTTGCCACGGCAAACACCGGCAAAATTTTGGTGGAGTTTGCCACGGCAAAGGTTTGGCACCGCAAACACTCTCAAAGGTTTACCACGGGAGACTTTTGGTGAAGTTTGCCACGGCAAACACCGCCAATTGTTTGCCACAGCAAGCTTTTGTCGGAGATTACCATTGTTTGCCTATTTCTGCCTTTGTTCGCCGGAGAATTTTCTTGGGTGGCACAGAGATTTCCTGGAGTGTGCCTAGGCAAACTTCAACAAAGATTTACTGGGGTTTGTCCAGGCAAACTTCAGCAAAGATTTGCCAGGGTTTGCCCGGGAAAACTTCAGCAAAGATTTGCCGGGGTTTGCCCGGGCAAACTTCAGCAAAGATTGGCTGGGGTTTTCCCAGGCAAACCCTGGCAAATCTTTGCTGGGGTTTTCCCCGGCAAAATTCAGAAAAGATTTACTGGGGTTTGCCTAGGCAAACTTCAGCAAAGATTTTCTGAGATTTTCCCAGGAAAACTTGAGCAAAGATTTTCTGGGGTTTGCCCATGCAAACTTCAGCAAAGATTGATGTGCTGGGGTTTGTGCAGGCAAAATCAGCAAAGATATGCTGGGTTTTGCGGGTTAGCCCAGGCAAACTTCAACAAAGATTTGCTGAGTTTTTCCCAGGAAAACTTCAGCAAAGATTTGCTGGGGTTTTTCAGAGTTCTGAGCCATGCTTTTTGCGTGTTCTCCATGGCTTGTGCCTTCTCCTGCCCCCTCTCTGCGCTTAGCACCTCAGGCATCCATAGTCCAGGGGTGAACCAATCCCTCCCCTTTCCTCATCTCGACAAGAACCTTCTCAATCCAATAAACAGCTACACAACTCAGTCCTAAACTCAAGGAACTCTACATTGTGTCACCCTCAAGGTCACCATTTCTTCCAGTCACTTGAGCATTGGTATTTCCCTCTTTCTTCTGTTTCTCTCATTGTTCTTTTCTTCTGTCCAGCTGTTTCTTTTTATCCAGTCCCCTGTCTGTGAGTTGTGTGTGGTAGTTTTCTTTTCTTGTATTTGTGTCTTTGTTCAGTCTCCTCACTTCTTACTCATCCCGGTCCCCTAGTTAAAACCTTCTTTCTCTTTTCTTTTTGTTCTGTTTCTGAAATTCAACTCTCTATTTTTCTGCCTGAAAGTTTGACAGATTTATAACAGTCTTGCAGCACCTGGAAAACTTACTAGAGGATTGTGATGGCCAACACCAAAGGAGCATTGTCCAAGGCTAACAACCCTAAGCTGGACGGGAAGAACTATCTTCATTTGTCAATGAGATTGAAAGCTCATCTGAGACACAAAGTTCTCATCAAATACCTCCTTGAACCTGCCGGCACCATTGTCCTTCCAGGAGCGGCTGCTGATTCAGTCGCCAGGAAGCATGCCAAAACTGTGGACATAATCATGAACTTCATGAGCTGAACTGCTTCCGCAACCGTAATTAATCCGGACAATGAGAAAAGTCCCTTGGAAATATGGGTGCAAATCACCCAGCGGTACACCTCTATGTCTGTGAACAACAAAGGCCGAGGGTGGCTTAAATTCATGCGGTATGAATTCTCCAGTAATTTCAAAGACTTCATTGGGAAATAAATAGCCTTATTGAAACTCGGAATGCCGGACAGAATACTAAGCTTCTCATTCATACCAAAAATTTCTGAGGATCTCTGGAAAGGAGTTGATAACATCATCATGGAAAACCCTCAAGCAGCCCTTTCAAAACTTCAAGAAATGGTTCATCTCAAAGACTCTCACTGCAAAAAAACTGCAGCTGTGTCTGCCAATGGACCCACTGATTCCGCCTCTGCATTAATGCATGAATCAAAGAAAGGCAAACTTCAACCCAAAAAACATCAAAGACCTGTTGGCGAATGCGGGGGCCACAATCCCCTGGTAAAGTTGCACGATCACACCCACTGTTGGCAAATCCATCCAGAGTTGAGTTTGCCTGCAAACTCCGTTGAGGAGTTTGCCTGCAAACTCCGTTGAGGAGTTTGCCTGCAAACTCCGTTGAGGAGTTTGCCTGCAAACTCCGTTGAGGAGTTTGCCTGCAAACTCCGTTGAGGAGTTTGCCTGCAAACTCTGTTGAGGAGTTTGCCTGCAAACTCCGTTGAGGAGTTTGCCTGCAAACTCCGTTGAGGAGTTTGCCTGCAAACTCTGTTGAGGAGTTTGCCTGCAAACTCTGTTGAGGAGTTTGCCTGCAAACTCTGTTGAGGAGTTTGCTGCCAAACTCCTCATCAACCAGAAGGAAATCCTTCTGGTTCATGAGGTCGTTGTACCTCATCGACTGGAAGGATTTCCTTCTGGTTGATGATGTACAAATGTGTCATCAGCCGGAAAGATTTTCCCTCCGGCTGATGAGGTTTTTGTACCTCATCGATTGCAAGGAAGTCCTTCCAATTGATGAGGTACAACGACCTCATCAACCAGAAGGATTTCCTGCTTGTTGATGAGGTTTTTATACCACATCGATTGGAAGGAAGTCCTTCCAATTGATGAGGTACAACGACCTCATCAACCGGAAGGATTTCCTTCCGCTAAATGAGGTTTTTGTACCTCATTGATAGGAAGGAAGTCCTTCCAATCAATGAGGTACCACGAGCTCATCAACCTGAAGGTATTCCTTCCAATTGATGAGGTAGAACGACCTCATCAACCAGAAGGATGTCCTTCTGGCTGATGAGGTTGTTGTAGCTCATCGATTGGAAGAAAGTCCTTCCAATTGAAGAGGTACAACAAACTCATCAATCGGAGGGATTTTATTCCTGATGATGAGGTTGTTGTACCTCATCAAGCGAGAGGATATCCTTCTGGTTGATGACGTACAACAACTTCATCAACCGGAGGGATTTCCTTCCAGTTGATGAGGTAAAACAACCTCATCAACCAGAAGGAAATCCCTCTGGCTGATGAGTTTGTTGTACTTCATCGATTGGAAGGACTTCCTTCCGGTTGATGAGGTCGTGTTATCTCATCATTTGGAAGGACTTTTTTCCTATCGATGAGGTTCAAAAACTTCATCAACCGGAAGGAAATATTTCCGTTTGGTTAGGTTGCTGTACCTCATCGATTGGAAGGAAGTCCTTACAATTGATAAGGTACAACAACCTCATGAACCGGAAGGATTTCCTTCCGGTTGATGAGGTTTTTTTACCTCATCGATTGGAAGCAAGTCCTTCCAATTGATGAGGTACAAAAACAACATCAGCCGGAAAGGTTTTTCTTCTGGTTAATGAGGCTTCTGTACCTCATCAATTGGAAGGACTTCCTTCCAATCGATGAGGTACAAAAACCTCATCAACCGGAAGGAAATCCTTCCGGTTGATGAGGTCATTGTACCTCATGAATTGGAAGTCCTACCTTCCAATAAATGACGTGCAATATGGTTGATGAGGTCACCGTACCTCATCAATTGGAAGGACTTCCTTCCAATCGTTGAGTTATAAAAACCTAATCAGCCGGAAGGATATCCTTTAGCCAATGAGGCATTTTGACCTCATCAATCAGAGGCTCATGTACCTCATCAACCGGAAAGATTTTCTTCTGGTTGATGAGGTTCATGTACCTCATCAACCGGAAGGATTTCCTTCTGGTTAATGAGGATCTTGTACCTCATGCGTCAAGCTGGTAGGTACCAGATTGATGGACAGGCAAGCCTTCTTGCCGACCTTGGTCCTCGTTGAACCAGCTTGACATGAATTCTCCATGACCGGGAGGAATGCTCACAGTCATCAAGACTGTGGAGTCTCAATGACTGGGAAGAATCCTCCCAGTCATCAAGACTGTGCAGTCTCAATGACCGGGAGGAATCCTCCCAGTCATCGAGACTGTGGAGTCTCAATGACCGAGAGGATTTCCTCCCAGTCATCGAGACGTGGAGTGTCGATGACCGGGAGGAATCCTCCCAGTCGTCAAGACTTGAGCTGGTACAGCTTGTACCAGCTCGGCGAGCAGACCAAGCTGGTACTGGTTGTACCAGCTCGTTGAGCTAGCTTATAAAAACCAGCCCCTCGATTGGGGTGTTGCCACGGCAAACACTGCCAAAAGTTTGCCGGGGCAAACTCCGGCGAAGTCTGGCCACGGCAAACTTTTGCCGGAGAATTTTCTTGGGTGACGCACACCGATGGAATTGTTTTTATTGGTGGCGCCCATCCGATGAATTCAATTACATCGGTGTGAGCCACCGATTCTGATTTTCATCGGCTGGTGGCCAACTGAGCTCATTTGCATCGGTTAGCTACCACCAAGCAAATGAACCATCGGTGGCGAGTCCAACCGAGTCTTCTTTCCTCGGTAGACGCCAGGCAAGTTCAGCTCGCCTGTCTACCAACTGATGATTGAAGTTTCATCGGTTGGGCAGCCCCCCGAGTTTTCCTCGGGTGCTCTGAAACCGAGTTTAACTCAGGGGGCAAAACCCTTGCTCGAGTTCAAACCGAGTTTGACTCGGATGCATATTGCATTGGGTCAAACTCAACCAATTTGAAATTGGTTGAGTGTAACCCAAGTTGCCTGGTTTACACCCAACCAAGGTAATTATTCTGGTGGTGTAATTAGCAAAGAGAAATGCTTACTTTTGAAGCATTTGACAATACATTCAAGTTTGATAACAAGAAGCTCATCACCGTTCCAAGAAGGGTGTTCCTGAGCTCTCTTCAAGTAGTCAATCACCACTTTGATTCCAAACTTGCCTCTTCTAAGGTTTTGTTTGCAGTTTTGACCCCAAATAGTGAGTCCATCTTTTTATTCACGACAAACCACATGCCTTTGTCTTCTTCATCTTCTGGAATAGTTGGAGGGCTGCAGAATTGTAGACAAATTGGGTCATCCCGTGTGGCTTGGAGGATTTTAAATGCTGATTGAGATACTGTAAGTATTTTGGAAAAGAGATCTTGAATAGATTTCTTGGCTGGCATTTTTAAAGGTTGATTGATAGGGGTCACCAGTGGCTTTTTGATTTTGGAAATTGTATTGTGTAGAGTCTACTACTCTTGAACACGTAGTTAGTACCCACTCATACACCCTTCTATGAGATACTATCCCACTCCTGTACAAGCATATATTTTTTGACGAGGAATACAAGAGATTTTTCACCTCTGTATAACCATATTGTCAAGAGGGTTCGACACGCAACCCACCCATCGGACGTTGGTGGGTGGGTTGGGGTGGGTTGCAGATTCAAAAATCCGGTGGGAATTGGGGGTCGCGCATGCAAACCCCCAAAGCCGGTTTGGGGTGGGTCGCTGATTCAAAACCGGGTTGGAATGATGGGTCGCAGGTTCAATTCTGCGGATTTCTGAGAAAAATACACAAAAGCCCAAAACTTCTACAATACACAAGGTATCAACCTAAAAATTGGACCAAATTAAAGGAATAACCTTATCTATTTTATGACTAACCATCATCAAGTAAAATTATGTAATTTCTGAGAAATAAGGCACGCAATCCTCATTTTTGGCATAAAATTTGGTGGTGCCATAACTTTTGAGTGACACAACAAATAATGTCTCAATTAATAAATTTAAACATAAAAAGTCTTCAAATTCATCATTTTATCATCTTTTTTTAATTAAAGCAACCAAAAAAAGGAAAATAAATTTTGAAGAAAATTGGATAAAAAAAAGAAAAACAAAACCAAAAAGAAATTACAACTAAAACCAACATTTATGAAACCCAGTCTCCCTTTTAATTCTTTCTGTCAAATCAAAACACCTAGAATACTTATCCCTCCACCGCATGGCCTCTGGTATAGCAATATGTTCCCAGTTCTTCTCTAATTGAGCTGCTGGGAATAAATTTTCGTCCGTCATCTTCAATACCACAAAATGCCGGCTTTTCATCAGACCAAGACTGGAGGATTGTTGTTTGGTGGGGTGGTTGAAGGGAAGAAAGATTGGTTCCAAGACTTTCCATAATAAAAAACTGGCCCATCTAAAACTTCAGCCATAAGATGCCCCATCGTTAGCATGCTCATCCAATGACTGATATCGCAAGGGTCAGAGTTGTCCACGCGTATCCTTTGAGCCATTTTGTCGATTTCTTCAAGAAAGCCTTGATCCAAGTAGAAGTCTGATCAAGAGGTGAGATTGTTGTAAAGTTCTTTGCTGACGTCCATGAAAGCATCTTGACCACGTCCCAACGTCCAGGCAATTGCTCAAAATCCACAGTGTCCATCAGGTTCAACGTCTAAATTTTGTCGATATAATCATGAATCATGGAAGGGAAATGACGGATTCATGTTTTCAAGTGAAGTTTTTATCTTTTTAATTCTTGCTTCAGTTTCAGTTTCTTTGGAGTAGTTGAGAGGCTTCATATCCTAAAAAAAATGAATAAAAAAAAGTCAGAATCAATTTGAATTTGTGAAAAAAACAGTGAATTTCGAAAAAAATAATAATAAAAATACCTTCAAGTGCCAGTGGGGATGAAATTCCTTTGGATCCACACGCTGACAAGCTGACAATATTGCGGCGATTTGATGTTTGCACGGAATTCCAGTTCGTTTGTGTTGAGCACAATTGCATCCTCCAGGAGCTTCAGGATTCATAAATTTAAAGTTGGACTGGGCGATTCAGAGAGCAAAGTTGGATATCTTTCCATGACAGAGAGTGAAAATGGAGTTGATGTTTTGAAGAGCAGTGATCTTCTGTTGATGGAAATCAGATTTAATTTTGTGATGTTGTCCTTCTAGAGCAAGAGTGATGAGTTTGATGACGTCAGGAAGAGATGATTGAGAATTAAGGAGATGACTTTTGATGTAAGAGTGAGAAGATTTGATTCTAGAAGTTGTTTGGTGGTCAAAATGAGTGATTTTCTTCGTCCAAGCGTTGACAAATTGAGGAGAAAGGGGAATCCAGGTCTTCTCAACATAAGCAATGAAATCAGAAGGATAAAGCACTGAGAATCTTGAAATAGATGAATAAAATTTGCTAGGAGTCGAAATTTTGGTCAAGTTGCTCCAGTGACTGAGAACTTTCTGAACTAGTTCTTGATCCTTGATTAAGCGAGAAGCATTTGAAAGAATGTTTTTTTTGACGTGCCAGGTGCAGAGCATGTGAGCAATATTTGGGAAAACTTGTTCAATCGAATTCATCAATGCTAGTTTGCGGTCGGTTATCATTACTTCTGGAGGTGTAATTTGATGAACTGAGAGGACTGAGCAGAAGCATTCAAGAGCCCAAGTATAGAATTCGAGATTTTCCTCCGCTAGAAAACAGAAAGCCACACTAAAAGATTTGTTGTTCCCGCTTACACAGGCAATATGGAGGAGAGGCATCTTGTATTTATTGGTTTTGTAAGTGCTTTCAAGGAAGAGGATGGTGTGATAGGACTGAAGGAGTTCGAGTGAAGAGTGGTGACAGAAAAAAAGAGCTTTAAGATTGCCGTCTGAGTCAGTTTTTACTTGAGTTGTATAGTTTGAATCAGAGAGGTTTTGTTTGAGTTGAACTATTGGACTGAGGCCTTGAAGTGATTCAGTTTTGACTTTTCTTGTCGCCACATAGATAGTATTTTTTGTGGCTAGAAGGTTTTCATTTGGTTCTTTTGTTGATTGCATGACTCGGAGAATTTTGGTTGGTCTGAGACCAGCTTCAGTGAGATTTTTGACTTTAGCGTACTGAGCAGGAGTGAGACAGGGATTTTCAACGTGAGCACGGGGATGGCTAGAAGCAGGATGACTGTGGTTGGGGCTGTCAGTTTGAAAGAACCAATCCCTAGTAGGTTTTTGGAAGTTTGTGTGAGAAGAGAATGGGCAACTGATGAGTCTAGAGAATTTCGAATTGGGGATGGCTAAATTCATGCCCCGGTTTTGCTAAAATCACACCTCAAAGGAGGTGTCCTTAAAGATGGATGCCTTGTTTGGGGCGTCCATTGGGCGAGGATGCCCTAAATGGGGTGTGCCGGCCTTGAATGTCTTTCACGGGACGGACATGGCCATTTCCACCCCATCCAGGGCGTGCAGGCACATGCATGCCCCGGAGGACCTTTGGGTACTCAATCAAAGGGCATGCCAATGCACACCACACGCCATCCATGTCCGGCTTAGAGGACGTGGACGGGGGTAGCAGGCCAGGAAAAGGGGCCTGTGTGTTGGTCCAGGCCCCTCATCCCTCCAAGACCAGTCGGTCTTGGAGGGAACGGGAGTGAGCACACTCTCCTCTCTTCCCTCCAGGACTGATCGGTCCTGGAGGGAAGGGAGGAGAGAGTGCACTTTTTCCTTCTTTCCTTCCAAGACCGATCAGTCCTGGAGGGAAGAGAGGAGAGAGTGTGCTCTCTCCTCTCTTCCCTCCAGGACTGATTGGTCCTGGAGGGAAGGAAGGAGAGAGTGTTCTCTCTCCTCTCTTCCCTCCAGGACCAATTGGTCCTGGAGGGAAGGAAGGAGAGAGTGTGCTCTCTCCTCTCTTCCCTCCAGGACCGAACGGTCTTGGAAGGAAGGAAGGAAAAAGTGCACTCTCTCCTCCCTTCCCTCCAAGACCGACTGGTCTTGGAAGGAAGGGAGGAGAAATTGCACTCTCTCCTCCCTTCCCTCCAAGACTGAAGGCAGACTTGAATGCCTCAGCTTGGACAAGCCGAGGCGTCCTCGGGGGATGCATGCATCCACCAAGCAGGACCCAAGGCGAGTTGCTGAGCCACCCAGGTCCTGCTTGAGGTGCGCACGACTTCATTTGAGGCGTCCTTGGGGGATGCACGCCTCAAATCAAGGTGTGCATCCACCAAGCAGGACCCAGAGGCAGGTCCTACTTGTCAGAATATAGACCCAAGATTTTCCCTTTTCTTTTTCTGCTCTCAGTCTCTCTCTTCATAACCCCTTCCTCATTACTTTTGTCCTGTTTTCTTGTCAGCTTACATTGAGGCCCCCTTTGGATCTTGCAAGGGGGCTCTCTAGTTGTCAGGTTTTAAGTTTGCTCCTAGTGTTTGAAATAAATTCATCAAGTCAGAGCCCTACTTCATTCAAAACATCTTTAGCTCCTTGGTCCAGTCTTATGCCCCTCAAGACCGTCTCCATCTTCCAGTTGCATCCTTTTCTCCAAGCTAAATCTCAACACTACTTGGGGTGTGCACGCCTCGGCCTGAGGTGTGCACAAGTAAGAAGGCCCGATATTGGGCCTTCAACTGCCTCCAAGCATTGCATGCCCCAAATGGGGTGTGCACGCCAATGCACGCCTCACGGGGCATCCTTTTAGCAAAATTGGGGTGTGCATTTAGCCGGCCCCTTTCGAATTATTACGAGGGTTGCCCTTTTGTTTGTTGTCTTCCTTCTTTCCACCCCTACAAAAAAAATAAACAAAAGTAAAAATCAGTGATCTGATGATTGACACAATCCAAAAAAAAATGGAAATTATACTCACCTGTAGATGATAATTATGATGAGATTGGTTGGCTTGACAAGAAAAAAAAACAATGATCAGTCATGTGATGATTGCAATGAGAAAAAAAATCAACAAAAATAGAAAAAACATACCGGTCACATTTGAACATTTTCCTCTTGTCCTTGTCTGAACGACAAATAACAATCACATAGCCATGGTCCCAAGCAAATCCCTTGATTGATGAAAGCATTTGTTCTTCTGATTTGTAGTAGGCCCTCAGCGGTGCTGGCAATCGAAAGAGATATTCTCCACCTTCTTGATCTTGAGGTTCAGATTGTTCTTTTTCTTCATCTTCATCTTCAGAGGAGCTGCTGTAGGTGTCACTGAGATGTTGGTTGATTTCTTGGAGCTTTTTTTTATATTCTGAGGGGTTTCAGGAAGTTGGAGGCTTGTTTGGGCGAGATGAGGAGGCTTGGTTGGAGTTGGGGTTCATTTTGGTCGAGTTTTGAAGGTTTTGGTTGGTTTTGGATGGGTTTGGATGGGTTTTTTGGGCTTTCTGGGGTGCAGGGGGAGTTGGGGTGGTTTGGAGGGGTTTCTGGGGGTTTGGAAGTGGTTGGGTGGTTTTGATGGGTTGGTAGTGGTGTTGGTGTCGGCTGGAGGCTGGTTGGTGGATATAGGTGTGTGATTTCTCAGTGGGTCAATACCCAATTTCGACTCGCGACCCCCGGAGGTACGGGGATTTGGGTGAAAAATACGGGTATTGTAGCCGCGACCCATACTTTTGAAGGCTTTTTTGCATTTGCGACCCACCCCCTGGATCGGGGGTGGGTTATTGGGTCCGCAACCCTCCAATTCCCCGAAGGAATTGAAGGTGCGACCCATCCCGGTCGGACATTGGATTTTTCGACCCGCGACCCGCAACCCCGACGGGTTTTTTGAAGGAGCGACCCACCCAAAGGTCTGGTGACCGAAAGGGTGGGTTGCACCTTCAAAACAGGTGGGTCGCGTGTCGAACCTCTATTGTCAATTTTTCCATAAAATACAACGGAATTTTTGTCCGAATATGCCCCACCAGTATGATTTTGCGGAAACTCACAATGTGTAGTTTTTATTTATTTTTTCATTGAAATGTTTGATTCAGGAAAAATTCCACACAAAAAAAGCAGTATAATAATTTTCAGAAAGCTACTAATAACTCAAGAAGAAACTAGTAAAGAAAATAAAAGTAAGAACAGCTAATTTAGACACAACTGCCACAAATTTACTCAAAGCACAATACAAATGATAAAACGACCACCAAAATAACTAGCAGCAGGGTCTTGCCTTCTTGATGTCTAAAACAGGAATTAGAAAGCGAAAGGTTGATTTGAATAGACATACCAAGTTGTGTACAAGTTTGACTAATAGAGGCGTCTCAGAACATTCCTAGGTCCACGCAATTCTGCGTGTGATCTCGTGGGCTCTCAGTCTCAACTCTCCTCTCCTTTATGTCTACTCGAATGCTTTCCTCCCTTCCTTCTTCTCCTTCCTTACAAAATGCTCAACTCAAATCATCGACTTTGTCGCTTCCCTTCATCATCAGCGTTGATTCACATCTTTCCTCGACTTCGTCACTCCCCTTCAGACTTTGCTTCTCCTGTCATCGTCTCATCCCTTTCCATCTTCTCGTCCTTCGACTCCCTGATTCCTATTTGGTGAGAAAACCAAACCTCACAATCATCAAGAATCGACTCAATCTCTTTACTTATCTTAATTGTCTCATCTTGCTGATCCTTCTTTATTTCTTTTTTGTCTCAGTTCCTTCCTTGTGTCTTCATTCTCTTGTCTTGAGCTCTCATCTTGTTTCCTCATAATTGTTCATCTCTGTTGTGGTAAATATTCTTATTCTTCTTTCTTCTTTTCTCTTTCATCTCCTCTAATTCTGATTGTTTTGTTTTCCTTAGTCTGGCTTTTGGTTTGATCAATAAAAATCCACAGTTCTATTACGATTAACAGTCGAATCGACTGCGCGAACCTATTGCAAATGGCCGACAAATCTCCCGAAACCTCAAGCCAGCACATCCCTTTCAACAAGATGAACATTGATCCAATGGATAAAGTCAATCCCACAATCCTCAAGACAGCCATTGAAGCTATTCCATTGTTGACAAAAGACAATTTTTCTATGTGGCGGACTCGAGTAGTCAATTACTTTGAGCTTCAAGGATTGAAAGACTTCTTCGTCGACAGCATTGGTACCCTGTCCAGCTCCGCCGAAATTCAAGTCAGAACCGTCATCACCTCCAAACTTGATGCAACTGTTCATGCCAACGTGATTACTCTCGAGAATCAATCCAGCGCCCCTAGAACTTGGGAATCAATCATAAATCACTTCACATCCACTCAATCCGCAAATCTTGCTCGTGTTTGGAACGAGTTTTCTCTCCTCCAATTCGACAATGCGGACATTCTAGCCTTCATTACTCGTGTGAAAACCGCCATCTCTCGAATCTATGAATTCGGGGTTCAAGTAGATAAGGATGTTATCGGTTTTGAGATACTCAAGAAATTTCCAAACACCACCGAGATGAATTCTGTGAAAACTTCCATTACTCAAGCCAACAAAATGATTAACTCAGACATTGTTCTAGATCATCTTCTCACTCATGCGAATAGCAAGGCGATGGCAGTTGGCTCAAGCTCGAAGGTCGGCACTCCTCAACAAATGTCGTTGTTTACCGATTCCTCCAAACGATGCCAACCAGGAGCCCATAACACTTCCGCTCCCCTTCCTGAGTCAAGATGCTTTGGACTCTACCCTTGTCTTCGAGACGCCTACAATGCTCGTTTACAGAACCACAGAACGCAAAACCCTGTTAGCAGTTTTCATTCCTCTCTGTCTATTCCCACTCCTTGTTTCATCCTTGATTCCGGTTCATCAGCTCGTATGACTCCCAATATCAACCTCTTTTATTCACTATCCCTGAAAGAAGAAGGAATCGTAAGGACTAACCGAATCACTGCAAATTAAAGGATCCGGATCAGTCAAACGCTCAAATGATCTCGGAAATATTTTCCTTCACAATGTTCAGTTTGTTCCCGACCTTGTTGTTGACCCTTTGTCTGCTCGATGCCTTGTGCTCGATGGATACAAAATCCTATTGGAAATGGATGACGTTCGGGTCTTCAAAGACATAATCTCGTAATGAAGGGTCATTATCTCAATAATCTCCCTGGAGGAGTCGAGTTGAGAGGGATTGGTGCGGAGTTCTCACTTTTGGCGCGTTCACTCTCTTCGGGACTGGCTTCGCGTGCAGCCGCGAGGCCAGTCTCACACTGCATCAATGCAGTGTCCATAGGTCGTTGACTGGATTTTGGTGGGCACTGCGTATATAATTGAGTGGCGCAGTTGAGTGCGGACTGCGCCATTAAGCCACGCGACGCGACTGAAGAAGGGCTAAGGAATTCCCAGACTCTGCAGCCAAACCGAAGGGATCCCCCAACGATACCGCTCAACTGACTTGCACACCAACACGTACGCCATCGATAACTTGCTAACTATAATGACAACTGATCCTCATTTATCTCGACTGGATAACTTGAAGCTAACTTGGCCTTTGTCTTTGAAGTTTTCTGTTCGATACTTTGAACTTAAACAGGAACCCGACTGTCCACATCAATCCTCTATCCTCCTTCAGTCATGACTTTGACCGCTGGACAGGGAGACGGTAACCATCTCAGCCCCACTTCCGAAACGGCTCGGGTTAGGTTCGAACAGGCCGATATTGACGATGAGGAAAAGCAAGCCAAACTCCGTCGGGGATCGGTCTCGAAAGACCTCCGCAACCAGATTGCACTCCGAGGAATCATCGGCCGAAACGGTAAATTTCAGCCATCATTTTCTATGACCTTGACTTGATGACTGAAGTGGTTTAATTGACCACAAAAAAATAAAACGGTAATCACACACAACGGGTGGCATTTTGTTCGAATGACACTGGCTCTCAGCTGTTAGTCAGGGCTACGCTACCCAAAGAATATTTAGTCGCTCCCAATCCGAAGCATCAATCTTCAGACCAGATCCCAAGCCTGAGCTTGAGCCACCAGAAGCAGAAGGAGCGCTCGACAATCCCTCGAACACGCTCTGGAAGTCGAAATACACACAATTGAGCCGGGTCAAGTCGACTTCATCAGTTATCAGTGGCCTAAACGACGATGTGCTACGTGCGGGCTGGCGAAGAAACGAGCCCGGGCCGCTCTGGGAACAGTCCCGAGAGCTTGACTCGGACCGACAGGCCATCACCAACATCCCCGAGATGGACGAGGGAGACGGTTTTGATGTCGAGGAAATGCAAGACTTCGACTCCTCACCTGCGATCGCTAACGACCTAGTCAGCTTAATCCAAAGCGATGATACTAACGAATCCGCCGACCAGTTCGGACCCTTACCAACCTCTAATTTCAACTCTGCGCAGCTTTCCGCACCCATCGCGAAACGCCAATTTAGTAAGATTAAATCCATGCCCGTCGGAGGCACTTTCGGCACGAGACCGGAACAAGAAAAGTTCCATCGCGAATTTGATAGCACGTTTATGCGTATGGATGTCGAATTTTAAATCCCCTACCATCACATATTTCAACCCCCAGAGTACACTCTTCAATGGAAATGATATTCTTTTTGGTTCTTTAATTTCTTTGAAAAACAAATGTGTTCACTCCGAGCCCCTTTGATTTAATGACCATCTTTTGTTCTTCGTCAATGTCTTGTTTGAATGGGGACGAGGGGTGCTTGTTATGAGCAAACATCTCAAGAACCGTTTGATCATCCTTTACCTTTCTTCTCATCACATTCCTCGACAATCCTGTTCTACTACCCTTGTCCCACCCCCGTTGTCGTCGACTTCTCTGATCCTTTGTAACATTAGAATTCTTTTTCTTTTTTCTTTCTCTCTCTATCCCTCTCCGTATTCTCGTCTTTTCTTTCCTGATACGTTGGACTGAGAACAAGCCACCACCCCAAAACCAAACTCGCCTCGTCGTTTCATAAAATCAAATGCATAAACTAAATTTAAGCTTACAATGTTTTGTGGTATCCTCCTTTATTTGAAAGATGTGGGATAGTTTTTTTTCAAGAAAAATCATTTTAAGTAAATGAACAATTGCTTCAAAAAAAGAAAACAATCATTGATCGTGTGATCGGGAGATGATAGTTTAGTGCAAGAAGTCAAACAAATAAGATCAACTGCAAATATTGAAAGCAGATGGCCCTGCTGTCAATTTTTCAGTCTAACATTTTTCCACCTGTTGTGATATGTTCACTTGATGACTTTGGGAGTCTAAAATTTTATGAAAGTTAACCTAAATAAACCCAGTCATCATTTCACGCCAAACTTTTGGATTATTGTTTAACAGTTTCTGAGCCAAACAATGAGGATTTTAAATTTTGTAAACAAATCACCATGAACGCTGGTGTGTCTCTTGCTATACAAGCGACACCCCAAAGTACAAAGGGGCCTTTGTACCTCAGCATGTCGCTTATATAGCAAGTGACACATAATTTTTCATGGTGAATTGTTGAAGTTATCAGTTGACCTTCTCTTTGGCCTCAATGAACATGACTTTGGCCTCAATGAAAATGACTTGCAATTCACTTCAACTTGACTAACTATGTACCTCAATATTTAAAAACTAACACCATCAAATTTAAACTCATCATGAAAAATCTAATATACAACTCATCTTTTTGTTGACAGAAGTTTCAGAGGCCAAGGGGGGCTGTCAGACACTGCAAAGGCCCATTGAGGATTGACCAATTAGTGGATCAGATTATGGAAAATTATGTTTCTTTCCACTGGAAAGTAATGAGGATAACTTCAACCCGGGATATGGTGGACATTTTCAAAATTGTATGTATTCATTTTCATCTTACACTTCTTGCCTGCCTCCCGCCTATATAAAATCTCACAATAATGATTCTTTCAATTTTTTTTAGAAAATCATAAGTTGAATGGATTCTTTATAATTTCATCTGATACATTCCTAACATATTTAAATATAGTTAGAATTGGTAATTCGTCTTTGAGGATTAAAATCATGCTGTGAAATCACAATATCAAGGAAGAATTTGTGGAAAGATTTCTCAGGTTTTTAGGCACAAGAAGTTCTCAGAAAGAGAAGGGGGTAGTTGTCTAGCTGCATGAATCACCACAAAAAAAAATGGTGGCCACTGGTAACATCATGTGGGAGCCTTGCAGAAGTACAAAGGGCCCTTTGTACTTTGAGGAGGCACCCATGACATGGGACTCTGTTCTTGTTAAGGTTGACCAAGGCTGCCTGCCATACCATTTTTTAAGGTTTACTGATTTATAATTCCTCCTTCCAAATCAAATCAAATCTGCCATACAACTCCTCTCCAAAGTTCTCAAGAACCTCAGCATAAGGATTATGATCACTATTTGAATGCCTCTTATTACCTTTCAAAGTATATGTATGCCCTTGTAGTAATCCTTCAGGAAGAGCTTCAATATGATTATAGACAAGCTTTGTTGTTTGTTTTTCAAGGAAAGATTAACTCTCAACCCTTCACCATCACCATCATCAAACCTTAAATTCTACCACTCATAACACCAGTTCCACCTCGAAACCAGATTTAATAGTAGTATGGAGCCAAGCAAACCCTAAATAGCCCTAAATCCTTTTCTCCCCGAATTTGAGGGCACAAAATTTTGGTTTCAAATAAGCTATTAATGCCAAAAATTTGTCAGGGAACTTTCGACATGTATGAAAACTGATTTGACAGCCTTCCAAATTTTGACTTTTATGAAAGTTATGAACTTTGTTTTTTTAATATTCAACTTTTAGCATCATATAATAAGTTTATAAGTAATTGTGAAAAAATGATTTTGAACTGTCATGCAAGGCTTTCACATCATATGAAAAGACTCATCAATTGAAAATCATAAAAATCAGGCCAACAGTTGTATGCAGATTTTTGTATGGGGGCAGAAGAAGAAATGAACTTATGTATTCATGGTGCAATTTTCATCGTGCAACCCAAATACTTGAATAATATTGGGCACATAAAAAAAGAATCATACCTCGAAAGTGACATACCAGGGTACAAAGAAAAATTGAAGATGAAAATTTTCTGGCCATCAATCTGAAAATAAATTTAGAAAATGGGTTGAACTTGAGAAGGTGTGAAAAAAAAAAAAGTTCAATTCTGATTTTTGTTTGTTTGATTCACTGGGGCAAACCTTGTGGTTGATGGATGTTTGATCTTTCTTGCTTTAAGAAATCTTTGAAAGCTGTCAGACCTTCAGGGGTGAAAATTCCATCTATGTTTTGCTCCAATCTCCTAGATGCTGAAGAGATCTTCAATCTCTCTTGGACAATTTTCAATTCTGTTGGTGATGCCTTAGTTTCTATTTCCTTCATGTTGTGTTTACCTGTCAATGAGCTATGTCTTCAATTTTAAATGCGGTATAAGGCCTTTGATCTATATGAATTTTTTGATACTGGCGAAGATATCCCCATGGTTCCACCAATTGAAGCAAGAGACCATTGCTAGAGTGTGGGTCTTTTTTTAAGAAGGAAGAAAGAATCAGCAAGAATTGACCTTCATCTGAAGTTGGAAAATCTTTACTCGGGCAACGACTTATCACTTACCATTCATCTCTTTCATAAAGCTCTTATGTAGATCCCAGCTTTCAACATTATCAAGTGCACTTTTAAATTGATCACGTCCACCAAAATCTGCAATCAATTCCTTTTCAAGCCTTCCAATTTCACTTATGATACTGGGATCGGGGGGATCTAGAAAGAAAGATATTTTCATTGCTTTTGTTAATTCATTCTCCTGGATAACGCCAAACAGCTTTCCTAGTTCCTTCTGTATGCCTTCAACTTTATGGACAAATCCTTCCGAGCTCTTAGAGACCAATGCGGATTTCCCGGCATATTGGTTTGTCTGAATAACCTCGTCTATGTATGGAGAAAGGAGATTATTGGGTCCAAAGAAACCAATCAAACGGGTCAGGTATTTTTGGTCTTCAGGTAAGAACTTCTGGATCTCTGTAAGTCAAAACCAAAACATTTTCAAATTGATCAAGATCAATGCTCAACGTCTGCATGGACAAAAAGGAGTCAAGAATATCACTACTTGTTTGATCCTTCAATAACATTTTGGACTTGTGAGCAGAAATGCTTTTGACTAGATTGCCAATTGCATCTTCATCTAAACGGTGACGGGAGGGGAGAATTTCCCGGAGCTTTTTGATCGTAATTCTCACACTGGACTGAATTTCTCGCTCCACCGCAACTTCATACTTCAAAAGTCCGCCCAATTCTTCAAAATTCTTCGTTAATTCTTCTTTGGTACTCTGTACACCTCTTGCGGCAGCCTCATCTCTGAAATATCGGTTTGTTAAATACTTTGGCCCGTCTCCTTGAGTTGCTTCGGTTTGATAGCGTGTGGATCTGAGATTATGCCTATTAAAAAATCTGTTCACTTCAGAATTCAGGTTTCCTTTTTCCAAAAGGGGCCGATATAGGTCTGTTTGACTCTTGATCGGAATATCAAATGGCCCTGGGCCTGATACGTCCTTAGAATTGTAAGTCTTGCTAGGTCTGATACGGCGAGGTCGTCGTAGCAAGGCACGTGAGACTCCATCCGAGAGCTTGTGGCTGATAGTCTTCCAGAGGCGAAGGACTTGAGATTTTGGCCAAATGTTATGGCTGCCGGGAGCGGGATGAGGATCTCTCATAGTTTTTCGCAAGATCCCTCTGGAGGGAACTGCCGGCGGAATTATCGGCTGGTCGAACCTTTGCAGCAGGCGCGGGGATGGAAGATGAATTTCGTAAGATATTTGCATAGATAATAACATCGTCGAGCGGGTGAAAGTCTTTTACCCACCCATGTTCATCGAATCGAACTTGCTTAGGTTTCCGAAGAATCTCAGCGCCCTCATCACTCCCTCGGAGCGCGACAGCGCCCCCATCACTCCCTCGGAGCGCGACTCGACCACCTTGACTGGCCTGCTTGCTCAGACCGAGCGTATTTACCATACGCTTGTTGAGTGTATGTGGGCTAGCCAATGCATGTGGAGAGTGAGAGCTACATAGTAGCAGGAAAATAAAGAATGAAATCATTGTGGTTGGCTGGAAATTAAGACTTATTCTCCAGTGCCAAGGGGGTAAGACAGAGTGATTGAGGTGTTTGTTGGGGACCTGGAGACCTGGAGATTGAATTGTGAAATATAAGTAGATGACAATCATGCAGAACATTCAAAAAATGTACATCGGCCAGAGAACATCCGCAGGTTATCAGTCATCCTCCCTGGTCGCGCATTCGGCTCGGTAAGACAAGCCCTGAAGCACATGACAGTGCGAGAGAAGGGCAAAACGCAGTGGGCACACATGAGTGCGACACAAGTTTGATCGATCCAAAATTATCACGATGAGGCCCCAGGACAGTAAGGCAACTGGCTCACACTAACCGGCCACCATCGCCTGCAGGCTGCTTCTACACTACGGGTGTCCCCCACACAATGCGATCATGTCACCAAGCCGGAGATAGTCAACACCAATCGACTTTCAGCGTGACACCGACGCGCATTTGTCGGGCCAGGGAGCGACAGGCTTTGTCCGGCACTGCCACTAGTTGCCGATCGGTCAGACGGATTGTCCGGTTGTCGAGGGGCTCCTCGCCGATCCGGTAAACTGTACCCGGTAGTGTGGCGGAAAATCTGAGAGAGCGACTAAAGCCCAACTAATGAAGCCCCTCTGACTTCGGAGGGGGGAGCCGTCCCGCAGTGAAGCCCCTCTGACCTCGGAGGGGGGAGCCGTCCCGCAGGGACACTCCGGGCCTCCTTCGGAGGCCTTGCAGCCCCCCCCCCCCCCCCCCTCCGAAGTCGGAGGGGCTTCATTAAGTTAGCTTAAAAGCGCGCGGCTGACTGAGGGCGGCAGCCTTACATACTTCCAGGGGGCTGGCTTTTTTCAACAAGTGGGGAAGCAAGATGGATACCATCCAACATTGTATACAAGCATTACAAAACTCAGTATACTCTCACTAACCGTGCTACGGGCTGAAGATGACTTAGGTTTGAATCTTGTGGATGAGACTCTCCCCCATATAGGTATAACAACTAGGCCAAAACACTGCCCTACAAGCCAATATCACTCACGAGTGGGGGTGATGTTGGATAGGACACCAAATTGACTGGTGTAGGACGACAGACTAAAAGTGTCACTCCCCAACAGACAATGTTAAATATAAAATTTAACATATATATACTGCTGTTAACCTGTTACTTTATTCCAAGACAATCTAGTAAGTAAATATAGAATTGTCTAGGGGAGCAAAACATTCCCTGCAGCCACAATGGGGCACTATGTTATAACTAAAATATTTTTACAAAATTATTAGTGCATCAAATTTTTTCACCATTATTTGTGTAGTGCAAACAGCAGTTTTTATTTCTCAAACTGAAAGTTATCATATTTGAACATGACTTTTTCATGGGTTTTTATTGTTAGTTTCAAATCATCCAGTTAGCATATTTATTCACAAACTAACAGAATTTAGGGTATTAAGCAGTGTATCTTTTTCTGGAATACCAATAGGGGGGTTCACATTGGGCCTTTGTCAGTAAGATTTTAACATCAGTAAGCACATGTACATGTCAATTTAGCTCAAATTACACTCAAATTAGCTTAGCAAGCTCATCAGTAAGAAAGCCCTCTGACACACGTCAGCAAAAAGATAACCCAGCGTGAACCCCCCTAATTAGGCCACGTTTGGGAGCAGCATGTGACAGCCATAAACGGTAATATCACGCTTTGTGCGTGAAATTTTAGGTGAAATCTGCTCAAGTCCACCAAAATTGAACCAGATGTCACCATGAACCTCAATATTACGCGGGTAATATGTTGCTCCCAAACGGTGCCTTATATGTACCTGCTACCTAGTTATGTTACACTACACATGATAAATCAACAGCAGCTAAAACAGAAATAAATGAAAAATAACACCAATTTACAAAGAAATAACATGAATTTAAATACACATAAACAACATTTTATAAGAAATAAATAACTTTAAAGCTTGCAAATTCAAGGATCAATGTGTTTTGTTGAAGGTCATGGAATGATCTGTTGGCCATTAATTCACCACACCAATCCAAAAACCTAACAACTTTTTGTTTACAAAACAAAACAGGATAATATGATGATCAGATCATTAAACAAATAACAGAATGACAAGAATTAAATGAGAACATGTCCAACATTTGTTGAGTTGTGTCCATTTCATTTTATCTTTCTTTTCCTTTCTTTTGTTTTCTGTGCTTCCAACTTTCAGTCTCATGTCACAATCTGTGAAACTCAAGTTGTAATTACTCTAGGCCAGCAGGCACTCGTGGAAGGCTTTCTTTTTCTCATCCTTCCACGAACTGTCTGCTGAGCCTAGGTAACTCTCTTTTCTCTTCTCATTCATCTTTTCTTATTGTTTTCTTCTCTCTTCACTTTTCTCATTGCTAATGATAATCATCCTTCCACAAACTGTCTGCTGAGCCTAGTTCACTGCAACAACATTCAGTAATAAACATAATACATAAAAAATGAAATCTAAACATGCAGTCAACTGTTTTCAAAGATGTTTTGAGGAATGAAACCAAGTGAGCCAAAAAAACAGTTATGCTGGCCAGGTTTATCCTCCAGGATAAGGACTTCTAATTTTCCAATTGGCTCTTGCTGATCTGTTAAAATTTTGGCCATAATTTTTGTTTTACTCTAGAGTAACTCAGTATTTCAGAAACTCTGGTGCACTCATATTACTTTTACCTTTCAAACATCTTTCTTATCATAAGAATTGTTGAAGCTATAATTTATTTCTAAAAACAGAAACCAGATCTATTAAAAAAACAAAGAACAGAACAAGAAACAGTGGACAATAGAGATGGATAGAGATAGACAGGAAAAAAGCAAAACCTGAGAAGATCTTAAAAGATGAGACAGACAGCTCATGAAAAGTTACAGCAGAAGAGGAAGCAACAATGAGTAGGATTGTGAAAAAGAGTTGGTAAGAAATCCAATAAATGATGGGTGTTGAAGTTTGAGTCTCGCCAGATTGACCATATTTATGGAGAGAAGGAAGATGCAGGTTTGACAAAGTTTTTGAGGGAGTGGAAGGATAACAAAAAAGGAGAAGAGAAAAAAGTGAGAGAAGAAAAAAATAAAAAGGAAAGAGTCAAAAGTAAGCTGAGATGATTGATTGGTTTGGAAGGGAAGACTTTTGCATAGATTGTAGGGCATAGAGATGTGAGTTGTTGTTGACAAGATTCAGATGAGGAAAAAAGCTGTCATGTGTCAGAAAAATGTGCTATTCAACTAAGTAAATTCAGTTGGTGCATCATGCATGTCATTTTCAACCTCCAGCAAGTGCTCTGATTTTTTTGTGGTGTTACACTGTTAGGTTTAATATTGGTTGATCTTGCTCTGAGACCTCAGTCATGAAGTTCCACAAGGGTTTCAACAAGCACACTGATGCTTAAAATCAAATTGTCATAAAATATAGACATGAACCATCTTAATATTTCATTAAACCAAAAGAATCCGGTTTGGGTTGCAACAAATCCCTGCAAACTTTGAATCAGTTCAATTTATCCAACGTGATGGTGCAGCATTGAGTTCATGCTAACATTTTTTTTAATTTTGAACTCTTGGGCTGCCCAAATTAGGAAGATTCTCTTGTATTAATATATTTAGTTAATGATTGCATGAAAATTTCAAAACATTATATTTTCACATGAACCAAAGATTTTAATTTGAGTTTTAAGCACATTTGAACACTGATTAGAGAAATACATATTCAAGGCTCAAACTCTTTTTCTGGAACTAGGAAGTGTCAGAATTCTGAACCATCCGCTTACTTCCTGTCACTAAAATAATCCAAAAGTTCCTGTCCCTGTTTTATCCCAGTACCCGTAGTACCTGTTCTTTCCTGTTCCCTGTACCAGTTCTTTCCTGTCTCCTGTCTAGTGTCCAGTTTTTTTCCCTGTCTGGTTTTCCTGTCACTGTCCTGTCACCAGTCACCTTTCACAGTTGCCTCGGTCTCACCATTTAACATGTTCCTTGTCTGAAATGAATACTCATCGAGTATGAGTAACAACCAACTGAACCGCCTGTGCCCTGAAAGTTTATCAAGACTGCAAATTTTCAGCTCCTCTTTCACTTTCCTTAATCCCTTCTTATCTTCTCTCACTGAAATCCTAACAGGAAGCGCTGTTCATATTCATGATCCTTTTCAATTTTTTTACATCTCTTCTCATCTGCCATTTGATCTTTCAACCCCAAGAGGGTTTTTTTTTACAAATAAAATGAAGTAAATTTGCAGTGAAACAAGCAATGAACAATTCAAAAAGAAGGAACAACGTGTCCCCAACTAAAAACAACAAATTTTGAAAGATGAATTAGTTTTTACAGTTTTGATTGATATCATTGTCTGGCATATTTTATTTTTTTGGTTGCATTTTTATTGAATGTGCTTAGCATAAAAAGGAACAGAGTCACTCTGAGAGACTCAAAGTGTCTGTAATCTTGGGGAAGTATGAGGAAGAATGATTTCAACTTCCTGCTATTTGATTAAAATAGACTAGGGTGAACCCGTCTTCAGGTAGTTGAAGAAACTTTGGAGTCCTTGAGGGGTCAAGATCTTTTGTATCTTCTGTTCTTCCTTCTTTGCCTGTGCAGCAAATTGCAAACGATCTTCGATGATCTTCAATGCGATTGAAGATTGGTCCTCGATTTTCTTCAAAGAGGCTTGGGTCTGACTAACTCCAAATCTTTGGTATGGTAGCTCTTTGATCGGAATCTCTTCGTACTTGTGGAAGTATCCCCATGGCTCTAGAAGTTGAAGTTGGTGGCCAGTTATAGATGTAGGGTCTTTTACGAAAAAAAAAAAAAAAAAAACAGTGTCATGAAATCATATCAACCAAGGACATATCACTCAGAATCGTCTTCAATCACTCACTTTTTAACTCCCGCATAAAATTCTTATTGAAATCCAACTTCCCTATCATGTCCAACACGTTTTCCAATTGATCACGACTACCAAAAGCAGTTACCAAATCACCTTCAAGTTTGGTGATTTCGGCAATCAAATTTTGATCAGGGGAATTCTCGAAGGGACGTTTCTCGAGTTTTGCAAGTTCAGCGATCTGTTGTAATCTAACGACTTCTGCTAGCTTCTCTTGCATGAGCTCGATTTTATGGATAAAGTACCCGGGTTCTACAAATTGAGGAAATTTCCATTCTCGAAATTGAACTTTTTCCTGCAAAGCTGATTTGATGTATAGTGCTAAGACGTTTTTAGGACCCATAAACCCAAGTACTCGGGACAGATATTCTTGCTTCTGTCCAGACAAATACTTCCGGACAGCTGCGCGTTCAATTCATCAATCGAGAAAATCGTCAGTTATTACTTTCACCGAAAATAAATCCAAACTAATGAATTTAGCCTACCTCGTTGATCCTTGGCTAAAGACTCGGACTTGTAAGAGGCCATCTTCTTTCCAAGGGTTACGACGGGATCCGAATTCAATTCACCTGGAGGTACGACTATCGGTCGGATGTTATCGGAGATTTGCTTACTGCTTCTAGCAATCTTCTCCGTATTTTTTGTATCTATAAGCAAGATGTAGTGCAATCGTTTGAAAGATAGTTTGAGTCTACTTCTCAAATCCTGGTCTAAGCTAGGGTTCACAGTTTTCTGAATGTGTGTTACTGGCTTAGGATGGTCTTTCAAAATCCTATCCATAAATAAATCTATCTCTGGATCTAAGTCTTTATTCTCCATTACAAGTTGCGCTAGACCCGGTTGTTGTTTGAAGGGTAGATCAAATGGACCGGGGGAAGTTGGTCTGAAGAAGGCTAGGATTCTCTGCTTAATCTTTGTGAGTGTGGCTTTCAAGCTATTCAAAACACGGACTGTTATAAATTGCCAGTTTTTCTGGGTCAGTCTTGGTGGGAAGGAGAAAGATATCGAAATAGATTGTTCAAGACTCACTTCGCCAGGGAGCTGGGAGCCCGGGCCAAGCTCATTCAAAGCCTTCTTGAATTTGACCCCGGGCAATGCGTTGGGATGGAGTGGCTCATGCTCGACAACATCTGGAGCGAATCTGACTGTTTTAGTTCAACCAAGATTTTCGACACCTGCGCCAGCTCCACGCAAGGCTGATGTTTCTCCTTGAGCTTCCTTGGCTAGGGAAATCTCCATGCGTTTGTGGATGATGCTATGTGAGGTTGAATGAGTGATGCATATTAGAAGCTAACTCAAAAATGAGAGGATTGATTTGGGTGAGATGGTCTTCATCTCTCTTCAGCAAATTAAATTTGTATCAAAATGAGTGGTCAAGTGTTTTGGTCGTGGTACGTTGATTAACCATAAATCTTGAGCAACAAACACATATAAAAGTTAATAGAAAAGAAAGGCAACTCATCAATTACCAGATGATTTGGACCTATTATCTATCATTCTTCCACCTGTCATTCGCGGCGCAGCTGTAGTGTGAGATGGACTTCGTCCGGACAAAGTCATGTAGCTGAAGATGCCGTAAATGTCCTTAGAGACCGAAAGACAACAAGTTTGTTCTTTCGAAGGTGCGAAACGACATACATGATGGCTGGATGACACTGCACCGACTGGCAGTGCTGCAGATTTCAGGATGCCGTCTCACCAAGGCCGGTTCAGTCAGTCTTAGCCTCTCTCCGATAAACATCGGGGCCGCTAGGTATTAGCCCGGCCCGAAAGCCCAACCGGACTCGGGAGGGGTCGACGCCCGGACGGGCTGGCGGGCGAAACATGTCACAGCCCCACAGGGTCTGTGACAGCTGCTCGTCCTACCCATTCGCACCCAAGTGTTTTCCATCGAAACTCAAAAAGGTATCGTCTTCTTTCTCTTTCTCTTCTTCTTCCTGACTTTGGACTTTTCTGATTGATTTACTTCTCACAGATACATAACTATGGACAGCGTCGTCGTGGAGGACAGGAGACATCAGTTGATCGCACAGATTATTCTCAACCCAATCACGTCATCATCGTCACCCTCACCCATCTCAGAATCAGCTCAATCGACACATTTCCTCAAACTATTCGCAAACCAACGACCAACTTCCTCAAAATGGCTTCAGAAGTTCCACTCACGTCCCATCGCACTCCATCAGTTCAACTCAACCATAAACCACAGCCTTCACATCCGCGCATCGAATTGCTTGATCTCGACCATCAACGGACAACTACTCAATCTACGATCCATCACTCAATCTAATCACCACCACCATCATCATCATCATCATCATCATCATCATCATCATCATCATCATAGCCATCATCAGGAAGACCAGGATCATGAGCTGAGATTCGAATTAAACAAACAACTACTCAAACACTCAAATCGATCAATCTCCTCAATTTCGACTTCTAAACCAATCCATCCAGCACTATCCCCTTCCATCCATATCCCTGAAACTCAAACGCTCCCATCAGCTGCCTCGATTTATTCCAGCTCATCCAGATCCTCCTCAACTTCCTCGATTCATTCTCTCGGACACCATTCGATCAAAGCCTCCCCAACGGTCTCTATTTCAGTACTCAACAACCCAAGCTCAAGTAACCTTAACGATGAACTCGAATCATTACAACTTAACCATCAGGAGTATCGACACCACCAGCAACCCTATTCTCCACATCAAACGGACGATCATTCCAATCATCTGCACAAGATAGTCCCACACTCCCAACAAAAGTCCGAATCTGGATCTGCCTCTCTATCTCCTGTCTCATCAAGCATCTCCCCTCATCGCCGCACAGCCACTCGTAACTCGATTAGCCATCCATTCGAATCGCTCTGGCAAGGCTCGAGTCATCAACACTTTAAACTGCCATCCTCATCATCCTCATCTACAGTCATAAAAGATCAATTGAAACCCGAGGTCGCCAGCTCATCCGATCAACAGCAACACGCTCTCTTGTCTTCCCCTACACTCTCCAACCCCCACATCAATAATTCACCATCTCCCTTCGCGTTCTCTTCGTCAACGCTAGTCAATCCTTTACCATATTCTGATCCGATCATAGCTATCACCACCGTCCATTCTCATCAAAGCCTTCTTCCCTCTGTCGATCAATCCGCATCCCATTCTTCATCTCTGAACAATCATCTTCACATTCACAACTCTCAAGAACCTTCCAGCTCACTTATATTCACCCTGTCCAGGTTTGGGTAAGCCATCTGCTTTCAATCTGCCTGCTATTTGATGGTCTCACAGATATCTCCATTTTTTTCTTACTCATTAATCAAGGAAGTGTTCACAAGTCTCGCCTCTTGATGGTCATATAATCAATTCACTCGATTTATGTTACTCCGACGGACTCATTCAGTTCGATGATTGGATCTTTCTTACTCCTCGAGAGGTCATAGTGGTCAGTAGATCTTCGATCACCTGTTATCCACTTGAATTCTTTTTATTGATTGTCGCGATCACTTTATCATTTTTTTTTAAAGAATAGCGATGGCGATGAGAGTGTGCAGACTCAAACAAATCCGTTAATTCTATGCATATCATCCGAAACCCAACCAGTCTTGTTAAATTCGATAGACTTCAAGGTCTTTCCAATCAACTACCTGAATACTTCTTCAACCAAGAATTATGATAAATTCTGCAAGACGAGGATTTGGAAACAGTCCAGCAATAGCAACAACTGGTCAATCAACTTACTCAGCTTGAGCTGGTCTAATGAACTATGGGCTCGGGAGTTGAAAGTATTGCGAGATGGGGAAAGTTGGTCAATTGAAGAATCTCAAAACCCGATCTTATTGAAAGAGTTTGGTGGCGAATTGGACCTTAGAGAAGAACGACATGTAGAAATTGGGGTCGATGAAGATCGGGTTGCTGTGTGGTCTGCTGACAGATTTTGGGTTTTTGAGAAATCATCATCCTCGAGCTCAAAGGAGAAGGAATGCGAACGACGAACCAATCATTCTCCAGCCTCGGAAACTAGTCCCCAAATTCCCTGCGATGATGATTTGATTGTCAGCGTGTCCTTTCTGGGTTCATTTGGACTAGTGGTCGTCTCCAAGAAACACGTCAAACTATTCCGGTCTGCAGGCTCGGAGGGCTTACTCCATAGCTGGTCGGAATGGAGAGTCAGGCCGATCGATGAGGCCCGTTTTACGCTAGACAGTCCCTGCCAATTCGAGTCTGCTATTAACAATTCGATCGTACCTTCATCTGTTGACAAACACTCCAATCTCATCAAAAGTATTAATCTGCTCACCGTTGACCTGGACTTTTCAACCGGTCAAAGGAAGTTCTCGGAATTATCTTTCTCCACTGTCGCTCCTGATAATAACAATTCCAATGCCGAATCAACTCTACAGGAAGATAAGACCCTGACTCTGTCCTCAGTTTATCCATCGTTCCATCCTCATCGACGGGATATTTACTTGTCCGCGCCAGTCACTCTAGCGGAAAAGCCCCCACCAACGTGCTTGACATGTTCGATCTGGCTAGAAGATGATCATCGGCCTACGATCTTAGTAGGCGACTCTGAGGGAAGAGTGTCAGTTTATACTTTGAACATCCAGTCTCAGGTTGACCCCTTTCCTGAATCGAGCTGGAAGTTAGAGCGGCTAGTCGAGGAAGAACAGCTTAGTGGTCCGGTCTCTGCATTGTATGCTGATCAGCATTGGATCCTGGCCGGCGGAGTTTCAGGTGACTTGGGAGTCTGGGCGCGGAGAGTCAGACAGCCGCTGTCTTCTGAGGTAACTGATTACACGAATGAGTTGAATCTAGTGGATCGCATGATGATTGGACCGGTGCCGGTAGAACGTTTTGGTCGATTGTCTGATGTGGATGATGTGGATGGACCAGGAGCGGAGTCTCGAAGATTGCCTTGCTTCGCCTCAGTGATGATGGATGGATCTGTAGTAGTCTTGAGCTTGGTTGGAGAAGGGACGATCGAGATCGTGGGCGAACTGCGCCCGCCCGATACGACCCTGGGGATCAGTGATCTATGGTCGAACGGCCCGGAACTCATGATCCTTTATCGTGAACAAGAGCTTGGTGCCCAGCGTTGGCTGTGCAGTGAAAGTCTTTCGGCTCATTTAGGGCGTCAAGAAGCCAAGTCAATGATTGAGGCTGAGAACGCACAACTGCTGGCGCATAGATGGATGCGAGTCGGATTATCAAACTGTTGCGCGTCTGCTTCTCATAATCTTGCGGCAGGGTCGAAACCGAGTATCAGTCAAGTGGTCAACGTGTCGGGGATGCCGGCATTCAATCTGATGTCCGTTAGAATGAGAGACTTTGTAGAATCGATTGGCTTGCAGGACGGCGCTGCTTTGGCCGGCCGGCTCTCGATCGTCCGGTTGATGGTTTCTCAGCTGCTACCTTGGGGAATCGACCCAGCTCTGGACGATGCTGCCGAACAAGGACTGGGTATCAGACGGCTATCAGCCGAAGAACGCTCCAATATTCTCCAGGTCATCAATGGTGATCGGGATGAACGTTCCGGTCTGGCACTCTACCAAAGTCACAGTGATTTGAAACTGACTAGTGAACATTCAGACACTTACAGACTTTTGAATCTAGTAGTCTTGCTGCGAGTGTTTCTCAACGAAGCTCGCTATGAGCGACATGCCAGCGAAGCGATTGTCGGCTTGGCAAAATTGGCAAGTAAGTCGCCCAGCCAGATGAGGGATGAATGTGCGGCTTGGTTGGACTTGCGCATCCTAGTACGTTATTGGCTCGATCGATCGACTGAAATTCGAGAGGCCGCCCGACTGCTCTTTGGAGTCAGATTGGGCTCGATGTCGAATGAGGAGATCGAAGGACTAGTGGCAAACTGGCAAGGATTTTTACCGATCCAGGAGATCAAGCCCCATAACAAGAATGATAAGGACCGGACGTTTGGTCGAAAAAGCGGCACGACGATTAATAAAGATCTACTCCTGAAGGATGCCAAGCAGTCGAGCCCCGAAGAAAATCAAAAGGATGCGGAGAAACAGTTCAACGCGCTCTTATTAATCGGTTTGATTGTCTCGGAAAGGTACAAAGTTCTGTCGAGCAAAGTGCTAAAAGACCTCTCGATCGCCGTCTTCCAGACGATTAGTCCGACGGGCGAGCGAAGTGAGCAGTTTAGTCAGACAAGAATCGAGATGTTGCGAGCCGGATTCGAGGTCTGCTCGAAAACCTTCGAGATCATCCAGAACTATATCGACGCCATCGAGCTCGTGCGCAACCTGTTCGGCTGGGCTACCGCGAAGGATGGAGATCTGTCCCCCGACTTGAAGGGCGTCGCGAAATATGCTTGTTTGCATGTTGCTAGCGTCAACACTCCCCTCTTTATGACCACCTTGTCTTATGATCTCAGTATCAGCCAGAATCCGGTCGATCGCATCTCGACTATGAAGCTTGTTGTATTCATGGTCAGAAAAGTGCGTCATTTTTTTTCCCCCGTTCTTCTCATTTCCATTGCATATCACTAACATTAGATCTTCGCAGAGGCCATTGGTACTCCATACATCCTTGCCCAGATTATTAGAAGCGGTAGTCAAGTCACTGGACCCTACCCAAAAGCAAATGCGTGCACAAACGCAGACGGGGGCGACGGTGATCTTACACGAATTAGTGAAGACCTATCCGAGCATCACGTTTCATGGACGATCGCAGAAGTTGGGGATCGGGACACCGGAAGGGGCGATTGTGGTTTACGACCTCAAGACGGGGACGAAGATGGAGATCCTGGAGTCGTTTAGAACGCCAGTAGTCGCCGCTAGTTTCTCGGCAGACGGCCAACGACTGGTCGCTGTCTCTCTCGATGAACATCGGATCGAGATTTGGAAATTCGCTGGTGCTGGCTTCGCGATCGGTTCCTTCTTCAACTTCGCTTCCTCCGCCCCCTCTTCTTCTTCCGATACTCTTCTTCCTCGTTTCCCTTCCGCTTCTAATCCCGGAAACTCAACTAATGATCATCAACTTCATGGCTCCAGAAAGCCGTTTAAAAGCCTCTCATTTAATGTCGGCGAAGAAGGTCCGCTTTACCTTTTTTTCTTTCTTTTTTCTATACTCAAAATTATTGTCAACTTATAATAACAAAATAAGAACTGATCTTGTTATCTTTTCTTCTTTTTATAAGCAATGATGAGTATTGCGGGTACTTTGGAATGGGTACGGATTGAATGGTTGGGTGAACGATCTTGTCGGTTAAGGATCAGACAATCTTCGATTACTTTTTCTTGTTAAAAGCAAGTCTTCTCTCTTTGTCTTTCGGTCTCACATTTTGCCCATTTCTTTATTAATATAATGTTCTTTGTCTTGATTTCTTTATTAATGAAGTAAACTGTTGTTTTTATTGTTTGTGTAGCCATGCTTTAGTTTACTAGTTTGATTTTGAGAACCAAGAAATTGTGATTGCATTGATAAGATAACACCTTTGCTACTATTCGAGTGTGGCCGGAGTAGTCAGTCTCCTCCAACTGGCTGAGCCGCAGCCGAGCAGACCATGTGACTTGGGTCACAACAGTCTCGACTCGCTTTGGTCCCACTTGCTTCATCGACGGTGAATGCATCGAGCTCGGTACCCCGCTGGGAGTTCTTGTGTGTATGTATTGGTTCCTCGAATCTTTAAATGATTTTGGGTTGTTAATTGCCCTCCACTTGAACCCTCCTCAGTCCCTCGTCCCCCCTCCAAGAAATTGATTCCTCTGATGATAAAACAAGATAATTATTAGAAACTCCCAAACATCTGTCGTATAACGTACCCAAATCAAACCTAGAATTGTTGAAGAACACTTCAAGTTACCTTGTCAGAAAGCTAGATACAATAATTTTTCTTCAGGCCTGAATTAAGTGCGGGTGTTTAGGATGGCCAGCGGAGTGGTGCAAAGGACATTGTGCATCTTAGCATTGATCTTGATCTGCCTCCAAAAGACTATAGGTATGGAATCTGGTATCAAGTTTTCTGCCGAGGCTTCTCAACTGGATTTAGGATTGCCCTCGGAGAGTAGCATAGGTACGTCGTTATTTTGCCAAGGTTCAGAAGAGCTTTTCCGATAGTCATTGTACCACCCTTGAAATTGCTGGCCACAAATATCACAAACGAATAATCATCGCCTCGTGTGTAACGCCAACGTAGGGAAAAGCGGGCAAGGTAGTACAAGTACGACCCCCCCTCCGTAAAAAGATATCGTCTCTAATGATAATTATGACATTGATGGTGTATGCGAATGTCTAGGCGATGCCATAGATGCGATACCCTGCCAAAGTAGCCGCGCCAATCTAATCGAGCTTGGGCCGCCAGATTCCGAAAACAAACCGGCCGGCGATGATAAGAGAGGTCCTCTTGCATCCACCAATCAACCAAGCTCTACACTTCCAGGTCAGAGAACGGCCTGTCTTGATTAGATTACAACGGATTTATATTCTGTTTTGGCGCTCACCTGTTTTGGCGCTCACCTGTTTTGGCGCTCACCATGTGACTCTCCAATCTCTCAATAGTCTCTCGCCTGACACAAATGTGGAAAAACATCTTTGTCCAGCACATTCTCACAGAAAAAACGCCAAAAGAAACGGAAAGTGAGTATTTTTCGCCATAACCATCACGCCGAAAACTTCACCTTTCCTCATGACATTATGCTTCTTGCAGAGATACTGGAAATCCAGCAGCGTCACTCAGCAATGTCCAGAAGAATCAAAAGTTTCAAAGAAGAATTTGAAGAGCAGAAGGAACTCTTCCCAAACAATGGACACCAGTTCGAAAAACACATTTCCAATTGGAAGCTGACAGCAGGTAATCTATACGCGAGGAAAGTCGACCAACTAAGAGGTGGCCGTCATTCAACCAAGTGGGGCGCAGATGCTTTGCCTGATGATGTTTTGAATATGATATACGGGAGGACGGCAACAGACTACCTATCAACCTTCGGAGATTTGGTCCAGACCGGTGTCTATCGGGGGAAAGCCCAGGATGATCGAGCAAGGTTACTGATGGCTCGTTGGAGCGATCTCATGCTGGATTTCTTCCTCGATTTGAAAGAGTTGGGGATTCTTCCTAAATCTACTGCAGCCGAATACCCCAGCCAAGATATCGGTCGATTCGTGTCCAGCTATGTTCTTGGCAGGTTTCCTCCATTCGATGTTGTTACGACTTATCTGAACTTTGACCTCAGATCAAGTATTGCCGAGGACCGCAACATCAGCAAACTCAAAGACCTATCTCACAGTTCGTTATCTTTTCTTAGAGTAGTAATCAAATAGCGGAGCTCTTCATTTCGATTGATTTATGTGGATTCGGATTTGGATTCGTTTTCGAAAATAGAATTTGACGAGGCCACTTGGAAACACATCGAATTTCAACTCTTAGAGAGTCGAATGAAACAAGAGGCAGCTTCAGCTTCGTCAGGACACTTTGAACCGATCATGAAGGGATTCCTCCAAATAGCATTGTCGGATAGAGCAGATAGAGTATCTGAAATGAGGGGTCTTTTCGAAGATATCATCAACTACATTCCTAAAGCTAAGTTCGGACCACATCAGAGAAACGAAAAATTGGTCCATTTCAAAGTTTTATACGACATGCTCATGTTTATTCACCGATATCACCCAAAGATAATTTCACCGGAGTTCAAGCGATCACTCACTTTCCAGAAACTCCGGACATTTGATGAATGTGTTCGGCTGATATTTAGTCTCAACCACCTCCACTACAAAGCATCTAAGTTATTTTTGCTGAACCTCAAGCAGGACTTGAAACACTCCCTCCTCAGGTCCCTTGGTAGTTACCTCGTCGAACTCGTACGAGATGGTGAATTAAAACAACGGTCGAACTTGCCAGATGAAATCAAAGAAAGCTTGAAAGGCTCAAACTATCTGACTGATGTCAATGAACATAAAAAAGGATCACCCTTTGTAACTCAGGAAGATGATGCTACAATTGCACAGTCTCTATTGGGAACAATCTCAGATTTCCACCATAATTTTTTTACTACATATTCATTTTTGGCTTCATTCAAAAAAGGCACAGGTGTTGGTGAAACATTACGCCAGGAAGTTGAAGACCAACAACAAAGATACCTCGTCCAAGCTACTATGCTCAGGGACCAAACCGAACCACGTCATGCTTTCTTTGAGCTCCTGCAACACTTTGGAAGTTTCGGTATCATGAATCTTAAAGAATCCCAAAAAAAACTTTCACAGACCATTTATAAATACCAAGATTCATTTGATCTTACACCAGTTCAAAGATGGTTGCTTTCGCTCTAAAAAAAATAACACAAATAGATAGCCAAAATTGAGCAACAGGTGGTATCAAATATTGTTGGAAAACAGTGATCCTGCCCAGTTGAGGTCTTGCTTTTATTCGTTTTCTTTTTTCTCCCCTTTCATTTTCTGTTGCTCCCACAAATCAGCCATGATGTATCTAGTCTTTATTGGTGGACTTCCCTTCGGCGATTTAGAATCTGAAATCCCAGATTCCCAATCTTATTTGGTGGCAAAAACTCAATCTGGAAGAGTCTTTGCCACCAAATAAAGTTTAGAATCTAGAATTTTGCATTCCAGATTCGCAACGGGAAGTCCTCCATTGATTGCCGGACTAGATAATGATTCAATGAAAAGCATCGGTTCTGATCCACCGACCTTCTAAGGGCATTTTCTCCCCTTAGTTGTATCATCCAAGGCTGGGGTCATTCAACACTCAGCAAGATAGAGATCTCTCTAGCCTGATGACCTAGATTCAAAAAAATTGCCCAAATCCAAAATTAAAATCCAGAAATCAGAAATGGCCAAATCTACAATTTCTAATTGATGGATGTACTAAGCAGGCTAGCTCAAACCAGACTGGTTTTGAAAACAAAAAACCTATGCTTTTCATCTGTATTTTTGCTTCCAAATTTTTTAGAGAGAATTGAGCCTCTCATTAACTGTTCTCCCCTAAATAATTCATCCCTTGTGAAACATATCATTCCAATCCAATCCAACCATGCATAGACTACTTTCTCAACACAAGCAACTACTTAAAGCAGGCAATTCAACTGCAACTTTAATGCTTTTTGAATTGGATAACAACGACTCATATCTTGAAGAATTTTACTTTTATTGCCAATCCAAAATTCAAAAAAATCCCCTCATCACAATTTTATCCACGCTATAAATTTTTGGTTATTCAAGTCCTTCCTGAATCCTGCTTCCTTAGGATTTTTCAAATGTTGGCTATGTTATTTAAAATCAATTTCAGCTAAAAGAAAAACCTCATTAATGATGGGAATAATAACACTTTTTCAAATATTAATTCCGCAAAAAAACAAGCCTCCATCAATTTTGGTGACATTTCTGTGACATTTCCTCAACATATCTGTAACATGTCCCAGGATGTTTTCTGGTGATTCTAAAGCAAATTGGAAAAAAATAATTTGTGACATATCTGTGACATGTCTTATGTATCTTAACTGTCACACAGGTCACGCACAATGATTTTTTCACATGGTTGGGAAATTACCAAAAACTATCATTGGGCTTGTCACATGGATGTTGATGAAATGTCACCAAAATTACTGGGGGTTTATTTAATTGCGGAAATAATATTTGCAAATGTATTATAATTCCCTTCATTAATTAGGGGGGTTACCACTGCCGACACCTGTTTTTGAAAACGGTTTCTGCCGTTTTTTTGCGCTTTTGTGAAAACAAAAAGTGTTTTCAAAAACAGGGGGAGACCTGTTTTCGAAAACCGCGGGAAAATTGGTGAAAACAATTTTCAAAATCGAGCAAAATCCCACGCATGTGGTACAGGTTTTTGCTTAAAAACAATTTCCAGTAAGAATCTTGGGAAAACCTGACCTTGGACGCTCTATGGTACATGCCCTTAGGTTTCTCTTTTGGGTAAAATTGGGAAAGTTTGTAGTGTCAGTACTTTGACTCAACCAGGGCTTAAACCAAGGGTGGTGATAAGATAATAAAGGTTCAGATTTCTGATATAAGACCAATAATAGAGTACGTAAGAGTAAAGTATAATTGTAAACCCTCAATATTGAGTGACTAATAATAATGAGGAGTGAACAGCAATAAAGTGTTATAGGGGACAAGGACTATAAGAATTCTGATAATAAGGCTTATGAGTAAGATGTATACAGAAAATCTGGTGAGGAAGGGGAAAACAGCAGGAGGAGAGCCTCCTTATGTATACAGATGTGAGGGAATTTAGCTGCAGGGGAAATAGAATGGGGCACACATGACCAAACAACCAAACAGACTAATTTGCCCTAATGCATACTAAACTTGTGTGGAGTAATGATGGCCCCTTGCACCCAGGTACCCGCACAGGTGTGGGTACCTGCCATGTAATTTCACTCA